>CM036767.1:1002500-1642500 GCA_020796225.1 Arion vulgaris
CACGTGGTGACCCTGGAAACTGACAGTGGATCCTGTTTGGCTAAGTGGGTAGGGATCGAGGGAGAGCTACAGGTAGTGGTAGTAGTCCAAGCAGAGAAACATAACACAGGTCCAAAATCCAGAAAATGCACGAATCTCCTGGCCGATGTCCGAGGAAAAGTTGCTCAAATGCAAGGCAAACGTAAGAAAAAAGCAGCGTACGAGCCTTCTATGAGCGATTAATAACTCTTCCAGAGTCAGTGGCAGCACTAAAATTGCTAGCTGTGGGGCAAAAGTCCATGAGAACGATGGGAAACGAGACAACGGTCCCTTAGAGCACTATAACGCATCGTGACAACACAGAGCAAGATTTCAGTAGAATCCGTATTAGAGGCAAATCACAGATGGATACATTGGGTAAGGTTGACCGAGCGAAAATCCCAAAGTTGCGTTCTAGTGCTTAACGAAACTGCTTTCCCTAGGACAACCGGACAAGGTACTGTTGCTTTTAACAACTAAAATCCCAGGAAGGACTGGGATGGGTTATGTTTGGCGAGCTCAAAATGTTCAGTTGTGTTGCTAGCGCCGATTGAAAGGGCCTCTGGAATATCTGTGCGAATCCCTAATCCAGTGTTTCCCAGGGTCAGGAAAAATACAGAGTAGAAACTGCAAATTGCCAAGCGCCGACACAAGTCTGGGAAAAGTTGGGAGTGTTCCTTGTCCGGAATAAACTGACACTGGCTGAAACGTAAGGCTGAAAGTGTAAAGGTTTAACAGATTGTCCAAATCCAAACATTGGCGAAGGCTGATACTTTTCACGGTGACCCACACGAGTAGAATGCTGTAGCATTAAACGTAAAGGAATGAGGGGGTGCATCCAGAGGAGAGACGTGGGCCCACATCTGGTGAAACTCGGAGCCCTGGGGTGGGGGTCGGAATTGAGTTGCGTGTCCTGACAGTCTTGAGGCGTAGAAAGTGTGAGCACCGTGAGAAACATGATAAACACGGTGAGCAGGCACCAAAAGCAGAGCGAACACGCATACGGATGATACATAGGTGAGCAAACCGGTGGGGCAGATATGCCCAGTGCTGATGATAGAGCGACGAAAAGGTGTGGCAAACGTAGGGGTGATTGCACCACTCAAATGTGCAGAAAAACTGGAAAGCCCAGAAGAGGCTTGAATCCAATGCAAATGTTCATACCAAATGGTGATAAACTGTGCACTGTGCACTGTGCACGGTGAGATAGAAATGGGTAAGGTGTCGCCCAGTAGAACAATGTGAGCACAAGTGACGAAGAGAAAAGGGGCGGCGATCCTTGAAGATGGGGTCTCCATCTAGAGAAAAATAACCGCGTTTCCCCTCGCAGAGAACCACTACTGCCTTGTAGTTCGACTGGGGACAATCAAAGACTAGGGGAGCAAACCGTATACAAAACTGGACGGCAGGAAAGCCAAGTAGTCCAGAAAAAGGACGTGTAACCTGGGCAGATGATGCTGAACAACCCGGGGGTGTGTAGGTTGTCTAAGGGTAGCTTGGGCAGATGACGCTCAACAACCCGGGGGTGTAGGTTGTCTAAGGGTAGCTTGGGCAGATGACGCTCAACAACCCGGGGGGTAGGTTGTCTAAGGGTAGCTACCCTAAAAGAAAATAGCAATCGGTTGCCTTGCAGGTCTGCTGGGGACAGCCCGAGGTGACGGAGAGTGAACCCAGTAAACACTGGCTAAAACCGGACACATCGCAGAAGGATAAGCACCAGAGCTCCAAATGATGCTAAATATGTGAAGAAACACACCAATGCTAAGGCTGCATGAAACAGATTTCCTCATGAATGAGAATTTATGAGGAAATCTGGTACATCAGTCTAAGGGTGATCGCGAGAGAGAGAGAATTTCTCAATGGGTGAGGAATGTTTTTTTTCTATTGTAACTGTGCTCATTAACAATATCAACATAAAGATATCTATATATATTATTTATCTTCCGCAGATGCAGTTTCTCAAGGATACAGCCATGATGTTGGCTACATTTCTGCTAGTAGTCTGGACATCATTCATCAACTGTCATCGTTTCAGTCAACGAGAATCCAAACAATTTTTTAATCGTCTGATTGCAAAAGAAATATCTTCAGAAGAAACAACTCACAGTCGTCGGATCTCAGCTTCTGATCTACCTATAGATGATTTGTTAAAGGAAAAGAGCAACATGTATGATCCTAGGCCCAACGAGATCCACGATAAATCCCTACGCCGGCAACTTGGAACATTGTTCAACAAAAACTTCATGTCAGTATTGGAGCCGAACACCAAGTCAAACAGAAATCTAGTGATTAGGTTAAAAAATGGTCGACCCAAAAGTAGCAGACGACCGGAATACATTAAGTTATTTCAAACAGCAAAACTTCAAGACGGCAGGAATCTGACATTAAATATTAGTAAGAAAGACCGAAAGAAACTCGACAGATTCATGTGGAGCTTTGCATTTTGTCCAGTAAAACATTCATGGAAGATGTTAGGAAATCGTTTCTGGCCAAGGTGGCTAAATGAAGGAGTTTGCTATAGTCAAAGGTCATGCTCCATACCACCAGGGATGACATGTAAACCCAGTGCTTCAACAAATTTAACATTTTTGTATTTTCGCTGCGCGAATTATACAGAGCGACATTCCTGTAGATGGATTACAGTTCAGTATCCAATCATCACAGAATGTTCATGTTCATGTTAAACACACGCACATGATAGTGATCATCGAACATATTGAACGTTTGTTCAACTAATCAAACAAAACAATCTTTGCAGCACAAACTGGTGTGCACTCTTTGAAATCCTTCAATCATTGCAGCACAAACTGGTGTGCACTCTTTGAAATCCTTCAATCATTGCAGCATAAACTGGTGTGCACTGTTTGAAATCCTTCAGTCGTTGCAGCATAAACTGGTGTGCACTATTTGAAATCCTTCAGTCGTTGCAGCACAAATGTGCATATTCTGGATTCCCTATATTCCTGCAACACCAACTGTTGTGTTACATGGATTATAGCATGGATAACACATATCTATACAGCACACACACATGTGTGTTACATGGATTATAGCATGGATAACACATATCTATACAGAACACACACATGTGTGTTACATGGATTATAGCATGGATAACACATATCTATACAGAACACACACATGTGTGTTACATGGATTATAGCATGGATAACACATATCTATACAGCACATACACATGTGTGTGTTACATGGATTATATCATGGATAACACATCCATACAGCACACACATGTGTGTGTTACATGGATTATAGCATGGATAACACATATCTATACAGAACACACACATGTGTGTGTGTTACATGGATTAGATATCTACCATTGAAGTACAACACAGGTACAATCCATGGATATTGTTCTCATACAAACAATTATTACTCGCATAAGACAAAAGAATTAAAACATCAAATGTATCCTAATGTGAAGACAAGATAAACACTGATGATGACCGTGTCGTTCAACTTGATACCTGTTATAGATATATATATAGTTATATATAGATGATTGAACTGACATCATAGCACTTCTGGCAGACTAATAGGTGCTCAGTCTTCTCCAACAGATGTCGCAAGCTATGCAAACTGATGGTTCCTGTGGCTCGCTGGTTAAATATGTATATATAATCCCATTTTCTACTGAGTACAAGCTAAACAAACGAACTACACAGTTTTGTTCAATATAGTGATTGGTTTATCAAATATGTGTATGGCTTTCTTCAGCGTGTACTCTCTCTCACTCTTTCTTCAGCGTGTACTCTCTCTCACTCTTTCTTCAGCGTGTACTCTCTCTCACTCTTTCTTCAGCGTGTACTCTCACTCTGTCTTCAGCGTGTACTCTCACTCTTTCTTCAGCGTGTACTCTCTCTCACTCTTTCTTCAGCGTGTACTCTCACTCTGTCTTCAGCGTGTACTCTCACTCTTTCTCCAGTGTGTACTCTCTCTCACTCTTTCTTCAGCGTGTACTCTCACTCTTTCTCCAGCGTGCACTCTCACTCTTTCTCCGGCGTGTACTCTCACTCTTTCTCCAGCGTGCACTCTCACTCTTTCTCCAGCGTGTACTCTCTCTCACTCTTTCTCCAGCGTGCACTCTCACTCTTTCTCCGGCGTGTACTCTCACTCTTTCTCCAGCGTGCACTCTCACTCTTTCTCCAGCGTGCACTCTCTCTCTTTCTCCAGCGTGCACTCTCACTCTTTCTCCAGCGTGCACTCTCACTCTTTCTCCAGCGTGTACTCTCTCTCACTCTTTCTCCAGCGTGCACTCTCACTCTTTCTCCAGCGTGCACTCTCTCTCACTCTTTCTCCAGCGTGCACTCTCACTCTTTCTCCAGCGTGCACTCTCACTCTTTCTCCAGCGTGCACTCTCACTCTTTCTCCAGCGTGCACTCTCACTCTTTCTCCAGCGTGCACTCTCACTCTTTCTCCAGCGTGCACTCTCACTCTTGGAGTGTACGTCTGGGTTTCTTCTTCTTCTGCGAACGCTCCATTTCGACCACTTATTAAACCACTCTTTGGGGTTTGTATGTGATCTGAGCATAAGAGCGACTGTAACGTTGTGCCAAGTTATGCGCCTATAATGGTGACTAGGCCAGCACATCCGATTTAGTGCCAGCATTTTGTTTACTAGGGTAGCTTTCACTAGAACTGTGGGACAGATGGGTTTGCTACTTGGACGTCATCTTGCTAGAGAAGGATGATCGGAGTCCGAAAAGTATCGCCCTTAGCCAATCCTTGGGTTTGTACAAGTCAAGTCTTTGCATTATCGGCCTTACTTTTCTATCCACGGTGAGTTTGTTCACGAGTAGGAGTATTCTCAGCCGTTTCGAAGCGCGTGTCGACACTTGTCAATTAGCAATGCCTATTCTGCATTTTCCCTGTCCCCCGGAAACACTGGACTGGGGCTGCGCCCAGATATTTTAGAGGGTCGTTTCAATCAGCGCTAGCAACGTAACTGAAATTTTGCGCTCGCCAACATCACCCACCTCAGTTCTTCCGGGGATGTTGTTACTGCAACAGTACCATACCCGGTTGTCACAGGGAGGGCAGTTTCGTTAGGAACTAAAACGCAACTTTAGGATGTGCGCTTGTCCAACCTTACCCAGTAAATGTATCTGCGCTAGGTCTTTGATACGGAGTTTGACGCAAGCTTCCCATGTGTCGTCACGATACGTTACAGTGTTTTCAGAGACACTTGTCATTACTGTTGATCTGTTACGCATCGTTCTCATTGATTCTTGCCCGACATCTAGCAATTTTTTGTTGCTGCCATTTGCTCTAAAGGAGTTGACATTCGTTGACTGTCGATTCGTAGACTCGTAGACTCGTAGACTGCTATTTCTTACGGCTCAGCAACTATTTTGGCAACTTTTCATCGATCTTCAGTCAGGAGATGCGTGCTTTTGTTCAGGGTTTTTGGACCTACATGACTTTTCGGTACTTGCACTACTACAACTACCTGTAGCTCTCCCTTGATCTCTACCCGCTTAGCCAGACAGGATCCACTGTTTGTTTCCAGGGTCACCACGTGAAGGTGGGGTAAGATCTTGAATAGTGCCAGCTCACTAAACATGACGTGACGCTGTTCCTAGAACTGTATATTTGATCCCACATCTGGGGTTTAGTATACTTCGGTTGTTCCATCATAACCATAGTACGTTTAACTAGAACCCACAAGGGAGAAGAGAGTGCTGAAACTAATGGTGAACTTTACGAATGGTTGAAGTAAGAACTGGGATTGTCAAAGACAGAAATGTGAAAGGTTATCATCGGTTTAATAGACAAACAAGACATTTATAAAGAAGAACAACTGAAGTCTCTATCCGGTAAACAATGATGAAATAACTGTTAATGGTGGTTGATTTTACTACAAACAATCCTCTTTTATATTTGTGTTTTGTCTTGTGGGAAAATTTTCGGATGATCTAAAGGGCTTAGCTAATCAAACATAACAATCTTTGCAGCCCAAACTGGTGTGCAATGTTAGAACTTCATTAATTTGTGCAGCACAAACTTGTATGCACTGATAGAGCTTCATTAATTATTACATCACAAACTGGTGTGCACTGTTAAAGCTTCATTAATTTGTGCATCACAAACTGGTGTGCACTGATAAAACTTCATCAATTGTTGCATCACAAACTGGTGTGCACTGTTAGAACTTCATTAATTTGTGCAGCACAAACTGGTGTGCACTGTTAGAACTTCATTAATTTGTGCAGCACAAACTGGTGCATTATCTGGATTGCATATATTCTTGCAGCACCAACAGCAGATGTATTACAAGTAATTTAATGATTCTCCCCACCACCCACCGAACAACTGGGTTTTCTAAATGAACATCTATTTCTTATATATATATATATTATATATACATCATCATCATCATCAGGTGCCGTCTCCACATCGAAGGTTGGCTGCAATGAATCTCCAGCATCCTCTGTCTTTCGCCTTGGTGTTGCACACTGCCAGACTGTAACCTGTCCATTTCTTAAAGTTTCCTCCCACTTATCTCTCGGTCTTCCTCTTGCTCTTCTCCCCTCAACTTTCCCCTCTAGTAAATGTTTTATCATGGTGTCATGCCTTTTTATGTGCCCAAAATACTTTACTTGTCTGAATTTTATTTCTCTTAATAATTGTTTCTTCATGCCTAGTTTTCCTAAAACTTGTTTATTTGTCTGTTTTTGTATATACAATATATCTATATATCTGACTGCGCTGTGTACAAGCCATACAAATGGGCAACTATATCTGACTGCGCTGTGTACAAACCATACAAATGGGCAACTCAGTTTTGTGACTGAATGATTATGATTGATTTAAAACATGATTTCTTCAAGGTCTTCACAAATTCTTGAAATGTAAATTACATTTTGAATGATCCCCCCCCTCCTCTCCCCATCCCGGGTTGAACAATATAAAAACCTACAAAGAAGAAGCCAGTTGTAAAAGAAAATGATGAACATTCTGGAATCTGTAGATTTAGCAGAGACAGTTGAATGTGAGTGAGCATGTGATTCATTTTTGTAGTTAATGTATGCATATGTTTATTTGATATTATAAATATAAACAATGAACATCTTTGACTTCGATCTCGATTGATTAATTTGTTGTAAGTATAAAACTGATTTGTAATTTATGAATTTGTATATAATTCAAACATACAAATAGATAACACCAGAGTAAAGAAAGTTTCTGAATTCAAATATTTAGGCAGCATTTTCACAGAGGACGGAAAATTCGATAGAGAAATAGAGACAAGATGTCAAAAAGCAAATGCAGTGACCTACCAGCTGGCACCATTACTACAACACCCAAAGATCAAGATGGAAGTGAAAAGACAGATGATAAAAGTATTTTCCTACCAACACTTTGTTACCAGTGCCAAACTTGGTCTCTTACAGCAACACATCACAGAACGCTCACCATGTGTGAAATGAAATGCTTGAGGAAGTTAGTGGGAGTCACCAGGAAAGATAGACTACAAAATGAGGACATCAGAAGCAGAGTGGACATAACCATGCACCGAATATATCGAAAGACAACAAATACAGTGGTTTGGACATTTAATGAGAATGAAATACAACCAACCACCAATAACAGCATACAATAAAAAGAGATCGGGTACTAGAACTAAGGAAGACCAAGAAAAGATGGATAGACAATATCAAGACCACACTACATAAACATGGATACAACACAACAAGGGGGACTCATCTAGCCCTAGAACGCAAATTAAAGCTCCCATCCCTACGCTTAACGGCAAGAGTGGACAGCCACATCTTCCACCTAGAAATAGACAATAGTATATAATTTCTAATGTAACATTTGGACATCTCTCTCTCTCTCTCTCATGATCACCGCCCAGACCGATGTATCAGATTTCCCCATAAATTCTATTCATGCAGCCTTAGCATTGGTGTATTTTACGTCACATCTTCAGCACCATTTGGAGCTCTGGTGCTTATCCTTCGGCAATGTGTCCGGTTTCAGTCAGCGTTTACTTGGTTCGCTCTCCGTTCTGTAGCCATCTAGTCGTTTACTTGGTTAATTCTCATAATCTTGTGTACGTATTGATGAATAGTGGTTAAAGTAGCCATCTAGTCGTTTACTTGGTTAATTCTCATGATCTTGTGTACGTATTGATGAATAGTGGTTAAAGTAGCCATCTAGTCGTTTACTTGGTTAATTCTCATAATCTTGTGTACGTATTGATGAATAGTGGTTAAAGTAGCCATCTAGTCGTTTACTTGGTTAATTCTCATAATCTTGTGTACGTATTGATGAATAGTGGTTAAAGTAGCCATCTAGTCGTTTACTTGGTTAATTCTCATAATCTTGTGTACGTATTGATGAATAGTGGTTAAAGCGTTTGGCTGTCATTCTGAAGGTTGTAGGTTTAAATCCGGACCGAGTCACATGTGAGACATATTTTTCATGAAATATCTAGGATTGTTCCCGGAACTACGGAGTTCGTGCTTCGTGCAACATTCTAGGTAAATGGCGTGCCATTTCTGAAGACAACGTGTCATTTCTGCAAAGAGGGACGGAGCCATAAGGGTAAACCCGGTGCAATGAAGTAAATCCTTCGTCGTTAAACCCTGTGTTTCCAGCAACTTAAACCCTGTGTTTCCAGCAATTTAAACCCTGTGTTTCCAGCAACTTAAACCCTGTGTTTCCAGCAACTTAAACCCTGTGTTTCCAGCAACTTAAACCCTGTGTTTCCAGCAACTTAAACCCTGTGTTTCCAGCAGCTTAAACCCTGTGTTTCCAGCAACTTTGACTTTCCCGTAAGAATGTTTAGCTCTAGTTGTAGGGACCAACGATCAAGTGTGTTTAGTTTATCTTTCCCGTAAGAATGTTTAGCTCTAGTTGTAGGGACCACCGATCAAGTGTGTTTAGTTTATCTTTCCCGTAAGAATGTTTAGCTCTAGTTGTAGGGACCAACGATCAAGTGTGTTTAGTTGATCCTACATCTCATTACGTGCGTGGGACAGGAAGACTTTATCAGCAGAGCCAAGTTCCGATCGTCTAGCCTCTTCTATCAGAGCGCACTGACACCATTTCTGGTTGTAGCTACTGCTACCTTCATAATCCAGTCTATAGAAAGTAAGTCAAGTTGTAGCTATTGCTACCTTCATAATCCAGTTCGTTAATCGTTGCTAGCAGTTGGAGATCTCGTATGGTTTTACATCCCAATAGTTTACTTTCTTGTTGGATTGTTCTTCGAAGAGTGATCTTAGGTCTTCCACGTTTTCTTTTCCCAACTGGTGACCACATAAGGACTTGTCGATTTAGTCTCTTTTCGTCTGATCTAAGAACATGACCTAAATATTTCCACCTTCGTTTCCTTATAATATTTGATACGGGTTGTTGGTGTGTTCTATCTCTCACTGTGTTGTTAGAAACGAAATCACTCCATTTTACTTTTAACAATTTTTGGATATATTTATTCTCAAAGCTGTCCAGTTTCTTATCAATTTTCTTTGTTGATTTCCAACTTTCACAACCGTAGGTCAGTACAGGAATCACACATGACCTAAATAATTTAACTTTTGTGCATATACTATGGTCTTGAGATTGCCAGATATTCGTTAATTTAGTGACTCCTTAATGACTCCCAAATGGGATTCAGGAAGAACAAAAGCTGTACAGACGCAATATTCGCCCTCAGACAGTTAGTAGAAAGGACTATCGAATCCGACAAACATTTACACGTTGCATTTGTAGATCAGGAAAAAGCGTTCGACCGCGTAGATAGGCACAAGTTGTGGAAAATACTAACAACCTATGGGGTTAATGAACACCTAATCAACCTTTGCAAGAACATTTATACTGACAGCCAATGTACGATTAGAACAAATACAGGATTATCAGAAAAGTTTCACGTAGGGTCAGGAGTAAGACAAGGTTGCGTACTATCCCCGCTGCTATTCATCACGTACATTGACCACATTTGTAAAATAGCTAACACCAGCGAAGGAAACAACCTCGGAGAACTCTTAAATGAATTTCTTTTGCAGACGATCAGGCAATCATATCAACAACAGAAGAACAGCTACAACAACACATCAACAGACTCCAGTTAGCATGTAACGAATACAACATGAGAATTAACATCGACAAAACAGAAGTAATGACATTCGCCAGAGAGGAAAACACTACCAACATCTCCATCGATAATCATCTACTAAATCAAGCAAAAGATTTCACATACCTAGGGAGCATTTTTCAGCAAATGGAAGAATAACTAATGAAATTCAACACAGATGCAACAAAGCAAACCAAATGATAGGGCAAATGGCGCCAATTTTAAGATGCAAACACGTCACCATGAACACAAAAAGAGCAATGTTCAACACAATCTTTCTCCCCACATTATGTTACCAGTGCCAAACCTGGACGCTGACAACAAACGATAGAAGAAAACTAGTCACAACAGAGATGAAGTGTCTACGCAGAATGCTGGGTGTAACAAGAAGAGACCGGTTGAGAAATGAAGACATCAGGAAAAAAGTGGGTACAACATCAGTACTAGACTTCATCAAGAAACAACAAATTAAATGGTTCGGTCACGTAAGCAGATTACCATCAGACAGTGCACCCCAAAGAGCAATGCTGCTCCGATACAATGGGTACAAAGCAAAAGGCCGGCCACGCAAAAGATGGACATCAGAGATAACAGAGGCGACGAAAGAGACTATCTACGAAGCGCATACTAGGGCCCGTTTTAGAAATCTCTTCCTGACCTGACGCTGTGAGGCATGCAGGATTCGAGAAAGAAAGAAAGTGAAGGCACTAGCTGCTATAGCAATACTAGAGTTTATTTCTTTCATCGTGTCTCCGTTGTTTGACACTTTACTACCCAAATATGTAAAATGTTCAACTTTCTCCAGTGTTTGGCCATTTATTACGATGTTGTCTGTCGAATTTGTGAGATCCATAATTTTAGTCTTGGCAGAATTAATCTGGAGACCAGCTTGTTCTGCAAGTGTGCAAAGATTGCTCGTTAGTTTATGGGTTGCTTGTGTGGTTGAATTCAATATGGCCACGTCATCGGCAAAGTCAAGATCAAATAGACTGCTGTTATTAAGCCATTTGATGCCTAGTTGATCATCTTGGGTGCATTTGCACATGATCCAGTCTATAGCTATCCCAAAAGCATAGGTGACATAACGCAGCCCTGCTTCACACCCGAATTGACTGTGAACCAGTCTGAGTTTCCTGCATCTGTTCTTACACAGCAGGATGCTTCAGAATAGAAGGCTTTTATAATATTGATGTACTTTTCCTGGAAGCCGTAGGTCTTAAGAATCTCCCAGAGAGTAGAACGATGAAGACTATCAAACGCTTTCTGAAAGTTTATAAAATTTATCACTAGTGGTGACTGGAATTCAATTGATTCTTCTATAATGGCTCTCAGCGTGAAGATATGATAGGTACAAGAACGATGTGGACGAAAGCCAGCTTGTTCTTCTCTTAGTCTTGCGTCGACAGCTTTTTCAGCCTCTCCATCAAAATACTGCAGAATAGTTTGTCAGGTGTTGATAGCAGAGTTATTCCGCTCCAGTTGTTGCAATTTGACAAAACGCCCTTTTTTGAGCTTTTTTGTGAGAATAGACCACCAATAATATCAAGGAACTATGTAACTTGCGTCAGATCATCCATACAGACTATCATTTTCAGAAGTAGTAACGTCTCCGTATTCTATATCTTCACTCAGTCTCTCATGCAATGTGCGATTTGTGAATTTTCAAGTTTTTGATCTCACTCTGAAAATCACTCCTGTTGTAATATTTATGTACAAGTAACTGTCCAATCTGTTCGTGGACATCTGTACGTTAAGACAAGGTCGCGGGGGAAAGAATGAGGGGGAGGCAAGTGCTGTCCCACTCCCTGGGATATTGTAACATATCACAGAGAGAATAGATACAATCATATCACAGAGAGAATAGATACAATCATATCACAGAGAGAATAGATACAATCATATCACAGAGAGAATAGATACAATCATATCACAGAGAGAATAGATACAATCATATCACAGAGAGAATAGATACAATCATATCACAGAGAGAATAGATACAATCATATCACAGATAGAATAGATACAATCATACAATCATATCTTAGAGAGAATAGATACAATCATACAATCATATCTTAGAGAGAATAGATACAATCATACAATCATGTCTTAGAGAGAATAGATACAATCATACAATCATATCTTAGAGAGAATAGATACAATCATACAACCATATCACAGAGAGAATAGATACAATCATACAATCATATCTTAGAGAGAATAGATACAATCATACAACCATATCACAGAGAGAATAGATACAATCATACAATCATATCTTAGAGAGAATAGATACATTCATACAATCATATCATAGAGAGAATAGATACAATCATACAATCATGTCTTAGAGAGAATAAATACAATCATACAATCATATCTTAGAGAGAATAGATACAATAATACAATCATATCTTAGAGAGAATAGATACAATCATACAATCATATCTTAGAGAGAATAGATACAATCATACAATCATATCTTAGAGAGAATAGATACAATCATATCATAGAGAGAATAGATACAATCATACAATCATATCTTAGAGAGAATAGATACAATCATACAATCATATCACAGAGAGAATAGATACAATCATACAATCATATCTTAGAGAGAATAGATACAATAATACAATCATATCTTAGAGAGAATAGATACAATCATACAATCATATCTTAGAGAGAATAGATACAATCATATCTTAGAGAGAATAGATACAATCATACAATCATGTCTTAGAGAGAATAGATACAATCATACAATCATATCACAGAGAGAATAGATACAATCATACAATCATATCTTAGAGAGAATAGATACAATCATACAATCATGTCTTAGAGAGAATAGATACAATCATACAATCATATCTTAGAGAGAATAGATACAATCATATCTTAGAGAGAATAGATACAATCATACAATCATGTCTTAGAGAGAATAGATACAATCATACAATCATATCACAGAGAGAATAGATACAATCATACAATCATATCTTAGAGAGAATAGATACAATCATAAAATCATGTCTTAGAGAGAATAGATACATTCATACAATCATATCATAGAGAGAATATATACAATCATACAATCATTTAGAGAGAATAGATTAAAAGATCAAATGAATCAATAATATCAGAGAAATTGTTGAGGTAGTTTTAATGCCCAAACAAAAAACAACCATAACATGTTATACATCAGAACATCATCATAAATAAATGCATTTGTTTATATTTCAACATAGAACAAGACAACTAGATCTAATATTTCAACATAGAACAAGAAATCTAGAACTAATATTTCAATGTAGAACAAGACAACTAGATCTAATATTTCAACATAGAACAAGACAACTAGATCTAATATTTCAACGTAGAACAAGAGAACTAGAACTAATATTTCAACGTAGAACAAGAGAACTAGAACTAATATTTCAACGTAGAACAAGAGAACTAGAACTAATATTTCAATGTAGAACAAGACAACTAGATCTAATATTTCAACGTAGAACAAGAGAACTAGAACTAATATTTCAACGTAGAACAAGAGAACTAGAACTAATATTTCAATGTAGAACAAGAGATCTAGATCTAATATTTCAATAAAGAACTACAAAACTAGATCTAATATTTCAACGTAGAACAAGACAACTAGATCTAATATTTCAATAAAGAACTACAAAACTAGATCTAATATTTCAATATAGAACAAGAGAACTAGAACTAATATTTCAACGTAGAACAAGACAACTATATCTAATATTTCAAACAGTGATATCAACAGATGATATTCATTTTCTGATTTGTCTAACAAATCATATCTTCAATGGACAACAGAAATATATGATGTTTCAACGTTGTCTGGATGTTATTCTAATGTTAGTTTTGTATGATGTTTTGTATGATGTTTTGTATGATGTTTTGTATGATGTTTTGTATGATGTTTTGTATGATGTTATATTCTAATGTTAATTTTTGTATGTTAGTTTTATATGTTAGTTTTGTTGTATGTTAGTTTGTAGAATGTTTCAATGTTGTCTGGACGTTATTCTAAAGTTGGTCTTATGTGATGTTATATTCTAATGTTAGTTTTGTATGTTAGCTTTGTTCTAATTTTAGTTTTGTTCTAATGTTAGGTTTGTATGTTAGTTTTGTTCTAATGTTAGTTTTGTTCTAATGTTAGTTTTGTTCTAATGTTAGTTTTGTTCTAATGTTAGTTTTGTTCTAATGTTAGTTTTGTTCTAATGTTAGTTTTGTTCTAATGTCAGTTTTGTTCTAATGTTAGTTTTGTTCTAATGTTAGTTTTGTTCTAATGTTAGTTTTGTTCTAATGTTAGTTTTGTTCTAATGTTAGTTTTGTTCTAATGTTAGTTTTGTTCTAATGTTAGTTTTGTTCTAATGTTAGTTTTGTTCTAATGTCAGTTTTGTATGTTGTTTTGTTAATTCTTTCCATTTCTGGTTCTAGAGAATTATTTCTAAGAATGTTATTTTAAATTACGCTTCATTGAAAGAACTATTACAATCAAAGAGAGACACAATAGCGCAGTTGTTAGTGAACTAGGTTTTTACACTAGAGGTCTAGATTCAATTCCACAGTTAATGTGGAATATTTTTCCAAACATAACAGTTCTCAGGTCGACCCAGTCTCAAGTAGGTACCAGGGAAAGCATTGAGAAATAAAGGCGTCCAGCATGATGTTGGCCACATCACCCATCGTGTGCCGATGATCAATGCGAAAATAGCAACCTAACATTGTATTACCTAAATATAGCTCTCGAGGTATGAACAAGCGTTCATTGACTTTTTACTTATTGCTATTCAAACATATTGTTGGTTATGTGGTTTGCACATACATGCTAGATGTTAACTTATACAACTGTGCACCTATAGGTACTAGTAGACGCATGGGGGTGGGGGCACATATACATTTATACAAGTGACATTATATACAACATAAAATGGGAGGCATTCAGGAGAAGTGATGGAATCACAGAAATATTTGGTCAACCACTAGTAACCACTGTTATAAGAAAGAGAAGATGGAGATATGTTGGGCCTACTCTGAGAAGAAATATTTGGTCAACCACTAGTAACCAACTGTTATAAGAAAGAGAAGATGGAGATATGTTGGGCCTACTCTGAGAAGAAATTGAAGTGGGATGTAAAGTATCCAAGAAAGAGAGGATACACTATGAAAACCATGAAAAGAACTTTACTGAGACAGAGAGAGAGAGAGACGAGAAATATAAGACTTAATTCCATAGAATAGATTCAGCAAGTTACCCAGTATAGAGCGGTATGGAGAAATTACTTGCAGACATTATGTAACGAGAAGGATATATATATAATACATACAAGTCATTGTCAATAGAAGTTAGAAAGAGAGTTCCCCAGTTCTGCATAGAACCAATACTGTCATATGGATGCAAGTTATGGACAATCAATAAACAGAAAGCAAAATCTCTAGTAGATACAAGAATTGTTTACGACAAAAGAATGCTAAGAATGCCATAAACTTCTAAAATCTGAAGTGAATACAATGAAAGGAGAATGCTAAGAATGCCAGAAACTTCTAAAATCTGAAGTGAATACATAGACAGGAGAATGCTAAGAATGCCAGAAACTTCTAAAATCTGAAGTGAATACAATGAAAGGAGAATGCTAAGAATGCTAGAAACTTCTAAAATCTGAAGTGGATACATAGACAGGAGAATGCTAAGAATGCTAGAAACTTCTAAAATCTGAAATGAATACATAGACAGGAGAATGCTAAGAATGCCAGAAACTTCTAAAATCTGAAGTGGATACAATAACAGGAGAATGCTAAGAATGTCAGAAACTTCTAAAATCTGAAGTGAATACAATGAAAGGAGAATGCTAAGAATGCCAGAAACTACAAATCTGAAGTGAATACAATGACAAGAGAATGCTAAGAATGCTAGAAACTTCTAAAATCTGAAGTGGATACATAGACAGGAGAATGCTAAGAATGCTAGAAACTTCTAAAATCTGAAATGAATACATAGACAGGAGAATGCTAAGAATGCCAGAAACTTCTAAAATCTGAAGTGGATACAATAACAGGAGAATGCTAAGAATGTCAGAAACTTCTAAAATCTGAAGTGAATACATAGACAGGAGAATGCTAAGAATGCCAGAAACTTCTAAAATCTGAAGTGAATACATAGACAGGAGAATGCTAAGAATGCCAGAAACTCAAAATCTGAAGTGAATACAATGACAGGAGAATGCTAAGAATGCTAGAAACTTCTAAAATCTGAAGTGAATACATAGACAGGAGAATGCTAAGAATACCAGAAACCTCTAAAATAATTGACGCTGCTGTTTAATAATAAATTAAAAACAAATTTTCCCGTAGCATTTTCAGACCTTGGGGTATGAAGTATCTGTTACTTCACATTTCTAGACCATAGTGTGCAGAAGGTAGGAGGGTCAATTCCTTTCCTCATGAGTTGAGCTTCGAGTGTGGGATTGAACTCACAATCCTCTTGTGTCTGAGACGAGCAGGAGAAAGCTTACGCATTACGCTACTCCGTCCGGTTTAGTAATATCTACACTATATGTCTCTGTCTACACTGTTTGTCTCTGTCTACACTGTATATCTCTGTCTACACTATATGTCCATGTCTACACTATATGTCTCTGTCTCACATATGTCCTGTCTACACTATATGTCCCTGTCTACACTATATGTCCCTGTCTACACTATATGTCTCTGTCTACACTATATGTCTCTGTCTACACTGTTTGTCTCTGTCTACACTATATGTCTCTGTCTACACTATATGTCCCTGTCTACACTATATGTCCCTGTCTACACTATATGTCTCTGTCTACACTATATGTCCCTGTCTACACTGTTTGTCTCTGTCTACACTATATGTCCCTGTCTACACTATATGTCCCTGTCTACACTATATGTCTCTGTCTACACTATATGTCTCTGTCTACACTGTTTGTCTCTGTCTACACTATATGTCTCTGTCTACACTGTTTGTCTCTGTCTACACTATATGTCCCTGTCTACACTATATGTCCATGTCTACACTATATGTCTCTGTCTACACTATATGTCCATGTCTACACTATATGTCCCTGTCTACACTATATGTCCCTGTCTACACTATATGTCCCTGTCTACACTATATGTCCCTGTCTACACTATATGTCTCTGTCTACACTGTTTGTCTCTGTCTACACTGTATGTCCCCGTCTACACTATATGTCTCTGTCTACACTATATGTCCCTGTCTACACTATATGTCTCTGTCTACACTGTTTGTCTCTGTCTACACTATATGTCCCTGTCTACACTGTTTGTTCCTGTCTACACTATATGTCCCTTTCTACACTGTTTGTCCCTGTCTACACTATATGTCCCTGTCTACACTATATGTCCCTGTCTACACTATATGTCTACACTATATGTCCCTGTCTACACTATATGTTCCTGTCTACACTATATGTCTCTGTCTACACTATATGTCCCTGTCTACACTATATGTCCCTGTCGCTGAGTGTATGTTGTTGATGTGGCTGAGAATTTCTCGAAACTTACAAATTATGTTTACATGTATCTCTGTGACCCAGTGGTCATTTCTTATTTGTATGTACATGTGGCAGTCTTGAAGTATATCGTCAACTTCTTGTGTTAGTTGTCCTCTAGAGTCAACTTCTTGTGTTAGTTGTCCACTAGAGTCAACTTCTCGTGTTAGTTGTCCACTAGAGTCAACTTCTTGTGTTAGTTGTCCTCTAGAGTCAACTTCTTGTGTTAGTTGTCCACTAGAGTCAATTTCTTGTGTTAGTTGTCCTCTAGAGTCAACTTCTTGTGTTAGTTGTCCTCTAGAGTCAACTTCTCGTGTTAGTTGTCCACTAGAGTCAACTTCTTGTGTTAGTTGTCCACTAGAGTCAACTTCTCGTGTTAGTTGTCCACTAGAGTCAACTTCTTGTGTTAGTTGTCCACTAGAGTCAACTTCTTGTGTTAGTTGTCCTCTAGAGTCAACTTCTCGTGTTAGTTGTCCTCTAGAGTCAACTTCTCGTGTTAGTTGTCCACTAGAGTCAACTTCTCGTGTTAGTTGTCCACTAGAGTCAACTTCTCGTGTTAGTTGTCCACTAGAGTCAATTTCTTGTGTTAGTTGTCCTCTAGAGTCAACTTCTTGTGTTAGTTGTCCACTAGAGTCAACTTCTTGTGTTAGTTGTCCTCTAGAGTCAACTTCTCGTGTTAGTTGTCCACTAGAGTCAATTTCTTGTGTTAGTTGTCCTCTAGAGTCAACTTCTTGTGTTAGTTGTCCACTAGAGTCAACTTCTTGTGTTAGTTGTCCTCTAGAGTCAACTTCTTGTGTTAGTTGTCCACTAGAGTCAACTTCTCGTGTTAGTTGTCCACTAGAGTCAACTTCTTGTGTTAGTTGTCCACTAGAGTCAACTTCTTGTGTTAGTTGTCCACTAGAGTCAACTTCTTGTGTTAGTTGTCCACTAGAGTCAACTTCTTGTGTTAGTTGTCCTCTAGAGTCAACTTCTTGTGTTAGTTGTCCACTAGAGTCAACTTCTTGTGTTAGTTGTCCTCTAGAGTCAACTTCTTGTGTTAGTTATCCACTAGAGTCAACTTCTCGTGTTAGTTGTCCACTAGAATCAACTTCTCGTGTTAGTTGTCCACTAGAGTCAACTTCTTGTGTTAGTTGTCCACTAGAGTCAACTTCTTGTGTTAGTTGTCCTCTAGAGTCAACTTCTTGTGTTAGTTGTCCACTAGAGTCAACTTCTTGTGTTAGTTGTCCACTAGAGTCAACTTCTTGTGTTAGTTGTCCACTAGAATCAACTTCTCGTGTTAGTTGTCCACTAGAGTCAACTTCTCGTGTTAGTTGTCCACTAGAGTCAATTTCTTGTGTTAGTTGTCCACTAGAGTCAATTTCTTGTGTTAGTTGTCCTCTAGAGTCAACTTCTTGTGTTAGTTGTCCACTAGAGTCAACTTCTTGTGTTAGTTGTCCACTAGAGTCAACTTCTTGTGTTAGTTGTCCACTAGAGTCAACTTCTTGTGTTAGTTGTCCACTAGAGTCAACTTCTTGTGTTAGTTGTCCACTAGAGTCAACTTCTTGTGTTAGTTGTCCACTAGAGTCAACTTCTTGTGTTAGTTGTCCACTAGAGTCAATTTCTTGTGTTAGTTGTCCTCTAGAGTCAACTTCTTGTGTTAGTTGTCCACTAGAGTCAACTTCTTGTGTTAGTTGTCCTCTAGAGTCAACTTCTCGTGTTAGTTGTCCACTAGAGTCAACTTCTCGTGTTAGTTGTCCACTAGAGTCAACTTCTTGTGTTAGTTGTCCACTAGAGTCAACTTCTTGTGTTAGTTGTCCACTAGAGTCAACTTCTCGTGTTAGTTGTCCACTAGAGTCAACTTCTCGTGTTAGTTGTCCACTAGAGTCAACTTCTTGTGTTAGTTGTCCACTAGAGTCAATTTCTTGTGTTAGTTGTCCTCTAGAGTCAACTTCTTGTGTTAGTTGTCCACTAGAGTCAACTTCTTGTGTTAGTTGTCCTCTAGAGTCAACTTCTTGTGTTAGTTGTCCACTAGAGTCAACTTCTTGTGTTAGTTGTCCAATAGAGTCAACTTCTCGTGTTAGTTGTCCACTAGAGTCAACTTCTCGTGTTAGTTGTCCACTAGAGTCAACTTCTTGTGTTAGTTGTCCACTAGAGTCAACTTCTCGTGTTAGTTGTCCACTAGAGTCAACTTCTTGTGTTAGTTGTCCACTAGAGTCAATTTCTTGTGTTAGTTGTCCTCTAGAGTCAACTTCTCGTGTTAGTTGTCCACTAGAGTCAACTTCTTGTGTTAGTTGTCCACTAGAGTCAACTTCTTGTGTTAGTTGTCCACTAGAGTCAACTTCTTGTGTAAGTTGTCCACTAGTGTCAACTACTTGTGTTAGTTGTCCACTAGAGTCAACTTCTCGTGTTAGTTGTCCACTAGAGTCAACTTCTTGTGTTAGTTGTCCACTAGAGTCAACTTCTCGTGTTAGTTGTCCACTAGAGTCAACTTCTCGTGTTAGTTGTCCACTAGAGTCAACTTCTCGTGTTAGTTGTCCTCTAGAGCGCACTGAGGATAAGATAACACTTGGGACATGTTAATAAATATGGGTCTGCATGGCGTAGAGGTTATGTTCTCATCTCTTGTACCAAAGGTACTTGGTTTACTCCATTGGGGAGTCATGGCGATATTTTCCAGACGTCCCTGATCTTAGTGTAGTTAGTACCAAGTTAATATGTAGTGAGTGCTGAGTTAATATGTAGTGAGTGCTGAGTTAATATGTAGTGAGTGCTGAGTTAATATGTAGTGAGTGCTGAGTTAATATGTAGTGAGTGCTGAGTTAATATGTAGTGAGTGCTGAGTTAATATGTAGTGAGTGCTGAGTTAATATGTAGTGAGTGCTGAGTTAATATGTAGTGAGTGCTGAGTTAATATGTAGTGAGTGCTGAGTTAATATGTAGTGAGTGCTGAGTTAATATGTAGTGAGTGCTGAGTTAATATGTAGTGAGTGCTGAGTTAATATGTAGTGAGTGCTGAGTTAATATGTAGTGAGTGCTGAGTTAATATGTAGTTAGTATCGATGTAATATGTAGTTAGTATCGATGTAATATGTAGTTAGTATCGATGTAATATGTAGTTAGTATCGATGTAATATACGATAAACACCGGGTTGATACAGGGCTCTTGTTGCAACATGTGATCTGTCATGGGAAGTCTAGATAAACATTATTAATACATGCAGCACTTGAGATCATTCGAAAATGTTCACAAAAAGACAAAACACAAATATAAAAGAGGATTGTTTGTAATCAAATCAACCACCATTTACAGTTATTTCATCATTGTTTACCGGTTAGAGACTTCAACTGTTCTTCTTTATAAATGTCTTGTTTGTCTATTAAACCGATGATAACCTTTCACAAGTTCTGTCTTTGACAATCCCAGTTCTTCAACCATTTGTAAAGTTCACCATTAGTTTCAGCACTCTCTTCTCCTCTGTGGGTTCTAGTTAAACGTAATATGGTTATGATGGAACACCCGAGGTATACTAAAACCCAGAGGTACACTCCAAGAGTGAGAGCACACGCTGAAGAAAGAGTGAGAGAGAGTACACGCTGAAGAAAGCCATACACATATTTGATAAACTAATCACAATATTGAACAAAACTGTGTAGTTCGTTTGTTTAGCTTGTACTCAGTAGAAAATGGGATTATATATACATATGTAACCAGCGAGCCACAGGAACCATCAGTTTGCATAGCTTGCGACATCTGTTGGAGAAGACTGAGCACCTATTAGTCTGCCATAAGTGCTGTGATGTCAGTTCAATCATCAATATATAACTATATAGATCTATAACAGGTATCAAGTTGAACGACACGTTCATCATCAGTGTTTATCTTGTCTTCACATTATGATACATTTGATGTTTTAATTCTTTTGTCTTATGCGAGTAATAATTGTTTGTATGAGAACGATATCCATGGATTGTACCTGTGTTGTACTTCAATGGTAGATATCTAATCCATGTAACACACACATGTGTGTGTTCTGTATAGATATGTGTTATCCATTCTATAATCCATGTAACACACATGTGTGTGTGCTGTATAGAAATGTGTTATCCATGCTGTAATCCATGTAACGCATATGTGTGTGCTGTATGGATGTGTTATCCATGCTATAATCCATGTAACACAACAGTTGGTGTTGCAGGAATATATGGAATCCAGAATATGGACGTTTGTGCTTCGGCGATTGAAGGATTTCAAATAGTGCACACCAGTTTGTGCTGCAACGACTGAAGGATTTCAAATAGTGCACACCAGTTTGTGCTGCAACGATTGAAGGATTTCAAACAGTGCACACCAGTTTATGGTGCAATGACTGAAGGATTTCAAATAGTGCACACCAGTTTGTGCTGCAATGATTGAAGGATTTCAAAGAGTGCACACCAGTTTGTGCTGCAAAAATTGTGTTATTTGATTAGTTGAACAAACGTTCAATAAGTTCGATGATCACTATCATGTGCGTGTGTTTAACATGAACATGAACATTCTGTGATGATTGGATACTGAACTGTAATCCATCTACAGGAATGTCGCTCTGTATAATTCGCGCAGCGCCAAAATAAAAAAGTTAATTTTGTTGAAGCACTGGGTTTACATGTCATCCCTGGTGGTATGGAGCATGACCTTTGACTATAGCAAACTCCTTCATTTAGCCACCTTGGCCAGAAACGATTTCCTAACATCTTCCATGAATGTTTTACTGGACAAAATGAAAAGTTCCACATGAATTTCTCGACTTTCTTACGGTCTTTCTTACTAATATTTAATGTCAGATTCCTGCCGTCTTGAAGTTTTGCTGTTCGAAATAAATTCAAATAATTAGGTCGTCGACTTTTGGGTCGACCATTTTTTAACCTAATCACCTGATTTCTGTGTGGCTTGGTGTTTGGCTCTAGTATTGACATGTAGTTCTTGTTGAACAAAGTTCCAAGTTGCCGACGAAGGGATTTAACGTGGATCTCGTTGGGACGAGGATCATAAATGTTGCTCTTTTCCTTCAATAGATCATCTATAGGTAGATCTTCAGAAGGTGAAAGCCGACGACTGCCAGCATTATATTCTGTTGTTTCATCTGAAGATATATCGTTTGATATCAGACGATTAAAAAACTGTTTGGATTCTCGTGCACTGAAACGATGACAGCTGATGAGTTTAAATGTCAAGACTAGCAGACATGTAGCCAACATCATGGATGTATCCTTGAGAAACTGCATCTGAGGAATAAAAATGAATATATATATGTATAAATTGTAAAAAAGGGACTAAAGTCTCTGTAGCTCCGGCAACAATCCAATGGGTCTTTTAGAACTCTTTAATCACTTGAGACAACAACTGAACAAATCTGATACGTCAAGATGTCAACGTAACAGGTAACTCTGGAGTCTGCGGACAAGTGGTGTAGCCGTTGTACTTGCTTTCTGTAGATCGTGGGGTCGAGTCCGAACAGCACAGTTCTGGAATGCCTTTCTAAAAGTAGTCAATATTAACGCAGCTATGGAGTTCGTGCTTTGTGCAACACTACTGTTTGGTAAGTGGGTCCTTTCTTCCGAGACGGACTGTGCAATACTACTGTTTGGTAAGGGAGTCCTTTCTTCCGAGACGGACTGTGTAATACTACTGTTTGGTAAGGGAGTCCTTTCTTCCGAGACGGACTGTGCAATACTACTGTTTGGTAAGGGAGTCCTTTCTTCCGAGACGGACTGTGCAATACTACTGTTTGGTAAGGGAGTCCTTTCTTCCGAGACGGACTGTGCAATACTACTGTTTGGTAAGGGAGTCCTTTCTTCCGAGACGGACTGTGCAATACTACTGTTTGGTAAGGGAGTCCTTTCTTCCGAGACGGACTGTGCAATACTACTGTTTGGTAAGGGAGTCCTTTCTTCCGAGACGGACTGTGCAATACTACTGTTTGGTAAGGGAGTCCTTTCTTCCGAGACGGACTGTGTAATATTAAGAAACCCAACGCAGATTTTTGTTGTCTTCTGTGTTCCCCCGTTTCATACCAGGACATGAGGGAGCTAACAAGCTGGTCAAGGAACAAGGACATGAGGGAGCTGACAAGCTGGTCAAGGAACAAGGACATGAGGGAGCTGACAAGCTGGTCAAGGAACAAGGACATGAGGGAGCTGACAAGTTGGTCAAGGAACAAGGACATGAGGGAGCTGACAAGTTGGTCAAGGAACAAGGACATGAGGGAGCTAACAAGCTGGTCAAGGAACAAGGACATGAGGGAGCTGACAAGCTGGTCAAGGAACAAGGACATGAGGGAGCTGACAAGCTGGTCAAGGAACAAGGACATGAGGGAGCTAACAAGTTGGTCAAGGAACAAGGACATGAGGGAGCTGACAAGTTGGTCAAGGAACAAGGACATGAGGGAGCTAACAAGTTGGTCAAGGAACAAGGACATGAGGGAGCTAACAAGTTGGTCAAGGAACAAGGAAATTAGGGAGCTAACAAGCTGGATAAGGAAGGAAACACGTTTATACAATCCAAACCACCCAGTGTCAAGCTGGCTAAGGAAGGAAACATCAAGAGTGTCACTACCAAAGATGAAGACACATATCGAGCGAAAATACAAAGAGTTGTGACACAACAAACCAACAGCAAACAGCCACAAGATCCCATCAACAGACTAAACAGAAAACTGCCACAAGATGCCATCAACAGACTAAACAGAAAACAGCCACAAGATGCCATCAACAGACTAAACAGAAAACAGCCACAAGATCCCATCAACAGACTAAACAGAAAACAGCACATAACAATACTTCGACTCAGAACAGGATACTGCAGGATCAACCATCCCATGCACAGAGTAAAACCTGCTTAGACTGAAAAGTGTGCATGTCAGACAGAAACGCAGACTCCAGAGCACAACCTGCAGTCCTGTCCATCATCCATATTACACCAACGAAACATGGTACCATGAACGAAGCTGACAGAGCAAGCTATAGGGAACATCACAAGGAAGACTAACTGACGTGCAGCTTCATAGAGGCAACCCATCGTATAGTGTGAACATCAAATATAGCATATTTATGTCATCTGTTCGACCGCTTGTAATTCATGCCTAATTAATATCACACTTTTGACTGGTTTTGTTTGAATATTTGCTTTCCTATTACCCAGCATCTCTCGCCAAGCGAGCCTTAATCCGACTTCTGAGGTACTTAACATTTAGATTCACAAGTAACGGATCAGGGTCTCCTGTAGTCCGACAGTATACAGTGTGCACAAAGAAAACTTCTTCCCTAGAATGTCCCCAGCACGTGGCTACTAGTGCAGTTTGTTAATCAACTTTCTTATCAGATCCTCCATCCACTGAGCATATTCTTCTTCTTCTTCGACCAGCGCTGCATATCGATCACTTGTTAAACCAATCTTTGTGATTTGTATGTGATCTGAGCCTAAGAGTGATTGTACATTGTGTCAGTTATGCGCCTACAAGTAGGCCCGCACATCCGATTTCTGCACCGCTTTTTATTTATTTCGGTAGCTTCCCTAGGCCCCTACCTTAGTCGCCTTTTACAACATGTCTTGTAGGTGGCAGTGTTACTATTCTTTGCTCCCCTTGTGAGCACAGACAACAAACGGGCAAAGTGAGCATATGCAACTTATCGTAAAGAAGAAGAAGGAGAAGAAAGAAATAATCGCGTTCTATGCGTCCTTGATGAAGTGACCTTGATGAAGTGACCTTGATGAAGCGACCTTGGCGCTCATTAGATATTTACAATACCAAGATTCAAATGTATATATGTGTGTAGCAGCTGTGTGTATGTGTGTAGCAGCTGTGTGTATGTGTGTAGCAGTCAAATGAACATAAAATAGTGACAGCACTGTTACATACAACATCTGGGCAAGGTACGGAACCTAAAGGTACTCCAGGTCACATGATAATCAAGAGTGATAAGTTGCCGTTCACATGCTGTAAACTTAAGATGTGTAATAAAATACAACAAGGGTACTTATACAAATTATTCTGGTGTTGAACATAAATTTCTTTATTTATTATCATTAACACTGCTACTACAGTTGTGCATTAGTTGCATGTTTGGCTATTTTTTAAGATAGTTTTTCAAGGTAGTTGTTCTGAAGGCTATCCTAATGTCATTTATTTGGTTTCATTGACGTCGATATTTGGAAGTTCGGAACAGTCAGTTATAGTTTTTATACTGAGCTGTTTATCTGTAACTTTGAGATATTTGAATGAAAGAAACAATTAAGTTGTTTATCATTAAGTTGGATCAGATCAAGTACCATCTTCGCATCGATGCGTGGCATTAACCCTTTTACTCCGTAATCTGTATTACTCAGACGCACAAGGCATATTGCAATGTGTACTTCCAGACGCACCACACATATTGCAATGTGTACTCCCAGACGCACCACCCATATTGCAATGTGTACTCCCAGACGCACCATGCATAATGCAATCTATACCAAATTAGCTAGTATATCGGCTTTGTGACATCTTAAACAATACTTCGAGCCGGTATATCGGCACATGATAGTGAAGGAGTTAATAATAGTCACCGGTATTTTATTTCTGGAAAATATTCTACGAACATTGTTATTTTGCGACTTTTCATTTTTCTTTCTCAATTTCGGTGTCGTAGAAGTAAGGGGATTGCCTTTCAATCCATGGTTACTTTGATTCGTTCCATCGTGGAGAAGTCCGGATATTTTTCCAGAGATCCATGATCACAATGCAGGTGAGATTGAGTTCTTAGTCATATCGGAGATGGACGATAAAATGTAGATCCTGGTGTTAAACACGTAAACAAACCACTCTAAGTTGAAAGTCGTAAGGAGTAGGCTGCAAAGCCGCTGCCAGCGAGTGAGAGGGGGTTTGTACAAAATCGGCAAGGCCCATTTCGCAAATCATCTGCCCAGGCCAGGCATACACGGAGAGGACACTTTATCCTTGCTTAAAATTGACCGTCTTTAAAGACGACAAATACCATATATACACACACACATTATACATAATACAAATATACACATATCTATTTTTGGATACAAACATCTTTGGCGTTTTTCTTTCTCTTCCTTCTTCTTTCACTCTCAGACACCAGCTTGAATGTCTTCAAAGTACGCAGTGATCAGTTGCAGATACGCAGTGATCAGTTGCAGATACGCAGTGATCAGTTGCAGATACGAAGTGACCAGTTGCAGATACGCAGTGATCAGTTGCAGATACGCAGTGATCAGTTGCAGATACGAAGTGACCAGTTGCAGATACGCAGTGATCAGTTGCAGATACGCAGTGATCAGTTGCAGATACGAAGTGACCAGTTGCAGATACGAAGTGACCAGTTACAGATACGAAGTGACCAGTTGCAGATACGCAGTGATCAGTTGCAGATACGCAGTGATCAGTTGCAGATACAAAGTGACCAGTTGCAGATACACAGTGATCAGTTGCAGATTGTTGAAATCTCCATAGAACATGTTATGTACTGACATTGTTGATAATCATATCAGTCTTCTCTATTGTACAGCTTTATACAATACTCATGTACAGCTTTATACAACACTCCTGTACAGCTTTATACAATACTCCTGTACAGCTTTATACAATACTCCTGTACAGCTTTATACAACACTCCTATACAGCTTTACACAACACTTCTGTACAGCTTTATACAATACTCCTGTACAGCTTTATACAACACTCCTGTACAGCTTATACAACACTCCTGTACAGCTTTATACAATACTCCTGTACAGCTTTATACAATACTCCTGTACATCTTTATACAATACTCCTGTACAGCTTTATACAACACTCATGTACAGCTTTATACAATACTCCTGTACATCTTTATACAACACTCCTGTACAGCTTTATACAACACTCCTGTACAGCTTTATACAATACTCATGTACAGCTTTATACAATACTCCTGTACAGCTTTATACAACACTCCTGTACAGCTTTATACAATACTCCTGTACAGCTTTATACAACACTCCTGTACAGCTTTATACAACACTCCTGTACAGCTTTATACAATACTAGCAGTTTACCCGTTCTTCGCACGGGAATTTAGTTTAAATCTATTTGTAAAGTCACTTAAAGAAACATGGCCCGTTGCTTCAAAATCGGCTTCTTCTCCATTAAAAACAATACATTTTCTCTCCATGCTTGGTTTGAAAACTTTGTCGGTTGACCACATAAGATTAAAATGTTCCTCATTCCGATTGCCAGTAAAACCTGATACAACGGAATTCGCGTTCCCGTGAAAGTTGACAAATAACAATTTGCAAATATAATTTATTCAGTCAGTTATATCGATGCAAATGAAGTTCTGTAGTTCTCATTATCAAATGTGTTAATAGAATGTTTTAAAAAAGTTGTTGAATTGAACATGTTGTCTTCAGGATAGCAGCCGAGCATTTTATGCATTCGGCCACAGAACAGACATGTTGAAATACCAATAAATTTGTTAGTATTCATGTGACTGATGTGCGTAAGACGTCACCGGACTATAACAACATGATCGCTTTGCGCATCACGTTACCGCGAACGTCGTGAAAACATGGATAGACACTTTCGGCGATTTCTACACAGAATTACCATGTGCGTTAAGTTGGAATATCTTTATAGAAACGTACAAAAAGTCTAGTTTTATAATTTTTCCTTCTTCATATCTATGAAAGCTTCCTTCTTGTCAAATTCCAAGTTCGTAGAATGTCCAGATATCTTCAAACAATTGGGACAGACATAAAATTTCATTCATCTTTGCCTTATATATATATATATATATATATATAAAAGATTAGATTAGTTGTATAGGTCATTTTTTTCCAGTCCCAGTTATCAGCTTTATACAATATGTATATAAGTCATTTTATCACAGTTACAGTTATCAAAAGTCCTGTTTTGTTTGTAGCTGAAAGACTTATTGAATGGAAGTCATTACACTCCGGTCAGACTCATAAGTGCTCAGCCAATCACAAAAGATGTCAAAGGGTATGCATACTGATGACTTCTGTAGCTCGCTGATTAAACACTCTCCTCATTGGGTAGCCTTCAGACATTTAGTTCTACTTGTACAAAGGGTAACTGTAAACTTCTTAAATCGCTGGATCGATTCAACATCTATTTTAGTGTCTTCATCCAACAGACACTCGCGAAGAGACCGAAGAACATCCCCTTATCCATCTTCAACTCCCCAACAATCGATGCTGTTGATGCAAGCCTGTTCGCTCTATCACTACCGCAGACACCTGCATGCCTAGGGCATTAGATCCACGTAAGCCTTTGGAGGTTAGAAACTTCAATAGACGACATCCACTCAAACCAAAACCTGCTATTTTGAATCTTCCAAAGCACCGACTGAGAGTCAGATACAACAACAGATCCCAGTAAGTGGATTGATAATGGAAGACATATAATTATCATCTCTGAATAGTAGTTGCAGTAGGATACGATGATTGAGCATCTCTGAATAGTAGCTGCAGTAGGACACGATGATTGAGCATCTCTGAATAGTAGTTGCAGTAGGATACGGTGATTGAGCATCTCTGAATAGTAGCTGCAGTAGGACACGATGATTGAGCATCTCTGAATAGTAGCTGCAGTAGGACACGATGATTGAGCATCTCTGAATAGTAGCTGCAGTAGGACACGATGATTGAGCATCTCTGAATAGTAGCTGCAGTAGGACACGATGATTGAGCATCTCTGAATAGTAGCTGCAGTAGGACACGATGATTGAGCATCTCTGAATAGTAGCTGCAGAAGGATACGGTGATTGAGCATCTCTGAATAATAGTTGCAGTAGGACACGATGATTGAGCATCTCTGAATAGTAGTTGCAGTAGGACACGGTGATTGAGACAGACGGCAAGGATTTATGGACTAACATAACAAGCTCTGCTTGACAAAACTGTAGTTTCACGATTTTATTTCACCTTGTCAGTACCGCTGTATTTTACCGTATGTAATATTCCACGTCTTCAGTACAACTGTATTTTAACGAACTTAATTAACCCTGTCAGTACGTACACACTTTAACACATTTAGTTAACCCAGCTGGTATACCGCTGTACTTTAACGAATGTAATTATTATTAAATAAGAAGTCTCTGTGGCTTAGAAGTTTCGTGCTCGCCGTTCATTTGAAAGGTACTCGGTTCGCTCTCTCGTGGAGCCATTGAGATAATTTTCCAGAGACCCCTGATCTCAACGCAGGTGAGCTCGAGTTCCTAGTCCTATCGGAGACGGACGATAACATGTAGAACTCGTGCTCAAGTTGAGCACGTCAAAGAACCATTGGCAGTTCACAATAAAGAAAAGCAGGCTGGAAACCCGCTGCCTGAGGAAAATTCATTAGAAAGATTACAAAATAAAATTCCTAGAAAATATTTTCACCATCTTCTAAATTACAGTGGAACCCTTTACGGTGCTACGGAGTTCGTGCTCATGTCTTCCTGTGGGAGAAATAAATCGGAGCACACATGGTTACTCATCGAAGTGCAATGATGATGGTCCTATCAATCAATCAATCAATCAATCAATCAATCAATCAATCAATCAATCAATAATTATTAAATTATTTAAAAGGAAAAAAATCACTGTGAACAAACAGGTAAACAATTAACTGAACCACATTCTTGAGGAATTATTTCAAACAATGTAGATTTCCGCCCAAGCATACATAACTCACGGAAACAGGAGTATCTCATATCTGGTTGTGAAATACTAGTTTAAGAGAATACAAACCCAGCAGTACCAGGACTTGTGACAAATTAACATTCTAGATTTCTTTAGATTTGTTTCCATACATTTTCGCTATTTTGTTTGTGAATATTTTTGATACGCCCACGCGTGCCAGTGAACACACCAGAATACGCCCACGCGTGCCAGTGAACATACCAGAATACGCCCACGCAGGTAAGTGAACATACCAGAATACGCCCACGCGTGCCAGTGAACACACCAGAATACGCCCACGCAGGTAAGTGAACATACTAGAATACGCCCTCGCAGGTAAGTGAACATACTAGAATACGCCCTCGCAGGTAAGTGAACATACTAGAATACGCCCTCGCAGGGCAGTGAACATAGCAGACTACGCCCACGCAGGGCAGTGAACATACCAGACTACGCACACGCAGGGCAGTGAACATACCAGACTACGCCCACACAGGGCAGTGAACATACCAGACTCGCCCACGCAGGGCAGTGAACATACCAGACTACGCCCACACAGGGCAGTGAACATACCAGACTACGCCCTCGCAGGGCAGTGAACATACCAGACTAAAGAAAAGGAAGTAACTAGAGCACGCACAAAATTGAATGGAGTGAATGAAATTATTAGCAAAATCTTTCAACCGTCTTAAAAACATTCAAAATGAAAAATAGCTGTAGTGAGTATTTTTGTGAATTTGTTTGAACGAATGTGAATATGTCGTCACTGTGTTGTAATGTACATGTTTCCATTCCTTCTATTGAGGCGATACGACAGACGCGCCTACACACTTCTAGAAGATACAACAATTTATCGCTATATTTGTGTGTGTGTGTGTGTGTGTGTGTGTGGCAAAACGCCCGCAACAAAGTAACATTCTTATTTTCTATTTATCCCTGACTCTTGCCAACAGAGATGTTACGATCACGAAAATGGGAGGACAAAAATGTCGATTAGTTTTATTTTTGTACCAGATAGAAGCGAGTCTGGCCATTGACAAGTTTGACAGATAGAATACTTGTAATTCTAGCCTTTGATTCCAGTTTGTATAACATTTTCTACCGATACAATCTACTCGTTTCAACCCGAAGCTGCTGAATGTTAGTCTTATTGAGCATTAGAATACGGGCCACTTCCTGGCCTCCCACGTTGGGTGGTAAAGTGAGATTTGGTTTCAATGGTGTGCTGGAATAGTCTCGTTAACGAGTTCACTACTTAAGATTATGATTATTAGTTGTTGTAGTAGCAACTTACGGAGATGTTGTAACAGTAACTTATAGAGATGTTGTAACAGCAACTTATGGAGATGTTGTAACAGCAACTTATGGAGTTGTTGTAACAGCAACTTATAGAGATGTTGTAACAGCAACTTATGGAGATGTTGTAACAGCAACTTATGGAGATGTCAACATACAGAACAAAATAATTATCTAAAGAGAACAGATTTATACAGTCTATGTAGCAACAGATTATAAATGCAATCTTCATACCAACACTGTGCTACCAGTTCCAAACATGGACACTGACAAAAGAACAAGAAAGGAAAATTACCACATGTGAAATGAGATGCTTGAGGAAAGCAGTAAATAAAACATGATGAGACCATATAAGAAATGAGGAAATTAGAACAGTCGAAACAACACCTGCTATTAGATTCACTAGAAAACAGAGACTCAAATGGTTTGGCCACTTGGTGAGATTTCAAAGAGCGTACAACCTGAAAATGGAATCATTAAGAACAAGGGGCAGACCAAGAAAAAGATGGGTTGATGGAGTTACAGTCATCTTAAAACATCCACAGTATATCAAGCGACCGCTCGTACACTGCCTCGGAAACCGATCATCAGATAAACCAGCTACGCCTAACGGCAAAAAAGCAGAGAAGGACAACAAAAATGAAAAAAATGATGTAAACAGATTTATAGTCTATGTAAACAGCCGTATACAGTCTTTGTAAACAGCTTATACAGTCTATGTAAACAGCTTTATAAGTCTATGTAAACAGCTTTATACAGTCTATGTAAACAGCCGTATACAGTCTATGTAAATAGCTTTATACAGTCTATATAAACAACTTTATACAGTCTACGTAAACAGCTTCATACAGTTTAGGTAAACAGCCTTGCAAGTCTATTTAAACAGCTTTATACAGTTAATGTAAACAGCTTTATACAGTCTATGTAAACAGCTTTATACAGTCTATGTAAACAGCTTATACAGTCTATATAAACAGTTTTATACAGTCTATATAAACAGCTGTATACAGTCTATGTAAACAGCCGTATACAGTCTATATAAACAGCCTTATACAGTCTATGTAAACAGCTTTATAAAAAGGTTATAACGCCGAATAACTTCATTGCGCCAGGTTTTAACCCATATGGGCCCAGAATCCTCTCCGCAGGAATGGCACACCACCTGTCAAGAGTATTGCACAAATCACGAACTCCGTAGCTTAGTCAACAATCCTAGGGGTCTCTGGAAACAAATGCACTCGTGAACAGAACAGCTAATTGGCTACACATTTGTCTTGCGGTCTGGAAGCGGAACTTACGAGCTTCGTAACGTAAGGCAGAGGCTTAAAAACTTAGCCTCAGAGACCCAAAAGGCAACATAAAGACAAGAGACATAGAATCTCTTTAGCCTGTTACGCCCTTGGCGTTTAGGGCAGCAACAAACGTACACCATTCTTCCCTGTTCATGGCCTTCCTCTGTATTGTGTTCCAGCTATGATTCATTTCCTTCAGCTCTTGCTCTATCGTTCTCCTCCAGGTCGTCTTGGGTCTTCCACGCTTTCGCCTACCCTCTGGAGTCCATCTCAGTGCAGTTTTTGTGTCGGAGCCAGTCTCCATGCGCATCACATGTCCAATCCATCTCCAGCGTCGTCTTCGGATGATAGTGCCCATATTCTCTTGTTGGCATCGTGCAAGCAATTCTTGATTCGAGATAGAGACATAGAATGGAGAAGGTATATTACAGCCTGTCTTCGAGGCAGAGTCGGCACCTGCTGATGATGATAATGTATTAAGACAAGAGACATAGAATGTTGGAGGTATATTACAGCCTGTCTTCGATGCAGAGTCGGCACCAAGTGATGATGATAATGTTGTCTAAGGTTGGTGACTCTAGAACTAATTTTTATGCACGTAGCGTGAGGACACGGTGCAGACGTCGCGCTCTGAAAGTACTCGGCTCGTCTCCCATTGGAAGCGATCAAGCTCTTTCCCAGCGATCCCTGATCTCAATATCTGGACGATCTAGTTCCTAGTCGTATCGAACAAAGCAATAATAGGTAGGTCCTGTGTTGGAGATGAGTTTGTATAAGAACCCTTGGCAGTAGAAAATCAATAAGAATATATCGACACGAATAGATCGACAAGAATAGATTGACAAGAATAGATCGGACAAGAATAGATCGACAAGAATAGATCGGACAAGAATAGATCGACAAGAATAGATCGACAAGAATAGATCGACAAGAATAGATCGACAAGAATAGATCGACAAGAATAGATTGACAAGAATAGATCGACAAGAATAGATTGACAAGAATAGATTGTCAATAATAGATTAACAAGAATAGATCGACAAGACGCCGTTGGGCAAAATTAACCAAAAGATAACTAAACAATTGTTACAAAGTTTCACCATCTGTCAAGTTTTATCGGTGACCACTTTTACTTGGAAATTTAAATTACACGTACCTCTGGAGTCGGAGTAAGGCTCGCCTGAATGACCAGTGACGCTGGTCATAAGAAAAGCAAACCGTCAAGCAAAAATCAGTCAGATGTGCAATTTTGGGATTCCTGGCTTCGCCTGAATTCACAGTGTGCGAGCGAAAAAAATATTTGTGACGCTCGCCGGTTCTACGGAGTTTGCTTATTGTCGTTGAGATCTTATTGTCGTTGAGATCTTATTGTCGTTGAGATCTTATTGTCGTTGAGATCTTATTGTCATTGAGATCTTATTGTCGTTGAGATCTTATTGTCGTTGAGATCTTATTGTCGTTGAGATCTTATTATCGTTGAGATCTTATTGTCATTGAGATCTTATTGTCGTTGAGATCTTATTGTCGTTGAGATCTTATTGTCGTTGAGATCTTATTGTCGTTGAGATCTTATTGTCGTTGAGATCTTATTGTCGTTGAGATCTTATTGTCGTTGAGATCTTATTGTCGTTGAGATCTTATTGTCGTTGAGATCTTATTGTCGTTGAGATCTTATTGTCGTTGAGATCTTATTGTCGTTGAGATCTTATTGTCGTTGAGATCTTATTGTCGTTGAGATCTTATTGTCGTTGAGATCTTATTGTCGTTGAGATCTTATTGTCGTTGAGATCTTATTGTCGTTGAGATCTTATTGTCGTTGAGATCTTATTGTCGTTGAGATCTTATTGTCGTTGAGATCTTATTGTCGTTGAGATCTTATTGTCGTTGAGATCTTATTGTCGTTGAGATCTTATTGTCGTTGAGATCTTATTGTCGTTGAGATCTTATTGTCGTTGAGATCTTATTGTCGTTGAGATCTTATTGTCGTTGAGATCTTATTGTCGTTGAGATCTTATTGTCGTTGAGATCTTATTGTCGTTGAGATCTTATTGTCGTTGAGATCTTATTGTCGTTGAGATCTTATTGTCGTTGAGATCTTATTGTCGTTGAGATCTTATTGTCGTTGAGATCTTATTGTCGTTGAGATCTTATTGTCGTTGAGATCTTATTGTCGTTGAGATCTTATTGTCGTTGAGATCTTATTGTCGTTGAGATCTTATTGTCGTTGAGATCTTATTGTCGTTGAGATCTTATTGTCGTTGAGATCTTATTGTCGTTGAGATCTTATTGTGTAAAGAACAGAGCGGAGCACACATAGTTATTTACGTAAATACAATGATAACAGTTCAATCAATCAATCGATCAATCAATCAATCAATCAATCATTAATTTAGTCAATTAATTTAGTCGTCAATAGCAAAGTTAATAACAATCGGCACTAGTAACCACGTTCCGTGAAAATTCCGAGATGTGAGGACAGCATAATCAAGAAATTCTGAGATTTGAGTACAGCTTAGTCAAGAAATTCTGAGATTTGAGGACAGCTTAGTCAAGAAATTCTGAGATTTGAGGACAGCTTAGTCAAGAAATTCTGAGATTTGAGGACAGCTTAGTCAAGAAATTCTGAGATTTGAGGACAGCTTAGTCAAGAAATTCTGAGATTTGAGGACAGCTTAGTCAAGAAATTCTGAGATTTGAGGACAGCTTAGTCAAGAAATTCTGAGATTTGAGGACAGCTTAGTCAAGAAATTCTGAGATTTGAGGACAGCTTACTCAAGAAATTCCCAGATGTGTACATGGTATGTGATTGGACAACAAGAGATCGTTGTCTTTTACTTGGGGATCTAAATTACATGTACCACTGAAGTCTGAGAAATGCTTGCTTGAATGGCGAGGTACACTTGCGATAAGGAAAAGAAGCATTCACGCGAAAGACTATGTCTGAATTCATAGGGGGTGACAAAAATAAAAATAAGGACACAGCATCAAGATCATTTCAATGAGAGTGTTTTAAGGTACCCGGTCATGTTACCTGTCGTAGCTTTAAGGTACCCGGTCATGTTACCTGTCATAGCTTTAAGGTACCCCGTCATGTTACCTGTCGTAGTTTTAACGTACACCGTCATGTTACCTGTCGTAGTTTTAAGGTACACCGTCATGTTACCTGTCGTAGTTTACATTTGTAAACAAAATCTGGAAAGAAAGTTGTGACAACGAAAGTACGATAACTCTCTATGAAAAGGAAGTAAAAATCAACACAGTGTCTAAACAAAAACAACATAAAAATAATATAAAAAAGAAGTCTAAAGACAAAGGATTAACTATATGGCACCGGGTTTCCCCATAAGGTTCCGTCCCTCTTGATAGAGACGGCACACTATCTACAGAATTGTAACACCAATTACAAAATCTGTAACTCCAACAATCATCCTGGGGATCTTCCCTCAAATAAACATGTCTACGACCACGATCCGAATTTGAACACACAACAATTATAAAGCAAGGTGAGTGTCTTAACCACTTTGCCATAGAGACTACCACTTCTCTTTACTCCCCCACTCCCACCACCCAAAACATTGTGGGATAATAGAATATCATGATAATAGAATGTGACCCATGACGGCCAAACTTCGATACGGAGAAAGATGATACTTGATCTGATTAGAGGACCAACCAAAAAAAAAAACTACTTCTACTGCTGCGTCAGTGAATGTAAATTTTCAGTCAAGTCGGTTGACATCTTAATTTCTCAATGATCTTAGCCTGATTTAGCCTACCTGTATCAGGCCTAAATATGGGACACTACTGACAGGATAATGAGTTATCTCTCTTCTCATAGTCTGATATGAAGTTATGAAGATATCGTGTCGTATTCTCTCTCTTTATGTCTAGACTGTGCTGTGTTGTTTTCTTCAGATACCACAACACATCGTTTGTGTTAGTGCTGGATTACACACATGTGCTGTGTAGTGATTGTATGTGTTTGTCTGTGATTGTGTGTGAAACCTCAGATGTTGTATAAGACAGTAGTTGAATCGTGGCGTAGAGGTTAGATGCACGTCTCTTGTGCCAAAGGTACCAGGTTCGCTCCCTCGTGGAGCCATCAGGATACTTTTTCCAGAGATCCCTGATCTCAGTGTAGGTGAGATCGGGTTCCTAGTCCTTCAGGAGACGGATGATAAAACAGAGATTCCTGATCTCAGTGTAGGTGAGATCGAGTTCCTAGTCCTTCAGGAGACGGATGATAAAACAGAGATTCCTGATCTCAGTGTAGGTGAGATCGAGTTCCTAGTCCTTCAGGAGACGGATGATAAAACAGAGATCCCTGATCTCAGTGTAGGTGAGATCGGGTTCCTAGTCCTATCGGAGACGGATGATAAAACAGAGGTTCCTTGTTCAAGTTGAGTATGTAAAAGAACCATTGACAGTATACAATTGAGAAGATCAGGCTGGAAGGCCTCGGCCCGGGCAAGATTCATTAGAAAGATTAGGTAAGGCCTCGGCCCGGGCAAGATTCATTAGAAAGATTAGATAAATAAAACGCTTACAAAATATTGCATCAGAGAACTCAGACAACTCAGACAACTCAGACAACTCAGAGAACTCAGAGAACTCAGAGAACTTAGACAACTCAGATAACTCAGACAACTCAGAGAACTCAGACAACTCAGACAACTCAGAGAACTCAGAGAACTCAGAGAACTCAGACAACTCAGAGAACTCAGACAACTCAGAGAACTCAGACAACTCAGAGAACTCAGACAACTCAGAGAACTCAGACAACTCAGAGAACTCAGACAACTCAGAGAACTCAGACAACTCAGAGAACTCAGACAACTCAGAGAACTCAGACAACTCAGAGAACTCAGACAACTCAGAGAACTCAGACAACTTCCTTCCTTCCTTTCGTTCGCTTGAAATATGTATATATATTCAATGTTGTCTCTTGTATAAACTTCACTGTCTTTTGTAGCTCACACAGAGGTCCGTGTAGTTTTATGTCGAGTGTTGTTTCGTTAGGCCAGTGAGTTTGCCTCAGTGTATCATATTCGGGGCAGTCTTGAAGTATGTGCTCTGCAGTCTGGTTTGCCTGTCCACATGTACACATGGCTGAATTGCCAATCTTGAATTTTGTATACATGGGGCTGCAGAGCCGATTGTGTCCTGTTCTAAGGCGCAGAATAACAACTTGTTCCAATCTGCTCATATTATAGTAATCGTCTTGTATTGGTATTTGTGGCTTTCTCATTGATTTAATCATCCTTTTCTTTTGGTGGTAGGTAACTGGCACATCCGGCTGCTCTCCTGCAGCACCTTCCTTGGCCAATCGGTCTGCTGTTTCATTTCCTGGTATTCCACAGTGAGAGGGTATCCCCTGCAAGACGACCCTGCACTGCTTGGACAATTTAGACAGTAGGGTCTGTAGACCTGGCAATTTTCTGGACTGAAGTGCTTGGAGTGCTGATTTTGCATCAGTCAAAATACAACAGGTTGAGGATCGAGTCTGGTATTCAACAGTTTCTCAGTTGCCACCTTGATTGCCTGAATTTCTGCATCATAGTTGTGACAGAATTTCCCCGTTGGTACTTTAATCGCATCTCTAGCGTTGTTTGGGTATTCTATGTACACTCCTGCTCCTCCATTCTTCACTTCATTTTCTGCTGACCCATCCGTGTATACCCGGACCTAGAGATGATGTGGGTATTCTTCATCAAGTAAACTGAGAGTGACTGTCTTGCGTTGTATGCTGTTCTGCTCATCCTTGCCGAATATTCCTTTCATTTCTGTCTGGATACATACTTCTGGTACTCAGACAACTTATCATAAAAGAACTACAAAATGAAAAAAAAAACTGGTTATTGTTACAAATAAGAAATGAGAAAGATTTAGAAAAGCTAAGTGCAATTGTTCTGTTCTACAATTGTTCTGTTCTACAATTGTTCTGTTCTACAAATATTGATATGCAAAACAAAACCTGTCTGACCGTGTCTGTGAAATTATTCTCAATCATAAAAATAAATAAAGTAACCATATTTCATACCATCAGGCATATAGAAGAATACAATGTTAGATTCGTATTTTTCCTTGACCATCGGCACACGATGGGTGACGTAGCCGCATTTGCTTTCCAGTGCCTTTCTGATATCCAATTTAGTGACTGCTAAACAACATCAAACCAACTTTGTGTGATCACAGCCAAACATGGACATTGAGTAAAGCGCAGTCACAAAAATAACTACATGTGAAATGCGTTGCCTGAGAAAAGTTACCAACAACACAAGAAAAGACAGAATCACCAACATCAGCATAAGAAAGAAAGTTGGTACAAAACCATGCTTGAATTACATAGATAAACAAAGAATGAAGTGGTTTGGCCACTTAATAAGAATGCATCCAAACTCCACAGTATACAGAGTCTTCTACAACAGAACATCAGGAAAGAAGGCAAGAGGAAGTCCACGGAAAAGATGGTTAGATGGCATAGCAGAATCCTGTGAAAGTGCAAAAATAACAATCACCCAAGCCACCAGAACAGCGCAAGACAAAAACAGAAAACCACGACACCGGGCAACAAACCTGTAGCAGTGTGACGACACTGGGAAATAACATGGTAACAGTGTGACGACACTGGGCAACAACCCGGTAACAGTGTGACGACACTGGGCAACAACCCGGTAACAGTGTGACGACACTGGGCAACAACCCGGTAACAGTGTGACGACAATAATTGCCTCAAAACAAATGTGTTTCATGAGGATACAAAACAAATGTGTACAATATGATATAAAACAGATGTGTACAATATGATATAAAACAGATGTGTACAAGATGATATAAAACAGATGTGTACAAGATGATATAAAACAGATGTGTACAATATGATATAAAACAGATGTGCACACATTGATATAAAACAAATGTGTACACGATGATTCAAAACAAATGTGTACAAGATGATATAAAACAAATGTGTACAAGATGATATAAAACAGATGTGTAACAGATAATACAAAATAAATGTGTATATACAAAACACGCCCCACACAAACAATCAAGGCTTCTTGGTTATCACCTTTGTCCTGTCCTATAAGAACGGTTGTATATCAGTTATGACATCTTCTAAAACACTCTCAATATGACCTGTCGCATCTGAAGATAAATTTCAATGGTACTTCAATCTGAATAGAAAATTTTACCACTTTTTCTCTTGCATACACATATTTGATCTTTCGTTATTTGGTCTTTACTGTTTGTAGTACTTTAGTACAATATGGGTGTGAGTCAGTTATAAGAGTGACAGATGGAGGTAGTATGATACAGATGGAAATGTTCAACTTGAGAGTGACAGATGGAGGTAGTATGATACAGATCGAGGTAGTATGATACCGATGGAGATGTTCAACTTGAGAGTGACAAATGGAGGTAGTATGATACCGATGGAGATGTTCAACTTGAGAGTGAAAGATCGAGGTAGTATGATACAGATGAAGAGGTTCAACTTGAGAGGGGTAAAGAATGTACCTAGGAGGTGTGATCAGGTAAGAACTTTAGTATTGTCTGGGCCTGCTATAAAGGTGAAGTTTAAATATCAAAAAGAGAGGACGACCTAAGGAGACCCTGAAACGAACTTTGCTGAGAGAGGCAAGAAATATCGGTCTCAGTTCCATGGAGGAGATTGAGCGAGTTGCCCAGGATAGAACAGTATGGAGAAATTACTTGCAGGCCCTATGTAACGCATAACAGTACGAGATAATAATAATTATTATTATAAATATCAAAACATGAGGTAAGGTAGGTTTACAAAGCACACAAAAACCAGACTTAATCGACATTTAAAACAAAAACTTCAGAATCTCTTAGGAATGTTAACGAAGCTACGGTGCTCTGTGCAATACTCACGGTAGATGGCGTGCTATATTTGTGGAGAGGGACCGGGTCATATATGATAAAACCCGATGTAATGAAGTCAATCTGTGGCGTTAGACTGTTTGGACCGAAACAAAAAAAAGACGTTGACAAGCAAAGGATTCAAGACAAATCAAGATTAAAACAAAAAACTTTAGCCTGTCGAAGTAACATTTTGTTTTGCTTTATTAACACTTTCTTACTTGGCGTTTGGATATTTCGTTTTTGATTTGTTAGTCCTGCAGTTTTCCCTATTCATGTAGTAGCATGTCTCTTGATTTGTTAGTCCTGCAGTTTTCCATATTCGTGTAGTAGCAAGTAGCATGTCCCTTGATTTGTTAGTCCTGCAGTTTTCCCTATTCGTGTAGTAGCATATCCCTTGATTTGTTAGTCCTGCAGTTTTCCCTATTCGTGTAGTAGCATATCCCTTGATTTGTTAGTCCTGCAGTTTTCCCTATTCATGTAGTAGCATGTAGCATGTCCCTTGATTTGTTAGTCCTGCAGTTTTCCCTATTCATGTAGTAGCATGTCCCTTGATTTGTTAGTCCTGTAGTTTTCCCTATTCATGTAGTAGCATATCCCTTGATTTGTTAGTCCTGCAGTTTTCCATATTCATGTAGTAGCATGTCCCTTGATTTGTTAGTCCTGCAGTTTTCCCTATTCATGTAGTAGCATGTAGCATGTCCCTTGATTTGTTAGTCCTGCAGTTTTCCCTATTCATGTAGTAGCATATCCCTTGATTTGTTAGTCCTGTAGTTTTCCCTATTCATGTAGTAGCATATCCCTTGATTTGTTAGTCCTGCAGTTTTCCATATTCATGTAGTAGCATATCCCTTGATTTGTTAGTCCTGTAGTTTTCCCTATTCATGTAGTAGCATATCCCTTGATTTGTTAGTCCTGTAGTTTTCCCTATTCGTGTAGTAGCATGTAGCATGTCCCTTGATTTGTTAGTCCTGCAGTTTTCCCTATTCATGTAGTAGCATATCCCTTGATTTGTTAGTCCTGCAGTTTTCCCTATTCATGCAGTAGCATATCCCTTGATTTGTTAGTCCTGCAGTTTTCCCTATTCATGCAGTAGCATATCCCTTGATTTGTTAGTCCTGCAGTTTTCCCTATTCATGTAGTAGCATATCCCTTGATTTGTTAGTCCTGTAGTTTTCCCTATTCGTGTAGTAGCATGTCCCTTGATTTGTTAGTCCTGCAGTTTTCCCTATTCGTGTAGTAGCAAGTAGCATTTCCCTTGATTTGTTAGTCCTGCAGTTTTCCCTATTCATGTAGTAGCAAGTATCATGTCTCTTGCGTAACGTTGTTTTCATCACAGTACGTCTGAAAAATAAACCCCTCTCTGTCTCTAGCAAGTTATCCAACGTCATGTTCAAAGTTTCGTTAATGTCCTGCTGCCACCTTCGTCTTGGTCATCCCCTGTCTTGTACTCCAGAAACCATGCATTCTATTACCGTTCTCTCCAAACCACTGTGACGTTTAATGTGGCCAAAATATTTCATCTTCCGGGACATGATGTTATTTATGAGACAATGCTCCTCGATATGCAGTTCTTGTAGGATGTTTTTTTTTTTTCTCTCTGTCCAGGATGTTCTAAGAACTTTTCTGTAACACCTTGTTTCAAAAGCTTGAATTTTTTTTTCTCTGTACAGGATGTTCTAAGAACCAAGAAAGTGTTTCAATCAATAAATGAAGCGCCATCTCCACGTTGAAGATTTAGCTCTAATAGCTCTCCATCAATTTCTGTCTCTTGACTTGACCGTACACTATGCCAGACTGTTGTATGTCTGTCCAACAATTTCTGTCTCTTGACCTGAAGGTACACTCTGCCAGACTATTGTATGTCTGTCTATCAATTTCTGTCTCTTGACTTGACCGTACACTCTGCCAGACTATTGTATGTCTGTCCAACAATTTCTGTCTCTTGACCTGACCGTACACTCTGCCAGACAATTGTATGTCTGTCCAACAATTTCTGTCTCTTGACTTGACCGTACACTCTGCCAGACTATTGTATGTCTGTCCATCAATTTCTGTCTCTTGACCTGACCGTACACTCTGCCAGACTATTGTATGTCTGTCCATCAATTTCTGTCTCTTGACCTGAAGGTACACTCTGCCAGACTGTTGTATGTCAACCTGAAGGTACACTTTGCCAGACTGTTGTATGTCAACCTGAAGGTACACTTTGCCAGACTGTTGTATGTCAACCTTATGATGTTTCCCTCTCAACTATATTTCTGTTTTCTTCTTTCTCTCTTGTCTTCCATCTTCACTTCCAAGATTTTTCTCAATAGAATTTCATATCTCTTGATGTAACCAGCGTATTTAAAGTATCTTGTTCTAGTTATTGCTGTTTTGTGTTCAACCATGTTAATTATTCTTTGTGTGATCTGGTGTCTTGACCAGAACGTGAGTTCTGGATGTATTTTGTTTCTCGATATAAGGGAATACTGCAGTAAAACTATGTAGCAATGGCGAAACATGTAAAAACAAGGTACATAAGTTTTATAAAATACAAAAACAATAACGATACACAGCGACGTTTCGACCAAAAGACCTTTATCAAGGAAAGGGTGCAACAGAAGTGAAGAAATTCACTTCTTACATGGCACAGAAAATAAGTTGTTTCTGTATTTTGTAACTTGTATTTTGTAACACTACATGAATTCATTTGTAAATGTTTCACATTTGCTGCATAATTTCTCTGCAGGTCTGTACGAGTTGAAATAAACAGAGAAATAAAGAAGTTTTAGAAACATCTAGTAATGGAGAAAGAATTACTAGAGGAAATAGCAAAAATCAAAAAAAAAAAAAATTTCGCACACATAAAGAGACATGATAGAACCGTATTAAAGTAGAACCGTATTAAAGTAGAACCGTATTAAAGTAGAACCGTATTAAAGTAGAACCTTATTAAAGTAGAACCGTATTAAAGTAGAACCGTATTAAAGTAGAACCGTATTAAAGTAGAACCGTATTAAAGTAGAACCGTATTAAAGCAGAACCGTATTAAAGCAGAACCTTATTAAAGTAGAACCGTATTAAAGTAGAACCTTATTAAAGTCGAACCGTATTAAAGTAGAATCGTATTAAAGTAGAACCGTATTAAATTAGAACCGTATTAAAGTAGAACCGTATTAAAGTAGAACCGTATTAAACTAGAACCGTATTAAAGTAGAACCGTATTAAACTAGAACCGTATTAAAGCAGAGTCGTATTAAACTAGAACCGTATTAAACTAGAACCGTATTAAACTAGAACCGTATTAAAGCGGTTTAATCACAACTTTATTAGAGCGGCAAGTTGGATGACATTGAGCATGATGATGATGACATAAACACATGTGAAAGGGAAACATCAAAAGATGGACAAATTGCAGCCTGTTAGAGTGCAGCCTGACAGAGTGTAACACCAAAAGAGAGACAAATTACAGCCTGACAGATTGCAACATCAAGGCATGAGGCAAGAGATTTGGGAGGTACATTGCAGCAGGCAACCAGCGATGCGAAGACAGTCCTGATGAAGAATACCCCATTATAAACAGTGTCACCCATTGAACACTTGGTCGTCAACTATTTCTCACGTTACTCATGACGGCATAAGACTTCAGATAGATAGATAGATAGATATATAGATAGATAGATAGATAGACAGATAGATAGATAGATAGATAGATAGATAGACAGATGGATAGATAGATAGATAGATAGATAGATTAGATAGATAGATAGATAGATAGATAGACAGATAGATAGATGGATAGATAGAAATAAATGGGAGAAAAATAACGGTCATGAAACATCAGAGACTAAAAATTATCCGTAACATCGGCTGCATAGCTCATGATATGATACAAATAGTTAGTAAAATAGGATCTTTCTTTGAGAAATATTAATGGGATTGCTACAACCACATTTCAGAACATAATGTCAGTAACTAAACATCATCATCATCATCAAATAGTTTGTTCTGAGCAGAACTTTACCACCCTAACAGTCCATCGGAATTTCTCTCTCTCATCGGCTGAATGTCCCGCGGTTGAAGCGGTCATGCTCAAATCATCAGATACACCCTAAATCCATCTTCTCCGTGATCTTCCTCTCCTTCTCTTCAGCAACTAAAAGGATACAGAAATTATTACTTATTGTTTTCCTCTATTTGTTAGTCGTCTTGTATGTTCAAGATTGTTACCAGGTCAAAAAGGCTATAATTGTCTAGATATTTACTCCATTGCATCGGCTTGTACTTGACATGATTCGGTCCTTCTACATAGAAATGGTACGACACCATGCCAAGATCGGCTTGTACTTGACATGATTCGGTCCTTCTACATAGAAATGGTACGACACCCTGCCAAGAATATAACACAAAACACAAACTACGTAACTACGGTAATATTCAAAATAGATGGAACTGCAGTAAAACTATTTGATTGGCAAAACACGTAATTACAAAGTACTGTAGTTTTACAAATTACAAAAACAATGACAAAATACAGCAACGTTTCGATCAACAAGGCCTTTATCAAGCAAACAAACAACAGGAGTGACAAATTTAAAAAAACAAATGGACGACCAAAAACAAATGTTTCTAATGAAAAAAAAATCAAACTACGGTAAGAACTAGTCAAAGTTTAGATTTATTTAAACCTAGACAATTGATCCAAACTTACTGCGCTAGATTGACTTTGCTTAGACAATAAATTTATTTACTTAATATTTTTGTTATATGTTACAAGATAGGTTTTAGATGTGGATTATATGCTACAAGATAGGTTTTAGATGTGGATTATATGTTACAAGATAGATTTAGATGTGGATTCTATGTTGCAAGATATATTTAGATGTGGATTATATGTTACAAGATAGATTTAGATGTGGATTATATGTTACAAGATAGATTTAGATGTGGATTATATGTTACAAGATAGATTTAGATGTGGATTATATGTTACAAGATAGATTTAGATGTGGATTATATGTTACAAGATAGATTTAGATGTGGATTATATGTTACAAGATAGATTTAGATGTGGATTATATGTTACAAGATAGATTTAGATGTGGATTATATGTTACAAGATAGGTTTTATATGTGGATTATATGTTACAAGATAGATTTAGATGTGAATTATATGTTACAAGATAGATTTAGATGTGGATTATATGTTACAAGATAGATTTAGATGTGGATTATATGTTACAAGATAGATTTATATGTGAATTATATGTTACAAGATATATTTTAGATGTGAAGAATTGATTTCATTTGTTTAGGTGCCCACGTATGACTCCCTCACTCTACACAGAAATAGCCCGCCACTTTGCTGAGAGTATAGCATCATAAAGCACGAATTCCATAGCTCTGGCAACAACCATAAGAGATCTTCAGGAATAAAATGCTCATGCGAATCGAACATCATCCTACGTATAGTAGTAGTTGATAAATTCGGTGTTTCCAAACTACTCGAGATCAAGCCCCAGATGTTATTACGATAATCCAAGTGTTAATATAACATATAACAATTAATTTAAATGACAACTGTTATAAGAAAGAGAAGATGGAGATATGTTGGGCACACCTTGAGGAGAAATGATCAACGAATATCAAAGCAGGCATTGAAGTGGGATGCAAAGGGTTCAAGAAAGAGAGGTCGACCTAAAGAGACCCTGAAGCGAACTTTGCTGAGAGAGGCAGGAAATATCGGTCTCAGTTCCATGGAGGAGATTGAGCGAGTTGCCCAGGATAGAGCGGTATGGAGAAATTACTTGCAGGCCCTATGTAACGTATAACGGTACGAGAGGAATTATTATTATTATTTAATTAATTTAAACAGTTCAAATAAGTATTAACGTTAATTTATTATGTTTTAAAACATGTTTTTTTAATATAAAAATGTTCTTGACTGTTTGTATGGCAAAGTGTTGTCAATTAACGATTCAAGGATTGTGTATGGAAACCTGAGCTACATTCACGATCGTCGACAGCAGATGTTAAAAAGTGTCTACAAAATACTAGACAACTTCAAAAACTGGACAACAAAACTAATATTAAACTTATCAAATAAAAACTCACCTTTTAAATAAGAAAATAATCCATGAGAAATATATCACTAGGAACTGCAAGCAGCAATTTTTGTTTCAACAATGTCCATCAAGTTTGATGATGTTTCCATTGTTTTAGACTTCAAATATCCTCCTCACAAGATTCAACAAATACAACGTATTCACTTGTATTATAACTGATTCTAATGTGCCATGAAGTCGATCGCATAACATAACATAACATATAACAAAACATATAACATAATATGATAACTGATTCAGAGTTAAGAAAATGTTGATACACTTTCTAATTATTTGTAACTAATATCAAAACAGGATGTGTGTCCTTGTATTAGCAGATCGAAACAAGCGCGACTCGTGGCGGATGACTGACTGGTATGAAATGCTTCTGGTTGTCCGCACTTGTAATACTCCTGTCTGATTCTGTCTTCTGCTGCTCGTATCTGCATATAAAGTGACTAGTAATAAAATCTTAAACTATGTGTCGGGTAATCAAACTTAATTGTGAATGTAAATTATGTATCGTAGACACTAGTTTGTACTGCTCAAATTTTCGTCATTTAAATCGACTTTACTTAAATACCACCTCACCTCTCAACTGTGAGCTATTTTATCTCACGTCTGCTGTTCCCAGAGAGATTTTCCAGAAAATGAAGATGAATACACATTATAAACCTGGACCAGACAGGACAGGTAACTTTTCTTCAGGTGACAGAGTTTCGTTTCATTGATGTTTGCGTAAACGCCGACTGTAGAAATTGTTCCCGATAAGAAATCCAGCGATATCTCCTTTATCTTGTCACCAAACTCTTCTTTCTGTGATTGTTATTCAATAACTTGTGTACGGAATCTAACTTATCAGATCGTAACCTTTGATCAGTGTTAGCTTTGTGTCTGTGAGTCTGTGTGTGTGGTCATTCTAAACGTTCGTCCTCATTTGTTGAGTGTATTATTTTTAGTGGACAATATTACAAGAACAATTATTAGATTTGTAAACAAAAAAAAGTATTTTGTAAATTTTTGTATTTTCTTTAATACTGAATAAATGACTAAACTATCATGAGCCGTGTGGGGAAACCCTGTACAATAAAGTCCATTCTTAGATTTATTTTTCTTCTTCTTCTTCTTCTGCGTTCACCCGCTTTGAATTCAGGGGTTAGTATGACTGATTTCTGTGTGAAGTCATGTTTTATTTATTATCAGTGTGTCTGTCCCTCAGTCATAGAGGCATACCGTCTCCAACTTCATGACCCTCAGTCATTTTTTTTTTCCGATTCAGAAGCACTTGAGCTGAAAGCTCTTCGACTCGGTGTCATGGACATCGTAACCCTTCGGCTCGGTGCCACGAACACCGTAAATCTGGGGAACCTGTAGCTTTTCTGCCAGTCCGCGGAGTTGAACCCACACTTACAGAGGACTAGTCACCCATAGTCCAACGCGCTACGAACACGCTGGGCACGTGGGCATCTCCTGAGTCATAGACGCATACCTTCTCCAAGTTTAGAGATAATTTCTTCGATTTTAGATCAAGAAGTAGTCAAAGATAACTGTTGTTACAAATCAGTTCAGACATCATGAATAAATCATTTAATTATTATAGAAAATAAATATAAAAACTCAAGTTGTAGTACGATCGGCTTACAAACTTCAGCTGTAGCTCGACCGGCTTACAAACTTCAGCCGTAGTGCGATCAAATCACAAACTTCAGCTGTAGCACGCCCGGCTTACAAACTTCAGCCGTAGCTCGACCGGCTTACAAACTTCAGCTGTAGCTCGACCGGCTTACAAACTTCAGCTGTAGCTCGACCGGCTTACAAACTTCAGCCGTAGTGCGATCGAATCACAAACTTCAGCTGTAGCACGCCCGGCTTACAAACTTCAGCTGTAGCACGTCCGGCTTACAAACATCAGCCGTAGCTCGACCGGCTTGCAAACTTCAGCCGTAGTACGATCGAATCACAAACTTCAGCTGTAGCACGACCTGCTTACAAAGTTCAGCCGTAGCTCCACCTACCTGGCTATGGCTTATAAACATGATATATAAATGGTCGTCTGTTTCTTCAGCAGTAGTGAGCTGGATCATAACCCAGCAGTATCTGGTTCAAACTCTGCGGCGGGGAAGTTTGGAAGAAAATTTGTTGCCTTGGAATTTTACGAACGGTGAAAATAGACATCACCGTTCAGAAAGCAATGACAAACTACTAAACGTATAATTGGTGACTAGAAAAATCAACAACTCGTTTACTGTGCTTGATGGTGACGTTCTTTAAAGGATATGCCACGACTTATATATAGATATATATGTCCTAGCACAGAGAGCCACACAGATAAAGTATAACGAGTACAAAGCAAGAGGAAGACCACACAAAAGATAGAACGACGGCATCAAGAACAGACGACATCAAGAAAATGAATATTATCTTACAAAGATCACTACGTCTCTCCCTCCCCCAACACTTTTATAAAGAAGTAAATGGTGGACGAGAATAAGAAGAAAATATAAATGTGTTTGAGTTAGTTGATGTAAGAGAGAAGGGTGTCTCTGTGGGATAGAGGTAAGATGTTTGCCACTTGCCCTAAATGTACACGGTTCGTTCCCCGCGTGAAGTGATCGGAACATTTTTCCAATGATCTTTGACCTGAATGTAAATGAGATTGAGTCCTGTCTTAGACGGACGATAAAACCTAGGTCAAGGGTTCAAGTTTAGCGAGTAAGAGAACCGTTGGCAAGAGTAGTCTGCAAAGTCGCTACCATTAAAAAATTCGTTAAAAACATTAAAATAAAAAATTCGTTAAAAACATTAAAATAAAAAATTCGTTAAAAACATTAAAATAAAAAATTCGTTAAAAACATTAAAATAAAAAATTCGTTAAAAACATTAAAATAAAAAATTCGTTAAAAACATTAAAATAAAAAATTCGTTAAAAACATTAAAATAAAAAATCGTGCAAAACTGTTCACCATCTTTAAAATGATATCTTTAACCTTTCATGGGGCTACGGGTTTCGTGCACTGTCGTAGAGATCTTCCTTATTCTAAAAGAGATCGGAGCACATACGGTTTTTCGCCGAAATGCAGTAACGTTGACACAATGAGTCAATAAATAAATCAATCAATCAATCAATCAATCAATCAATCAATCAATCAATCCACACATCCATGAATCAATAAAAATATTAATTAATCATTCAATGAATAAATAAATCAATAAAAATAAATATTTATTCCTCTAATTACTCTCGTGCCGTTATTACGTTACGTAGTCTGGAAGCAATTACTCCATATCGTTCTATCCCTGAGGCGACTAGTTCAATCTCTTCTATAGAATAGGAATCAGATATGTCTCGCCTCTGTCAGTAAAGTATCTTTCAGGGTTTCCCTAGAGCATTTCTTTCTTTCTTGGAACTGTTGCCTCCCACTTCAATACGCACTTGGTTACTCTTTGATCAATTCTTCTCAGAGTATGCTCAACATATCTCCATCTTCTCTTTCTTATAACAGATGTTACTAGTGGTTGACCAGACATTTCTTCTCAATGTATGCACAACATATCTCCATCTTCTCTTTCTTATAACAGTTGTTACTAGTGGTTGACCAGACATTTCTTCTCAAGGTATGCCCAACATATCTCCATCTTCTCTTTCTTATAACAGATGTTACTAGTGGTTGACCAGACATTTCTTCTCAATGCATGCCCAACATATCTCCATCTTCTCTTTCTTATAACAGTTGTTACTAGTGGTTGACCAGACATTTCTTCTCAAGGTATGCCCAACATATCTCCATCTTCTCATTCTTATAACAGTTGTTACTAGTGGTTGACCAGACATTTCTTCTCAATGTATGCACAACATATCTCCATCTTCTCTTTCTTATAACAGTTGTTACTAGCGGTTGACCAGACATTTCTTCTCAAGGTATGCCCAGCATATCTTCATCTTCTCATTCCTATAACAGTTGTTACTAGTGGTTGACTAGACATTTCTTCTCAGTGTATGCTCAACATATCTCCATCTTCTCATTCTTAAAACAGATGTTACCAGTTGTTGACCAGACATTTCTTCTTAAGGTGTGTCCATCATATCACCATCTTCTCATTCTTTTAACAGATGTTGACCAGACATTTCTTCTCAGAGTATGCCCAACATATCTCCATCTTCTCCTTCTTATAACAGTTGTTACTAGTGGTTGACCAGACATTTCTTCTCAGAGTGTGCCCAACATATCTTCATCTTCTCTTTCTTATAACAGTTGTTACTAGTTGTTGACCAGACATTTCTCTGATATTCTCCCTTCTCCAGAATTCCTCCCATTTTATGTTGTATATAATGCCACTTGTATATATCTATATGTGTCTCCCTCCCTGTGTCTACTAGTACCTATAGGCGCACAGTTGTATATATCTATATGCGCCCCTCCTCTCCCTGTGTCTACTAGTACCTATAGGCGCACAGGTGTATATACGTTAAAGTCTTACATGTATGCATATCTCTTAACATTCAATATATTTTTGCTAGTGATATTTCTTTCGATTAATCATCATCATGTGAAATACAATTCTCAGAAATATTTCTACAGCTAAAACCAAACATGTTATCGTTACGTACAAATATCAGGTGACTGCACGTTCACAAACGTTTAAATCTCTCTGTTGCAGACACCATTGTTAACTGATATATTGAGTGATTGATCAGCTGATTGAGTGACTGATCAGTTGATTGAGTGATTGATTGTTTAAGTCACTAACGATTGTTTAAAATCATCCAGAGAGAAAGATCACAACATGTGAAATAAACTGTTTAAGAAAAGCTGTCAATGTTACAAGGCGGGATATTACGACATGAGAACATTAGAAATATCGTTGGAATTACACCATACATCCAACATATTAGAAGATCATCTAATGAGAATCACACCATACATCCAACATATTAGAAGATCATCTAATGAGAATCACACCATACATACAACATATTAGAAGATCATCTAATGAGAATCACACCATACATCCAACATATTAGAAGATCATCTAATGAGAATCACACCATACATACAACATATTAGAAGATCATCTAATGAGAATCACACCATACATCCAACATATTAGAAGATCATCTAATGAGAATCACACCATACATACAACATATTAGAAGATCATCTAATGAGAATCACACCATACATCCAACATATTAGAAGATCATCTAATGAGAATCACACCATACATCCAACATATTAGAAGATCATCTAATGAGAATCACACCATACATACAACATATTAGAAGATCATCTAATGAGAATCACACCATACATCCAACATATTAGAAGATCATCTAATGAGAATCACACCATACATACAACATATTAGAAGATCATCTAATGAGAATCACACCATACATCCAACATATTAGAAGATCATCTAATGAGAATCACACCATACATACAACATATTAGAAGATCATCTAATGAGAATCACACCATACATCCAACATATTAGAAGATCATCTAATGAGAATCACACCATACATCCAACATATTAGAAGATCATCTAATGAGAATCACACCATACATCCAACATATTAGAAGATCATCTAATGAGAATCACACCATACATCCAACATATTAGAAGATCATCTAATGAGAATCACACCATACATCCAACATATTAGAAGATCATCTAATGAGAATCACACCATACATCCAACATATTAGAAGATCATCTAATGAGAATCACACCATACATACAACATATTAGAAGATCATCTAATGAGAATCACACCATACATCCAACATATTAGAAGATCATCTAATGAGAATCACACCATACATACAACATATTAGAAGATCATCTAATGAGAATCACACCATACATACAACATATTAGAAGATCATCTAATGAGAATCACACCATACATCCAACATATTAGAAGATCATCTAATGAGAATCACACCATACATACAACATATTAGAAGATCATCTAATGAGAATCACACCATACATACAACATATTAGAAGATCATCTAATGAGAATCACACCATACATACAACATATTAGAAGATCATCTAAGGAGAATCACATCATACATCCAACATATTAGAAGATCATCTAATGAGAATCACACCATACATACAACATATTAGAAGATAATAAATAAAATGGTTTGGTCAGCTAATGAGAATGCAACCAAATCTACTACCATCTCACGTCTGCAATAACCGGCAAACCAGACACAGAGTCCAAGGAAGACCAAGAACCAGATGGATAGATAATATCACATATATCATGCGACATCAAAGATTAACGACTACAGATGCAACATACCTGGTACAGGATAGAAATCTGAAACTCCCCACGCCGCTTCACGGTAGATGTAGATAAGACAAGACTAACGATTGTTTAAATCACTAATGATATGCCCGATATATCTCTAGAGTCCCAGTGGTGTAGTGCTAAGCTGTTTGCTTCACAATAGAAAAGTAAATGGATCGCGTGTCGTGAGGAACGATTAATCCCCGATCTAAGTGTAGGTGAGATCAAGTTCCTAGTTCTATTGAAGTCTAAAAGTCGAAAGTATATAAGTTGAAAAGTCGATGTCAGGGCAACATGAGTTTTAATTAATTAAAATATACAATTCTGACAAAATGTTTAGCACCTGCAGAATTAGATCGGGTATTATTGTCAGTGCTACGATGTATGTGCTCTGTTGTTGAGATAATCTTTTATAAGAAAGATATGGAAACATGCATGGGTATTCACAAAGGTTCAATAACGATTGAAGTATCAATCAATCAATCAATCAATAAAAAATGTCAATCAATCAATCAAACAAACAAACAATCAATCAGTCAATCAATCTATCAGTCAGTCAGCCAGTCAATCAATCGATCAGTCAGTCAGCCAGTCAATCAATCGATCAGTCAGTCAGCCAGTCAATCAATCGTCAAAACAATCAATCAATCAATTAATCAACAATCAATCAATCAATCAATCAATCAGTCAATCAATTAATCAACAATCAATCAATCAATCAATCAATCAAACAATGACTGATTAGTTAACTGACTGATTAATTCCTTAGTTGAATTATTAACGGATTGATTGAAGAATTCGTTTTTAGTCGTTCACTGACGTTTTTAGTCGTTCACTGACGTTTTTAGTCGTTCACTGACGTTTTCAGTCGTTTACTGACGTTTTTTAGTGACCATTTTTAGTATTCTACTGAATACGGTGCTTTTGATTGAATGATTGATTATATCACAGCTTTCTTAATTGATTGATTTGTGTATTTTGTTGTTAGTTATCCAAATCTCTCTAGCTTTAAGACTATCAGTTGTCAGATTAGTCAGATTACTTACTATTTGACATATGAATCATATCCTGATCAACTACCATGGTTACCATTTACGGGGACATAACTCCAATTTTATCTTGAAATTAGGGCTAGTACTGGTTTAGTCCCTTGTTCTGACGAAGTATTATCGTCATCATCAAATAGCTTGTCCTGAGCAGAACTTTGCCCCCCAACAGTCCTCCGAAATTTCTCTCTCTCTCTCTCATATGCCATATGTCCTGCCTCTGCAGCCGTCATGTTAAAACCATCAGTTACACCCTAAATCCATCTTCTCCGTGGTCTTCCTCTTCTTCTCTTTGCCGGTATGCCTCCTTCCATGATGATCTTCTCCAGCCCTTCATGTCTTTTTATATGTCCAAAATATCTCAATTTTCTCTTTCTTATTTGTAGCATCAGTCAGTTTTCTTTGATTTGGAGTTCTTTCTGGATATATCTATTTGTTCTCTTCTCTAAGATATATGGAGGACTCTTCTATAACGCTTATATTCGAAAGCACATATATGTTTTTTCCACTGCTTTATTAAATGTCAATGCTTCACACCCATACGTTGTCACTGGGAATATGCATGCTCTTAGTATTCTGATCTTTGTTTTCTTATCATTTCCGTTCCATACTGTTTTGAGTTGTTAAATTTTTGTAAAGCCATGTTTGTTCTTTTAATTTCCTTCATCCCATTTCCATCTGTTGTTAGCAGTAAACCAAGATATTCAAAACTGTTCACATTTCCATCTGTTGTTAGCAGTAAACCAAGATATTCAAAACTGTTCACATTTCCATCTGTTGTTAGCAGTGAACCAAGATATTCAAAACTGTTCACATTTTCTACTTTCTCTCCGTTGATAAAAATATCATTTGTCATGTTTGTTTTATCTGTTGTCATTATTCTGGTTCTTGTCACATTGAGATATAGATTTTGTATCGTATGTCAGTGAAATATGCATTCAATTTTTAAGAAAATATTTTATTTTCATACCTCGAGGCATATTGGGTAATATCGTATTTATTTTGTTACCGTCGGCACACGATGGGTGATATGGTCAACATCACGCTTGTCACATTTACTTCTCAATTTTTTTTACTGGTACCCAATTGAGGCTGGATCAGGTTGCTGTTTGAAATAGAAACGATTAAGGGAAGCTCTTTCTTTTTTAGAGCTATCATCTTGTGCTCTGTAGTCGATGCTGTTTGAAATAGAAACGATTAAGTGAAGCTCTTTTTTTAGAGCTATCTGCTTGTGCTCTGCAGTCGATGCTGTTTGAAATAGAAACAATTAAGTGAAGCTCTTTTTTTAGAGCTATCTGCTTGTGCTCTGCAGTCGATGCTGTTTGAAATAGAAACGATTAAGTGAAGCTCTTTCTTTTTTAGAGCTATCAGCTTGTGCTCTGCAGTCGATGCTGTTTGAAAAAGACATGACTAAGTGAAGCTCTTTCTTTAGAGCTATCTGCTTGTGCTCTGCAGTCGATGCTGTTTGAAAAAGACACGACTAAGTGAAGCTCTTTCTTTAGAGCTATCTGCTTGTGCTCTGAAAAACGACGTCCGTCTGCAGCGCTAGGCAATGGGTTCCGAAAGAAATAAAGATTGTGGTTCGAATCCTGTGTATCGCAAATTTGATTTTTCTGTAAACCTTAATTTGTGTTTACTGTCGTCTTAGTTACGAGATGTGGTAGGGAACTGTCTTCCAGGATATTACTCTACAGCCAACTCCGCACACAACAAGCTAGGTGCAACAACACACGTTTGAGGCTGTTGTCATCAAAGCTTGCAATGTACGGCTATTTTTATTACCACTGAAGAGGTTGTCTGTGGTTAAATGGTTAAGTCTTTGTCTTGCGTTTCGAAAGTCGTCGATTCGAATCCGGACATCGCAGCAGATCTGTTCACAAGAGAATTTGTTTCTAGAGATACCTAAGATTGTTGCCGGCTCTATGAAGTTTGTGCTTTGTACAATATTCCAGTTAGGTGGCGTATCAATTTTGTGAATAGGGACCGGGCTATATGGGGTAAAACCCGGTGCAATGAAGTCAATCCTTCTACTTCGAACGCGCCATATCGATCAGTTGCTACTCGCTCTTTGTGATTTGTATGTAATCTGAGCCTAAGAGCAATTGCACTCTGTGCCAGTTATGCACCCACAAGTAGGTCAACACATCTGATTTCTGCGACGCTTTCTATTTTCTATGCCTTTCCTAGCTCCTTACCTCAGTCGCCTCTCACGACATGCCTTGTAGGTCGCAGTGTTACTTTACTTGGGGCACTCCTTGCGAGTCCCGGAAATACGCGGTGGATGTCTTTGGATTGTCTAAACATCCTAAACAGGATTCAGAACTTGAACTACCCTAGCACTAGCAAACGAGTGACTTCTATACGAACAGCTCTATGATACACAAGTCAGACTTGAACTACCCTAGCACTAGCAAACGATTGACTTCTATACGAACAGCTCTATGATACACAAGTCAGACTTGAACTACCCTAGCACTAGCAAACGATTGACTTCTATACGAACAGCTCTATGATACACAAGTCAGACTTGAACTACCCTAGCACTAGCAAACGAGTGACTTCTATACGAACAGCTCTATGATACACAAGTCAGACTTGAACTACCCTAGCACTAGCAAACGAGTGACTTCTATACCAACAGCTCTATGATACACAAGTCAAGGTGAGGCCATATTGTGCTCATTTCATTTGATAAACATCTACCATTTCATTCTGCTTATCTTCTATTCTAAAACACGTCAAACATATAACTATTGAAACACCGCCTTCATCTTGTTTCTTATCTAAACTCGTTTGTACATCACCAGTTAAACAGTCTTCATCAGTGGTTCTTAACTTTCTTCAGCTGATGTTCCTCTTATTTTCCTTATTTTTTTTCTCTCCAAATTAACTAGTGTCCAAAGAGTAAACCAAAAAGAAAATGTTTCTCACACTGAGCTTTATGAGCTTCTTCTTCTTCTTTTTCTTTTTCTTCTTCTTTTTCGAACGCCCTATAATGACTACCTGTCAAATCATTATTTGTGATTTGTATGTGATCTGAGCATAAGAGCGATTGTACGTTGTGCCATCTACAAGTAGGCCAGCACATTTAATTTTTATTTACTAGGGTAGCTTCCATAGCTCCTACATCAGCCGCCTCTTACGACATGCCTTGTAGGACGCAGTGGTACTATTCTTTGCTCCCCCAGATAGCCCCGCAAGACACGGGCGAAAAGTTGATACAAAAAAGAAAGGTTAGTATACAAATAATTAATAACACCAACTGCACAACATTTTCATAATATTTCACGTCTTCCCTGAAGATACTGTATCCCGACTCACTTGGTACACTCGCTTCCCAAGTTGAGAACCACTAGTCTACACGACAGTACAGACTGACCGGGAACACTCGCTTCCCAGGTTGAGAACCACTAGTCTACACGACAGTACAGACTGACCGGGTACACTCGCCTCCCAGGTTGAGAGCCACTGGTCTACACGACAGTACAGACTGACCGGGAACACTCGCCTCCGAGGCTGAGAACCTCTGGTCTACACGACAGTACAGACTGACCGGGTACACTCGCTTCCTAGGCTGAGAACCTCTGGTCTACACGACAGTACAGACTGACCGGGAACACTCGCTTCTCAGGCTGAGAACCTCTTGTCTACACGACAGTACAGACTCATCTCACAGTTCTCAAGAAACATAAAATATCAGTTCGACATTTCATCAGACGACAGTAGTTCTTGTGTATGTTCTACAACGCAGAAGCTGATTCCAGGTTACGCGACGCTACAGCCAGATATGCCGGGCCACTGGATTTACGTCAGAAACGTCTAGAAAAACCAGATTTGTTGTTAACATAAATAAGAAAGATTGTCAGTTGAGGGATATACTAATCTATTTGTGTGCAGGGATATGAGAACATTTCTCAGTTTTAATTAAGTGCTATATTTAAAGAATAAAGTTTAGGAAATTTCTAGAACCGGGCTACGTAAGGTGGTGGTAAATGTCTACTGCGGCCGAGTCCAGGGATATCAACTTATCGGATAGTGTTGGGGCTTCATGGCCGACAATAACACCAGAACAGGTAAGATACCAATTTGTTTGAACGTATGATTGTACAGACAAGTGTGGGTACTATTAGATGTGTTTTCTTATGTTTTTGTACTTAAGTGTGAATGCGGTCAGGTGTGTCAGGGTATCTAAGTGTGTATATATGTGAATATGGTTAGGTGTGCATGGAACAGAGGAGTCATCATGAAGATACTAAAGAAGGGCTCCTTGACGATTGTAACAGAGTCTGTCAGCTACGTCACAGAAAGCGGAATAAATATCATACATATGCAAATTAAGCAATATGGTCATTGGTAATTGGTCATCTTGCAAAATGTATATGGCAAATGACTGGAGAAAGTAGTGGCCAGAAAAGTAAGGTGTCACTCAGAGACGGACCACATCCTCCCTAATACTAAAGTTAGCTACCGGCAAATCAAAGGGACTTGGAACAATGCTTACACGTTTGCGTATTATGTTTATGAGAGCTTCCAGTCCAAGCAAGAGACTGTTGCTGTGGTCATTGACATGGAGAATGCTTATAGCAAGGTGCTTCCAGTCCAAGCAAGAGACTGTTTCTGTGGTCATTGACATGGAGGAGATGCTTATAACAAAGTCGACTTCTCAAACACGATCATCTCATTACCTAAATGTTAGGTTACTTTTACAACTGCTTATTTGATGGGGAGGACCTTTGCACTACGCTTAGGAACATGCACATCAAACCCCACACATATAAGCCCAGGATTACCGCAGGGTTACCCTCTATCACCCATGTTATTCAACATCTACACTGAAAATGTAGCCAAAATACAGCAAACAGGATTTAGTCGAACATTGACTTTTGCAGATGTCATTTTAATATATAGGACGCCCAAGTGGTTACCGGGGCCTAAATTTGGGGTGTAAAGAATAGACTCACTCAACACTGACCAACAAAATGAACTGCTCTTTGCTGACGACCAGTGTTTATTCCATAATAATATTGAACAGCTTCAAGAACACATAAACTTACTCAACAATAGCTGCCTCAAATACAACATGAAGATCAACATTCAAAAGACAGAAGTCATGGCTATAAGCAGAGAACATAAAGATATCAACATACAAATAAATGACCAAACGCTAAAGCAGGTGAGAGAATTCAAATACCTTGGAAGTATCTTCACATCTGATAGTAGACTGGACAGAGAGATCGAAACTAGAATCCAGCAAGCCAACAACATTACATACCAGCTTACCCCAATTTTGAAACACCCAGCTATTCCAGTAGTGACTAAAAGACAGATTATAAATTCAATCTTTATACCAACACTGTGCTACCAGAGCCAAACATGGGCACTGACAAAAGAACAAGGCCCGAATACACGAGTTGCAAGAGCGTACAACCTGAAAATGGAATCATCAAGAGGAAGGGGCAGACCAAGAAAAAGATGGGTTGAGGGAGTTACAGACATCTTAAAACTCCACAATACCACAGCATATCAAGCGACCGAGCGTGCATTATCTCTGAAACCGATCATCAGTTAAACCTGCTACGCCTAGCGGCAAAAAGCAGAGAAGGACAAAAGAAGAAGAAAGAATAGAACCACTGTTACCTGCCAAGTATGTCATAAGAGGCGGCTAAGGAGATTTGGCTGAAATCGGATGCACGTGTCCTAAACGTGTAGAAGTCTATGCGTTTAGGGGCCTACCAAACCAAAGTGCAACGTATACACTTTCTTGGCAAAGATTAAACATATCACAAAGAGTGATTAAAATTGGTGGTAAAGAACGAACGCAAAGAAGAAGAAGAATAATATATAGGACTGGATCAGATAAACAAAAAATGATTGAATACATTCAGGAAGCAATGCATACCATTTTTATTTTGTGCAGAGAGTCTCGCTCTCAGGTCAACACTGAGAAGGTGTGCATGTTGTGGTGCTCTGTGAATGGTTTCATAATCCGAGCTGACCTACCCGGAGTCACATTTTTGATGTGCATACTACTGAACGTCGTAACACGCTGCATTATATTGGAATAACATTTGATCGTAGTCTATCCTTCAAACATCATGTTGAACAGACGATACAACGTTCAAGCGTGGTCTTGTGGCTCTCAAAGTTATGGTAGCTGCACACCTTGAGCAGAGACTACTTTTATTTCCGTTTCATCAACTGGTTATGTCCGTGGCAGATTACGGAGTCGGCATCCTCACGATATCAAGATCACAATGTGAACGACTAGAACGTATTCAGAATGAAGGCATGCGTATAAATGTTGGCTGCACAAGAGATACTCCCACTGTAGAGATGAAATATGTGCTTGCCATTCTGTCCCTATGTTCCCGCTATGCAATCATCGTCCAACCAAAAACATATATGTCGGTTACTGCTGACCATAAACACCCACTGCACAAGAATACTAATGAAGTTAAAGGTATGAGAATCAACCTTCTCATGTCGTGGATAGCCCAAGCTAAGAGAATAATTAGCCAACTTGATATGGACATTAGATAGTCAGAACTATCATCATAACGTTGCTTCTGTCATCAACATACGGGCTTGACAGAATCCAGACTTTTATGAAGCTGTCACCTAAACAAGAAGACACCTGTCAGACTCCGTTCTGATGTGAAGTCTCATGATCTGACATGACCTATAGTCTAAAAACAGAATAAGTGACATCAATCGTTATATTGTAATAACCATCATTATCATCATCATCATCTTGAGCCGTGTCTACATCTAGGATTACCTGCACGGTATTCCTATCACATTCTACCTATTACACAGGATTACACACTCTGATAAAGTTTTGACAAATAAAAACACACAAAATCACAAAAATATAATGATACCAAAAACCAAAATAAACTGAAGACAGCTTTATGTAACAAACATGAATTGTGACCAGATTTTTGACACACTTACGACCATGAAACTATTCATACACATTGCATCTGCCTGGAAGAGTTGTATTATTTCTGCACAAGAAACGAATGCGACTGCTATCTTCTTACAAGAAGCACACACATTTTAAAGCGAAGAGACAATTACAACTTGTTGTTCGTCCAAGGAAGGTGCATTCAAATTAATATTTTAGACGTGACCAGGTTAGTTTACTAGATGTTAAATTAATTTCGAACAAGTTAGTTAATTAGATGTCGCATGATATTAAGACAATTTAGGTAACTAGAAGTAATATGTCAGTGTTTAAGAAGACAGACAAGTATTCTAAAAGTAATATGTCAGTGTAGAAGAAGACAGACAAGTATTCTAAAAGTAATATGTCAGTATAGAAGAAGACAGACAAGTATTCTAAAAGTAATATGTGATATAAAAACAACACGATGACAATATTGTGAAAGTGATAATTGAGTATAAAACCAGGTAAGTCAGCAGCCTTAAACTGATACCGAAGAACAATTTACAAAAATAAAATATTGAATTCTTTTCCAATTAATTGGTTATTAGTTATTGGTTATTACTAAACTGACGTCATTGCACTTCGGTCAGACCCATAGGTGCGCAGTCTCCCGCAACAAATATCGAAGAGTATGCATACTGATGGTTCCCGTGGCTCGCTGATTAAACACTCCTCTCACTCTGCCTCTCAGGCATCCAGTTCGACTTGAACAACGGGTAACTCCAAACTGCCTAAATCGCTTGATCGATTCAATATCGATTTTAGTGTCCTCATCCAACAGACAGTCGCGAAGAGACCGAAGAACATTCCTTTCCAATTAATTTAAAATCTAAATGTATCACACAGTAATAAAATATCGAATAAAAGTTTTCAGTAATATTAATATAAATGAAGACTGCAGTAAAACTATTTTGGAAACACATAAGAAAACACAATACTGTAGTTTGACATAATATAGAAACAATATACGGCTCAATATATGACTTTGTCAACCTATAGTGTTTTGTTGTTGACGAGATTTGTTATTGTCATTAATATATAATAATCTCAGTTTTTTTAGAAATGAAATATGGAATTTATGTTAATCAAATAAATAATATAATAATAAAGTATATAAATATTTATAAATTATGAAATATGATATATAAATATTTATAAATGATGAAAAATGGTATATAAATATTTATAAATTATGAAATATATATAAATATTTATAAATTATGAAATATGATATATAAATATTTATAAATGATGAAAAATGGTATATAAATATTTATAAATTATGAAATATATATAAATATTTATAAATTATGAAATATGATATATAAATATTTATAAATGATGAAAAATGGTATATAAATATTTATAAATTATGAAATATATATAAATATTTATAAATTATGAAATATGATATATAAATATTATAAATTATGAAATATATATAAATATTTATAAATGATGAAATATGATATATAAATATTTATATCTATATACAAGGTTATCCAGGTTAATTGAAGCTGAAGGTGGATGTATGTACGCGGCTATCACGATTGAAGTTGAAGGTGGATGGATGTACGGGGTTATCACGATTAGAATTCACAATCTAACATATTGTTATTTTTTTGTTTTGTTTTTCCACCTCTTTCATTCTTTTTTTTCTTTTTCGTTGTTCAATCTCAGACAGAAACTTGTCTATATTCTATGAAAGCAGTTGTTCGTTGCAAGGCTATTTCCATCTTCATAATATTGTGTCAAGGATATTGAAGTTGATAATACGCAGTGTCAGTGATCACCTCCTCAGTTAACTCTAACTTCACTGTAACTTCTATCACAGAGTTACCTCATCAGTTAACTTTACCTTCACTGTAACTTCTATCAAAGAGTTACCTTCTCAGTTAACTTTATCTTCACTGTAACTTCTACCAAAGAGTTACCTTCTCAGTTAACTTTAACTTCACTGTAACTTCTATCAAAGAGTTACCTTCTCAGTTAACTTTAACTTCACTGTAACTTCTATCAAAGAGTTACCTGCTCAGTTAACTTTAACTTCACTGTAACTTCTATCAAAGAGTTACCTGCTCAGTTAACTTTAACTTCACTGTAACTTCTATCAAAGAGTTACCTGCTCAGTTAACTTTAACTTCACTGTAACTTCTATCAAAGAGTTACCTGCTCAGTTAACTATAACTTCCATGCTCTCACAATGAGTTACTCCCTTACTTATTTCTACTTGCCTTGTACACAATCATATTTGCTAAAACGAGTTCATATTGTAATCATACGTCTTGAAGATCAAAGACAAGATAGAACATAAAACGAGTTCATATTGTAATCATAAGTCTTGAAGATCAAAGACAAGATAGAACATAAAACGAGTTCATATTGTAATCATACGTCTTGAAGATCAAAGACAAGATAGAACATAAAACGAGTTCATATTGTAATCATACGTCTTGAAGATCAAAGACAAGATAGAACATAAAACGAGTTCATATTGTAATCATACGTCTTGAAGATCAAAGACAAGATAGATAATAAAACGAAGGGTGAAACACATTTTATCAACATTGAAAGAAGACATAAAACAAATAAAACGATGACAGAATCCCACCAGAGAATGTGGCCAGGCGCTAACACTCACTGTAAACCATTCCTAATACATGTTTATGCCAGGAAAGAATGTTCTTTCGCTGCATAATTTATGTGTGTGTGTGTAAAACAAAGAAGATTCACTAGCGACAACTATTCCACATCTCAAATTGTATTTTTGTCTTTCTTCGTCTTCAATTGTGATTTTTATCCTCCCCCACCCCATCTCCCGACATCAACATCCGTTATCTCTTTTTTCTTGGAGACAAGACGTCGTTTATTGTAAATTTTTTTGTTTTAAACAAACTCTCTCTCAAGGCTCTTACGTTTTAGTTGTTCCTTATTAAACAAACTCTCTCAGGGCTCTTACGTTTTAGTTGTTCCTTATTAAACAAACTCTCTCTCAGGGCTCTTACGTTTTAGTTGTTCCTTATTAAACAAACTCTCTCAAGGCTCTTACGTTTTAGTTGTTCCTTATTAAACAAACTCTCTCAAGCTCTTACGTTTTAGCTGTTCCTTATTAAACAAACTCTCTCAGGGCTCTTACGTTTTAGTTGTTCCTTATTAAACAAACTCTCTCTCAGGGCTCTTACGTTTTAGTTGTTCCTTATTAAACAAACTCTCTCTCAAGGCTCTTACGTTTTAGTTGTTCCTTATTAAACAAACTCTCTCTCAGGGCTCTTACGTTTTAGTTGTTCCTTATTAAACAAACTCTCTCTCAAGGCTCTTACGTTTTAGTTGTTCCTTATTAAACAAACTCTCTCTCAGGGCTCTTACGTTTTAGCTGTTCCTTATTAAACAAACTCTCTCTCAGGGCTCTTACGTTTTAGCTGTTCCTTATTAAACAAACTCTCTCTCAGGGCTCTTACGTTTTAGCTGTTCCTTATTAAACAAACTCTCTCTCAGGGCTCTTACGTTTTAGTTGTTCCTTATTAAACAAACTCTCTCTCAGGGCTCTTACGTTTTAGTTGTTCCTTATTAAACAAACTCTCTCAGGGCTCTTACGTTTTAGTTGTTCCTTATTAAACAAACTCTCTCAAGGCTCTTACGTTTTAGTTGTTCCTTATTAAACAAACTCTCTCAGGGCTCTTACGTTTTAGCTGTTCCTTATTAAACAAACTCTCTTAGGGCTCTACGTTTTAGTTGTTCCTTATTAAACAAACTCTCTCAGGGCTCTTACGTTTTAGTTGTTCCTTATTAAACAAACTCTCTCAAGGCTCTTACGTTTTAGTTGTTCCTTATTAAACAAACTCTCTCAAGCTCTTACGTTTTAGCTGTTCCTTATTAAACAAACTCTCTCAGGGCTCTTACGTTTTAGCTGTTCCTTATTAAACAAACTCTCTTAGGGCTCTACGTTTTAGTTGTTCCTTATTAAACAAACTCTCTCAGGACTCTTACGTTTTAGTTGTTCCTTATTAAACAAACTCTCTCAAGGCTCTTACGTTTTAGTTGTTCCTTATTAAACAAACTCTCTCAAGCTCTTACGTTTTAGCTGTTCCTTATTAAACAAACTCTCTCAGGGCTCTTACGTTTTAGTTGTTCCTTATTAAACAAACTCTCTCAGGGCTCTTACGTTTTAGTTGTTCCTTATTAAACAAACTCTCTCTCAAGGCTCTTACGTTTTAGTTGTTCCTTATTAAACAAACTCTCTCTCAGGGCTCTTACGTTTTAGCTGTTCCTTATTAAACAAACTATCTCTCAGGGCTCTTACGTTTTAGCTGTTCCTTATTAAACAAACTCTCTCTCAGGGCTCTTACGTTTTAGCTGTTCCTTATTAAACAAACTCTCTCTCAAGGCTCTTACGTTTTAGTTGTTCCTTATTAAACAAACTCTCTCTCTCAGGGCTCTTACGTTTTAGTTGTTCCTTATTAAACAAACTCTCTCAGGGCTCTTACGTTTTAGTTGTTCCTTATTAAACAAACTCTCTCAAGCTCTTACGTTTTAGTTGTTCCTTATTAAACAAACTCTTTAGGGCTCTTACGTTTTAGCTGTTCCTTATTAAACAAACTCTCTCAGGGCTCTTACGTTTTAGTTGTTCCTTATTAAACAAACTCTCTCTCAGGGCTCTTACGTTTTAGTTGTTCCTTATTAAACAAACTATCTCTCAGGGCTCTTACGTTTTAGTTGTTCCTTATTAAACAAACTATCTCTCAGGGCTCTTACGTTTTAGTTGTTCCTTATTAAACAAACTCTCTTAGGCTCTTACGTTTTAGTTGTTCCTTATTAAACAAACTCTCTCAGGGCTCTTACGTTTTAGTTGTTCCTTATTAAACAAACTCTCTCAGGGCTCTTACGTTTTAGTTGTTCCTTATTAAACAAACTCTCTCAGGGCTCTGACGTTTTAGTTGTTCCTTATTAAACAAACTCTCTCAGGGCTCTTACGTTTTAGTTGTTCCTTATTAAACAAACTCTCTTAGGGCTCTACGTTTTAGTTGTTCCTTATTAAACAAACTCTCTCAGGGCTCTTACGTTTTAGTTGTTCCTTATTAAACAAACTCTCTCAAGCTCTTACGTTTTAGTTGTTCCTTATTAAACAAACTCTCTCAGGGCTCTTACGTTTTAGCTGTTCCTTATTAAACAAACTCTCTCTCAGGGCTCTTACGTTTTAGTTGTTCCTTATTAAACAAACTCTCTCAGGGCTCTTACGTTTTAGTTGTTCCTTATTAAACAAACTATCTCTCAGGGCTCTTACGTTTTAGTTGTTCCTTATTAAACAAACTCTCTCAGGCTCTTAGTTTTAGCTGTTCCTTATTAAACAAACTCTCTCAAGGCTCTTACGTTTTAGTTGTTCCTTATTAAACAAACTCTCTCAAGCTCTTACGTTTTAGCTGTTCCTTATTAAACAAACTCTCTCAGGGCTCTTACGTTTTAGTTGTTCCTTATTAAACAAACTCTCTCAAGGCTCTTACGTTTTAGTTGTTCCTTATTAAACAAACTCTCTCAAGCTCTTACGTTTTAGCTGTTCCTTATTAAACAAACTCTCTCAGGGCTCTTACGTTTTAGTTGTGACTTTTTAAAATCAATGAATAAGGAGTTTTAAGACACCCAGGGATCTTGGCTCCTGAGACAGTGAATATGGTACATGTAAGCAACGAAGCCAGTGAATATGGCACATGTAAGGACCACAGATTAAGCAACGGAGCCAGTGAATATGGCACATGTAAGACTGCAGATTAAGCAACGGAGAATGTGAATATGGCACATGTAAGAGCCCCAGATTGATTGACCAGACATTTCTTCTGCTGTTACTAGATAGAGGTTGGTTGACCAGACATTTCTTCTGCTGTTACTAGGGGTTGGTTGACCAGACATTTCTTCTGCTGTTGCTAGGGGTTGGTTGACCAGACATTTCTTCTGGCTGTTACTAGGGGTTGGTTGACCAGACATTTCTTCTGGCTGTTACTAGGGGTTGGTTGACCAGACATTTCTTCTGGCTGTTACTAGGGGTTGGTTGATCAGACATTTCTTCTGCTGTTACATCTAGAAAGAGAAAATATCTGACCAATGAACGAAATACATATGACAAACTGTATCTCCCCGGGGACAAACTTGAAATAAATATGACAAACTGTATCTCCCCGGGGACAAACTTGAAATAAATATGACAAATTGTATCTCCCCGGGGACAAACTTGAAATGGATAATTCAAAAATATTATATATATATATATATATATATATATTCACATTTATTATGAAGTGTGAAAATATGGAATTGAACTCGGACCAAGTGCCTAAGATGTGTGTGCACTAACCACTACACTATCGCGGCTGTGGTCAGAATGAGATGCAATAAACAACCACCCAACAAGAAGAGATATTAAGTACGGTCAGGTAACATCTCATTAACAACACCTCCAGATGTTGTGAGACAAACCAGGATGAGAGAAAACCAAACGAAAGGAAAGGTAACAACTCAATGAAGCAGAAAAATACAATCAACTCTCAAGTGGAATCTTTCAAAGATAAAGGAAATATCTTACCTATGAGATATCAAACACAGGTAACGATAATGTCTTACCTATGAGATATCAAACACAGGTAACGGTATTGTCTTATATATGAGATATCAAACACAGGTAAAGATAATGTCTTACCTATGAGATATCAAACACAGGTACAGGTAATCAGAAATATCTTCTGCAGAATACAAGCAGACAGAGATAATGGGTCTACCAGGATTACAAAGTTTGTGGATTTCTCGGGAGCATGTAAAGTGCAGACTCATTTAAACAGCTATCAAAGATAGAGAGTACAGATGTACTTGTGAGTGTGTGTGGGGTGTGAGGATATAAGTGTACAGAGAGTACAGATGTACTTGTGAGTGTGTGTGGGGTGTGAGGATATAAGTGTACAGAGAGTACAGATGTACTGTGAGTGTGTGTGGGTGTGAGGATATAGTGTACAGAAGTACAGATGTACTGTGAGTTGTGTGGGTGGAGTGGTGGGTGGGTGTGAGGATATAAGTGTACAGAGAGTACAGATGTACTTGTGGGATGGGAGGGGTGAGGATATAAGTATACAGAGAGTACAGATATAAGTGTACAGAGAGTACAGATGTACTTGTTGGAGGGATATACATGTATAATGAGTTATAAAAACTCAAGGAAAGCACCGGAACCAATGAATATGGTAAATAAAAAACATCAAACAAATATTAAAGGCCTGCGGGAAAAAAAAAACAATTATCAAAGACAAAATTAGAACCACAATTCTTTAGTTGTTGTCTGAAACGCGCTTGTCTGCATGGCTAGACAATGGATGACGTGAGAAATAAAGTCTCGTCTGCATGGCTAGACAATGGGTTAGAAATAAAGTCTCGTCTGCATGGCTAGACAATGGGTTAGAAATAAAGTCTCGTCTGCATGGCTAGACAATGGATGACGTGAGAAATAAAGTCTCATCTGCATGGCTAGACAATGGGTTAGAAATAAAGTCTCGTCTGCATGGCTAGACAATGGGTTAGAAATAAAGTCTCATCTGCATGACTAGACAATGGGTTAGAAATAAAGTCTCGTCTGCATGGCTAGACAATGGATGACGTGAGAAATAAAGTCTCATCTGCATGGCTAGACAATGGGTTAGAAATAAAGTCTCGTCTGCATGGCTAGACAATGGGTTAGAAATAAAGTCTCGTCTGCATGGCTAGACAATGGGTTAGAAATAAAGTCTCGTCTGCATGGCTAGACAATGGGTGACGTAAGAAATAAAGTCTCGTCTGCATGACTAGACAATGGATGAGAAATAAAGTCTCGTCTGCATGACTAGACAATGGATGACGTGAGAAATAAAGTCTCGTCTGCATGACTAGACAATGGGTTAGAAATAAAGTCTCGTCTGCATGGCTAGACAATGGGTGACGTAAGAAATAAATGATTGCGGTTGGAATTCTACGTTTGGCAAATGTTTGTATATGTTTGTGTTAAACGAGACAATTCACTTCGTGCGTAGAAGAAAACAACTAATCAAAACTAACTCTACTTCAACGTTACTTGTCATTTAGATCATAAGTCCACAAGGTAACGGATCAGGGTTTCCTGTAGTCTAATCGCATACACACGTGTACACACCAATACTTGTTGGCTCAAGCTGACCACGAGCCTAGTAACTTCCATTACATGTGGTCACAAGAGTATAACAGATTTTATCATTTTAACAATTACATCAGTGACCCTCATCTTTCTACGGAGTTTGTGTACTGTCGCTGAGATTTTTCTGTGTAAGAAACTGATGGTAGCACACATGATTATTAATAGAAGAGCAGTGATGATATAAGCAATCAATCAATCAATCAATAAATAAATAAATCAATCAATCATTCACAGTTTATTTATGCAGTTCTGTGATACATTTTCTTGTTCTTGGAGGTAGACCTTATTAAGTGATACATTTTCTTGTGCTTGGAGGTAGACCTTATTAAGTGATACATTTTCTTGTGCTTGGAGGTAGACCTTATTAAGTGATACATTTTCTTGTTCTTGGAGGTAGACCTTATTAAGTTTGAAAGAAAGTTGAAATATCTGAACCAAGAATTTAACATTTTGTTATTCCTTGTCAATGTAAGGACATTTAATGAGCCCTCCTAGTACTTAATTACCTCCCACCACATACGGATACGCTTCTGAAACGTCTTGCTCACCCTCTCTCCTCTCTTCCTCAGCTTCTACCCATCATGTCTGTGTATACGCCTGCATTTCTACTTGGGTTGCACGGGATCCAGGCTGTTCTGTTGACGCTCCAGCTTCCGTCATTTATACAGGTAAGCAGATCATCATCATCATCATCATCATCACCATCATCTTTAATTTCGATGCTGTTATCATCATTTTCATTGTCACCATTATCATCAACGTCATTGTCATCACCAATATATTTCCCAAACTCCGCCAGCCCCACATTTCCCCCTATATATCATATTATCTGTAAATACAAATTGTGAATTCCCATGATTTGTTCAAATATAATCAGAATCTCACCAGAATATGACCTGTCTATAGGATACTTTTGTGATAGTAAAGAGATAATATCAACTTATATGTGTCACTATAACGTGGGGTACTATAAAGTGGGCACTATAAAGTGGGGTACTATAAAGTGAGACTATAAGTAGGTACTATAAAGTGGAGTACTATAAAATGGGGTACTATAAAGTGGGGTACTATAAAGTGGGACACTATAACGTGGGGCACTATAAAGTGGGGTACTATAAAGTGGGGTACTATAAAGTGGGACACTATAAAGTGGGGTACTATAAAGTGGGGTACTATAAAGTGGGGTACTATAAAGTGGGGCACTATAAAGTGGGGTACTATAAAGTGGAGTACTATAAAGTGGGGTACTATAAAGTGGGGTACTATAAAGTGGAGTACTATAAAGTGGGGTACTATAAAGTGGGGTACTATAAAGTGGGGTACTATAAAGTGGGGTACTATAAAGTGGGGTACTATAAAGTGGGACACTATAAAGTGGGGTATTATAAAGTGGGGTACTATATCGTGGGGTACTATAAAGTGGGACACTATAAAGTGGGGTACTATATCGTGGGGTACTATATCGTAGGGTACTATAACGTGGGGTACTATATCGTGGGGTACTATATCGTTGGGTACTATAACGTGGGGTACTATATCGTGGGGTACTATATCGTAGGGTACTATAACGTGGGGTACTATAACGTGGGGTACTATATCGTGGGGTACTATATCGTAGGGTACTATAACGTGGGGTACTATAAAGTGGGTACTATAACGTGGGGTACTATAACGTGAGGTACTATAACGTGGGGTACTATAAAGTGGGTACTATAACGTGGGGTACTATAACGTGGGTACTATAACGTGGGGTACTATAACGTGGGGTACTATAAAGTGGGGTACTATAACGTGGGGTACTATATCGTGGGGTACTATATCGTTGGGTACTATAACGTGGGGTACTATATCGTGGGGTACTATATGGTGGGGTACTATAACGTGAGGTACTATAACGTGGGGTACTATATCGTAGGGTACTATAACGTGGGGTACTATAAAGTGGGTACTATAACGTGGGGTACTATAACGTGAGGTACTATAACGTGGGTACTATAAAGTGGGTACTATAACGTGGGTACTATAACGTGGGTACTATAACGTGGGGTACTATAACGTGGGGTACTATAACGTGGGGTACTATAAAGTGTAAAATAGAAAGTGGGATAATATAAAGTGGGATAATAGAAAGTGGGATAATAGAAAGTGGGATAATATAAAGTGGTACTATAAAGTGGAGAAGAGGAAGACCACGGAAAAGATGTATTCAGGTGCAAATGATGACTTGAGCATGACGGTTGCAGAAAGAAATATCTGTCCAATGAGAAAGAGAAATTCTGAAGGCTGTTAGCTCAGGACAAGCTATTTGATAATGATAATAATGATATTAATACACTTTTCATGTTTTTAAATATTATCTTCTACAGACTGTACCAAATGAGAAGTCAAGTGTACAGGTAGACAGACAATATACCTTACCTAGAGGTGTTACCGTCGACGATATCAGACAGTTAACACCTTTAAAACCAGATCTCAAGGTAAGCGATGTATTAAACATTTATCCACACACACCTGAGTGTGTGAGTCAGGGGCGACCTGAGTGTGTGAGTCAGGGGCGACCTGAGTGTATGTCAGGGGGCCTGAGTGTGTGAGTCAAGGGTGGATTCAATTGAAGGATTAATATATTTTTCTTCTAGTCTCGCCGACTGCCCTACATAATTTAAGTGATGTGTACGGCAGTTGACCAGAACAGAAAAACAACATATTATTCTGTTAAGTTAATCTATAAGTCACGTGATCAGACAACAGCATCAAGCATGACCATGTGGATCACAGTTGCCTCCATGGCTCTCTGGGGAGCAGCTACAAGCCTCAATGGCTCTCTGGGGAGCAGCTACAAGCCTCCATGGCTCTCTGGTGAGTAGCTCAGCTACAAACCTCCATGGCTCTCTGATGAGTAGCTCAGCTACAAGCCTCCATGGCTCTCTGGTGAGTAGCTCAGCTACAAGCCTCCATGACTCTCTGGAGAGCAGCTACAAGCCTCCATGAATCTGCTTCAATGGATTATGGAAGTTTACTCGTTGAACAGTTCGACAATGACATCGTGGTTCGACAAAATATCGATGTCCGAACTGATTTACTGCACCAAAGAGAGAGAGAGAGAGAGAGAGAGAGAGTTGCGGAGAGACATGATCGCCAATATCGACATGCATGTCACATGATTTAGTATTTCTATATTTTTCTTTTAAATCTCTCATTTCTTCTGCTAGCCAGAGAAACTACACAAGCGGCTTGGCAGCAACTTCAACCCTTTCTGGATGTCTGTAGATCTACCTGATGACTTCTTAAATCCTCATGTCAAGCACCGACGGAACAATGTTCTAGTGGAAGATCTAAGCACAGTCAACATCACAACTCTGGAAAATGCAATAGTTTCCAGTCTTGACAACGATACCAGCAGGGAAATAACAAAAGATATCTTAGATTTAGTGAAATCATTTCTTCTTCAAAAAGCATCTTGTCCTGTGTACTACATTTGGGAAGATTTGGGTCTTCTCTATTGGCCCCGTTTTGTTAGAAAGGGAATGTGCTCTCTAAGGGATACGCCGCTGCTCAAAGTACCCTTAAAATTCGCGTCGCAGACACGTCATGTTTCCTATTGTTCATGGCCGCCCGGAATGCACTGTGTTCCAGGAAAAACTAAACATCTTAAGGTTCTTCGTTGGCAGTGTCGATACAAGAAATCCTTCAGCACATTTAACAGCCTCCCACTACCCGGCATGACAACTGCACGCAAGTTATCGAAACGGTCAAAACTCAACAAATATACAAATAAAAGTTCAAAACGTAACAGCAAAAACAAATATTTGAATAAACAAGGACAATTACTATCACACGAAAAACTGTCTGTTCTTTCAATGAATTCAAATTTATTAACACTAAATAGTAAACAAGAGAGAGAAGGAAGAGATTTCTCACGTGATCTAAGCAAGAGAAAAAATAATACGTTGTTACGAAATAACAAGACGGTTCCAGAACGTAATCAGAAGTTTCTTCATAAGAACACATTGTCTGTGAATCAGAAGTTTCTTAATAAGAACACATTGTCTGTGAATCAGAAGTTTCTTCATACGAACACATTGTCTGAGAATCAGAAGATTTTCACAGGGTCTGCAAATATATCTCAGGAGACACATCCCAGAGATAGAAGAGAGACGTACAGTTTGGTCGGAGTTAGCTGGAAACAAAGACGCAGTGATATAAGTCTTAAATGTAAATGGATCCAAATCCCTTATCCAGTAACAAAGGATTGCTTTTGTTCGTGTTGATAATTTAAACAAAAATAATGTACAATAATATTCTAATTATATGTTCAGCTTGTTCTAATAATATTCTAATTATATGTTCAACTTGTTCTAATAATATTCTAATTATATGTTCAACTTTTCCTTCTTCTGTCATCTTTCAGCTGCCAACGGAGCACAGGTCTTCAATAAACTTCTTCCAGTTATTCTTCTTTCTTGCAATCCATTTCAATACGTTCCATGTTGTGTTTATTCTTTTAATATCAGTCTCTAGATCTCTTCTCCAAGTATTTCGAAACCGTTTCCTTCTTCTCTTCTCCAAGTATTTCGAAACCGTTTCCTTCTTCTCTTCTCCAGGTATTTCGAAACCGTTTCCTTCTTCTCTTCTCCAGGTATTTCGAAACTGTTTCCTTCTTCTCTTCTCCAGGTATTTCGAAACTGTTTCCTTCTTCTCTTCTCCAAGTATTTCGAAACTGTTTCCTTCTTCTCTTCTCCAGGTATTTCGAAACCGTTTCCTTCTTCTCTTCTCCAGGTATTTCGAAACTGTTTCCTTCTTCTCTTCTCCAGGTATTTCGAAACTGTTTCCTTCTTCTCTTCTCCAAGTATTTCGAAACTGTTTCCTTCTTCTCTTCTCCAGGTATTTCGAAACCGTTTCCTTCTTCTCTTCTCCAAGTATTTCGAAACCGTTTCCTTCTTCTCTTCTCCAGGTATTTCGAAACCGTTTCCTTTTTCTCTTCTCCAGGTATTTCGAAACTGTTTCCTTCTTCTCTTCTCCAGGTATTTCGAAACTGTTTCCTTCTTCTCTTCTCCAGGTATTTCGAAACTGTTTCCTTCTTCTCTTCTCCAAGTATTTCGAAACTGTTTCCTTTTTCTCTTCTCCAGGTATTTCGAAACTGTTTCCTTCTTCTCTTCTCCAGGTATTTCGAAACTGTTTCCTTCTTCTCTTCTCCAAGTATTTCGAAACTGTTTCCTTCTTCTCTTCTCCAGGTATTTCGAAACTGTTTCCTTCTTCTCTTCTCCAAGTATTTCGAAACTGTTTCCTTCTTCTCTTCTCCAGGTATTTCTAAACTGTTTCCTTCTTCTCTTCTCCAGGTATTTCGAAACCGTTTCCTTCTTCTCTTCTCCATGTATTTCGAAACTGTTTCCTTCTTCTCTTTCTCTGTGGGTTAATTATTTGTTACTTTTAAATAAAATTTCCGGTAGGCTTTTTTTCAGACCTTATAGTAGGAAGTGCATGTTACTTCACATTTATACAGCCTAGTTGGTAGGTGGCGGGAGGGCCAATTCCTCTCCTCTTATGTGGAAAGTCAAATGGGGAATTGAAACCACAGCTCTCTTTTATCTCCCTAAGTTTACTTGTGTTTTATTGAGCCCTACTGTTTTATTGAGCCCTACTGTTTTATTGAGCCCTACTGTTTTATTGAGCCCTGCTGTTTTATTGAGCCCTGCTGTTTTATTGAGCCCTGCTGTTTTATTGAGCCCTACTGTTTTATTGAGCCCTACTGTTTTATTGAGCCCTGCTGTTTTATTGAGCCCTGCTGTTTTATTGAGCCCTGCTGTTTTATTGAGCCCTACTGTTTTATTGAGCCCTACTGTTTTATTGAGCCCTGCTGTTTTATTGAGCCCTGCTGTTTTATTGAGCCCTGCTGTTTTATTGAGCCCTGCTGTTTTATTGAGCCCTACTGTTTTATTGAGTCCTACTGTTTTATTGAGCCCTACTGTTTTATTGAGCTCTACTGTTTTATTGAGCCCTACTGGGAAGTACCACATCGAGTACAATCAGTACGATTAAACGTGTCAACTCCGAACTTTATCAATATTTCGAATGAGAGTGCTCGGAATTTGTTTAATTGGGCTTTTTTAAAATTATATTTGGCGTTTTTTGAAGCCTTTTACCATTTGACTTATCAAGTGGACACTATATTCTGATCTTAGCTAAAATACCGAGAAGTGACACAACCCTGAGAAGTGACACAACCCTGAGAAGCGATACAACCCTGAGAAGCGATACAACCCTGAGAAGCGACACAACCCTGAGAAGCGACATAACCCTGAGAAGCGACACAACCCTGAGAAGCGACGACACAACCCTGAGAAGCGATACAACCCTGAGAAGCGATACAACCCCGAGAAGCGACACAAGCCCTGTTGTATAGGGAAAGTCGATAGGGAAAGTCGATAAGGAAACACTTATGAAAGTCGATAGGGAAAGTCGATAAGGAAACACTTATGAAAGTCGATAGGGAAAGTCGATAAGGAAACACTTATGAGTTACAGTGTTATCCGTGGCCAACATCTGTTACTTTAGCATTTAGAATTCTCATGGAAGTCGGTCGATTCATATATCCGGTCACCCGAGTGGTTACCGGGGCCCAAATTTAGGTTGTAAAGAATAGAACCACAGTTACCTGCCACGCATGTCGTAAGAGGCGTCTAAGGAGGTTTGGCTGAAATCAGATGCATGTATCCTAAATGTATAGAAGTCTATGCGTTTAGGGGCCTACCAAACCAATGTGCAACGTATACACGTTCTTGGCAAAGATCAAACATATCACAAAGAGTGATTAAAATTGGTCGTAAAGAACGAACGCAAAGAAGAAAAAGAGACATATATCCGGCAACGCCCATTACCCATATGTAATGGCAACAGTGTTTTGTGCTGCATATAGTGGGCGGAGTTTTGTGCTGCATATAGTGGGCGGAGTTTTGTGCTGCATATAGTGGGCGGAGTTTTGTGCTTCATATAGTGGGCGGAGTTTTGTGCTTCATATAGTGGGCAGAGTTTTGTGCTTCATATAGTGGGCAGAGTTTTGTGCTGCATATAGTGGGCGGAGTTTTGTGCTTCATATAGTGGGCAGAGTTTTGTGCTTCATATAGTGGGCGGAGTTTTGTGCTGCATATAGTGGGCAGAGTTTTAAACGTCACATAACGGATTATCCATGTGTCATAATAACACTCATCATCATCTTGTGGAACGCTGCTTTGTCCTGTCCTATTCTACTCTTTATTTCTGATCTGCATCTGCCATCTGATGTTACCAGGACAGAGTATACTACTCAGTATATTTATTTAACACAGAATTTAACTAAAAAAAACAAACTTCCCACATTTTGTTAGTGAAATGGAGGCATATCCAGTCAAGGAATTCTATTTGTGATCCTAATGACTCCAGTTGAACTGAAATAAGTTGTTCAACAACATTAGTAAATACAACTTATTTGTTATGTTCATATGAAGTTAGTAGTTATTAGATAAACTGCTGACTGATGTGTTGTATACAGCTGATAAACTGCTGACTGATGTGTTGCACACAGCTGATAAACTGTTGACTGATGTGTTGTACACAGCTGATAAACTGCTGACTGATGTGTTGTACACAGCTGATAAACTGTTGACTGATGTGTTGTGTAACTGTATAGTAGACATACTGTCTGGAGTACGTGTTGTACAAAGCTGATACACTGCTGACTGATGTGTTGTATGTTATGTTAAGTTATGCGATCGACGTCATGACATATTGGGCATTCCCATTCGTGCTCTGACCTCCGTTGCAGCAGCCATCCCAAAGTCCAATTGCTCACGGTACCCATGAGAAGTTGATTACTATATCTTCTCTCTCTACCACGAAGACGGCACTGTCTGGCATATCCAAACTTAACGCCTAATTGTCGATGTGTTGCATAGCTGTATAGTTGACATACTGTCTGGAGTATGTGTTGTACACAGCTGATAAACTGCTACTGACTGATGTGTTGTACACAGCTGATAAGCTGCTGCTGACTGATGTGTTGTATAGCTGTATAGTTGACATGTTTTCTCATTTTAATATTGTATAGTAGTTTATGAATTGTTTAGTTATTATATGAACTGGTTAATATGTTATGTGATATGTGTGTTGTATATTTGATGTAGTATATAATAACTGTGTTGTCTGGTTTATATGTTGTCTGTGTGATGTGTTGTATAACTGAATGATTGATTGATAGGACCATCATCATTACACTTCGGTGAGTAACCATGTGTGCTCTGATTTCGTTATTACACAGGAAGATCACAACGACAATGCACTAACTCCGTGGCACTGGCGAGGGTTCCCAGATGTAAGGTAGAAGATGATAAACATATTTTGCAGAAATTAAAAATAATTCTTTCTAATTAATTTTGCTGGGCAGCGGCTTTCCAGCCTGCTCTTCTCGATTTTGAACTCCCAAGGGTTCTTTTACATACTCAACTTGAAAACAGGACCTACGTTATATCGTCCATCCGAAAAACAACATCCCTATGGTTCCACGAGACAGCGGACCGAGTACCTTTAGTACGAGAGAGAGCCACTATCCTCTACGTCACAGAGACACCTCCCCCTCCCTCCACTTCCAACAAATTGTCTAAGTGGTGCATTGTATAGTTGGTATGTTGTTGACATCACAATTTATATTAACAAAACTGCGGTTTCAAATGTTTTCTCTGGAATTTCTGCAGAAATTGTATATGAAACATGAGATATTTTACAACATTTCATGAAGATGCCTAGATAAACCCTTACGGTAATGTAGAAATAATAAGAATATAGAGAAGAATAATCTGTATATCATGGACAGAGAAGAGAACAAATAGATATATCCAGAAAGTAATCAAAATCAAAGAAAACTGGATATTGCTAAAAACAAGAATGAGAAAATTGAAGTAATTTTGACATATAAAGATATATGAAGAGTTGGAGAAGATCATTATGGAAAGAGACATTCCGACAAAGAGGAGAAGAGAAAGACCACGGAAAAGATTGAATCAAGATGTAACTGATGGTTTGAGAATGAACGCAGCAGAAGCAGGACATCTGGCCTATGAGAGATATGAATTTCGAAGGACTGTTGGGGTGGCAAAGCTTTGCTCAGGACAAACTATTTGATGATGACGTACACCAAAGTTATTATAAGATGAGTTTTATATCTATATCAATACAATAACAACCAGTTAGTTCATTATAAGATAAGTTTTATATCTATTTCAATACAATAACAACCAGTTAGTTAATTATAAGATGAGTTTTATATCTATTTCAATACAATAACAACCAGTTAGTACATTATAAGATAAGTTTTATATCTATTTCAATACAATAACAACCAGTTAGTTCATTATAAGATGAGTTTTATATCTATTTCAATACAATAACAACCAGTTAGTTCATTATAAGATGAGTTTTATATCTATTTCAATACAATAACAACCAGTTAGTTCATTATAAGATGAGTTTTATATCTATTTCAATACAATAACAACCAGTTAGTTCATTATAAGATGAGTTTTATATCTATATCAATACAATAACAACCAGTTAGTTCATTATAAGATGAGTTTTATATCTATTTCAATACAATAACAACCAGTTAGTTCATTATAAGATGAGTTTTATATCTATATCAATACAATAACAACCAGTTAGTTCATTATAAGATAAGTTTTATATCTATTTCAATACAATAACAACCAGTTAGTTCATTATAAGATAAGTTTTATATCTATTTCAATACAATAACAACCAGTTAGTTCATTATAAGATGAGTTTTATATCTATTTCAATACAATAACAACCAGTTAGTACATTATAAGATAAGTTTTATATCTATTTCAATACAATAACAACCAGTTAGTTCATTATAAGATGAGTTTTATATCTATTTCAATACAATAACAACCAGTTAGTTCATTATAAGATGAGTTTTATATCTATTTCAATACAATAACAACCAGTTAGTTCATTATAAGATGAGTTTTATATCTATTTCAATACAATAACAACCAGTTAGTTCATTATAAGATGAGTTTTATATCTATTTCAATACAATAACAACCAGTTAGTTCATTATAAGATGAGTTTTATATCTATTTCAATACAATAACAACCAGTTAGTTCATTATAAGATGAGTTTTATATCTATTTCAATACAATAACAACCAGTTAGTTCATTATAAGATGAGTTTTATATCTATATCAATACAATAACAACCAGTTAGTTCATTATAAGATGAGTTTTATATCTATTTCAATACAATAACAACCAGTTAGTTCATTATAAGATGAGTTTTATATCTATTTCAATACAATAACAACCAGTTAGTTCATTATAAGATGAGTTTTATATCTATATCAATACAATAACAACCAGTTAGTTCATTATAAGATGAGTTTTATATCTATTTCAATACAATAACAACCAGTTAGTTCATTATAAGATGAGTTTTATATCTATATCAATACAATAACAACCAGTTAGTTCATTATAAGATGAGTTTTATATCTATTTCAATACAATAACAACCAGTTAGTTCATTATAAGATGAGTTTTATATCTATTTCAATACAATAACAACCAGTTAGTTCATTATAAGATGAGTTTTATATCTATTTCAATACAATAACAACCAGTTAGTTCATTATAAGATGAGTTTTATATCTATTTAAATACAATAACAACCAGTTAGTTCATTATAAGATGCGTTTTATATCGATTTCAATACAATAACAACCAGTTAGTTCATTATAAGATAAGTTTTATATCTATTTCAATACAATAACAACCAGTTAGTTCATTATAAGATGAGTTTTATATCTATTTCAATACAATAACAACCAGTTAGTTCATTATAAGATGAGTTTTATATCTATTTCAATACAATAACAACCAGTTAGTTCATTATAAGATGAGTTTTATATCTATTTAAATACAATAACAACCAGTTAGTTCATTATAAGATGAGTTTTATATCTATTTCAATACAATAACAACCAGTTAGTTCATTATAAGATACGTTTTATATCTATATCAATACAATAACAACCAGTTAGTTCATTATAAGATAAGTTTTATATCTATATCAATACAATAACAACCAGTTAGTTCATTATAAGATGAGTTTTATATCTATTTCAATACAATAACAACCAGTTAGTTCATTATAAGATGAGTTTTATATCTATTTCAATACAATAACAACCAGTTAGTTCATTATAAGATGAGTTTTATATCTATATCAATACAATAACAACCAGTTAGTTCATTATAAGATGAGTTTTATATCTATTTCAATACAATAACAACCAGTTAGTTCATTATAAGATGAGTTTTATATCTATTTCAATACAATAACAACCAGTTAGTTCATTATAAGATGAGTTTTATATCTATTTCAATACAATAACAACCAGTTAGTTCATTATAAGATGAGTTTTATATCTATTTCAATACAATAACAACCAGTTAGTTCATTATAAGATGAGTTTTATATCTATTTCAATACAATAACAACCAGTTAGTTCATTATAAGATGAGTTTTATATCTATTTCAATACAATAACAACCAGTTAGTTCATTATAAGATGAGTTTTATATCTATTTCAATACAATAACAACCAGTTAGTTCATTATAAGATGAGTTTTATATCTATTTCAATACAATAACAACCAGTTAGTTCATTATAAGATGAGTTTTATATCTATTTCAATACAATAACAACCAGTTAGTTCATTATAAGATGAGTTTTATATCTATATCAATACAATAACAACCAGTTAGTTCATTATAAGATAAGTTTTATATCTATTTCAATACAATAACAACCAGTTAGTTCATTATAAGATGAGTTTTATATCTATTTCAATACAATAACAACCAGTTAGTTCATTATAAGATGAGTTTTATATCTATTTCAATACAATAACAACCAGTTAGTTCATTATAAGATGAGTTTTATATCTATATCAATACAATAACAACCAGTTAGTTCATTATAAGATGAGTTTTATATCTATTTCAATACAATAACAACCAGTCAGTTCATTATTCAAGTTCACAATAATACATGTAGAAAGGGGGATAACAATTTCAAATGTAGCTGCTGTATTTCTTTTTAGGGTAGCGTACCTTTGAAGCCCTTAAATAAGTAATAATTTTATGTTTGGAGGCGAATTAAGCCTTTATTATATATAGGCACGACACTTTCAACCTAAGATGGATGTCTTTTGTTTGGTTATATCAGAGCGTATTGTCCTTCTTATTTGGTGTGGCTGTCTGTCCTGGAACTAGTCCTATAAAGAAGTATTTGTTAAGTATTGTACTGATTAATTGATTAATTTTACCATCATCATTGCACTTCTGTGAGTAACCATGTGTGCTGCGATCTCTATCTTACACAGGAAGATCTCAGCGGCAGTGCAGAACTCTGTAGCACCGGCGAGGGGCCCCGATGTAATTTATAAGATTGTGAAAAATATTTTGTAGAAATTTTATGTTTTAATCTTTCTAATGAATTTTGTCAGAGTAGTGGCTTTCCTTCTCAATTTTGTAACCAGCAATTTTAACTTGTCCTTTTTCTTTTCACTTCCATTTAGAAATTAAGCATTTTTAGATTGTTATATTCGACAACCAATTATCTTTAGAACAATATGTTATATGTATTTATTGATTTCTGGTACGTGCGTATAACGTCCTATAAAGGATACGCACCTTGATGATGATGATGTGCGTATCATCCTGAGTACATGTTTGTTGACTTGGGTGTCTATTGTCTATTATCTATTCCCAGGTGGGAGATGTAGTTTGCTGTCCACTCTTGCCATTAAGCGTAGGGATGGGAGCTTTAATTTGCGTTCTAGGGCTAGATGAGTCGCTCTTGTTGTGTTATATCCGTGTTTATGTAGTGTGGTCTTGATATTGTCTATCCATCTTTTTCTTGGTCTTCCCTTAGCTCTAGTACCTGCTTTCTTTTTATTGTATGCTGTTATTTGTGGTTGGTTGTATTTCATTCTCATTAAATGTCAAACCACTGCATTTGTTGTCTTTCGATGTATTCGGTGCATTAAGTTATGCCCATGTGTGTAGCCATGAGAATTGCTTTGTTCTGATCTGAGTGTAGTCCATAGGAGGATCTTTTGTACAGATCCAGTGTGTGTGTGTGTAGTTTTAGGTTGTCCCTGCTTGTGGACTTGGATGAAGTCGCATTTTTATGCTGGCTGACTGTCGTGTGGACTGTAATTCTGTCGTTGGTTGGACCACAGCCATCTATAAACTCATACGGCCGGTGGACTCAGGTAAACATTATAGAAATAAGACCCCAACCGTCACGTGACCTCGCACTCCAGTATTGTTGTATATAGAGGAATTTATTTTAAAATCCACACAACATGCTAAATCAAGGTTATATTATGCAACAAGTTAAGTTTAACAATAAGGAATATCAGTATTATTAATATTTTTTATCAATAAATAACCAGAGACTCATAGAATTGAGTAAAAATTGCGAAAAAGCTTGCAGTGTTCTATCAAACATATATAAATCCAGCCCCCAACTGAAACTAGGTCAGAGTTTTCCCGGTTAGCTATGCGGCCCAATAATAGAGTTGCCCGTGGTTGGACTTTACTACTGGTTGACTGCCGTCTTGAGTTCCTGTGTGCTGATGGTAATTTGATGTATCCAAGATATACCTGATGATTTGAGCATGACGACTACACAGGCGCGCCATCTGGTATATGAGAGAGAAATTCAAAACGATTGTTAGAGTGACGACGTTCTGTTCAGGACAAGTTATTTGATGATGACCGTTACATGTTACATAGGACCTGTTATAATTATTCCATACCACTCTGTCCTGGACAAATAGGTCAATCTCTTTTATGGAATTGAGTCCGAAATTACTTGTCTCTCTCATTCTATTTTTTATTGTGATTAAACTTGTCATGTTGTGATTAAACTTTTCATGTTGTGATTAAACTTGTCATGTTGTGATTAAACGTTTCATGTTGTGATTAAACTTTTCATGTTGTGATTAAACTTTTCATGTTGTGATTAAAGTTGCATGTTGTTACTACCGCCCGAGTGGTTACCGGGGCCCAAATTTGGGGTGTAAAGAATAGAACCACTGTTACCTGCCACGCATGTCGTAAGAGGCGACTAAGAAGGTTTGGCTGAAATCGGATGCATGTGTCCTAAGCGTGTAGAAGTCTATGCGTTTAGGGGCCTACCAAACCAATGTGCAACGTATGCACGTTCTTGGCAAAGATCAAACATATCACAAAGAGTGATTAAAATTGGTCGTAAAGAACGAACGCGAAGAAGAAGAAGAGGAGTTACTTTGTTACAACTAACTTTTACTTTGAATTGTAAACAAATAATCATCAAGGACAACATTACAGTTGGGCAACAACAGACAGTGTCGATATGTCAAACGCGTAAGATTTCTCCCTCTCTCTCTCTCTCTCCCTCTCTCTCTCTCTCTCCCTCTCTCTCTCTATGTCTTGGTAACCCTGATTAGGGCATATGCCCTCAACAATCTGATGTCAACTCTTTCTATCTTTAGCCATCTCTTGCAACTTCTTCGATATTTTCCTATACCGTTAATCTCTGTCTTCACAAAATCAACAACAGAAGTAAGGAATGTATGGAGAACAAATGAGATCACTTTGATGGATAAGAAAATGTTGTTAAAAGTTGGATAAGAAAATATTGTTAAAAGTTGGTGTGTTATCGCAAAGAAACCAAAGTTAGAGATGAGAATTTTCTGCTTGTCGAACAAATATAATAAGGTTATTACAGGTTAGACAGAATCCGACGGCGAAGCTCATGGTTCATCTTCGTTCATGTGTTCTTCATGAGACATTCACTGACAAGTACTTTCTTCCAGAATTTTCCACGCGATTTCCTTCAATTTATTTCCTGTCCCTTGTGTGCTACTATTAGAGTTGTGCTCTCTGAGCGTCACGCTAGCTTCTCTAAGCGTCACGTTAGCTTCTCTGAACGTCACGCTAACTTCTCTGAGCGTCACGATAGCTTCTCTGAGCGACACGATAGTTTCTCTGAGCGTCACGCTAACTGTTGGTTGCAGTAGAGAGTATAATTAATTATTTCTATATTCCAACAGTAATGCATATCTATCCTCATTATTATTGTTGAGTGTCTGTGTGGATAAGTGGTTCAGTTCCTGCCTTGCGTTCCGAAGATCGCGGGTTCTAATCCAGACCGCGCCGTTCTGTTCACGAGTGTATTTTTTCTGAGACCTAGAATTGTTGCCGGAGCGAAGGAGTTCGTGCTTTGTACAATGCTATCGATAGATAGTATGCTATTTCTGCAGAGAGGAACCGAACCATATGGGATAAAACCCGGTGTAGTGGAGTCAACTATTCGACTTTAGATCATTGGGGGCGGGGTCAAAGGCTCATGGCGTCAACATGTGCCAGGGTTAGCGAAGGGGCGCGCTAACCAAGGCCCTGTCCTCTACCTCCACGTGGTGACCCTGGAAACAGACTTTGGTTCCGGTCTGGCTAATGGGGCAGGGATCAGGGAGAGCTACTGGTAGTGGTAGCAGTGCAAGTACGAAAAAAGAAATGCGGATCCATACGAACAAAATACACAAATCTTCTGGCCGACGTCCAACAAAATATTGCCCAAGTTCCCGAACAAAAGAAACAGCAGCGAAACGTCTCGGATATAAGTCTTATTCCCCCGGAGTAAGGGCCGAACACGCATCGCCATCTCCGGAGCATGAGACTCCATACACAAGCTCGAAGTGTAAGTCAAAGGTCCCGCCACAAATTACCAGTTTCTCTGCCGATGGGGAGACTAGTAAACATGAACAGATGAGAGGTGCATCCAGTGACGAAACGTGTGCCCACATAGAACGAAACTTAAAGCCCTGAGGAGGGGGCAAACATTGCCAGCTCAGGGGCAAAAATAAATAACTCAGATGCGTAACGAATAAAAGTCTACCCTCGTGTCGGTACGAGAGAAGATTGCAGCTGACTCCGCATTGGTGGCCTGGTGCAGATACACGTACTGGGCAAGGTTTGCCGAGCGCAAAACATAAAGTTGCGTTTTAGTGAAATTACGAAATTACCCTACCTTGGAAAACCATGCAAGGTACTGTTGCGATAACAATTAACATTCCCGGAAGAACTGAGGTGGGTGATGCCTAACGGAACTGCCAGCCTTGGGACAACCGGGCAAGGTACTATTGCAGTCCTAACTAACATCCCCGGAAGAACTGGAGCGGGTGATGGTGGCGAGCGCAAATTCCTCTGTTGCATTGTTATCGCCGATTGAAACGACCCTCTACAATATCCGTGCTAGGCCCCACACCGGTGCTTTCCGAGGCTAACTGCAAATTGACGCGTACCGACACGCGTCTAGAAAAGGCTGAGAATGTTCCTACTTTGGATCAAACTCAAAAGTGAACGGTAAAGTAAGGTCGACAATGTAAAGGTCTGACAGGCTGTCCGGATCCGAACATTGGCGAAGGCCGATACTTTACACGGTGTTTTATTCGAGTAAGACGGCGTCCGAGGACAAGCTTATAAGCCCCGTGAAATGTTTCTAATCCGGAACGACCACACAGTCAGAAAGGGCATAACAGCGTAACTCACTGTCTTGGCGTAGATGACAAAGCCCAAATATACGGCAAAGTTGATCGTAAAGGCGTAGATCCGAGCTGACATAGTTGGCAGAAAGGATTGTACCCTAGGAAAAGTTCACCCTAGTAAATCAAAAGCTGGTTGAAACCGCATGGGCGGCCCGCCATTGACGCACAATCGACCCGACGTAGATCACCCCGTTCTTGTCAGTGGACCACTTATACATAACAAAAAGAATGAACAAATTGGCCGTGACGAATGAACGAGAGAAGAGAAGAAAAAGATCATTTTTTAATTGTTATTTTTCTGTTGTCGTCAAAACTAACATAACTTTACAATAACATATGGAATAAAATGTCAAAACTAACATAACTTTACAATAACATATGGAATAAAATGTCAAAACTAACATAACTTTACAATAACATACGGAATAAAATGTTAAAACTAACATAACTTTACAATAACATACAGAATAAAATGACAAAACTAACATTACTTTACAATAACATACGGAATAAAATGACAAAACTAACATTACTTTACAATAACATACGGAATAAAATGACAAAACTAACATTACTTTACAATAACATATGGAATAAAATGACAAAACTAACATAACTTTAAAATAACATATGGAATAAAATGACTGGAAACTTGCTCTACTCAAAGTCTCTAAACTAAGAACATACTTATACAGGTTGATAACACGTTGCACTAGTTAACGCGTGTCGTGGAAATTTGAAAGTCTGAGGCCAGCTTGGGTTAAACATTTTGGTTGGGCAAATGCAGTTGTGAGCGTCTGTGGCTCAAGCGGTAGTGAGCTCGATCACGAACCCCAGCGTACCTGGTTCCAACCCCACGGTGGGCAAGTTTGGAAGCAAATTCGTTTCCGTAGAATTTTTACAAAAGGTAAAAATAGACCTCACCGTTCATAAAGCAATGCAAAATTACTGAACGTATAAGTGGTGCCTAGAAAATAAACGACTCGTTTACTGTGGTTGATGGCTACGTCCTTTAGGATATGCCACGATTTTCAATATTTTAATGCAGTTGGTATGAGGTTGGAATACAGGAAACCCTTATCCTGTACTGGTGTATCTAAATTACAAGTACCTCTAACGTTAGAGTATGACTTGTCTGAATGTTGAGTGAGATGAGAGATAAGAAAAACAATTGTCAGAGATGTCATGTTAGACTACATCTGAATTCATTGCAGGCAAACAAACAAATAAAAGAAAAAAAAGCAAGTTTGTACTTATATGTGTACAGTCTTTGTAAATTAACTGAAAGTATCAGAAGCTGTATACTTGTAAGGTGGGTTTATAAATGATTTCCATTATTCTTCCAATCAACACTGGACAAGAAATGTTTTAGCTGAATCAGTTAAGAAATCGACTGTACTGGGAATTAAAGCGCATAGACATACATAGACATACATAGACACACATCGACACACATAGACACACATCGACACACATAGACACACATCGACACACATCGACACACATAAGACACACATAGACATACATAGACACACATAGACACACATAGACATACATAGACACACATAGATACACATAGACACACATAGACACACATAAGACACACATAGATACACATAGACACACATAGACACACATAAGACACACATAAGACACACATAGACATACAAAGACACGAACATCTCAATTTGCATTGATACATTTGTTAACAATTTCAAATTGTGAACATTTATACATGTCAATCAACATATTTCTTAGTCGAGTTCACAGCCTCCAATTATCATAAACCCGACCAGTTCACAGCCTCCAATTATCATAAACCCGACCAGTTCACAGCCTCCAATTGTTATAAACCCGACCAGTTCACAGCCTCCAATTGTTATAAACCCGACCAGTTCACAGCCTCCAATTGTCATAATACCGACCAGTTCGCAGCCTCCAATTGTCATAAAAAAACGAGTTCACAGCCTCCAATTATCATAAAACAGACTAGTTCACTGCCTCCAATTATCATAAAAAACGAGTTCACAGCCTCCAATTATCATAAACCCGACCAGTTCAAATGGAAATTCTTGGAAATGATGTGTCTCATATCATTTTATCTTTGCATTCCAGTATTGTTCGATACAGACAAAATAAAATACAACATTGCAAACAAAACAACAAAAACAATAAGGTTATATTTGTTTAAAAAATTAATTTGAACACTAAAGAATATCAGTATTATTAACATTTTTTCATCAGTTAATAATCATGGTTTTATAGAAGCATTCACAATTGTAGTAAAGCTTACAATATTCTATTAAGCGTATATAACAGTCAGCCCACTATAATGGGAATTTCCGATTTCCTGGCTGTGTTGATAGGCCTTATGGCTATAGGAGACCGTGGTCTTATTTTGTAAAACAACCATTTCTCATCTTTTGAAATGTCGCTCGTTGTTAAATAATTTTCTGCAGTCTCTATATATTTCGATGCGCAAAGTGTGCAGACATTTAGAACCATAAACTGCAAGAGTAGAACTGTACACATAGGGACATACTAATAAGTGTATTTATCCAGAGAGTCACAGGAACCATCAGCAGAAAAAGTAAAGGCATATGAAGCCGTTTTAATACTATGAGGTATATAGGGAATGCGGTGCTTTTTCACACGATGGGTGATATCATCCACATCGCACCGGCCGCTTTTTACTTTGAGCATTTGAATACCATAGGCAATGTGGTCAACATTGCGCCGGCCGCTTTTACTTCCCAGTGTTTCTTTAGTATCACGTTGATACTGGGTCGATAGGAGAGCCGTCGTGGTGGGAAAATAACTTCCCTCACATTGAACTGAACCCAGACTACGCGTCTATAAAGGAAACGCACTAACAACTTAACTACCGCGGATCTCAACCAGAAGCATATATATCATTATTTTAATCTGCTGGAAGAGGTTAAGCACCTATGTTTAGGATACTCTTTATTCTAAAATTTGTAGTTTACTGACGACTCGTAGAATACACAAGCTAACCCATACATAGCTGATATTTTACTGACGACTCGTAGAATACACAAGCTAACCCATACATAGCTGATATTTTAAACTCTTCAAAATTTTTGGCAGCAAAGATGATTTTCATCTAAACCAATCTTCGTCAACTGCTCGATTGCAAGAGCTGGATTGAAGATTGGACTGAACAGAAAAGAACAGCTTAACAGACGTATGAGTAGGCTCGTCAATCAACACCGAATTGGTACAGTTAGTCGCTGGACGTTGTTGGAGATAATGTGAAGGAGATCGGAGCACATATGGACATGTCCGGAGTGCAGTGAAGAAATTAGAAACTTAATCTGAAACTGACACAAGCTAGCCCCCTCCCCTCTCCTAGTGATGTAGACACTGGAAACTTTGCATCAAAGTCTAAGACTAACGTCGCTCTTGCTAGAAACTTTGCACAAAGTCTAAGACTAATGTAGATCTTGCTAGGGAAACTTTGCACCAAAGTCTAAGACTAACGTACGATCTTGCTAGGGAAACTTTGCATCAAAGTCTAAGACTAACGTCGCTCTTGCTAGGGAAACTTTGCATCAAAGTCTAAGACTAACGTACGATCTTGCTAGGGAAACTTTGCATCAAAGTCTAAGACTAACGTACGATCTTGCTAGGGAAACTTTGCATCAAAGTCTAAGACTAACGTCGCTCTTGCTAGGGAAACTTTGCACCAAAGTCCAAGACTAACGTCGATCTTGCTAGGGAAACTTTGCATCAAAGTCTAAGACTAACGTACGATCTTGCTAGGGAAACTTTGCACCAAAGTCTAAGACTAATGTAGATCTTGCTAGGGAAACTTTGCACCAAAGTCTAAGACTAACGTCGCTCTTGCTAGGGAAACTTTGCATCAAAGTCTAAGACTAACGTACGATCTTGCTAGGGAAACTTTGCATCAAAGTCTAAGACTAACGTACGATCTTGCTAGGGAAACTTTGCATCAAAGTCTAAGACTAACGTACGATCTTGCTAGGAAACTTTGCATCAAAGTCTAAGACTAACGTCGTCTTGCTAGGAAACTTTGCATCAAAGTCTAAGACTAACGTCGTCTTGCTAGGAAACTTTGCATCAAAGTCTAAGACTAACGTACGATCTTGCTAGGAAAACTTTGCATCAAAGTCTAAGACTAACGTCGATCTTGCTAGGAAGCTTTGCATCAAAGTCTAAGACTAACGTCGATCTTGCTAGGGAAACTTTGCATCAAAGTCTAAGACTAACGTACGATCTTGCTAGGGAAACTTTGCATCAAAGTCTAAGACTAACGTACGATCTTGCTAGGAAATCTTGCATCAAGTCTAGACTAACGTCGTCTTGCTAGGAAACTTTGCATCAAAGTCTAAGACTAACGTGCTCTTGCTAGAAACTTTGCATCAAAGTCTAAGACTAATCGATCTTGCTAGAAAACTTTGCATCAAAGTCTAAGACTAACGTACGATCTTGCTGAAACTTTGCATCAAAGTCTAAGACTAAGTAGATCTTCTAGAACTTCATCAAGTCTAAGACTAACGTCGTCTTCTAGGAAACTTCAAAGTCTAAGACTAAGTGTCTTGGAAACTTGCAAAGTCTAAGACAAGTGATCTTGCTGAAACTTTGCACAAGTCTAAGACTAATCGTCTTGCTGAAACTTGCATCAAAGTCTAAGACTAACGTCGATCTTGCTAGAAACTTTGCATCAAGTCAAGACTAACGTCGATCTTGTGGAAACTTTACAAAGTCTAAGACTAACGTCGTCTTTAGGAAACTTGCACAAAGTAAGACTAACGTCGATCTTCGAACTTGCATCAAAGTCAGACTAACGTGATCTTGAGAAACTTGCCAAGTCTAAGACTAAGTGATCTTGCTGAAACTTTACAAAGTCTAAGACAACTTCTTCTAGAAACTTGCACAAAGTCTAAGACTAACGTGATTTGTAGAACTTTGCATCAAAGTCAAGACAACTCGATCTTGCTAGAACTTCATCAAAGTCAAGACTAACTGTCTTCTGAAACTTGACAAAGTCAAGACTAAGTGATCTTCTAGGGAAACTTGCATCAAAGTCTAAACTAACGTACATCTTCTGAAACTTGCATCAAAGTCTAGACAACGTCGATCTTCTAGGAAACTTTGCATCAAGTCTAAGACTAATACGATCTTGCTAGAAACTTTGCATCAAAGTCTAAGACTAACGTCGTCTTGCTGGACTTTGATCAAGTCTAAGACAACGTGTCTTGCTAGGAAACTTGCATCAAAGTCTAAGACTAAGTGTCTTGCTGAAAACTTATCAAAGTCTAAGACAACGTGTCTTGCTAGAACTTTGCATCAAGTCTAAGACTAACGTCGTCTTGCTAGAAACTTTGCATCAAGTCTAAGACTAACGTCGTCTTGCTAGAAACTTTGCATCAAAGTCTAAGACTAACGTAGATCTTGCTAGGAAACTTTGCATCAAAGTCTAAGACTAACGTCGATCTTGCTAGAAACTTTGCATCAAGTCTAAGACTAACGCATCTTGCTGAAACTTTGCATCAAAGTCTAAGACTAACGTACGATCTTGCTAGAAACTTGCATCAAAGTCTAAGACTAACGTCGATCTTGCTAGGAAAACTTTGCATCAAAGTCTAAGACTAACGTCGATCTTGCTAGGAAAACTTTGCATCAAAGTCTAAGACTAACGTCGATCTTGCTAGGAAAACTTTGCATCAAAGTCTAAGACTAACGTCGATCTTGCTAGGAAACTTTGCATCAAAGTCTAAGACTAACGTCGTCTTGCTAGAAACTTGCATCAAAGTCAAGACTAACGTACGATCTTGCTAGGAAACTTTGCATCAAAGTCTAAACTAACGTCGATCTTGCTAGAAACTTTGATCAAGTCAAGACTAAGTCGTCTTGCTAGAAACTTTGCATCAAAGTCTAGACTAACGTCGTCTTGCTAGAAACTTGCATCAAAGTCTAAGACTAACGTCGTCTTGCAGAAACTTTGCATCAAAGTCTAAGACAACGTCGTCTGCTAGAAACTTGCATCAAAGTCTAAGACTAACGTCGTCTTCTGGAAACTTGATCAAGTCTAGATAACTGATCTTGCTAGAAACTTTGCATCAAAGTCTAAGACTAACGTCGTCTTGCTAGAAACTTTGCATCAAAGTCTAAGACTAACGTACGATCTTGCTGAAACTTTGCATCAAAGTCTAAGACTAACGCGATCTTGCTAGGAAACTTTGCATCAAAGTCTAAGACTAACGTCGATCTTCTAGGAAACTTTGCATCAAAGTCTAAGACTAACTGCTCTTGCTAGAAACTTTGCATCAAAGTCTAAGACTAAGTCGCTAGAAACTTGAATTACAAGTACTAAGGATCTTGCAACTTCATCAGTAAGCAGTCTTGAAACTCAAAGTCTAAGATAAATTGCTGAAATCATCAAAGTCTAAATAAGTCATGTAGAACTTGCTAAATCTAGACAAGTGACTTAATACATCTAGAAACTTATAGTCTAGAACTTTGAAATAGCAATAATTAGGAACTTGTAAGCTAAGTAACTAACTTGCAAAATTCAAAGTCTAGACTATGCTTTAGAAACTGCATAAAACGATCTTGCTAGGAAACTTTATCAAACTAAGACAAACTTTGAAATTTACAATCTAACTAACTCGATCTTGCTAAAACTTCTAAAGTTAAACAACTCTCTTTGAAACTTTGCATCAAAGTACTAATGATTTGAAAACTTTGCATCAAAGTCTAAGCTAAGTATCTAAACTTTATAAGTCTAGACAACTTGACATTAGAAACTCTCTAGTGAAACTTGCACAATCTAGAAACTGATCTTCTAGAAATTTAATCTAAACTCTCAGCTAGAACTTGACAATCTAGCTAAGTAACTTTGCTAAATTCTAAGACTAAGTGTTTGCAGGAAATTTGCATCAAAGTCTAAATTATCTTTAAACTTGCATCAAAGTCTAAGAATTCGATCTTGCTGAATTTGCTCAAGTCTAAGACTAACGTTCTTGCTAGAAACTTGCATCAAAGTCAGCTAACGTCTTGCTAGAAATTTATCAAAGTCAGACTAAATGACTCTAGAAACTTTGATCAAATCTAAGAAACTGCATCTGCTGAACTTTGCATCAAAGCTAAGCAATGCGATCTTGCTGAACTTGCATCAAGTCTAAGACTAACTCGATCTTCTAGGAAATTTGCATCAAGCAACTTATAATTTGAAACTTGCATCAAATCTAAACTAACTAATCTTGCTAAGATTAATGAAACTTTCATTAGAACTGTCTATAAACTTTGCTAAAGTCTAGACAACTTGCATCAATCTAGAAACTTTGCATCAAAGTCTAACAACTACATCTTTGAAACTTTGCATCAAAGTAAGACTAACGTAATTCTGATAATTAAACTAAATATAACTCTAACTAGTCGCTTGATCAATTAAACTTAGAACTTTGAACTTTATCAAATCTAAGACTAACTAGATCTTGCTAGAAACTTTGCTCAAGTCTAAGAAACTCATCTGTGGAACTTTGCATAAATCTAAGTCATAACTGTTCTGAAATATAAATTGAAAACTTGACATTCTAAACTTAAATTAAGCTAACTAATTATTGTAAATTTGCAAAGTCTAAAAACTACGATCTTGCTAGAAATTGATCAAAGTCTAAAACTAATAATCTTTGGAAACTTTGCATCAAGTTAAATTAAGATCTTTGATTATAAGTAGTTCTGCTTGAATTCTCAAGTCTAAACAACTGATTGCAAGTAACTTTAAAATCTAAGACTAACTTGCTTTGAAACTTTGCAAAGTCTAAGACTAACTTTGCTTGAAGAAACTTATCAAATCTAAGACTAATTCTCACTAAAACTTTGCATCAAAGTCTAAGACTAAGTCGTCTAGGAAACTTGCATCAAAGTCAGTAATCATGCTAGAAAGTCTGAGAAACTAAGACTTAAGTACTTGTGTAAATTGATCAAGCTAACTCTACGATTTGGAAATTTGATAAAGTCTAGACACTGTCGTTTGGAACTTTGATCAAAGTCTAAGACAACGTCTTGCTAGGAACTTTGCATCAAAGTCTAAGACTCTACTGCCTATTGAAACTAATCATAACACTTCAAACTAGGCCAAGTCACTTAAACTTATAGCTAGAAAACTTTGAAAAGTCAAGCAATTTGACTAAGAATTTGCATAAATTAAGCTAAGCTAATTTGTCTTAGGAAACTTTGCATCAAAGTCTAAGACTAACGTACGATCTTGCTAGGGAAACTTTGCATCAAAGTCTAAGACTAACGTACGATCTTGCTAGGGAAACTTTGCATCAAAGTCTAAGACTAACGTACGATCTTGCTAGGGAAACTTTGCATCAAAGTCTAAGACTAACGTTGCTCTTGCTAGGGAAACTTTGCATCAAAGTCTAAGACTAACGTCGCTCTTGCTAGGGAAACTTTGCATCAAAGTCTAAGACTAACGTTGCTCTTGCTCTTGCTCGCTTGGTGGATGGACTTCTCTAGGTCAGGTTATTTTTCCAGATCAAACCGCTACTTAGGAAAGCGAACCCGTAAAAAACATGCAGAAATAGAAAGCGCTGGCTTAAGGGTCTGTATGCGCATAACTGACACAACGAACATACGTTCTGGAACGGAAGTCACACACAGATCACAAAGAATTGTTTAACAAGTGGATGACGCATAGAACATGAAGAAGAAGAAGAAGCGTATGATAAATTCTATAACATTAATTGAAAATGAATTTGGTATTTGCTAACAACATTATAATGTAAATGTGATTACTATAGAAACCACAAGAAAGTTGATTTTTTATCTCATTCGGCAAGAGATAACATTATGAAACGATGCTCAATAAGGAGTCCAGAAGGATACCAAAAATCAGAAAAAATGTAACGAATGTTGAAGTTCAAAAAAGTTGTGAAAAAACATTCGACCTGTTCCTTAATTAGTCTTAACATCCGTCAGCATGGATCGATGGAGGAGACGTTACAAGAGGTCATAATGCTCTGACTTGGATGAAATTCATTCAAGAAGGAGACTGGAATATATTATCTTTGGATTTGTTTTTGGATTTGGTAAGATAATTCACGGACTTTTCACAGTTTTACTATAGATGTGCACATACATGTCTGTTACTATAGCTGTTTGTGTGTACATACATGTCTGCTACTATAGTTGTCTGTGTGTACATACATGTCTGTTACTATAGCTGTTTGTGTGTACATACATGTCTGTTACTATATCTGTCTGTGTGTACATACATGTCTGTTACTATAGTTGTCTGTGTGTACATACATGTCTGTTACTATAGCTGTCTGTGTACATACATGTCTGTTACTATAGCTGTCTGTGTACATACATGTCTGTTACTATAGCTGTCTGTGTACATACATGTCTGTTACTATAGCTGTCTGTGTACATACATGTCTGTTACTATAGCTGTCTGTGTACATACATGTCTGTTACTATAGCTGTCTGTGTACATACATGTCTGTTACTATAGTTGTCTGTGTACATACATGTCTGTTACTATAGCTGTCTGTGTACATACATGTCTGTTACTATAGCTGTCTGTGTACATACATGTCTGTTACTATAGCTGTCTGTGTACATACATGTCTGTTACTATAGCTGTCTGTGTACATACATGTCTGTTACTATAGTTGTCTGTGTACATACATGTCTGTTACTATAGCTGTCTGTGTACATACATGTCTGTTACTATAGCTGTCTGTGTACATACATGTCTGTTACTTTGGTTGTCTGTGTACATACATGTCTGTTACTATAGCTGTTTGTGTACATACATGTCTGTTACTATAGTTGTCTGTGTACATACATGTCTGTTACTGTAGCTGTCTGTGTACATACATGTCTGTTACTATAGTTGTCTGTGTACATACATGTCTGTTACTATAGCTGTCTGTGTACATACATGTCTGTTACTATAGTTGTCTGTGTACATACATGTCTGTTACTATAGTTGTTTGTGTGTACATACATGTCTGTTACTATAGTTGTCTGTGTACATACATGTCTGCTACTATAGTTGTCTGTGTGTACATACATGTCTGTTACTATAGCTGTTTGTGTGTACATACATGTCTGTTACTATAGCTGTCTGTGTACATACATGTCTGTTACTATATCTATCTGTGTACATACATGTCTGTTACTATAGCTGTCTGTGTACATACATGCCTGTTACTATAGCTGTCTGTGTACATACATGCCTGTTACTTTATCTGTCTGTGTACATACATGTCTGTTACTATAGCTGTCTGTGTGCACATACATGTCTGTTACTATAGTTGTCTGTGTGTACATACATGTCAGTTACTATAGCTGTCTGTGTGTACATACATTTCTGTTACTATAGCTGTCTGTGTACATACATGTCTGTTACTATATCTGTCTGTGTACATATATGTCTGTTACTATAGCTGTCTGTGTACATACATGTCTGTTACTATAGCTGTCTGTGTACATACATGTCTGTTACTATATCTATCTGTGTACATACATGTCTGTTACTATAGTTGTCTGTGTACATACATGTCTGTTACTATAGCTGTCTGTGTACATACATGTCTGTTACTATATCTATCTGTGTACATACATGTCTGTTACTATAGCTGTCTGTGTACATACATGTCTGTTACAATATCTATCCGTGTGTACATACATGTCTGTTACTATATCTCTCTGTTACTATATCTGTATGTGTGTACTGGGTACGTTGCTGTGACGTTAATCCAATGTGTACATATGTTGTTGTGACGTTAATTCAGTGTGTACATACGTTACTGTTACGTTAGTTGCATGTGTTCTCAAACGTCTCACAACCAATATTAGATGTGAAGATTTCTTACAACAGATATTAGATGTGAAGATTTCTTACAACAGATATTAGATGTGAAGATTTCTTACAACAGATATTAGATGTGAAGATTTCTTACAACAGATATTAGATGTGAAGATTTCTTACAACAGATATTAGATGTGAAGATTTCTTACAACATATATTAGATGTGAAGATTTCTTACAACAGATATTAGATGTGAAGATTTCTTACAACAGATATTAGATGTGAAGATTTCCTACAACCAATATTAGATGTGAAGATTTCTTACAACAGATATTAGATGTGAAGATTTCTTACAACAGATATTAGATGTGAAGATTTCCTACAACCAATATTAGATGTGAAGATTTCTTACAACAGATATTAGATGTGAAGATTTCTTACAACAGATATTAGATGTGAAGATTTCTTACAACAGTTATTAGATGTGAAGATTTCCTACAACCAATATTAGATGTGAAGATTTCTTACAACAGATATTAGATGTGAAGATTTCTTACAACAGTTATTAGATGTGAAGATTTCCTACAACCAATATTAGATGTGAAGATTTCTTACAACATATATTAGATGTGAAGATTTCTTACAACAGATATTAGATGTGAAGATTTCTTACAACAGATATTAGATGTAGAGATGACAGCTGATTAATTAATTGGCGTGAGTAACCTCCCTATAACCAATCAGATCTGATTCCATGTTACAGTATAACTCCAGATGTGATACTTAAAAGTGAGGTTTTTCTGTTGATAAAATCTGGCAGTTATCTGTTTGTACAAATTTGTGTACTGTTGAATAATATGCATACACTTTGACTAAATTTCGAATATGTCTGTCTTATATGTCTAACGGGGGCGCAACATTATCACTGTCTGAGCGCAAACCACACAGATTGAAGAGTGGTTAAATTGGTTGAATAAAACACACGAAGTAAATAAATAAATAAAAAAAGTCACATATTTTTTAGTCACAGATTTTCATGTTACAACCGTTGTAATGTTTCTGTCGTCGTCTATACGTAGTGTGCTGTGAAATTCGTCACTCCTGTTGTATCGTTTGCTTGATAAAGGCCTTTTGGTCGAAACGTTGCTATGTATTTTTATTGTTTTTTTTATTTGATAAAACTACAGTATTTTGTTATTACGTGTTTCGCCAAGATAAAATGGAAGGTATTATTCAATGGATTACAAGATAGTAGTGGCGTCACACAAAACGTAACACTAATGCTCGCTATGTTGAACCGGAAGTCCAGACAGAATAGAAAGCTGAAAGGAAATGTCAAGGTTACTAATGAAAAAACAAATATTTTCTGCGTATTCTCAGACTGAGATTGATTTGATAGATTTGCATATTCAGATTTATAGATAAGAACAAGGTAGGAGCCCATGATGACCCAGGTTAAGAGAAGAAAATGACGATCGGTTGGACATACCACACTGAAGAAACAGTCGAGTTTCACTAGACAAGCACTTGAGTGGAACCCTCAATGGACACGGAAAATGGGACGTTCCAAACAGACCTAAAGAAAGTATTTTTCTTGAAGAACTGAAAAACGTTAAACTATCCTGGGAGGACATGAAGAAAACAGTCAAAGACCAGGACAAGTGGAGAGCAACTGTTGATGCCCTATGCTCCACGTGGAACAGATAGGAGTAGTGACAGTGATGCTGTTGAGGCCCTATGCTCCATGTGGAAAGGAGAAGAATAATGAGAGTGATGTTGTTGAGGCCCTATGATCCATGTAGAACGGAGAAGAATAATGACAGTGATGTTGTTGAGGCCCTATGCTCCACGTGGAACGGAGAGGAATAATGACGGTGATGCTGAATATAAGAATGCATACGATGAAAATATTCATGATAACTACAGACAACTGATAATGATGATGAAGATGATTTTAACTCTGATAATGATGTTAACTCCGATAATAATGATGATGATGATGATCTTAACTCCGATAATGATGATGATGATGATGTTGATGACAGAATGTCATGATGACTAAACCAAGCAATGAATCATTCTTCTATTATCGATCTTCTCTCATTTGCAAATCAGAAGAGATATATAAAAGAAAAAATTAACCGTGTCGACAATCTCTGATTTAAGGAAAGAAATCTTTATTTAACATCACGATTTCGGCCTGAAGTTTCTGCCGCGGTAACAGTGTCTACACAATCAAGACCAGACGTCACGCAAATCAACGTAATTTACCGCCAGCAGAAATAATAGTTCTATCGACATCAGCACCCCACACTGTGGACTCCAACGTCACATCAAAAGAAGATATTCTCGTTGAAAGATCATTTGCCCTGACCAGTTAGACTACCCCTTAGTTAGTCCAGTCAACATGAGTTTCCAGCTTCAGGGAAATTAGAACCTGGTTTCCGGTAGCAAACAAAGACTGGGAGAAAAGAATGGCGTCTGTCCTTTCAAGGGAGATCAGTCAAATAATGCAAGCGATGCCAGTAAGCGGTTATTTGCTCCTGTAATATCCTAGTTGTTGAGAGGGCTTATTTGTCTTCTCTTAATGTCTTCATCGTTTGCTGGAACTGTTAACTCGGGATGAAGGTAGGGAAGGAGTGATGATTAGGGGAGTGGATGGGAGTGGATGGAGTCAGAAGGAGGATGGAAGGGAGGATGCAGCAAAAATGTGTATCAATATGCGAATAAATTACAAGAGAAAAGATTAAAAATTGGGTTGAAATTATGCCATAAATTAGTGGGAATTAAGAAAAAAATGACGTTTTGATCGAAAGGTCTTTATCAAGATCATCATCATCTTTAGGTGTCGTCTCCGCATCGAAGAACCTCCAGAGTCTTAATCCTTGATTTTGCCCTTTACCAAACTGTAATTTTTGTTCATCGCTTGTTTCCCCTCAACTTGTGTCTTGGTCTTCCTCACGCTTTCCATCCTGCAACGTTCCCCTATAATAAAGTTATGATCAAAGATATATACAACTAAATAGAAGAGAAATTGGACAGAACAAATCTACTACATGTGTACAATTAAATAGTGTTGTTGAAGTTAAGAAGATGGAAACACGTCTCAATTTGTCTAAGGGAGAATGATTTTCGACATTGCACAAGACTTTCCTATATTGCTCTCCTCAGAAATGTGGCGCCATCTACCGAGAGTTGAACAAAACACAAAACTCAAGTAGCTCCCTGAAGAAATTCACTCGTGTACTGAACGACGTGGTCCCGATTTAAACCCGCAATATTCATCACGCAAGGGAAACGCATTAATCACTTCGCCAAAGAGACCGCTAAGAAGTCAAGTAAGGAAACGAAGCTTAAGCTAAGCTCTAAGTGGTTAAGCCCTTTGATTTGTGAGTCCAAGGTCGTGGGTTCGAATCCGGACTGCGCCGTTCTGTTCATGAGTGCACTTTTTTCAAGAAACCCCTAGGATTGATTCTGGAGCTACGGAGTTCGTGCGTTGTGCAATACTCTGGGCAGGTGGCGTGCCATTTCTGCGGAGAGGGACCGAGCCATGTAGGGTAAAACCCGGTGCAATAAAGTAAATCCTTCGGTTTAAAAACCCTTTAAATGTGTGCAGATACCCGTGGGGTGCTGGGTCAGCAAGGGAAGCAAAGAATAGTACCACTGCAACTTACAATGCATAACGAAAGAGGCGACTGATGTAGGCTCTAGAGATGCTACCCTAGTAAATAAAAAGCAGCACAGAAATCGGATCTGCTGGCCTACTTGTAGGCGCATAACGGGCACAGCGAACAATCGCTACTAGGCTCAAATCATATACAAATCACACAGAGTGGTTAACAAGTGGTCGATATGGAGCGTTTGAAGAAGAAAAAATGTGTGCAGAGAGATCTGATAGTCTAGTGGTTAGCGTACTTGCTTCTATTGTACGTGGTCCGGGTTCAACCTCATTATGGTAGTGGAATTTTTCCCGAACCGTAACAGGTTGACCCAACCTCCCTTGAGTACCAGAAAATCACTTTGAAGTGAAGGCAACTGACATGATATTGTCCACATCACTCATCGTGTGCCGATGGTTAATGAACAATACAGGTCTAACATCGTAGTCCACAAATAGACCTCATGGAATAGAAAATAATTCCTTTACTTTAATAAATAAATTGCAACTTGACTTATTTCTCTCTGCTCCTCGTGGAGTATAGGGCATCAACAGTTGTTTGCCACTTTTCCTGGTCTCTGGCTATTTATTTTAATGGTCTCCCAGGATTGTCCTCATTTGGAACCTCTGACTGATTTTTCAGTGAAGGCTTGCTTTTCTTATCCCCAGTGCCCTTCTCCATTTAGGCTAGCCATGCTTCGTCTTCAGATGTACATAACTATTTCATAGTATGATTAGCGGTTCTCAGACTAGTGTTCACAGCCAGCATCCAGTTGGAGTATTAGTAGTGAGTTTTCATAGTCAGGTCAACGGTTCTCAAAAAGTATTCACAGTCTGCATATAGCTGTAGTAATAATAGTGAGCTTCCATAATCTGACTTCAGCGGTTCTCAGAAAAACATTGAGAACCTCCATCTAACTGAGCATCAATAGTGAGCTTCCATAATCTGACTTCAGCGGTTCTCAACATCAACTGTCTCAAACGATAACTAATCTAATCACATATGTTAACTGTCCCAGACGATAACTAATCTAATCACATATGATCAACTGTCCCAGACGATAACTAAACTAATCACATATGATCAACTGTCCCAGACGATAACTAATCTAATCACATATGATCAACTGTCCCAGACGATAACTAATCACATATGATCAACTGTCCCAGACGATAACTAATCACATATGATCAACTGTCCCAGACGATAACTAAACTAATCACATATGATCAACTGTCCCAGACGATAACTAATCACATATGATCAACTGTCCCAGACGATAACTAATCACATATGATCAACTGTCCCAGACGATAACTAAACTAATCACATATGATCAACTGTCCCAGACGATAACTAATCACATATGATCAACTGTCCCAGACGATAACTAATCACATATGATCAACTGTCCCAGACGATAACAAGAAAACAACAATATAATTGAACAACGTCCCTGTGTAAGCGACTTTTAAATTTGCTTACATAATTACATAATATTACAGCTCTATACATATCAAATATGTAATTACTTACATGTTGTTGCAAACAGATTTATGTTGTTATAAATTAATTTATAGATCTCTGGACTGATGTTGCTAGTTATTATATTTATAGTTTTATTATAGAGTGTAAAGTTAGTTAATTGCATATCCTTTACAGGACTTTGCGAATCAACCCCAGATTTTTTAAAACGCTGTTTGTGATTTTTCTAGGCATTATTACGTTCCGTAGTTTGTCATTTCTTTCTGAACGAGTTGTGTCATCGTCCTTTTGTAAAAATCCACGCGAAACAATTTGCAGCCAAACTGTCCACAGCGTGGTTCGACCTCAGAACGTCGGGGTTAATAGACCGAGTCACTATCCCCTAAGCCACAAATGAGCGGTGAATGATACAGGTATTGATAATAGTTGTATCTGTCTGTGTGTGTTGCATGTTGCATTTATTAGATAATAGTTGTATCTGTCTGTGTGCATGTTGCATTTATTAGATATTAGTTGTATCTGTCTGTGTGTGTTGCATGTTGCATTTATTAGATAATAGTTGTTTCTGTCTGTGTGCATGTTGCATTTATTAGATAATAGTTGTATCTCTCTGTGTGCATGTTGCATTTATTAGATAATAGTTGTATCTCTCTGTGTGTGTGCATGTTGCATTTATTAGATAATAGTTGTATCTGTCTGTGTGTGCATGTTGCATTTATTAGATAATAGTTGTATCTGTCTGTGTGTGTGTGCATGTTGCATTTATTAGATAATAGTTGTATCTGTCTGTGTGTGCATGTTGTATTTATTAGATAATAGTTGTATCTGTCTGTGTGTGTTGCATGTTGCATTTATTAGATAATAGTTGTATCTGTCTGTGTGTGTTGCATGTTGCATTTATTAGATATATAAGAATAGGACCTGTGTACCTTTGTCATCATCAAATAGCTTGTCCTGAGCAGAACTTTGCCACCCCAACAGTCCTCCGAAATTTCTCTCCTTCATAGGCCAGATGTCCTGCCTCTGCAGCCGCCATGTTCAAACCATCAGTTACATCATGAATCAATCTTCTCCGTGGTGTTCGTCTTCTTCTCTTTGCCAGTATGCCTCCTTCCATGATGGTCTTCTCAGCCCTTCATGTCTTTTTATATGTCCAAAATATCTCAATTTTCTCTTTCTTATTTGTAGCATCAGCCAGTTTTCTTTGATTTTGATTTCTTTCTGGATAGATCTATTTGTTCACTTCTCTGTCCAAGATATACGAAAGACTCTTATGTAACACTTATATTTAAAAGCACATATATGTTTTTCCACTGCTTTATTAAATGCCCATGCTTCACACCCATACGTTGCCACTGGGAATATGCATGCTCTTAGTATTCTGATCTTTGTTTTCTTATCAGTTCCGCTCCATACAGTTTTGAGTTGTTAAATTTTTGTAAAGCCATGTTTGTTCTTTTAATTTCCTTCATCACATTTCCATCTGTTGTTAGCAGTGAACCAAGATATTCAAAACTGTTCACATTTTCTACTTTCTCTCCGTTGATAAAAATATCTTTTGTCATGTTTGTTTTATCTGTTGTTAGTAGTGAACCAAGATATTCAAAACTGTTCACATTTCCATCTGTTGTTAATAGTGAACCAAGATATTCAAAACTGTTCACATTTCCATCTGTTGTTAGCAGTGAACCAAGATATTCAAAACTGTTCACATTTCCATCTGTTGTTAGCAGTGAACCAAGATATTCAAAACTGTTCACATTTCCATCTGTTGTTAGCAGTGAAGCAAGATATTCAAAACTGTTCACATTTCCATCTGTTGTTAGCAGTAAAGCAAGATATTCAAAACTGTTCAAATTTCCATCTGTTGTTAGCAGTAAAGCAAGATATTCAAAACTGTTCACATTTTCATCTGTTGTTAGCAGTGAACCAAGATATTCAAAACTGTTCACATTTTCTACTTTCCCTCTGTTGATAAAAATATCTTTTGTCATGTTTGTTTTATCTGTTGTCATTACTTTTGTTTTTGCCACATTGAGATATAGATTTTGTTTTTCGCTTTTATTTTTCACATCTCCAAATAATTTCTCAATCCCTTTTTGTGATGTTGACAGTAACACTGTATCATCAGCGTATGTTAGTTCAGGTATTTCTCTTCCTCCGATTATAAAAGAATCGTATTGTTCTTTTCCGCTATCTTCTGTAATATTCCTCATGATGTTTTCTGCATATATGTTAAACAGACAAGACGACAGAATACAGCCTTGTCTGACTCCTTGTCTTATGTCAAACCATTCTGATGTATGATCACATGTTCTTACAGCCGCCATTTGATCACTATAAAGTACTTTATAGTGTACCTTTGTACGTCATAAATATAATTACTCACCTGGAGATATGCCACTCATACTCAGAGACATAGAGAGATAGAGAGACAGAGAGATAGAGAGACAGATAGATAGATAGATAGATAGAGAGATAGAGAGAGGAATGTTAAACAGACAAACAATCTTAGAGAGACAGAGAGAGAGAGACAGAGAGACAGACAGAGATAGAGATAGAGAGAGAGGAATGTTAAACAGACAATCTTAGAGAGACAGAGAGACAGAGAGACACAGAGAGATAGAGAGAGGAATGTTAAACAGACAAACAATCTTAGAGAGACAGAGAGACACAGAGAGACAGAGAGAGAGAGAGAGAGAGAGAGGAATGTTAAACAGACAAACAATCTTAGAGAGACACAAGAGAAAATACATGGCCAATCCCCATATCAGTCCAAGACAAGCTGTATGGAGATGTACATGGACTCTAGTTGACCACTAACTACTTTAAAAGTATACAAGAAAAAGTTGGAAGAAGAAGAAGAAGAAGAGACACAGAGAGACATATAGATAGATAGATAGAGAGAGAGAGAGAGAGAGAAATGTTAAACAAACAATCTCCACAAATTCCCCATCAGGTTCTGAATTTAGAAACTTAATTAGAAGTCTGGTCACATGACTGAACCGAAAAACTAGAATCTATCGTCCCTGATTACCTGACAACGTCCTCTAACTACCACTCTAGCTTAGACTAACAAATACCGTGTAGATTCAATAAAACAATACTCTTTGACTCACCCATCAATCATTTCTTCACTTACAACGTCCGCCCTACTTCAACAAAGTCCTGGAATATTACCTTAAGGGGAGGGGACTGCGAGGAGTATACCAACCTTCTAGTGGCATGAATGCACGGGTTATTCTGTCAGAAACATCTTAAGCCAATTTTAGAAGTCCTTCCATTTAGCACCATAGAGCAGCCTTCAGTGTCTGTCAGTGACTTCCTCCCGACTTGTCGTCAACATTACACGTAAATGCTGTTTCCATTTGAAGAATGACAGGCCAAAACCACCAGCAAATCACATTTAATTAGACCCATATCTATTTTTAAACTTGGTACAACTTGCAATCTCAAACATGTCCAATACAATCAGTAATATCATGTGTCACAAAATGAAAGTAATAATAATAAATGTTGTATTGGAAAGTTGCAAACAAAATTCATGATTTCAAAAGTTGTTTACAAAAATATTGTACAATGTTTAGTCTTTATATTGGGATTTGGGACAAACTATACGTATATTCTTTTTTTAAATTATTCTTTTCTTTTACTTCTTCTTCGTTTTATTATTATTATTAATCCTCTTCATCTTTTTCTTCTTTTGATGATTTTTTCTTCATTTTCTATTCTTTATTTCTACATCCTCTCCGTCTTTTCCTTCTTTTCTTACTTCTTCTCCGTCCTTATCTTCTTCTTCCTCTTTTTTCCTTTTTATTCATCATCTTTTCCTTTTTATATTACAGTTTTTCTTTTTTTCTTCTCTCCTTTGATCTTCTTCTTCTTCTTCATCGTCTTCTCATTTCTATTCTTTTTGTTTCCTTCGTCTTTGTCTTCTTAAGATTACTTTTTCATCTTGTTCATTTCTTCTCTCCATGTTCTCCTCTTCTGTGTGTGCCATGATAAGGTCGTTTGTTGCGCTGTGTGCCATGATAAGGTCGTTTGTTGCGCTGTGTGCCATGATAAGGTCGTTTGTTGCGCTGTGTGCCATGATAAGGTCGTTTGTTACGCTGTGTGCCATGATAAGGTCGTTTGTTACGCTATGTATAAGTTGATATCTTTGCATTCTTATTCGACATAGACGTTTTAACACAGGTTTGCATCGCATTTACCTTCCCTTATCGAGGTCTAACTATGACAGCCGCAAGGTACTCCAGGTCTTTGTTAACCTGTTTGATGAGTACAAACTCCAACAACAAACCAACACACAAAATAACACACAAAACAACACACAAACAAACACACAAACCAACACACAAAATAACACACAAAACAACACACAAACAAACACACAAACCAACACACAAACCACAACAAACCAACACACAAACCAACACACAAACCAACACACAAACAAACATTGCAGTTGGCAGAAGGGAAAGAGCCCAATCGTCGCTGAATTATTGAAGACTACACACACATAGACATATACACTAACATGCACACCCACCCACACACACCCACCCACACACATACACACATAAACATATACACTAACATGCACACCCACCCACACACACACACATAGACATATACACTTACATGCACACCCACCCACAACCCCACACACATAGACATATACACTAACATGCACACCCACCCACACACACACACACACATAGACATATACACTAACATGCACACACCCACACACACACACATGGACATATACACTAACATGCACACCCACCCACACACACACACACTTCAGAAACTGTTGTAAAAAGTAGGAATATAGAGAGAGAAATCACGAATGAGATGGCAAGGATATAATGTGAAAGGTTCTGAGAGTTAATCCCAGCAATTTGCTCAACAAATAATTGAGATAAGGTTAAAGGTCACATGTCCGGCGGAGAAACAACGATCTAGATTGGATGAAGAACATACAGAAAGATGAACAGAGAGATTCATAGATAGTACAATATAGGAGGGGGAGGAGAGGGAGAAGGGAGGAGTATTTTTATTATTTTTAAAATAAAATATCTAACTAAATATCTAAATCGTATCTAAATAAATCTAAATCTACTGAAATATCTAAATCTCACAAATATCTAAATCTACAATATCTAAATCTACTAAATATCTAAATCTACAAATATCTAAATCTACAATATCTACACAAATACTAAACACAAGGAATATTATAAGCTAGCAAGATTACACAAATATCTGATACCAACTCCAATCTATTAAATACTAAATCCCTAGAAAAAACACCATATACCTGCAATAATACTAACAATCCATCGAAAGTACTCAATGTAGATACAGCTAATGTCCATGAATATCAGACCACAAAATCCCTGATACCAGACCCCAATCTACTATACAACCCATATCCCATTGATACAAACCCCAATTCCATGATACCGCCCAATTCATATACAGACCCCAATGCCCCATGATACCAGACCCCAATGTCCCATGATACCAGACCCCAATGTCCCATGATACCAGACCCAATGCCCATGATACCAGACCCCAATGTCCCTTGATACAGACCCCAATGTCCCATGATACCAGACCCCAATGTCCCATGATACCAGACCCCAATGTCCCATGATACCAGACCCCAATGTCCCATGATACCAGACCCCAATTTCCCATGATACCAGACCCCAATGTCCCATGATACCAGACCCAATGTCCTTGATACCAGACCTCAATGTCCCATGATACCAGACCTCAATGTCCCATGATACCAGACCCAATGTCCATGATACCAGACCTCAATGTCCCATGATACAGACCCCAATGTCCTATGATACCAGACTCCAATGTCCCTTGATACCAGACCTCAATGTCCCATGATACCAGACCTCAATGTCCCTGATATCAGACCTCATGTCCCATGATACAGACCCCAATGTCCCTGATACCAGACCTCAATGTCCATGATCCAGACCAATTCCATGATACAGACTCAATGTCCCATGATACCAGACCCAATATCCTGATACCAGACTCCAATGTCCATGATACAGACCTCAATGTCCCTGATACCAGACTATGCCTGATACCAGACTAATGCCCATGATACCAGACCCCAATATCCCTTGATACCAGACTCCAATGTCCCATGATACCAGACCTCAATGTCCCTTGATACCAGACCCCAATATCCCTTGATACCAGACCCCAATATCCCTTGATACCAGACCTCAATGTCCCTTGATACCAGACCCCAATATCCCTTGATACCAGACCTCAATGTCCCTTGATACCAGACCCCAATATCCCTTGATACCAGACCCCAATATCCCTTGATACCAGACCTCAATGCCTCATGATACCAGACCCCAATATCCCTTGATACCAGACTCCAATATCCCTTGATACCAGACCTCAATGTCCCTTGATACCAGACCCCAATGCCTCTTGATACCAGACCCCAATATCTCTTGATACCAGACCCCAATGCCTCTTGATACCAGACCCCAATATCTCTTGATACCAGACCCCAATGCCTCTTGATACCAGACCCCAATATCTCTTGATACCAGACCCCAATATCCCTTGATACCAGACCCCAATATCCCTTGATACCAGACCCCAATATCCCTTGATACCAGACCCCAATATCCCTTGATACCAGACCCCAATGCCTCTTGATACCAGACCCCAATATCCCTTGATACCAGACCCCAATGCCTCTTGATACCAGACCCCAATATCCCTTGATACCAGACCCCAATATCTCTTGATACCAGACCCCAATATCCCTTGATACCAGACCCCAATATCTCTTGATACCAGACCCCAATGCCTCTTGATACCAGACCCCAATATCTCTTGATACCAGACCCCAATATCCCTTGATACCAGACCCCAATATCCCTTGATACCAGACCCCAATATCTCTTGATACCAGACCCCAATATCCCTTGATACCAGACCCCAATGCCTCTTGATACCAGACCCCAATATCCCTTGATACCAGACCCCAATGCCTCTTGATACCAGACCCCAATATCCCTTGATACCAGACCCCAATATCCCTTGATACCAGACCCCAATATCCCTTACTTTGTACAAATAAACAATAAAACAGAAATTGTCTGTGCTAATACATTATCGAAATAAGAAACCGGAAAAAGCAAGAGATCAATTGTAGCTAACAATAGCTTTTCCATCCAAGGACCTTCCATCTTGGTTTTCAAATTGGGTGAAAATCATTTGTAAATAAAATTGGATTCAACTTGAGTAAGAGGAGGGTTGTTTATAAATTGAACTCTGTACTAGAACATTTTAAACTGATGTCTGGAGAACGTGGTGTGCCCTCCAGACTTAATGAAATTTCAGGATAAATGCAGAATTTAACCACGGAAAGCTAGGTCTAGGGCAGGTAATAACCATGTGAAGGTTGAACTAGGGGAGACAATAACTATGTGAAGCTAGAACTAGGGGAGACAATAACCATGTGAAGCTAGAACTAGGGGAGACAATAACCATGTGAAGGTAGAACTAGGGGTGATAATTACAATGGGAAGGTAGAACTAGGGGTGATAATAACAATGTGAAGCTAGAACTAGGGGAGACAATAACCACGTGAAGGTAGAACTAAGGGAGACAATAACCACGTGAAGGTAGAACTACGGGAGACAATAACCATGTGAAGCTAAAACTAGGGGAGATAATAACCACGTAGTGTGACGGATCACAGAAATGCGTGCGCGCCCCACCCTATCAACTAGAGACACATGAGGATTGTGGGTTTAACCTTACACTCAACGCTGAACACAAGAGGAGGAAGAGAATGTAGACATTTTGTATGTACTTGTTCTAAACGACATAGTAAGCAGCTATGAAATTTGCTATTTTCTTCATGCCGTCGATCCATCTTTTGTGTGGTCTTCCTCTTGCTATGTACTGGTTATACTGTTTCAGTGTGACTCTCTGTACGCTGTGTTAGTTTAGTCGTATCTGTTGTTGGTGATAATCGATTTGTATATACAAAGGAACATACTTATGTCAATGAATTATATCTATACATCTCGTAACGTTATATGTTACATAGCGTCTGCAAGTAATTTATCCATACCGCTCTGTCCTGGACAACCTCATGGAACTGAGACCGATATTTCTTGCCTCTACCAGCAAAGTTCGTTTCAGGGTCTCCATTTGGCGCCCTCTCGTTCTCGAGTCTTTTGCTTCCCACTTCAATGTTTACTTTAATATTTTTTGATCACTTCTTCTCAAGGTGTACCCAACATATCTCCATCTTCTCCTTATTATAACAGTTGTAACTAGTGGTTGATCAGACATTTCTTCTCAAGGTATACCCAACATATCTCCATCTTCTCCTTCTTATAACAGATGTAACTAGTGGTTGACCAGACATTTCTTCTCAAGGTATGCCCAACATATCTCCATCTTCTCCTTCTTATAACAGTTGTTACTAGCGGTTGACCAGACATTTCTTCTCAAGGTATACTCAACATATCTCCATCTTCTCCTTCTTATAACAGTTGTTACTAGTGGTTGACCAGACATTTCTTCTCAAGGTATGCCCAACATATCTCCATCTTCTCCTTCTTATAACAGTTGTTACTAGTGGTTGACCAGACATTTCTTCTCAAGGTATGTCTAACATATCTCCATCTTCTCCTTATTATAACAGTTGTTACTAGTAGTTGATCAGACATTTCTTCTCAAGGTATGCCCAACATATCTACCATCTTCTCCTTATTATAACAGTTGTTACTAGTGATTGACCAGACATTTCTTCTCAAGGTATGCCCAACATATCTCCATCTTCTCCTTCTTATAACAGTTGTTACTAGCGGTTGACCAGACATTTCTTCTCAAGGTATACTCAACATATCTCCATCTTCTCCTTCTTATAACAGTTGTTACTAGTGGTTGACCAGACATTTCTTCTCATGGTATGCCCAACATATCTCCATCTTCTCCTTCTTATAACAGTTGTGTTACTAGTGGTTGACCAGACATTTCTTCTCAAGGTATGCCCAACATATCTCCATCTTCTCCTTCTTATAACAGTTGTTACTAGTGGTTGACCAGACATTTCTTCTCAAGGTATACCCAACATATCTCCATCTTCTTCTTCTTATAACAGTTGTTACTAGTGCTTGACCAGACATTTCTTCTCAAGGTATACCCAACATATCTCCATCTTCTCCTTCTTATAACAGTTGTTACTAGTGGTTGACCAGACATTTCTTCTCAAGGTATACCCAACATATCTCCATCTTCTTCTTCTTATAACAGTTGTTACTAGTGGTTGACCAGACATTTCTTCTCAAGGTATACCCAACATATCTCCATCTTCTTCTTCTTATAACAGTTGTTACTAGTGGTTGACCAGACATTTCTTCTCAAGGTATACCCAACATATCTCCATCTTCTTCTTCTTATAACAGTTGTTACTAGTGGTTGACCAGATACTTCTTCTCAAGGTATGCCCAACATATCTCCATCTTCTCTTTCTTATAACAGTTGTTACTAGTGGTTGACCAGACATTTCTTCTCAAGGTATACCCAACATATCTCCATCTTCTCTTTCTTATAACAGTTGTTACTAGTGGTTGACCAGACATTTCTTCTCAAGGTATACCCAACATATCTCCATCTTCTCCTTCTTATAACAGACTTCTTATGAGAATGATCACAAATATAAAATCGAATTCCTTCAATATAAAAGTATTAGGAGTATCCTGTGAATATTTTGACCAGACAAGATCAAAGAAATGAGGAGATCATCATCATCATCCTCATTAAACAATAGCTTGTCATGAGCAGAACCTTCTCACTCTAACAGTCATTTAGAATATCTTTCTCTCATAGATCAGATGTTCCACCTCTGTTATCATCATTCTTCAATCATCAGTCACATCTTGAATCCACTTTCTATATGGTCTTCCTCTTCTCCATTTTTTTCTAGGCTACCTCCCTTCATAATGGCATTATTCCAAAACTTATCTATTTGTATATGTTCAAATGCTCAAACTTATCTATTTGTATATGTTCAAATGCTCAAACTTTCTTATTTGTATATGTTCAAATACTCAAACTTATCTATTTGTATATGTTCAAATACTCAAACTTATCTATTTATATATGTTCAAATACTCAAACTTATCTATTTATATATGTTCAAATACTCAAACTTTCTTATTTATATATGTTCAAATACTCAAACTTATCTATTTATATATGTTCAAATACTCAAACTTATCTATTTGTATATGTTCAAATACTCAAACTTATCTATTTATATATGTTCAAATACTCAAACTTATCTATTTATATATGTTCAAATACTCAAACTTATCTATTTATATATGTTCAAATACTCAAACTTATCTATTTATATATGTTCAAATACTCAAACTTATCTATTTATATATGTTCAAATACTCAAACTTATCTATTTATATATGTTCAAATACTCAAACTTATCTATTTGTATATGTTCAAATACTCAAACTTATCTATTTGTATATGTTCAAATACTCAAACTTATCTATTTATATATGTTCAAATACTCAAACTTATCTATTTATATATGTTCAAATACTCAAACTTATCTATTTATATATGTTCAAATACTCAAACTTATCTATTTGTATATGTTCAAATACTCAAACTTATCTATTTATATATGTTCAAATACTCAAACTTTCTTATTTGTAGCATCAGACAGTTTTATTTTTGTATTTGGAATTATTTCTAGATAGATCTATTTGTTCTATTCTCTTCTCATGCTATTCAAAGAACTCTTCTTTAACACTTGTATTCAAAAGCACAAATATAATTTCCCATTGCCTTATTAAATGTACTTGTTTACCATGCATACGTTGCCACTGGAAATATGGCATTCTCTTAATTTTCTGATCTCTGTTTTCCTAACAGTTCCCTTCCATATTAGTTTTTGGTTGTTTAAATTATTGCAGACTATGTTTTTTGTTTCGTTTTGATTTACTTCATCCCGTTGCTGTTTCTTGTTAGCAGTGAACTGAGATATTCAAATATAGTTGGTGAGCCCATGTGGAAGAAAATTTGTTATACATCACTGGCAGTGGCGACGCGTCATTAAGGGTCAGTGGGGCGGTGCTCCACCAAAATAATGAGTAACATTTATTATTTTAGAAATTATTTGTTCATAATTATTACTTTTAACTTGATACTGATTAGTTTTGAAAGTTGAATATATAATGCTAAAATATAACATACATTCTGAAATTCAGCGTCTTTCATCCACACTTAGTATACTCACGCACTTCCAGCGCACGTTTTTAGGGTCAATAGAAATGTGGTCTATTTATACCGTCTGTTAATATAATGACATCTGACCTCTTCTCGACTACTTATTTAGCAAAGACAAATATCTGATTTCATTCATTCAGTAGGAAAATTCTTACGCGGCCAAGAAAGTGCACAGTTAAACGGTCTTATTGTGCGAAAAATTAGTCCGGGTGCATAAATGCTGAATGATATATAAAAATAATAGAAAATAATAGAAATAATAAACTAACCATTATATAATAGTTTACGGTAACTATCAGTTCCATCAATAGACATCTGTGTACGACAATAGACATCTGTGTACTACAATAGACATCTGTGTACGACAATAGACATCTGTGTACGACAATAGACGTCTGTGTACCACAATAGACGTTTGTGTACGACAAAAGACGTCTGTGTACGACGATAGACGCTTAGACAAGTTGACAAGTTGTGACATTATTTTATAGAGACCATTCTATTAAAGGGGAGATAACTTCTTGGATTAGACAAATTAAAGTAATTACGAAAGATATCATCATCATCATCATCATGTGCCGCGCCGATTGACGTAGACAATCATGGGTCTCTATAAATCTCTGTCTCTGGTGCTTGCTATATCTCAGATGTTGACGAGCTTTCGTACCATGAAGTCAGACTATTCAAAAATGTCTTTTTCTGTCTTCTTTTGTCTCGTCTCCTCTCGATTTGACCGGTTGTTACAATGTGTTTCAAACCTTCCTTTCTCATCACTAGTCCGAAAAATGATGACTGCCTCGTTTCTATATGATGATAAGCTTTCTCTGTGTCTTGATCTCATACAATACCTCCACATTAACATATAACCTAACACAAAAACCATAATTTTCTCGACAGTTTTTGTCTGGCCCCATGAATAAAAATGATGACGAGACGTCACTGATCACTGGTAACTTTGATCAACTGAGCAAACCACTGGTAACTTTGATCAACTGAGCAAACCACTGGTAACTTTGATCAACTGAGCAAACAAACATATGTATCAATATTAACACTAGAATCTCTATATCAAGGATTGTCCTGAGATCATAGTTTGAGAAGCATTGCAGTACCAGGGTAAACAGAATGACAGAATGAGAAAGATGATGTATGAAGGGGCTTAGCGTGTACATGTCCATTTTTCAGTCGATGATAACCTCCGGGCAAGAGAAAAACTGGGAAGTGCTACGCTCCCAATCACGACCTTTGACTCAGTGTTTCTCTTCTTGACATCTCCAATTAATTCTTCAGATTACAGATGATGCGCTGGCACTTTGACGCCAAATCACTTTGTATGAGAAGAAGATCAGGTTGTAGATGAGGGTGGCTGGTATTATTCTCTCGGAGACAAGAACAAATCTAATTTGTGAAATTGATATAAACATCCGTGTCACAGAAGACAACATTAAGAGAATGTGTGTGTGTGTGTGTCACAGAAGACAACATTAAGAGAATGTGTGTCACAGAAGACAACATTACGATAATGTGTGTGTGTGTGTGTGACAGAAGACAACATTACGATAATGTGTGTGTATGTGTGTGACAGAAGACAACATTAAGATAATATGTAACTTTGCTCTTTTCTTTGTACTTCGTCTTTATACCATTATGCTTTTGTTTATGATTCTTTCGTCTTTTCGACCATTATGCTATTGTTTATAATTTTGTCTTCTTTCAGACGTTGTTTCTGAACTGAATTATTCGTTCAGATTAAAAAGAAATCATACATTTGTTCTCTCTTTCTTTTCGTGTTTCATCTGTTCATTTCTTTTTAATTCTCTCTTTCTCTAAAGATATTTCTAGAATGATCTGATATATTGTACATACTGTTTTTGCTTGTTTTTCTGTTTACATAACCCAATCTACAAACTACATGTGGAGAGAACGTGTAGTAGTGTCCACTTAATTGTGACCAAATGGCGGGAGCCTGCAAAAACGCAAAATAGCACAACCAAACACACTTAAAAAACTCAGAGCAGCTCTGATTCGAAAGAATGACAACTCTCAACGTTTATACGTGCAACGGTACTGGGTCCACTTCTTGTGGCCCTTCCGGGTAGGGACCAAGTCATTAAAAAGTGTCCTCCCCGAGTCGATCAAGATATTTAATATACAAGTGTTTGATTGGTCTAGTCCATGTAGACAATATCTATCTCTGACAAATATAAAAAACCCACTAATAATCAAATTAATACTCTCGATTCAGGCGTAATCATGGCGTCTAATATGGCTTCACTGACTAATATTTTGCATGAAGGTTTGCTTTCCTTACCACCAGTGTCCCTTCTCATTCAGGCAAACCTTACTCAGGCTTCAGAAGAGCTTGTAATGTAGATCTCTAAGTCATCCGTATGTTGCCGTGACTCTCAAATGGAGTAAAGAATAGTAACACTGTGACCCTACAAGACATGTCAGAAGCGACTGAGATAGAGGCATACAGAAGCTACACTAGTAAATAAAAAGCGTCTCAGAAATCGGATGTGCTGGCCTGCTTGTATGCGGATTACGGGCACAGTACACTCGCTCTTAGGCTCAGATCACATACAAATCACAAAGAGTGGTTTAACAAGTGATCGTTATGGAGCGTTGGAAGAAGAAGAAGAAGAAGATATCAAAGAGCAAGATTAGAGTTTAAGCTGGCCTCAAACCCTGGAGCTTTCACAACACATGCTCACACTAGCACAGAGAGCTTTCACAACACATGCTCACTCTAGCACAGAGAGCTTTCACAACACATGCTCACTCTAGCACAGAGAGCTTTCACAACACATGCTCACTAGCACAGAGAGCTTTCACAACATATGCTCACTCTAGCACAGAGAGCTTTCATACACATGCTCACTAGAGCACAGAGAGCTTTCACAACACATGCTCACTCTAGCACAGAGAGCTTTCACAACACATGCTCACTCTAGCACAGAGAGCTTTCACAACACATGCTCACTAGCACAGAGAGCTTTCACAACATATGCTCACTCTAGCACAGAGAGCTTTCATACACATGCTCACTAGAGCACAGAGAGCTTTCACAACACATGCTCACTAGAGCACAGAGAGCTTTCACAACACATGCTCACTAGAGCACAGAGAGCTTTCACAACACATGCTCACTAACACAGAGAGCTTTCACAACACATGCTCACTAGAGCACAGAGAGCTTTCACAACACATGCTCACTCTAGCACAGAGAGCTTTCACAACACATGCTCACTAGAGCACAGAGAGCTTTCACAACACATGCTCACTAGCACAGAGAGCTTTCACAACACATGCTCACTAGAGCACAGAGAGCTTTCACAACACATGCTCACTAGAGCACAGAGAGCCTGGATATTGCAATGAAGAGTGAAGTGTTGTGGTCATATAAAACATCAAGGAGACAAAACATAGAAGAGTGGAAGAGTAGATATCAAGATAGAGAACTAAGGGAAGGATAAGAAGTAAATGTGCTCAACATGTGATTGATGATTTACAGCTCTAGATATTATTGATGATTTACAGCTCAACATGTGATTGATGATTTACAGCTCTAGATAATATTGATGATTTACAGCTCAAGATGTGATTGAGGATTTACAGCTCAAGATGTGATTGATGATTTACAGCTCAAGATCTGATTGCTGATTTACAGCTCTAGATATTATTGATGATTTACAGCTCAAGATGTGATTGATACTTTACAACTCAAGATGTGATTGATGATTTACAGCTCAAGATGTAATTGAAGATTTACAGCTCAAGATGTGATTGATGATTTACAGCTCAAGATGTGATTGATGATTTACAGTTCAAGATGTGATTGATGATTTACAGTTCAAGATGTGATTGATGATTTACAGCTCAAGATGTGATTGATGATTTACAGCTCAAGATGTGATTGATGATTTACAGTTCAAGATGTGATTGATGATTTACAGTTCAAGATGTGATTGATGATTTACAGTTCAAGATGTGATTGATGATTTACAGTTCAAGATGTGATTGATGATTTAGAAACGTATGGACAAACTTCTTATACTAATTAACTGATATCATCATTTGATGGAATAAATATGTGATCTTAGATCTCTTTCTTATTAACTGATATCATCATTTGATGGAATAAATATGTGATCTTAGATCTCTTTCTTATTAACTGATATCATCATTTGATGGAATAAATATGTGGTCTTAGATTTCTTTCTTATTAACTGATATCATCATTTGATGGAATAAATATGTGATCTTAGATCTCTTTCTTACACAAGAAGATCACATCGGCAGTACACAAACTATGTAGCATCGGAGAGAGTATTCATGCAATTTTCTTTTTCTTCTTCCTCTTCACCTTTCAACTCCCGACGGAGCACAGGTCTTCAGCAAACTTTTTCCAGCTTTTCCTCTCTCCTGCCATCCCTTTCAATTCTGTCCATATTTTTACCTATCCTTTTTATATTAGTCTCCCAGCTCTCTTATCCAAGTCTAGGCATTCCTCATCAATGTCATTTTGAAGATGGTAAACATTTGGTTGGGAATATTGTTGCTATCATTTATGAATTTTTCACAGGCAGCATCTTTGCAGCCTACGCATCATTTTTAACTGTCAAGATTTCTTCTCATATTTATTTTACTCTTTACCCTTGGTCTGAAGAATGTATCCAAGTCTAACTGTATCTGACTGTAGCAATAAATCTAGATGATTCTAACGACACAACACAGTCTAGTATCTCTGAACTATTGAAGTGTGTTCAACTATTTTAAGAGTACTATTTACTCAGTGATTGGTCTGGTCAAAGTGCCCAACTATGTTGCCTGGAGTACTGTTGACTTAATCACTAACTTCAAAAAACCACTCCAGAATGTTTGTATAAATTTTGCATTTTCTTTTATCCTGATGACTTTTTTATTTGTACATGTTGAAGTCCGCACAGTTGCGCACACGACAGGAGCACAGACAGGGAGATAGGAAGCGACTGGACTGCACAATTTTCTAATTTGTTAAATTGACATAATCCCATTAGAAGCTATGCTTTTAGTGCCAGGGAACACGCTCTGCCTGAGAGATGATTCGACTTAAGCCGGTTCGTTTTCTGTGTTTGTAAGATAAGGAAATCCCATAGTAAGTAGTGCCGCAGGGTGGAGAAGTGTTAGAGACTTCACAACACTAGGCTACAGCTATTTAAAGAGAAATGTTTAGTAGTTTTCAACGATAAATAACAATCTCTATCTCAGCGAGTCGGACGTTTAGTTTACAGTAGAGCTGCCTGGGGTGCATATACACGTTAAGAGCTATCCAAGATGTTTCAATCTAGTAATCTGTTTACTTAACTACTTCAGTACTCTAACAGCTTAACTATACAGTAATCTATTTACTTCAGTACTCTAACAGCTTAACTATACAGTAATCTATTTACTCCAGTACTCTAACAGCTTAACTATACAGTAATCTATTTACTCCAGTACTCTAACAGCTTAACTATACAGTAATCTATTTACTCCAGTACTCTAACAGCTTAACTATACACTAATCTATTTACTTCAGTACTCTAACAGCTTAACTATACAGTAATCTATTTACTTCAGTACTCTAACAGCTTAACTATACAGTAATCTATTTACTCCAGTACTCTAACAGCTTAACTATACAGTAATCTATTTACTTCAGTACTCTAACAGCTTAACTATACAGTAATCTATTTACTTCAGTACTCTAACAGCTTAACTATACAGTAATCTATTTACTCCAGTACTCTAACAGCTTAACTATACAGTAATCTATTTATAAATATCTCGTTTTGTTTGCAGTTTCATTACATTTATAAATTGTAAATTGATTGTGCTAATTGCAAAAACATCATCGGGTTTTTATTTGTTAAAACAACAAGCTACTTGTAAAAACATGCTACTAATTTGCTAACAATATTTGTAGATTTAAAACAACAAGCTACTTGTAAAAACATGCTACTAATTTGCTAACAATATTTGTAGATTTTATTTGTTAAAACAACAAGCTACTTGTAAAAACATGCTACTAATTTGCTAACAATATTTGTAGATTTTATTTGTTAAAACAACAAGCTACTTGTAAAAACATGCTACTAATTTGCTAACAATATTTGTAGATTTTATTTGTTAAAACAACAAGCTACTTGTAAAAACATGCTACTAATTTGCTAACAATATTTGTAGATTTTATTTGTTAAAACAACAAGCTACTTGTAAAAACATGCTACTAATTTGCTAACAATATTTGTAGATTTTATTTGTTAAAACAACAAGCTACTTGTAAAAACATGCTACTAATTTGCTAACAATATTTGTAGATTTTATTTGTTAAAACAACAAGCTACTTGTAAAAACATGCTACTAATTTGTTAACAATATTTGTAGATTTTATTTGTTAAAACAACAAGCTACTTGTAAAAACATGCTACTAATTTGCTAACAATATTTGTAGATTTTATTTGTTAAAACAACAAGCTACTTGTAAAAACATACTACTAACTATATTTGTTAACAATATTTGTAGATTTTATTTGTTAAAACAACAAGCTACTTGTAAAAACATGCTACTAATTTGTTAACAATATTTGTAGATTTTATTTGTTAAAACAACTAGCTACTTGTAAAAACATGCTACTAATTTGCTAACAATATTTGTAGATTTTATTTGTTAAAACAACAAGCTACTTGTAAAAACATGCTACTAATTTGCTAACAATATTTGTAGATTTTATTTGTTAAAACAACAAGCTACTTGTAAAAACATGCTACTAATTTGCTAACAATATTTGTAGATTTTATTTGTTAAAACAACAAGCTACTTGTAAAAACATGCTACTAACTATATTTGCTAACAATATTTGTAGATTTTATTTGTTAAAACAACAAGCTACTTGTAAAAACATACTACTAACTATATTTGTTAACAATATTTGTAGATTTTATTTGTTAAAACAACAAGCTACTTGTAAAAACATGCTACTAATTTGTTAACAATATTTGTAGATTTTATTTGTTAAAACAACAAGCTACTTGTAAAAACATACTACTAACTATATTTGCTAACAATATTTGTAGATTTTATTTGCTAACAATATTTGTAGATTTTATTTGTTAAAACAACAAGCTACTTGTAAAAACATGCTACTAATTTGCTAACAATATTTGTAGATTTTATTTGCTAACAATATTTGTAGATTTTTATTGAAAATGAAAAGAGTATGTTACCATTGTTTTTTTGTTTTTTAAATGCCACTAGGAAAAAAATGCACCTCTTTTAAAAAAGCACTGTAAAAAATAAAATGGTGCTTTTTTTAAAAAAAACGCGACACTTTCTGGACAAAATAAAAATTTGATGAAAAATGTAATTTGTTTTCGTATAAAACATTCTACTGTTTGTAGTAAAAAAAAATATATGTTACTTTTTAGTAAAGTATATACTACTAGTAAAGAAACATTACTTTTAGAAATAGTTTACTCACAAATAGATGTTACTTGTAAATGTATATTACTTGTTAAAACATGATACATACAACAAAGTAACATTTGTAATAACTTGTTACTTTTTGCTTGCAAGCATATCCTACCTTTTGTACAAAAGTTTTACTTATTGTAAAAAAAAAATTGCTGTTTTCTTTGAAACCATGATATTTTTATAAAAAAAGAAACATGCTACTTTTCTATTAATTTGCTACTTTTGAAAACAATGTTCTATTTTTTGTATTAAGAAATGCTGTTACTTTTTCAAGATAGCGTGATATGATTTGAGAAAAACACATTTTAATTTGTGTGAAAACATGCTACTTTTTATGAAAATAATGTGCAACTAAGTGAGAAATCATATTAGTTTATGAAAATGTGCCAATAATGTTTATAAATACTGTGCAACTAAGTGAGAAATCATATTAGTTTATGAAAAAACATGAACATTTGATCAATCGTCTGCAATATTTTCAGAAACAAAAATCGAAATGTGGAGTGGTTTACTACTTTCACGAATATTGTGCTAAATTTGTGTACATAATACATTTGTATGTGATATGCTAGAGTTTGTGATAACATATTACTCTTTGTGAATATTTGTCTAACTTTTTGTTTATTTGTTAGAGTAAATTATCACATTCAGACAATATAATTGTTGAAGATTTATTGTTGTATACAACATTCGATTTCGAAATGAGATTTCATATACTTTTTTTGTGGGGCGATCAATAATAAAAAAAGAGATGATTGCACGTCTAGTCATGACATGAAGACAAGACAGTTTGCAGTCACTTGAAACCATCGTATGTCAAACATATAGATTAGTGTGTCATCAGTGGTTTTGAAACTGTGCATAGCGGTTCCCATGAACGTCACAGGGATTCGTTAATGTTTTGACAAAATTTGAAGAAAAAATTGTGTTGTACTTTTGAGTCTTTTAACGGAGGAACGGTTACTAAATGTATCTGTGTATTTTACTAACGGAGCAATCAAAACCATCGGGGAAGGGGAGAGAGGGGGGTATTATATGTGGCGTGGAGGTAAGGTGATCACCTCTGACTCCAGTAGCTACTCGGCTCGGTCTTCGCGTAGAGCGATAGATGTATATTTTCCCAGAGATCCCTGATCACAATATAAGTGAGATTGAGTTTTCAGTTATATCGGAGTCGAACGATCAAGTTGAGCACATAATAAAACTAATGACAGTTAAAAATCGATAAGAGAAGGCTGGAAAGCCGCTTTCCATGCATACTTCATTAAAATAAAGTCACTTCCCATGTATAAATAATTAAAATAAAGTCACTTCCCATGTATAAATCATTAAAATAAAGTCACTTCCCATGTATAAATCATTAAAATAACGTCACTTCCCATGTATAAATCATTAAAATAAAGTCACTTCCCATGTATAAATCATTAAAATAAAGTCACTTCCCATGTATAAATCATTAAAATAAAGTTACTTCCCATGTATAAATCATTAAAATAAAGTCACTTCCCATGTATAAATCATTAAAATAAAGTCACTTCCCATGTATAAATCATTAAAATAAAGTCACTTCCCATGCATAAATCATTAAAATAAAGTCACTTCCCATGTATAAATCATTAAAATATTAAAATAAAAGTCGTTCAAAATTTGTCGTTTTCTTGAAAATTAAATCGTGGGTCCTGGTCAATGCAGCAAAGCTCGTGTACTGTAGTTCATAGCAGGGTCCTGGTCGGTGCTGCAGAGCTCGTCTACTGTAGCTCATAGCGGGGTCTTGGTCGGTGCTGCAGAGCTCGTGCAGCTCATAGTGGGGCCCTGGTCGGTGCTGCAGAGCTCATCTACTGTAGCTCATAGCGGGGCCCTGGTCGGTGCTGCAGAGCTCATCTACTGCAGTTAAGATCTTTCAGTGTGAAAAAGAGCTCATAGTATACATGATTATTGACGGAATGGCACAGTAACGATGAATCAATCAATCAATCAATCAATCGATCGATCAATCAACCGATCGATCGATCGATAAATCAATCAATCAAACAAAATATAAACCAATCAATCAACTAGTCAATAAATCAATTAATTAATCGATAAATCAATCAAACAATCGAAATCAAATGTAGAGATAAGGATTACTATTTTTGTGACTAAAATGTTTAAAGCCAAAGGATTGCCTTCATAGCACCGGGTTTTACACCATATGGCTCGGTCCATCTCCGCAGAAATGACACGACACCTGCGGAGTGACACGACACCTGCGGAGTGACACGACACCTGCGGAGTGACACGACACCTGCGGAGAGTATTTCACGAAGCACGAGCTGCGGAGCACCGACAACAATCGTTACGGTCTCTGAAAACATGTACTCGTAAACAAAACGGTGCTGTCCGGATTCAAACCCAGGACAATCGGAACGCAAGGCAAAAACTTTAACCACTCATCCATAGTGGGGTTAGATAACATGTGTAAATGTTTGAAATATTAATAAATAAAAGCAAACACACAAAGGTTTTATTAAGTAAGAAAGACACACAACAAATGTGCTGAATTCAGTTTTATTATGAAACAAATGTGCTGAATTCAGTTTTATTATGAAACAAATATTTAGAAACATGCGACCCGTGGAATATGTATTTCAAGTCCAGAGGAGTCAAGGTCCGAAAAATGTGAAAACCACTGAGCCAGAAGTTGTAGCCGTAAACTAAATTGCTTTCTGCGACAGCAACAAGAGAGACATCCTCAACATTGCTTCATACAAGAGAGACATCCTCAACATTACTTCAACAAGAGAGACATCCTCAACATTGCTTCATACAAGAGAGACATCCTCAACATTGCTTCATACAAGAGAGACATCCTCAACATTACTTCATACAAGAGAGACATCCTCAACATTACTTCAACAAGAGAGACATCCTCAACATTACTTCAACAAGAGAGACATCCTCAACATTACTTCATACAAGAGAGACATCCTCAACATTGCTTCATACAAGAGAGACATCCTCAACATTGCTTCATACATCCAACATCAACATTGCTTCATACAACCAACATTGCTTCATACAACCAACATTACTTCATACAACCAACATTACTTCATACAACCAACATTGCTTCATACAACGAACATTGCTTCATACAACCAACATTACTTCATACAACATAGATTGCTTCGTACAACTTATATTGCTTCATACAACCAACATCAACATTGCTTCATACAACCAACATAGCTTCATACAACCAATATTGTTTCATGCAACCAACATCAACATTGCTTCATACAACCAACATGGCTTCATACAACCAACATGGCTTCATACAACTAACATTGCTTCATACAATCCAACATCAACATTGCTTCATACAACCAACATTGCTTCATACAACGAACATTGCTTCATACAACTAACATTGCTTCATACAATCAACATCAACATTGCTTCATACAACCAACATTACTTCATACAATCCAACATCAACATTGCTTCATACAACCAACATCAACATTGCTTTATATAACCAACATCAACATTGCTTCATACAACCAACATTGCTTCATACAACCAACACCAAAATTGCTTCATATAACTAACATTGCTTCATACAACTAACATTGCTTCATACAACTAACATTGCTTCATACAATCCAACATCAACATTGCTTCATACAACCAAAATCAACTTTGCTTCTTACAACCAACATCATCATTGCTTCATACAACCAAAATCAACATTGCTTCATACAACCAAAATCAACATTGCTTCATACAACCAAAATCAACATTGCTTCATTTAACCAACATCAACATTGCTTCATACAACATACACTGCTTCATACAACCAACATTGCTTCCTACAACCAACATCAACATTGCTTCATACAACCAACATTGCTGCATACAACTAACATTGCTTCATACAACCAACATCATCATTGCTTCATACAACCAACATCAACATTGCTTCATACAACCAACATCAACATTGCTTCATACAACCAACTTCAACATTGCTTCATACAACCAACATCAACATTGCTTCATACAACCAACATCAACATTGCTTCATACAACCAACATCAACATTGCTTCATACAACCTACATTGCTTCATACAACTTACATTGCTTCATACAACCAACTTGAACTTACAGAAGACATAACAAGCACTTTTTTTAGTTATATTTTTGAAGTAGTTTAGTATTGGGAGAATGTTTGAGAAAGTGAGCAATGAGATATTCTAAACTCGACACTACATTCACACTTCCAGTGGCGTATCTACACGAGTGGTTACATAGTGTTGTAATTTCTTGAGCAGTTTAAAACGTAATGCAAATCCCATAACACATCGTTGACTTTCTAATGAATGGGGAACCCTCGACGGAATTTGTGCAGCGCCGTTGAGATCTTCCTGAGTGAGAAAGAGAACGGAGCACACGTGGTTACTCATCGAAGTTCAATGACGACTGTCATATCAATCAATCAATCAATCAATCAATCAATCAATCAATCAATCAATAGTCTACTTAATTTTAGACGTTCACTTTAAGATCAGGGAAAACAATGAACACGACATTGCAACAACTTTCCGTGGGACATCATAGTGACAAATTTGTTTCATTAACCAACTGATTCTGGTCACCTGCAGTCTGCATAGCACATCCTACAGTCATTGTCCATCATATCTACATCATTGTATCGAAACATGACAGCACAACTGAAGCTTACAGTGCAATGTATGGGAACCCACAAAGAACTTCAACTGACGAACATCTTGACAGAGATAACCCATCTCATAGAATACACTGAGAACATGAAGCAGACAGTGCAATGTATGGGAACCCACAAAGAACTCCCACAAACATCTTGACAGAGATAACCCATCTCATAGATTACACTGAGAACATGAAGCAGATCGCAAATAAGAAAAGAAAAAGCATATACAGAAATTCGATTTTATATTCTTATTCTTGATTTTTGTTTTCGATCCAGAAGCACATGAGCTTTCAGCTCTTCGGCTCGGTGCCATGGACATCGTAACCCTTCGGCTCAGTGCCATGGACATCGTAACCCTTCGGCTCAGTACCATGGACATCGTAGCCCTTCGGTTCTGTGCCACGAACACCGTAAATCTGGAGAACCTGTGGCTTTTCTGCCAGCCCACGGAATTGAACCCACACTCACAGGGATCTTGTCACCCGTCGTCCAACGTGCTACGAACACGCTGGGCAGACGGGCCTTATTTGTAATAAATTCTCAGCCTTCCATAAGTTTATGCTCTGGTGAAGTAACCCCCACTTCCCGTTGTAGATACGCCTCTGCAACATTTTCAAAGAATGTTATTGACCCGAGTTGTTAGTAGATGGAAAAGGGAGACAAATCATTAAGCAGTTACATGCTGAGTTACGTTTTCTTCAACAAGCATCATCACACGTCGTCGACATCATCACACGTTTGGCATCATCACACGTAAAATAATCTCAACAGTTTATCTGAGAATCTGTGTGTTAAATTACCAACAGGCGCATAGAAAATATGCTGTTTCTTCTCGGTTGTCAAAAATCGATCAATATAAAAGCAAAATCTCTCAGTTATTGCACAACAAGACATTGCTCCGTAAACAAAATACCGCCAGTTGCTTGTTAAACCTGAGATAAATAATTTCCCCCCCATTAGTCTCCTCTCTTGACATTTGCCCTAGTTTTGTTGTTGTTGTTGTTGTTGTTGTTGTTGTTGTTGTTGTTGTATACAAGAAAATAATCATTGAGTTCATCTTCAATTTCAGTATTGAGAACTATAGTTATGTTTGGAAATTCAGAATTCAGACTGAAATCGACAACTTAATTTCTTTCTTGTCTAAATTGCTTATGTCGAGTGTAATCGAGGAACAGATTATTCCAGAATGCATTTTTCCAGATTGTTTGGCATATCATTTTTGACCTATATTTCGACAACTGGCAACTTTATCAATGATGTCTTCCTATGAGAAAAACGATTTTCAGTGTTTAATTCTCAGTTTTGCAAATATAAAAACGATTTTCAGTGTTTAGTTCTCAGTTTTGCAATTATAAAAACAATTTTCAGTGTTTAGTTCTCAGTTTTGCAAATATAAAAACAATTTTCAGTGTTTAGTTCTCAGTTTTGCAATTATAAAAACAATTTTCAGTGTTTAGTTCTCAGTTTTGCAATTATAAAAACAATTTTCAGTGTTTAGTTCTCAGTTTTGCAAATATAAAAACAATTTTCAGTGTTTAGTTCTCAGTTTTGCAATTATAAAAACAATTTTCAGTGTTTAGTTCTCAGTTTTGCAATTATAAAAACAATTTTCAGTGTTTAGTTCTCAGTTTTGCAATTATAAAAAAGTTTTCAGTGTTTAGTTCTCATAGACAACAGAAACATGACTACGTTTTACTAATACACACAACAGAAGCATGCCTACGTTTTACTGATATAGACAACAGAAGCATGACTACGTTTTACTAATACACACAACAGAAGCATGCCTACGTTTTACTGAGATAGACAACAGAAGCATGACTACGTTTTACTAATACGAGTTTAGTCAACGATCTAGTTTAACAAGTCTGTTATTGCTACCCAGGATTAAATTCGTTTATCAACGTCAATCCCTAGTTGTTACCAAAACTTTTCTGTAATCTCGCAGCTTTTCTGCTTCTAGTTGTCATCCTAGATATTTTGTTGTATGTCCCACAATTTAATTCGTTAGAGTAGAGTGGGATTTACGTAACGCTGAGAAATTATTTAAATGCTGTTACAAAAAACGATTGCATTGAAAACGTGCATTCAATTTTCTAACCGCTATTTTTGTTAGGGATATTCTTTTGTTCATTTCTGAAATGCATCTCCATGGGACGATGACATACAATAAATAAATAATTGTTCATTAAAACTGGGTTTCCCTTCAGCATTTCTGAACAATACACGTCCTTCAACACTCATATAAAAATATGAATAATTCTTTACAAAATGTTCAATAAAGATAGCAAGTGACAGAGTCAGAATTCTCTAAAAGATAAAAAATAGATAATATATATATATATATATATATATGAATGTGGCTAACAAAAACGTCAACAACAGAATTAACAAAAATCACCAGGGACATGGCGATGTTGGAAGACACAAATGAAACAGATAATTTACATAAAAAAAAGGGTAAGTGAACAATGAGAAAACACAAGAAACAAATGAAAATAATAAGTTTCCAATAACTGTCAAGAAAATATAAAAAGAGGCAAAGATTTACAAAAGCTGATGAAAGAATTCATCTTGTGGTTGATTTTCTATTTTTCAATTCATTGCATCCAATCACAGGGTGACCCACTAGAACAAAAAACATAAGTAGGCATATTGTGCTTTAAGATAGGATTCAATGCGTTCATAAACTAATCAACTTTGAGGTGGAAACTTAAAGTTGATTAAAAACAAATTTTGATTGGAATTCTCAGAGTTGTATTAGAAGACAAATGTCAATGATTATGATTTGCTAATAGAAAATCAAGTTTTTAAATACAATTTAAGACAATGAATAGAGAGAGAGAGAGAGAGAGAGAGAGAGAGAGAGACAAAGAGAGAGAGAGGAGTGAAAGAGAGAGAAAAAGAGAGAAGAAAGAGATTGATAGAGAGGAGAGAGACAGAGAGAGAAAGAGAGAGAGAGAAAGAAAGAGAGAGAGAAAGAGAAAAAAAGAGAGAAGAAAAGAGATTGATAGAGAGAGAGAAAGAGAGAGAGAAAACAAGAGAGGAGAGAGAAAATAATAAAGAGAGAGTGATAGAGAGAGAATGATAGAGTGAGAGATGAGAAGAGAGAATGATAGAAAAAGAGAAAGAGAGAAAGAATGATAGAGAGAAAGAGATAAAGAATGATAGAGAGAGAGAGAAAGAGATAAAGAATGATATAGAGAGAGAGAAAGAAAGAGAGAGAGAATGATAGAGAGAGAGAGAGAAAGAAAGAGAGAAAGAGAGAGAGAGAGAGAAAGAAAGAGAGAGAGAATGATGAGAGAGAAGAAGAGAGAGAGAATGATAGAAGAGAGAAAGAAAGAAGAAGAATGATGAGAGAGAGAAAGAAGAGAATGATAGAGAAAGAGAGAATGATAGAGAGAGAGAAGATGAAGGAGAGAATGATAGAGAAGAAGAGAGAAGAGAATGATAGAGAAAGAAAGATTAATAGAGATAAGGAGAGAATGATAGAGAGAGAGAAAGAGAGAAAGAATGATAGAGAGAGAGAGAAGGAGAGAAAGAAGAGAGAAGAATGATAGAGAGAAAGAGATAAGAATGATGAGAGAGAAAGAGAAGAGAAATAATAGAGAGAGAAGAACTGATGAAGAGAAAGAAAGAGAGAAAGAATGATATAGAGAGAAAGAGATAAAGAATGAATAGAGAGAGAAGAGAAGAGAGAATGATAGAGAGAGAGAGAAAGAAAGAGAGAGAGAATGATAGAGAGAGAGAAGAAAGAGAGAAATGATAGAGAGAGAGAGAGAAGAAGAGAGAGAGAAAGAGAAAAAAAGAGAGAAGAAAAGAGATTGATAGAGAGAGAGAAAGAGAGAGAGAAAACAAGAGAGGTTAGAGAAAATAATAAAGAGAGAGTGATAAAGAGAGAGAATGATAGAGAGAGATAAGAGAGAGAAATGATAGAAAAGAGAAAGAGATAAAGAATGATAGAGAGAGAGTGAACGGGAGAGAAAGAAAGAGAGAAAGAATGATAGAGAGAGAGAAGAGATAAATAATGATATGAGAGAGAGAAGAAAGAGAGAGAGAATGATAGAGAGAGAGAAAGAAAGAGAGAGAGAATGATAGAAGGAGAAAGAAAGAGAGAGAGAATGATAGAGAGAGAGAAAGAAAGAGAGAAAGAATGATAGAGAGAGAGAAAGAAAGAGAGAGAGTGATAGAAAGAGAAAGAGAATGATAGAGAGGAGAGAAAGAATGATAGAGAGAGAAAGAAAGAGAGAGAGAATGATAGAGAAGAGAGAATGAAGAGAGAGAGAAAGAAAATGATAGAGAGAATGATGAGAGAGAGAAGAGAGAATGATAGAGAAAGAAAGAATAATAGAGATAAGGAGAGAATGATAGAGAGAGAGAAAGAGAGAAAGAATGATAGAGAGAGAGAATGATAGAAAGAAAGAGAGAGAGAATGATAGAAAGAGAGATATAGAGGTGTAAACAAAGAGATGAATTAGCTCCATGAATCCAATGGTCAGCAGGAGTTCCTCACCGGTGCTCTTTAATTTGGATTTAATAACTGTATTTCAAACCCCCAAATTAAGTCACCAGCGAATCTGATAACACTAGGCGCTAGACGCTAGTGGCAGCTTGTTCTGTACATTCTGAGGTTCAATGTCAAGATGGCCAAACAATTTCAGAGCGGACAGAGTACTCGGTTCATCTATATGAAGCCCTGATCATTTTCTTGGAGGGGGTCTACTTACAACTACCCGTGAGGTGGAAGTAGGGATCCTCTACCTGTGAGGTGGAAGTAAGAATCCTCTACCTGTGAGGTGGAAGTAGGGATCCTCTACCTGTGAGGTGGAAGTAGGAATCCTTTACCTGTGAGGTGGAAGTAGGGATCCTCTACCTGTGAGGTGGAAGTAAGAATCCTCTACCTGTGAGGTGGAAGTAGGGATCCTCTACCTGTGAGGTGGAAGTAGGAATCCTCTACCTGTGAGGTGGAAATAGGAATCCTTTACCTGTGAGGTGAAAGTAAGAATCCCCTACCTGTGAGGTGGAAGTAGGGATCCCCTACCTGTGAGGTGGAAGTAAGAATCCTCTACCTGTGAGGTGGAAGTAGGAATCCTCTACCTGTGAGGTGAAAGTAAGAATCCCCTACCTGTGAGGTGGAAGTAGGAATCCTCTACCTGTGAGGTGAAAGTAAGAATCCCCTACCTGTGAGGTGGAAGTAAGAATCCTCTACCTGTGAGGTGGAAGTAGGGATTCCCTACCTGAATGTCGAGGGACACAAGAGATAAATCAATATAGCCTTGGTGCAAAAATCAGTCAGATGCGCCATATTGATTGATTGATTGATTGATTGATAGGGCTATCATCATTACACTTCGGTGAGTAACCATGTGTGCTCCGATCTCTTTCTTATACTGGAAGATCTCAGCAGAATGCACGAACTCCGTAGCGGGCGAGAGTTCCCGTGTAATTTAGATGATGGTGAAAATATTTTGTAGAAATTTCTTTTTATTTCTTTCTATTGAATTTTGCCCGGGCAGCGGCTTTCCAGCCTGCTCTTTGCCCGGGTAGCGGCTTTCCAGCTTGCTCTTCTCGGTTTTGAACTGTCAAGGGTTCAGGTGGGTTCTCAACTTGAATACGGGACCTACGTTTTATTGCCTATCTCCGGTATGACTAGGAATTCAATCTCAACTACACTAAGATCTAGGAATTCAATCTCAACTACACTGAGATCTGGGAATTCAATCTCAACTACACTGAGATCTAGGATCTCTGGAAAAATTACCCCGATGACTCCACGACGGAAAGAACCGAGTGCATTTTGAACGAGAGACGAGCAAATAACCTCTATGACGGAGAGACACACAGTCGCCATATTGTCACCAATGACAACACCTGGACATATAGCACAGGATTGACAAATTATCTTAACTGGTTTTTATTGAAATCTGCTTCTGATTTCTGAACTTTGAATGTAACCTTATCTTGTAACTTGTTCTGATTTCTGAACTTTGAATGTAACCTTATCTTGTTGATAGTTTTGATTTCTGAACTTTGAATGTAACCTTATCTTGTAACTTGTTCTGATTTCTGAACTTTGAATGCAACCTTATCTTATTACTTGTTCTGCTGATCTAAGATATCTCATCTTTATCTCTTGTTTGTGTACACAACTTGTTGTTTCTTGTATGTGTACACAACTTATTGTTTCTTGTTTGTGTACACATCTTGGATAGAGCTGACATTCTGGACGCCATCATAGAGTCTGGCCGAATAGAGATTTAAACCACGTCAACTACAAGATTGCAAGAGCTGGGATTAAAGATTAGAGTGACCAGAAAAGAACAGCACAACAGATATATGAGAAGACTCATCAATCAACATTGAAATGGTACGATCAGTTGGTGAACGTTGTTGGAGATATTGTGAAGGAGATCGGAGCACTTATGGAAGTGTCCGGGAAGTGCAATAAAGAAATGTCACACTGAAACAGACATGAAACTCACACAATATAATGTAGACTTGAGAGATCTCGTTAGATAACTGTCACTTCTCGGTTTCTTCTTCTAATGTTGATGTATATATTATATGAGAGCTTCACAAACTCGACTGTCTAACTTATCTTTCTTGACTGTATCATTATTTTCTCGACATTTCAAACTTTCCAATAATTTTGGAAAAACAACCTTTCATTGCTTCCTAATTGAATCTACCGATATCTTATATCTCACCTTTTGCTAATTGAATCTACCGATATCTTATATCTCACCTTTTGCTAATTGAATCTACCGATATCTTATATCTCACCTTTTGCTAATTGAATCTACCGATATCTTATATCTCACCTTTTGCTAATTGAATCTACCGATATCTTATATCTCACCTTTTGCTAATTGAATCTACCGATATCTTATATCTCACCTTTTGCTAATTGAATCTACCGATATCTTATATCTCACCTTTTGCTAATTGAATCTACCGATATCTTATATCTCACCTTTTCTAATTGAATCTACCGATATCTTATATCTCACCTTTTGCTAATTGAATCTACCGATATCTTATATCTCACCTTTTGCTAATTGAATCTACCAATATCTTATATCTCACCTTTTCCTAATTGAATCTACCAATATCTTATATCTCACCTTTTGCTAATTGAATCTACCGATGTCTTATATCTCACCTTTTCCTAATTGAATCTACCGATATCTTATATCTCACCTTTTGCTAATTGAATCTACCAATATCTTATATCTCACCTTTTCCTAATTGAATCTACCGATATCTTATATCTCACCTTTTGCTAATTGAATCTACCGATGTCTTATATCTCACCTTTTCCTAATTGAATCTACCGATATCTTATATCTCACCTTTTCCTAATTGAATCTACCGATATCTTATATCTCACCTTTTGCTAAATTGAATCTACCGATGTCTTATATCTCACCTTTTGCTAATTGAATCTACCGATGTCTTATATCTCACCTTTTGCTAATTGAATCTACCGATATCTTATATCTCACCTTTTGCTAATTGAATCTACCGATATCTTATATCTCACCTTTTGCTAATTGAATCTACCGATATCTTATATCTCACCTTTTGCTAATTGAATCTACCGATATCTTATATCTCACCTTTTGCTAATTGAATCTACCAATATCTTATATCTCACCTTTTCCTAATTGAATCTACCGATATCTTATATCTCACCTTTTGCTAATTGAATCTACCGATGTCTTATATCTCACCTTTTCCTAATTGAATCTACCGATATCTTATATCTCACCTTTTGCTAATTGAATCTACCAATATCTTATATCTCACCTTTTCCTAATTGAATCTACCGATATCTTATATCTCACCTTTTGCTAATTGAATCTACCGATGTCTTATATCTCACCTTTTCCTAATTGAATCTACCGATATCTTATATCTCACCTTTTGCTAATTGAATCTACCGATGTCTTATATCTCACCTTTTGCTAATTGAATCTACCGATATCTTATATCTCACCTTTTGCTAATTGAATCTACCGATCTCTTATATCTCACCTTTTGCTAATTGAATCTACCGATATCTTATATCTCACCTTTTGCTAATTGAATCTACCGATGTCTTATATCTCACCTTTTGCTAATTGAATCTACCGATGTCTTATATCTCACCTTTTGCTAATTGAATCTACCGATATCTTATATCTCACCTTTTGCTAATTGAATCTACCGATATCTTATATCTCACCTTTTGCTAATTGAATCTACCAATGTCTTATATCTCACCTTTTGCTAATTGAATCTACCGATGTCTTATATCTCACCTTTTGCTAATTGAATCTACCGATATCTTATATCTCACCTTTTGCTAATTGAATCTACCGATGTCTTATATCTCACCTTTTGGTAATTGAATCTACCGATATCTTATATCTCACCTTTTGCTAATTGAATCTACCGATATCTTATATCTCACCTTTTGCTAATTGAATCTACCGATGTCTTATATCTCACCTTTTGCTAATTGAATCTACCGATATCTTATATCTCACCTTTTGCTAATTGAATCTACCGATATCTTATATCTCACCTTTTGCTAATTGAATCTACCGATATCTTATATCTCACCTTTTGCTAATTGAATCTACCGATGTCTTATATCTCGCCATTTGCTAATTGAATCTACCGATATCTTATATCTCACCTTTTGCTAATTGAATCTACCGATGTCTTATATCTCACCTTTTGCTAATTGAATCTACCGATATCTTATATCTCACCTTTTGCTAATTGAATCTACCGATGTCTTATATCTCACCTTTTGCTAATTGAATCTACCGATATCTTATATCTCACCTTTTGCTAATTGAATCTACCGATATCTTATATCTCACCTTTTGCTAATTGAATCTACCGATGTCTTATATCTCACCTTTTGCTAATTGAATCTACCGATATCTTATATCTCACCTTTTGCTAATTGAATCTACCGATATCTTATATCTCACCTTTTGCTAATTGAATCTACCGATGTCTTATATCTCGCCATTTGCTAATTGAATCTACCGATATCTTATATCTCACCTTTTGCTAATTGAATCTACCGATGTCTTATATCTCACCTTTTGCTAATTGAATCTACCGATATCTTATATCTCACCTTTTGCTAATTGAATCTACCGATGTCTTATATCTCACCTTTTGCTAATTGAATCTACCGATATCTTATATCTCACCTTTTGCTAATTGAATCTACCGATATCTTATATCTCACCTTTTGCTAATTGAATCTACCGATGTCTTATATCTCACCTTTTGCTAATTGAATCTACCGATATCTTATATCTCACCTTTTGCTAATTGAATCTACCGATGTCTTATATCTCACCTTTTGCTAATTGAATCTACCGATGTCTTATATCTCACCTTTTGCTAATTGAATCTACCGATGTCTTATATCTCACCTTTTGCTAATTGAATCTACCGATGTCTTATATCTCACCTTTTGCTAATTGAATCTACCGATGTCTTATATCTCACCTTTTGCTAATTGAATCTACCGATATCTTATATCTCACCTTTTGCTAATTGAATCTACCGATATCTTATATCTCACCTTTTGCTAATTGAATCTACCGATGTCTTATATCTCACCTTTTGCTAATTGAATCTACCGATATCTTATATCTCACCTTTTGCTAATTGAATCTACCGATATCTTATATCTCACCTTTTGCTAATTGAATCTACCGATATCTTATATCTCACCTTTTGCTAATTGAATCTACCGATGTCTTATATCTCACCTTTTGCTAATTGAATCTACCGATATCTTATATCTCACCTTTTGCTAATTGAATCTACCGATGTCTTATATCTCACCTTTTGCTAATTGAATCTACCGATATCTTATATCTCACCTTTTGCTAATTGAATCTACCGATATCTTATATCTCACCTTTTGCTAATTGAATCTACCGATGTCTTATATCTCACCTTTTGCTAATTGAATCTACCGATATCTTATATCTCACCTTTTGCTAATTGAATCTACCGATGTCTTATATCTCACCTTTTGCTAATTGAATCTACCGATGTCTTATATCTCACCTTTTGCTAATTGAATCTACCGATGTCTTATATCTCACCTTTTGCTAATTGAATCTACCGATGTCTTATATCTCACCTTTTGCTAATTGAATCTACCGATATCTTATATCTCACCTTTTGCTAATTGAATCTACCGATGTCTTATATCTCACCTTTTGCTAATTGAATCTACCGATGTCTTATATCTCACCTTTTAGTTTCTTCTAACATTACAGCCTCTCAGATTATGTCTGACAGCCAAGATGATCCAGAGAGTTCAGATTAGAAATTTAACTCGGTAAACTATAGTAATCGTATCCGTTAAAAGTTCATTTATCTGTTTCTCTTTAGATAATGCTCTTCCATTCGTAGTACTGTCTTCCTTCTGTCTATCTTTATATTGTTCTTCCATTCGTAGTACTGTCTTCCTTCTGTCTATCTTTATATTGTTCTTCCATTTGTAGTACTGTCTTCCTTCTGTCTATCTTTATATTGTTCTTCCATTTGTAGTATTGTCTTCCTTCTGTCTATCTTTATATTGTTCTTCCATTTGTAGTATTGTCTTCCTTCTGTTTCTCTTTATATATTGTTCTTCCATTTGTAGTATTGTCTTTCTTCTGTCTATCTTCAGATATTGTTTTTCCATTTGTAGTACTGTCTTCCTTCTGTCTATCTTCTGATATTGTTCTTCCATTTGTAGTACTGTCTTCCTTCTGTCTATCTTCAGATATTGTTCTTCCATTTGTAGTACTGTCTTCCTTCTGTCTATCTGAAAACTGAAAAGACTTATGAAAGCAGGGCATCCAAAGATACAAGATTGGAACGATGTGGACAATGGTAATAACAAAAATCCCACCAAGTTAGTGATTCCACCAAACACAATAAAATAGTGTCCCTCGCCACTCAGACGAGCTTCACTCCGACTTTAGAGGTACTTGTAGTTTAGGTCACCAAGTAAAACATCCTGGTTTCCTGTAGTCAAACCTCTAGCCTCGGAATTTTGACGGCACGTGGTCACTAGCGCAGCGTGTTATCAACTTTGCTATTAATGTCCTTATTAAAGCTATTAATAAATACATACGTACAAGATCACTCACTTCGGTCACGATCGGTCAGGTTAAAAGACAAGGTCGTTTGAAGAGAACAGTTATAGAAGACATGGTTTCTGGGGAAGAGGCAGGGAAGACCAAGACGAAGGTGGCAACATGACATCAAAGAAACATTGAACATGACGTTAGAAAAGGCGGGAGAACGTACTAGAGAGTCAGAGAGTTTTTCAGGCAGGCTGTGATGAAAGTGACGTTCTACAAGCGACAGTCCCTACTTGATCATGGTAATGATGATGATGATGATGATGATGGTGATGGTAATGATGATGATGATGGTAATGATGATGATGATGATGATGATGATGATGATGATGATGATGATGATGGTAATGATGATGATGATGATGATGATGATGGTGATGGTAATGATGATGATGATGATGATGATGATGATGGTGATGGTAATGATGATGATGATGATGATGATGGTAATGATGATGATGGTGATGGTAATGATGATGATGATGATGATGATGATGATGATGGTAATGATGATGATGATGATGATGATGGTGATGGTAATGATGATGATGATGATGATGATGTGATGATGATGATGATGATGATGATGATGATGATGATGATGATGATGATGATAGATGATGATGATGATGATGATGATGATGATGATGATGATGGTGATGGTAATGATGATGATGATGATGATGATGATGGTAATGATGATGATGATGACTAGATCAATAGCAGTTTTCCAACAAGAAATTAAAAACATCAAGAGAGAAAGATGGAGCGAGTATGCATCTACAAAATTGACTATATTCAATCCGAAGAAATAATAGAACGTACATTGTGTGTCTATCTTCTCGTCCATATGTTTGTTTTCTGTCTTGTGTTGAACGTCACCGATCTGTGGTGGTACAAGCCAGATAACTCGCACATAACAAGGGGAGAGAATTAGGAAATGCCATTAACAGAAACAATATAGCTTAAACAAATCTGGTATAATTGAGTTGACAGCCAAAGGCGGGAATGATTAAATTATCTTGTTGGTTTGATCATTTCACACTTCTTACTTCCCACACGCGCACACACACACACACACACACACTACTGTCTTGGTAACACATGTGTGAATGTTACATTTATGTGAGTAGTTCCCATGACTCTTAGCCTCACAGTCCCTTGTATTTTTAAATATTAAAGGACATTTTGGTTAAGATCAGATTGTAGTTCCCATTTTATGGCGGCCAAGGGGTGGGAGTCTTTATCGCGGCCAAGGGGTGGGAGTCTTTATCGCGGCCAAGGGGTGGGAGTCTTTATGGCGGCCAATGGGTGCGAGTCTTTATCGCGGCCAAGGGGTGGGAGTCTTTATAAAATCAATAGGCAACTTAAATTCAATTTTAAAATCCGAGCAGCTATCATTCGCAAGAAGGACGACGCACGGTGTTTGACACGTTTAAAAAAGTGATCGGTACCACTCTCTGCGACACTAAAGGGTAAGTGTTCAACACTGATAACATTGTCCTTGGATTGCCAACGATGACCATTAGACAAAGTCACACAGGTAAAAGCTTATCTGAGAGTTTATGCTGACAAAAATCATCCTCTGCATAAATCCATAAATGAAAACAAGGGCAGGCGATTGAAAAGAAGCCATTCCTGGATGGCCGAGGCAGAGGATGTTATTAAACATGTCTATACTCTAGATGAGCTGAGACATGGTGAAGAATGGGTGCCTATATCAGAGGATATGACTGCTTACACCAGGGTTGTCAATACACTTGGGAGACGCTGTAGAGAATGGGCCTGTGCCCCGTGCGTCGTCAATGCGGAGATTCTTGCACTCGTGGATCAGCACTCCCATAAAGGTGATATCATTATATACACCGATGGCTCTGTCAAAAGTGGCACCAGATCATCGTGGACTTATTCAGCACAGCGAAACGGTAGCACACTGGATGTGGACTGCGATGTTTTCAAGACAACGACATCGAGCATGACTATGGAGATCACCGCTGTCTCCAGGGCTCTGTCATGGGTGGCTGAGCAACAGGTTACCCATACGATTATCATATCAGACTCGATGAATATACTTCAACTGATTGCATCTGGAAGTATGAATGTGGAATGGGTGGACATCATTCGGAGATCACATCTCAAGAAAATGACTTGGCTGTAGACACCTGGACATGCTGGAGTGCAGGGTAACGAGCGTGCTGACTTTCTTGCAAACAATGCCTTGACTCAAGCGGGCAGAAGTATGGACAGAGCCGATATCATCAATGTGGTACGCTCTCAATTATGTGACATAGGCAAGTCTCAGACACTGGAACGAGTTCGAGAATTAGGCGTTAAGTTTGGACATGCCAGACAGTGTCGTCTTCGTGGTAGAGAGAAGATATAGTAATCAACTTCTCATGGGTACTGTGAGCAAATGGACTTTGGGATGGCTGCTGCAAAGGGGACAGAGCACGCATGGGAATGCCTAATGCGCCATGACGTCGATCGCATAACACAACATAACATAACATAACACAACATAACATAACATAACATAACATAACATAACTGATAATATTTAAAAAAAAGTGCAGTGCCTACTTGATCACAATCAGAGCATGGGAGTCATTGTAAGGCCAGTAGGTGACTTAATACATATGAACACATTTCGAGCAGCTCTCATTCGAAAAAATGACGACACTCAGAGTTCTACATATTAAAACGTAACTGTCTACACCCACTGCGACACTGTCTAGTAAGGGCGTGAAGAAAATAACAAGTAATGTCCACTTGATCGTTGTCAAAGGGTCGGCGCATTCACTAGGCCATTAAGCAACTTAATACATTTCAACACATTCCGAGCAGCTCTCATTCGAAACTGGGTTCAGTCCTTGTGGCAATTTCGAGTAGGGTCCAATACAAAAAATTGATTGTGCATTTGAGAAATTGTTGATATTTCTATTATAACCGAACAAACAGTATCATAGTAGATAGTACCACCTGCTTCGTCGGTGATCTCGGCGTTTTTGTTAAGTTTAAAGTGTAGATAAGCCTAACGATTGCTCGTGACCAGAAGGAGGGAACCTTTATTAGTGTCAATAGCCACACTAAACAAGCTCCAAGCAGCTCGAATGAGACAGTAGAAGTTAGCCTGTTGAACCCTACATCGTCCACTCGTTGCGGCACCGCCGGGTAGGGACCAATTTAAAAAAAATATTTCAGAAGGGTGCGGTCCCAGAATTAAATTCCGCAATGAAATGTGATCTTTTTTTCCGACCGCAAAGGTTCTCAGATCGGCTCCCCGCCCGAGTGGTTACCGGGGCCCAAATTGGGGTGTAAAAAATAAACCACTGTTACCTCCACGCATGTCGTAAGAGGAGACTCAGGAGGTTGAAGGCGGGGCTAGCTACCCCACACCGTAACAAACAATAGATGGCTACAGAACGGAGAGCGAATCGAGTAAACGCTGGCTGAAACCGGACACATCGCCGAAGGATAAGCACCAGAGCTCCAAATGGTGCTGAAGAAGTGACGTAAAACACACCAATGCTAAGGCTGCATGAATCAGATTTCCACATTAATAGAATTTATGGGGAGGTCTGGTACATCGGTCTGAGCGGTGATCGAGAGAGAGAAATCGGCTCCCAACTTCACACACACAAAGTCACTTGAGTTTTAAAGAATATTTCAACAATTCTCTAATCTACAAAAGAATATATCACTAACAATTCTCTAATCTACAAAAGGAATGACACTTTAGTGTTATAAATTACAAAATAAATCTCACAATTATTCTTAACTAGGAAAAATGAAAATCTCGAGATAACATCTCACACAAACTTCTTATTGATCTAAAATGAAACATCTGAATTCTGTTGACATGAAATCTGAAACACTATGAAACAAGAATGAAACATCTGAATTCTGTTGACATGAAATCTGAAACACTATGAAACAAGAATGAAACATCTGAATTCTGTTGACATGAAATCTGAAACAATATGAAACAAGAATGAAACATCTGAATTCTGTTGACATGAAATCTGAAACACTATGAAACAAGAATGAAACATCTGAATTCTGTTGACATGAAATCTGAAACAATATGAAACAAGAATGAAACATCTGAATTCTGTTGACATGAAATCTGAAACAATATGAAACAAGAGTGTATCAGTCTAAAACATCATGTAAATATGGCCGTCTGTGTCCCAGAATAGGTCATATCTAAAAATAGAAAGTAGCAATTTGATCAGGACACTAAACTGCAGTTACCAAGATTACTCGATGGTAAGATAATCCTGGGAGACACATCTAGCGTCACAAGTTATACCCCCTTGATTAGAATTCGTGCTGAACTAGACGAGTCTGGGAGAGATGAAGTTTTGGGGCAATTGATCAACTCCGTGATGTTTCATATGATGAGGGTATGGCAAGAAGATTGTCTGTCTGCTGGCGCTTGTATGGACAACACTGCCAGACTGGATAGTTGTGGGATGAGGGAGGGAGGAAAGGGGAGGGGTGGGGTATAAATATGGATGTGTGTGTGTGTGTGAATATCATATAAAATGATTTATAAAATAACAACTTCTTTTATCTGTGAACAATGAAGTAGTACAGACCCCTTCACCACCCTCCCTCCCGCACGCATCCAGGGGTGTTTTTATGTCGTCCTTTCTGGAGTATAGAGAAATGAAGTTCAAGAAGGATATTTATTTACCTGTTTTATGATATGTTTCATTGTTTATTTATGTTTTATTGTTTGTTTATGTATACTGTTTGTTTATGTTTACTGTTTGTTTATGTATCATTGTTTGTTTATGTTTTATTATTTGTTTATGTTTTATTATTTGTTTATGTTTTATTATTTGTTTATGTTTTATTATTTGTTTATGTTTTATTGTTTGTTTATGTTTTATTATTTATTTATGTTTTATTGTTTGTTTATGTTTTATTATTTGTTTATGTTTTATTATTTGTTTATGTTTTATTATTTGTTTATGTTTTATTATTTGTTTATCTTTTATTGTCTGTTTATGTTTTATTATTTGTTTATGTTTTATTGTTTGTTTATGTTTTATTGTTTGTTTATGTTTTATTGTTTGTTTATGTTTTACTGTTTGTTCATGTTTACTGTTTTTATATGTTTTTAAAGAAATCAGTGTGACTTCCAGGTTTGTGAAGAAATAAACCATTGCTCCTCTTGCATTTCGTAAAGCCGATTATGACGGGTGGGTCGTAGGGCAGAAGATCATACATTGTCACACAAAGAAAATTGCTGCAGAAACAGAGACAGAAAAAAAACACAAAACAACATCATGAAAATCTGGATGCCATAGTGAAAGACACAAAATCGAATCAAGTGGAAGTATTTTGTCTCTGTCTTATGTGTCCTTGGGTGCCCGAATGATTGCTGATGGTGATGACGCTGGTTATGATGATGATGAAGACGGTGATGGTTAAAATGATGATGATGATGATGACGATGGAGGTGATGGTTAAAATGATGATGATGATGATGGTAATGATGATGGCGATGATGATGGTGATGATTATAATGATGATGATGATGGTGATGATGAAATAAAAAAATGATAATAAATGGTGATAATAAATGTTCTGTTAATACGTGTACCAGCTCACTGGCTGTCCAATGTTTTACTCTCTGCACTTGCTGTCAACGCTTGTATTAATACACGCTCTGTCAACACTTGTACCAAGCCATTCTATGCCAACACTTCATCAGACACTCACACTCGGCACTTGTACTAAAACCCTCTCTTTGCCTGCAGAAACTCAAAACGAAATGTTTGTGTTAGATTTGCTATAATTCACCGCATATACAAAACTATCAATAATCTGGCGCGAGATGCAGAAAATGTCTGCAAGAGATAACGAGAGAGGATACATTGGGCACAACAAGGCGCAATGTGTGGGAAATATGAGGCTGAGACGAGAGCCGAAATGGAAAATGAATGAGTTCTTTTGATGTGAGATGAGCAGAATAATAGTAGAAGGGTGGAAAACACATCGTTTACACCACAGCATGGAACGCGAGAATTAAGTCGGAATGGTTGAGTCTTTCATGTAGGATTAAGTAAGTATCGAACCAATTCCATTTCTTTGGAATATTCTGCAGACTGGGGTAATACTTCTATAGTCTCTGAATATCCATGCTGTTCTGAAAGATGTTCTTTTCAAGTAAGATTGTGGCAAAACATTTTTCACATGTTATTTAGTTTCGAAATGAATTTATGTATACTTGTGTTACTGATGATGATTAGGAAGGAAATTGTAAACTTTTTGGGTTGTTTATATTAGACAAAAACGAAAATTTCTTGCTTCCAGGCAACAGTTAGACTTTCTTTCCCAAGAGGAAAAAAATTAACTAACTTTTGTGAAGATACACGTTCAACCTTCTTCTCTCCAGAACAAATATTAAACATTCTTGTTCAGAGACAAAAGTTGAACATTCTTGTGGCGAGGCAAAAGTTAAGCATTCTTGTTTAGAGATAAAAGTTAAACATTTTTGTGGCGAGGCAAAAGTTAAACATTCTTGTGGCGAGGCAATAGTTAAATATTCTTGTGGCGAGGAAAAAGTTAAACATTCTTGTGGCGAGGCAAAAGTTGAACTTTCTCAATCGTGTTATCAATTATCGGTGACATTTAAGAAAACAATACAAAACTCTATCATCTATTAAGTACATTAGTGACCTTCATATCGAGATTATGGTATAAGAAATTAGTGAAAAAATATAGTTATCTTGCTTTATGATGTGTTACTATTTTATAACAAAATTAGAGATCTTGCTTTATGATGTGTTACTATGTTATAACAAAATTAACACAACAATTGGAATATATTTCTTTCTATGAATTCTCAACAAAAATAAAATGATCTGTTTTGTCAAGAAAATTTACATTCTTTTCCAACTTGGATGTCCTAAGTGAGACATGATCTGAAAGAGCAAGTTTCTTGTCCCGCCCTGACAACTCTGTGAACCGAACACGTTTCTTGTCCCGCCCTGCCAACTCTGTGAACCGAACACGTTTCTTGTCCCGCCCTGACAACTCTGTGAACCGAACAAGTTTCTTGACCCGCCCTGACAACTTTGTGAACCGAACAAGTTTCTTGTCCCGCCCTGCCAACTCTATGAACCGAACAAGTTTCCTGTCCCACCCTGCCAACTCTGTGAACCAAACAAGTTTCCTGTCTCCCCCTGACAACTTTGTGAACCGAGCGTGGTATGTCATGTTTATTTTCTTCAACGGAGGAAATGTTTTTTTCTCGAAACCCTTCACTACAAATATCATTTTGTTGACGCTCTACCTTTCTGCTTTGTCTTGAAGTAAATATTTGCTAAACAGGAGGGGGAAAAATACCACTTCAGATTTCATCCAGAATTGGGAAATAGTGAGACAAAGACATCACGAAGAACACATCTTAAGTTTCTATTTTAGAACCTGAAAATTCCCAAGTTTTAAATTTGTTCATTTTTTGCCTGTCTTGTATTTGTTCTTGACTTTGTAAAACAAACTGTCCATGTCAGTTTTGTGTTGTGTTAAATCGAGTAGGATAAGAGTCAGCTCTGACGATGGTATCTTATACGGTCAATCCAACCTGATCGAGTAGGATAAGAGTCAGCTCTGACGATGGTATCTTATACGGTCAATCCAACCTGATCGAGTAGGATACGAGTCAGCTCTGACGATGGTATCTTATACGGTCAATCCAACCTGATCGAGTAGGATACGAGTCAGCTCTGACGATGGTATCTTATACGGTCAATCCAACCTGATACTATACTACAATATAACTCACTGACTTTATGAGGGACACTATGGTGAAGTGGTTAACGCGTTTGCCTGGCGTTCTGAAGGTTGTAGGTTTCTTTTTCGTTTTCTTGTGGTAAAATCTGACCGATTGCACGTTTTTACAGTTGTGTTTTTATTGTATAACATACGTGCACCTTCTGTGGTTGAACGTGCACCTTCTGTGGTTGAACGTGCACCTTCTGTGGTTGAACGTGCACCTTCTGTGGTTGAGCGTGCACCTTCTGTGATTGAATAGGAACCAGACTGAATAGAATTGTGGACAGGGAACCATTATTTGCAGCTGTTTAATGATATCATAAATGGGAACACAGGGAGTGATGTTCCTTTTGTCTTGAACATTTGGTTACATGTTTAATTCATCATCATCAAACAGCTTGTCCTGAGCAGAACTTTGCCACCCCAACAGTCCTTCGGAATTTCTCTCTCTCATACGCCAGATGTCCTGCCTCTGCAGCCGTCATGTTCAAACCATCAGTTACATTTTGAATCCATCTTCTCCGTGGTCTTCCTCTTCTTCTCTTTGCCGGTATGTCTCCTTCCATGATGGTCTTTTCCAGCCCTTCATATATTTTTATGTCCAAAATATCTCAATTTTCTCTTTCGTATTTGTAGCATCAGCCAGTTTTCTTTGATTTTGAGTTCTTTCTGGATAGATCTATTTGTTCACTTCTCTGTCCAAGATAAACGAAGGACTCTTCTATAACACTTATATTCAAAAGCACATTTATGATTTCCCACTGCTTTAGATTATAGTAGAACTCGATATTACTAGCTGGCAACGTGGTGGCTAGACTCGATATCACTAGCTGGCAACGTGGTGGCAAGGAATGGACACGGCACACTTTGGCTGTGGTTTTTTTTAGCAGCGCAAAGAATCACCATCCCCACCCCACTTTCTAGCACTAGATCAGTGTACGTCTGGATCATCATTAAATAGCTTGTCCTGGGTAGAACTATGCCACCCTAACAGTTCTTCGGAATTTTCCTTTCTCATATGCCTGATGTTCACCCCCTGCAACAAACATGTTCAAACCTGCAACCACATCCTAAATCCATCTTCTCCATGATGTTCCTCTTCTTCTCTTTGCCAGGATGCTCCTATCTATTGCTTCTTCTCTTTGCCAGGATGCCACCATCTATTAATTCTTCTCTTTGCCAGGATGCCACCATCTATTGCTTCTTCTCTTTGCCAGGATGCCACCATCTATTAATTCTTCTCTTTGCCAGGATGCCCCTATCTATTGCTTCTTCTCTTTGCCAGGATGCCACCATCTATTAATTCTTCTCTTTGCCAGGATGCCCCTATCTATTGCTTCTTCTCTTTGCCAGGATGCCCCTATCTATTGCTTCTTCTCTTTGCCAGGATGCTCCTATCTATTGCTTCTTCTCTTTGCCAGGATGCTCCTATCTATTGCTTCTTCTCTTTGCCAGGATGCTCCTATCTATTGCTTCTTCTCTTTGCCAGGATGCTCCTATCTATTGCTTCTTCTCTTTGCCAGGATGCCACCATCTATTAATTCTTCTCTTTGCCAGGATGCCTCCATCTATTAATTCTTCTCTTTGCCAGGATGCCTCCATCTATTAATTCTTCTCTTTGCCAGGATGCTCCTATCTATTGCTTCTTCTCTTTGCCAGGATGCCACCATCTATTAATTCTTCTCTTTGCCAGGATGCCACCATCTATTAATTCTTCTCTTTGCCAGGATGCCTCCATCTATTAATTCTTCTCTTTGCCAGGATGCCTCCATCTATTAATTCTTCTCTTTGCCAGGATGCTCCTATCTATTGCTTCTTCTCTTTGCCAGGATGCTCCTATCTATTGCTTCTTCTCTTTGCCAGGATGCCTCCATCTATTAATTCTTCTCTTTGCCAGGATGCCACTATTTATTGCTTCTTCTCTTTGCCAGGATGCCTCCATCTATTAATTCTTCTCTTTGCCAGGATGCCTCCATCTATTAATTCTTCTCTTTGCCAGGATGCCACTATTTATTGCTTCTTCTCTTTGCCAGGATGCCTCCATCTATTAATTCTTCTCTTTGCCAGGATGCCACCATCTATTAATTCTTCTCTTTGCCAGGATGCCACCATCTATTAATTCTTCTCTTTGCCAGGATGCCACCATCTATTAATTCTTCTCTTTGCCAGGATGCCTCCATCTATTGCTTCTTCTCTTTGCCAGGATGCCACTATTTATTGCTTCTTCTCTTAGTCAGGATGTCACTATTTATTGCTTCTTCTCTTTGCCAGGATGCCACTATTTATTGCTTCTTCTCTTAGTCAGGATGTCACTATTTATTGCTTCTTCTCTTAGTCCTTCTTTCTTGTATAATATCTCCAATAATATATGCAGGATAAATTCTTCATCACATTAGGTCGACGGCAATAGCGTAGGGTTAGTGCACTTGTTTCGTAGGAGGAGGGTCCGGGTTCAGTTCCACAGTGAAAGGGTAATTTTTATCCAAACTCAACGGTTCTGAGATCGAACCCAGTCTCACTTGGTGCCAGAGAAATATTGAGAAAACAAAAGCAGCCACCATGGTGTTTACTATCTCATCCGTCGTGTGGATCTCAAAAGTTGGAGCAAAGCTTGTCGAGGCCAGCTTATATTACAAATTCTCGTTGTACATATGGTAGCCACTTGGAATACATGAGACCCTGATCCTTTACTTAGGGATCTAATTTACAGGAATCTTCTAAATCGGAGTAAGGCTCAAGTAAATGGCGAAGGAAACTGGTGATATAGAAAACATGGAAGATCTAAGACCACTCTTAGAAGAACAATCCAACAAGAAAGTAAACTATTGGGATGTAAAACCATACAAGATCTCCAACTGCTAGCAACGAACCGCATCACATGGAGATCTAAAACCTCTGCCCTATGTGCCGCCTTTGGCAAGAAAGGAATAAACTAACTGTACAACCTTTAAACTATTTGATACCTCTTCAATCCTTACTTCAATCCTTACTTCAGTTCTTACTTCAGTCCTTACTTCAATACTTACTTTAGTTCTTACTTCAGTCCTTACTTCAGTTCTTACTTCAGTCCTTACTTCAGTCCTTACTTCAATACTTACTTCAGTCTTTACTTCAATCCTTACTTCAATCCTTACTTCAATCCTTACTTCAGTTCTTACTTCAGTCCTTACTTCAATCATTACTTCAATACTTACTTCAGTCTTTACTCCAGTCCTTACTTCAATCCTTACTTCAATTCTTACTTCAGTTCTTACTTCAGTCCTTACTTCAGTCCTTACTTCAATACTCACTTCAATAATTACTTCAGTCCTTACTTCAGTTCTTACTTCAGTTTTTACTTCAGTCCTTACTTCAGTCCTTACTTCAGTCCTTACTTCAGTCCTTACTTCAATACTTACTTCAATCCTTACTTCAGTCCTTACTTCAGTTCTTACTTCAGTCTTTACTTCAGTCCTTACTTCAATCCTTACTTCAGTCCTTACTTCAGTCCTTCAGTCCTTACTTCAGTCTTTACTTCAGTCTTTACTTCAATCCTTACTTCAATCCTTACTTCAGTTCTTACTTCAGTCCTTACTTCAGTACTTTCTTCAATACTTACTTCAGTTCTTACTTCAGTCCTTACTTCAGTCCTTACTTCAATACTTACTTCAATCCTTACTTCAATCCTTACTTCAGTTCTTACTTCAATCCTTACTTCAGTCCTTACTTCAGTCCTTACTTCAGTCCTTACTTCTGTCCTTACTTCAATCCTTACTTCAGTCCTTACTTCAGTCCTTACTTCAATGATTACTTCAGTCCTTACTTCAATATTTACTTCAATCCTTACTTCAGTCGTTACTTCAATCCTTACTTCAGTCCTTACTTCAGTCCTTACTTCAGTCTTTACTTCAGTCCTTACTTCAGTCCTTACTTCAATCCTTACTTCAGTTCTTACTTAAGTCCTTACTTCAGTCCTTACTTCAATGCTTACTTCAATCCTTACTTCAATCCTTACTTAAGTTCTTACTTCAATCCTTACTTCAGTCCTTACTTCAGTCCTTACTTCAGTTCTTACTTCAGTCCTTACTTCAATCCTTACTTCAATCCTTACTTCAGTCCTTACTTCAGTCCTTACTTCAATACTTACTTCAGTCTTTACTTCAATCCTTACTTCAATCCTTACTTCAGTTCTTACTTCAGTCCTTACTTCAGTCCTTACTTCAGTACTTACTTCAATCCTTACTTCAGTCCTTACTTCAGTTCTTACTTCAGTCTTTACTTCAGTCCTTACTTCAATCCTTACTTCAGTCCTTACTTCAGTCCTTACTTCAGTCCTTACTTTAGTCCTTACTTCATTTCTTACTTCAGTCTTTACTTCAGTCCTTACTTCAGTCCTTACTTTAATCCTTACTTCAATCCCTTTCTTCAGTTCTTACTTCAGTCCTTACTTCAGCCCTTACTTCAATACTTACTTCAATCCTTACATCAATCCTTACTTAAGTTCTTACTTCAATCCTTACTTCAGTCCTTACTTCAGTCCTTACTTCAGTCCTTACTTCAATCCTTACTTCAGTCCTTACTTCAGTCCATACTTCAGTCCTTACTTCAGTCATTACTTCAATACTTACTTCAATCCTTACTTCAGTTCTTACTTCAGTCCACTTCAGTCCTTACTTAGTTCTTACTTCAGTCCTTACTTCAGTTCTTACTTCAGTCCTTACTTCAATCCTTACTTCAGTCCTTACTTCAGTTCTTACTTCAATCCTTACTTCAGTTCTTACTTCAGTCATTACTTCAGTTCTTACTTCAGTCCTTACTTCAGTCCTTACTTCAGTCCTTACTTCAATCCTTACTTCAGTCCTTACTTCAGTTCTTACTTCAATCCTTACTTCAGTACTTACTTCAATCCTTACTGCAATGCTTACTTCAATCCGTACTTCAGTCGTTACTTCAGTCATTACTTCAATCCTTACTTCAGTACTTACTTGAATCCTTACTTCAGTAGTTACTTCAGTCGTTACTTCAATCCTTACTTCAATCCTTACTTCAATGCTTACTTCAATCCTTACTTCAGGCGTTACTTCAGTCGTTACTTCAATCCTTACTTCAGTACTTACTTCAATCCTTACTTCAATGCTTACTTCAATCCTTACTTCAGTCGTTACTTCAGTCGTTACTTCAATCCTTACTTCAATCCTTACTTCAATCCTTACTTCAATCCTTACTTCAATCCTTACTTCAGTACTTACAATATAAAATGTTGAATGTGAGAAAACCTACTGTAACACCTTTTTTACACCTGTAGAACGTGCACTAAACAACCCGTGTGTAGTCGTCAGGTGAGAATAACTATTCAACAATTTAGTTCAACCAATAAACAAGCAAAAAACGTGTGCAGCAGACATTGAAACAGCTGCCGAGGGCTGGGGTTGACAGATAGAAAACTTGTGAAAATAGAAACACGATGTAGGCCTCATAAAAAAACAACGCTGATGTTTGAGAAATGTGGAGTTCGTTGATGAGGAACTTCTGCAGGTCAAAAAGTGAGATTTTCACTCTACGTATATTTACTCAGGTGAGAAGACCATACTTAGTGTTTTCTAAACTTCTAGTTAAATAGTACAGAACCTGCCTTCATGGTACCTCTTGCTCCAGGAGGATCATATAACTGATACTATTATTTTCCACACATTTATTTTATCTAGGACTGGTTTCTTGACATCCGATCGTGACGACCTGCATCTTGCAATGAGTTTTTGAACGTTACCTTGTCGGTTCCTGTCCAAAACATATCTAGATATATTTATTTGATACTCGATTGTTGATTTATCCAAGTCAATAACTCTTCATTAATTGTTTCCTTTCTTGTTGTTTATTTCTGGTTGTCTCTAAATTTCTTGTCTTTTCTTTTAGGATAAGAAGAGATTTCTAGAACGGGATTTTTGTGTGCTCTTCATAAATAGTTTTTCTCCGCCTCTGTTATTTCTGAAGTCCACCTTTTACATGATCGATCTTTCGCATTGTATCCATTGTATCGGAGTAACATTATTCTTTGAGGAGAAAACAATCTGTTGGTAGTCTGTTTATTGTTAGCCGTACTCAGTATTGTCTTATTTTCTGTCTCGTTTATTATTATGATCACTTCTGACAAATATAACAAGTTATTCTTTTCTTCAGAACAGATCATAATCCACTCCGTGGTGATATGTTTATCTCTTCTTCCTCTTCTTCTTCTTTGAGATCGGTTTCATATGCTTAGTCTATGCTATGAGATGGGTTTCCTCTATGGAGCTACGTGTCAGTTGGAGTTCCTTGTGGGTACCTCATTGCTGGTTCGGTATGTTTCCTTCTTGATGCCATATTGTGCTTAGTTGACGTACCCAGAGCCAACTATAAACTACTGGGCCTTCGGGCTCAGGAAAGAATTGTGGGAAATCAGACCCCAACTACACCACGTGACCTCGCATTCCAGTATTGGTGTATATAGACGAATTCATTTTAAAATCAACACAAAATGCTAACTCGAAGTCATATTATCCAACAAGTTAAGTTTAACAATAAGGAATATCAATATAATGAATATGTTTCACCAACAAATAACCATAGACTCACCGAATTGAGTAAAATTGCAAAAAGCGTGCAGTGTTCTATCAAACATCTGTATTTTCCAGATCCCTTTTCTTATCTAGGTCAGGAATACCCGGCCAGTTGTCTGGCCTGTGCTAGAGCCAGGCTGTGGACGTACCTCATTGCTGGTTCGGTATGTTTCCTTCTTGATGCCATATTGTGCTTAGTTGACGTACCTCATTGCTGGTTCGGTATGTTTCCTTCTTGATGCCATATTGTGCTTAGTTGACGTACCTCATTGCTGGTTCGGTATGTTTCCTTCTTGATGCCATATTGTGCTTAGTTGACGTACCTCATTGCTGGTTCGGTATGTTTCCTTCTTGATGCCATATTGTGCTTAGTTGACGTACCTCATTGCTGGTTCGGTATGTTTCCTTCTTGATGCCATATTGTGCTTAGTTGACGTACCTCATTGCTGGTTCGGTATGTTTCCTCTTGATGCCATATTGTGCTTAGTTGACGTACGATGTAGGCATGATACGGATGACTGCAGGATGTACTGTTTGTGCTTTTCTCATTTGAATACAAACTGCACTTATACATAAACAAACTGCACTTTACACACACACACACACACGCTGCACTTTACACACACAAACTGCACTCTACACACATAAACTGCACTTTACACACATAAACTGCACTTTACACACACAAACTGCACTATACACACACAAACTGCACTCTACACACACAAACTGCACTATACACACACAAACTGCACTATACACACACAAACTGCACTATACACACACACATTGCACTCTACACACAAATTGCGCTCTACACAAACAATAAACTGCACATATACATACACAACAAACTGCACATATACACACACAACAAACTGCGCATGTACATACAACAAACTACACGCTACATACACACAAACTGCACTACACACACAGCAAACCGTGTGATTAAATTGAAGTGTCAGTACAAGAATAACAGATAGATACAGACCGATATGCCGTACGGTTCAGCAGCGTATATTAGCTTTCGACTGACCAATATGCTCCGATCTCAGATGCCTGGACCTGGAATGGGGATGAAGAATGGACAGAATTAATTTGTTAGATTGAAGTAGAGCGCTGGCATCCCGCACTGTAGAGAGTAATGAGAAACATGTCGTCCCATACACAGCTGAAGACACATGCAATTCAAGAAAATCTAATAGATGAGACATCCAGACATTCCGGCTGAGTCAGATTTATTAGCTCCGGCTGAGTCAGATTTATGAGAGGACTTCATTGAAGAACGATTGAAGCATATTCTCAAGAATGGATACATGTCTATACTATCGAATCTGCATTTAAAACCACCATCAACACCACCATCAAAGTCATCATCAACGCCACCATCGACGCCACCATCAAAGTCATCATCAACGCCACCATCAACGCCACCATCAAAGTCAACATCAACGCCACTATCAGCGCCACCATCAAAGTCATCATCAACGCCACTATCAGCGCCACCATCAACGCCACCATCAACGTCACCATCAAAGTCACCATTGAAGTCATCATCAACGCCACCATCAACGCCACCATCAACACCACCATCAACGCCACCATCAAAGTCATCATCAACGCCACCATCAAAGTCATCATCAACGCCACTATCAGCGCCACCATCAACGCCACCATCAAAGTTATCATCAACGCCACCATCAAAGTCACCATCAAAGTCACCATCAACACCACCATCAACGCCACCATCAACGCCACCATCAACGCCACCATCAACGCCACCATCAAAGTCATCATCAACGTCACCATCAAAGTCACCATCATCAACACCACCATCAAAGTCATCATCAACGCCACTATCAGCGCCACCATCAACGCCACCATCAACACCACCATCAACGCCACCATCAAAGTCATCATCAACGCCACCATTAAAGTCATCATCAACGCCACTATCAGCGCCACCATCAACGTCACCATCAAAGTCAACATCAACGCCACCATCAAAGTCATCATCAACGCCACCATCAACACCACCATCAACGCCACCATCAACGCCACCATCAACGCCACCATCAACGCCACCATCAAAGTCATCATCAACGCCACTATCAGCGCCACCATCAACGCCACCATCAACGCCACTATCAGCGCCACCATCAACGCCACCATCAAAGTTATCATCAACGCCACCATCAACGTCACCATCAAAGTCACCATCAACACCACCATCAACGCCACCATCAACGCCACCATCAACGCCACCATCAACGCCACCATCAAAGTCATCATCAACGTCACCATCAAAGTCACCATCATCAACACCACCATCAAAGTCATCATCAACGCCACTATCAGCGCCACCATCAACGCCACCATCAAAGTCATCATCAACGCCACCATCAAAGTCACCATCAAAGTCATCATCAACGCCACCTTCAAAGTCACCATCAAAGTCACCATCAACGCCACCATCAACACCACCATCAACGCCACTATCAGCGCCACCATCAACGCCACCATCAAAGTCACCATCAACGCCACCATCAAAGTCATCATCATCGCCACCATCAACGCCACTATCAGCGCCACTATCAGCACCACCATCAACGCCACCATCAAAATCACCATTGAAGTCATCATCAACGCCACATTCAACGCCACCATCAACGCCACCATCAACGCCACTATCAAAGTCATCATCAACGTCACCATCAAAGTCATCATCAACGCCACCATCAACGCCACTATCAGCGCCACCATCAACGCCACCATCAAAGTCATCATCAACGCCACCATCAAAGTCATATCAACACCACCATCAACGCCACCATCAAAGTCATCATCAACACCACCATCAATGCCACCATCAAAGTCACCATCAACGCCACCATCAACGCCACCATCAACGCCACCATCAACGCCACCATCAACGCCACCATGAACACCACCATCAAAGTCATCATCAACGCCACCATCAACGCCACCATCAACGCCACCATCAAAGTCATCATCAACGCCACCATCAAAATCACCATTGAAGTCATCATCAACGCCAACATCAACACCACCATCAAAATCACCATTGAAGTCACCATCAAAGCCACCATCAACGCCACCATCAACGCCACCATCAACGCCACCATCAAAATCACCATTGAAGTCATCATCAACGCCACCATCAACACCACCATCAAAATCACCATTGAAGTCACCATCAACGCCACCATCAACGCCACCATCAACACCACCATCAAAATCACCATCGAAGTCATCATCAACGCCACCATCAACGCCACCATCAACGCCACCATCAAAGTCATCATCAACGCCACTATCAGCGCCACCATCAACGCCACCATCAACGCCACCATCAACGCCACCATCAACGCCACCATCAAAATCACCATCGAAGTCATCATCAACGCCACCATCAACGCCACCATCAACGCCACCATCAAAGTCATCATCAACGCCACTATCAACGCCACCATCAAAGTCACCATCGAAGTCATCATCAAAGCAGTTTATCCCAAACAGATACGAGAAATGTGCTGTTTCGTGCATGCAGAGAGATATGCTCCAACTATGAACCTGAAATCTATGTGCTAGAAGCATATTTCTACTATCTGAAGACCGTCTTTCCATCAAAGACACAAATATTATTTTTACAGATTCAGTGTCGGCCCTTCAAGATCTAGAAGACGGTGGCCACTGTAAATCTGAACTCTCCCATATAGCCCTAGATATTGAGCAACTTATGACATCACATGACATCAAAATAACTATGCAATGGCTTCCTGGACATTGAAATCTTCATCTTCTTCTTCTTTTGTCGTCACACTGTTACCGGTTAGTTGCACAGTGTCGTGGTTTTCTGATATTTGTCTTGCACTGTTCTCGTGACTTGGGTGATAGTTATTTGTGTTTTTTGATAGAATATTTCTCTGCCATCTACCCATCTTTTTCGGGTATTCCTCTCGTCTTCTTTCCTGTTGTTGTGTTGTAGAAGATTGTATACAATGGAGGTTGTATTCTTAGTATGAGACCAAACCACTTCATTCTTTGTTTCTCAATGTAATTCAAGCAAGGTTCTGTGTCAGCTTTCTTTCTTATTCTGATCTTGGTAATTTCTGGTGTTGTTGGTAACTTTTCACAGGCATCGCATTTTACCTTCAATTATTTTTTGTGACTGCGGTTTGTTCATTGTGCATATTTTACTCTGGTAACGCATGAACTTTGTAGCACCGCCGAAGACATTGACTCTGATAAAGCACGCACTTTGTAGCACCGACGAGGACATTGACTCTGGTAACTCACGAACTTTGTAGCACCGCCGAAGACATTGACTCTGGTAACTCACGAACTTTGTAGCACCGCCGAAGACATTGACTCTGGTAACTCACGAACTTTGTAGCACCGCCGAGGACATTGACTCGAGTAACGCATGAACTTTGTAGCACCGACGAGGACGTTGACTCTGATAAAGCACGCACTTTGTAGCACCGACGAAGACATTGACTCTGGTAACTCACGAACTTTGTAACACCGACGAGGACGTTGACTCTGGTAACTCACGAACTTTGTAGCACCGACGAGGGCGTTTACTCTGGTAACTCACGAACTTTGTAGCACCGCCGAGGACATTGACTCTGGTAACTCACGGACTTTGTAGCACTGACGAGGACATTGACTCGAGTAACGCATGAACTTTGTAGCACCGACGAGGACATTGACTGGTAACTCACGAACTTTGTAGCACTGACGAGGACATTGACTCGAGTAACGCATGAACTTTGTAGCACTGACGAGGACATTGACTCGAGTAACGCATGAACTTTGTAGCACCGACGAGGACGTTGACTCTGATAAAGCACGCACTTTGTAGCACCGACGAGGACGTTTACTCTGGTAACTCACGAACTTTGTAGCACCGTCGAGGACGTCAGATGAAATTTTTGAAGATGATTAAAATGTTGGTAGAGATTGTTAATGTTATCCTTTTAATCAATTTTGCCCAGGCAGCACATTTGCAGACTTCAATTATGGATTCTCAACTGGCAAGAGTTCACTTACTTACTTTGCTCAGCTTGAACACGGGACCTGTCTTTTATCGTCGGTCTCCGATAGGACTAGGATCTCGATCTCACCTACATTTAAATCAGGGATAACTAGAAACAGATTAGGATCTCTCCACGCGGGAAACTATGCACATCTGAAGCAAGAAAAGACAGAGCATCTTAGCTTGAGGGAGAAAGCATTGTCTTCTTGAAGATGATCCAGTGGAACTACTCTTCCTAACGTCTGCATTCACAGGCAAGTGCTGTAACATACCAGCTAGTCTCACTGTTAAGGCACCCACACATCTCACTGACAGTTAAACAACAGATGATCAACAGCATTTTCATGCCTACTTTGTGTTACCAGAACCAAACATGGACAATGAGCAAAGCGCAGTCACAAAAATAACTACATGTGAAATGCGATGTCTTCGAAAAGTTACCAACAACACAAGAAAAGACAGAATCACTAACATCAACATAAGAAAGAAAGCGGGCACAGAACCTTGCTTGAATTACATTGAGAAACACTTAATGAAGTGCTTTGATCACTTAATAAGACTACAACTTCCACTGTATCGAATCTTCTACAACAGAACTTCAGGATATAATGTGAGAGAAATACCAAGGAAAAGATGGTTAGATGGCAGAGCAATATTCTGACCAAAAAAAAAAACAAAAGCAAAAATAACAATCACCCAAGTCACTAGAGCAGCAAAGAAAGAAAACATAAAACTACCACACCGTGCAACAACCCGGTAACAGCGTAACGACACTGGGCAACAACCCGGTAACAGCGTTACAACAAGAGATAAATAAGAATTCACAATTTTGCCGCACTTCTCTTTGTTCTGATCGACCTCTGCTTCATCTTTATTTTTGTGTGCAGACTAATCCCAACTGTGTTTATTGAAATGTCTATATTATTTCTGTAGGTATGTCACGGGTCTTCATTCAGCCATATCTTGAATAAATACATCATTTGTCTTCCTGATAGAATCTGTGCTCATGAGAACTCAATTAGTCTTGTCCAAATCTATACCTTTCGGTGTCAGAGAATGCAAACAACAATAGCAGCGTCAGAGAATAGAAATAAACATAGATTTATCTTGGTCTTCCGCTTTATTCTCTCTAGTATAACCACTTTATAAACTATTCTCTGTTGGTTCTAGTATACTCACTTTATAAAGTAATCTGAATTCTAGTATAACTAATTTATTATGCAGAATTTGTTGGCTGGAACTATTTTAATGTCAATCATCAGCGTCATCAAATAGCTTGTCCTGAGCAGAACTTTGCCACCCCAACAGTCCTCCGGAATGTCTATCTCTCATAGGCCATATGTCCCGTCTTTAAAATTCATCATGCTCAAATCATTAGTTACATCCTGAATCCATCTTCTACTTGGTCTTCCTCTTCTCCTCTTTGCTGGGATGTCTTCTTCCATGATAAATTTCTCCAGCTCCTCGTGTCTTTTTATATATCCAAACTACTTCAATTTTCTCATTCTTATTTGTAGTATCAGCCAGTTTTCTTTGATTTTGTATTCTTTCTGGATAGATCTATTTGTTTTCTTCTCTGTCCAAGATACACAAAGGACTCTTCTGTAACACTTATATTCAAATGCACATATAAGTTTTTCCACTACCTTATAAAATGTCCATGCTTCACACCCATACGTTGCCACTGGGAATATGCATGCTCTTAGTATTCTGATCTTTGTTTTTTATCAGTTCCGTTCATACTGTTTTTATTTGTTGAATTTTTATTTTGTAAGGCCATTTTTGTTCTTCTTTTAATTTCTTCCATCCCATTTTCATCTGTTGTTAGCAGTGTATTAACATTTTTACAATCACGATAACCCCTTGGCACAGCACGCTCTTCTTGAAGTTCCCTCCAGGAAGAAACAATATCAGAGATGGAGCAGAATATGAGAGAGTGATGGAGTGAATATTATATCATTATACAAGTTGATCGTTACATCAAGGTGCCCCTGGAGTATGTGAGGGGCAGATAACTAGAACTAAAACACTTACTGGTAGTTTGTGACAAGATAGAGGATAAAGATGTCTGACTGTTCAAATCTCACAGATAGAGTACAGCTGGGTAATCTATTGTGTCACAGAGATCAAATCTCACAGATAGAGTACAGCTGGGTAATCTATTGTGTCACGGAGATCAAATCTCACAGATAGAGTACAGCTGGGTAATCTATTGTGTCACGGAGTCAAATCTCACTGATAGAGTACAGCTGGGTAATCTATTGTGTCACGGAGGTCAAATCTCACTGATAGAGTACAGCTGGGTAATCTATTGTGTCACAGAGATCAAATCTCACTGATAGAGTACAGCTGGGTAATCTATTGTGTCACGGGGATCAAACAGTTTGTTGTAAAAGATGTAGCACTTTGAGAATGAGCTTAAGCTTCAACGGGAGAGTCGTTCTCATGGAAACTGGTAAATATCAGAATCTCTGAGAATGGATTTGATTGAGTGATTCAACTAACTTACTAACCAACCAACCAACCAACCAACCAACCAACCAACCAGCCAGCCAACCAGCCAACCAACCAAACAACGAACCAAATAACCGACCGACCGACTGACCGACTGACTGAATGACTGACTGACTAATCAAGTAAATCAATAACCAAATAATTAACAATTTAGCTGTTTTACTAATTATTATGTTTAACTAACTGATCAACTAAAACTGTCGTCAAACGTTGAACTAGAATGAGCAAAAACGTAATCATTTTAAATATATTAGCTAATCCAAACGACGTCGTTCTGTTCATGCGGCAGGCAGTCCTAGAGCTCCCTAGGAATGTCACCGGACAAACAGTGAACATGTAATTATTTGGGCATTTCGAGAAAAGTACCAAATGAACATTTTCAAGACTCCTAGTACATGCACACCGTCTATGTATTAATCATATTCAAGACTTCTAATACATGTAGACTATTTATTAATCATATTCAAGACTTCTAATACTTGTACACTGACTATTTATAAATCATATTCAAGACTTCTAATACTTGTACACTGACTATTTATTAATCATATTCAAGACTTCTAATACATGTAGACTATTTATTAATCATATTCAAGACTTCTAATACATGTACACTATTTATTAATCATATTCAAGACTTCTAATACTTGTACACTGACTATTTATTAATCATATTCAAGACTTCTAATACTTGTACACTGACTATTTATTAATCATATTTACTATCTCCATTGCTTCCCCTGGTGTTCTTAAAACTCTTTATTCTTTTAGATTGTTGCTGGAGCTACGGATTTCGTGTAATACTCTCGGCAGATGGCTTGCTATTTCTGTAGAGATGGATCTAGCTTGATGAGGTAAAACTCGGTGGAATAAAGTCAGTTCTTCTTCTTTAAACCTGTTAGATTTAACATATTATACATCATAGATTGACCCAGTGGCGGCTCGTCATTAAGTGCCAGAGGGGTAGGGCCCCACCAAAAATAATTTGTAACGTTTATTTATTACGTAGTGGACAAAAATATAACCTAACCCAAAACCATGATTTTCCCGAAAATGTGTTTCCGGCCTCACCAACAACAACGATCACGAGCCACCACTGGATTAACCTCGCTTCCTTCGCCCGTTGTAACAATCGCATCTTTTGCTCCTGTTTCCGTAACATGATGTTTCTTTTTTTTTTTAAAGGAATGGGTTGTTAGCCCATTGCCCAACCCCCAATCTGGAGGACCAGGAGGCCACATTTCGTCTGACCTATATCCTTCAACCTTTCTGATATGGGTGTCCCTACTAGGAGCAACGCTCCTGTTAGCATAGCACTCCCAATCATGGAATTACGCAAGCTCCCCACCTCTACAAGTTAATGACCTCGTTGCGATGCTCAACATTTGGAAACAAAAGGACTAAATCTTAGGACAAAACTTAAAATATATAAAAGTAATGTACTGGGAGTGCTATTATTACAGCTACAAGGTGTTCAAGATAATTGCAGCCCCATTGACAAATCGAAATTTGCCAGATAACCTATCACGTTGTGTTTATTTACTATTTAAGCCGGTTCTGACTAGCTCGTCCTACGTCACATATGTTCATCGCCCCTTCCCGCACTACAATTACACACCGTCACACAACCTTGACCTATACTACGTCATAACTGAAACTTCTCATTTCCATACATATATGCCAGATTAGCTCCATTCATAGGCTGCTTTTAAGTTGACCCTGTAGTAGTCAATTCTGGAAAATGACCCAACACATAATACACAAGTTGGAGACATTTCAGAATAAATGTTGAAGAAGAATCCTGCAGATTTTATGGCCACATACCATAACAAATGAGGAGCTTTTGAAACGAACAGACTGTGCATCCACCCGATTGAATCTAGGTCAGGTGTTCCCCGTCAGTTGTCAGGCCTAGTTACTTAGAGTTGACTGTGGTTGACCACATCATCCATCATGGGCCGACGGTCAATGACAAATACGGACCTAACACCCTATTACCCTATATACGACAAGGTATAAAACGTTCCTGGTTTTTTTAATGTGGGAGAAGGTGAGAAATCAAAAGTAGAATGTAAGAAAGTGATGATGTTGCTGGTGAGAAAAGTAGAATGTAAGAAAGCGATGACGTTGCGGGTGAGAAAAGTAGAATGTAAGAAAGCGATGACGTTGCGGGTGAGAAAAGTAGAATGTAAGAAAGCGATGATGTTGCAGGTGAGAAATGTAGAATGTATGAAAGTGATGATGTTGCGGGTGAGAAAAGTAGAATGTAAGAAAGCGATGATGTTGCGGGTGAGAAAAGTAGAATGTAAGAAAGCGATGATGTTGCAGGTGAGAAATGTAGAATGTATGAAAGTGATGATGTTGCGGGTGAGAAAAGTAGAATGTAAGAAAGCGATGATGTTGCAGGTGAGAAATGTAGAATGTATGAAAGTGATGATGTTGCGGGTGAGAAATGTAGAATGTAAGAAAGCGATGACGTTGCGGGTGAGAAAAGTAGAATGTAAGAAAGCGATGATGTTGCAGGTGAGAAATGTAGAATGTATGAAAGTGATGATGTTGCGGGTGAGAAAAGTAGAATGTAAGAAAGCGATGATGTTGCGGGTGAGAAAAGTAGAATGTAAGAAAGCGATGATGTTGCAGGTGAGAAATGTAGAATGTATGAAAGTGATGATGTTGCGGGTGAGAAATGTAGAATGTATGAAAGTGATGATGTTGCGGGTGAGAAAAGTAGAATGTAAGAAAGCGATGATGTTGCAGGTGAGAAATGTAGAATGTATGAAAGTGATGATGTTGCGGGTGAGAAAAGTAGAATGTACGAAAGCGATGACGTTGCGGGTGCCTGGATAAATTAAGTTACGGTTTTCAATTTCCGGGTGTTTGAGAAAACGAGACGTTGTCCTGGTCAGGAAATACATTAGTCCAGAAGCTGTCACAGCTGCGTCAGAATTTAAATGTAGATTTGGTAGTATCTGGATCACCATGTGGTGGCGTGTCGATGATCTGATTAATAGATTAGTTTCAAGTGGATTACTCCGGGAGATTAGTAATGGAATCTTATCGAGTTTGCTGGAGCAACGGTTGGATAAGCTTCTTATGTTGACTCTGACACTAGAAATCAAAGATTGAATCACGGAGAAATGTTGACTTTTAAACTGTGTCTACAATTGGTGAGAATCTCAGTGTAGAGTTGGAGAGTGATCAGTTTGTATATCACGTTTCATACAGATTAATGGTCGAATTTTTCTATTGATTAATTGATTAATGGGATCAATATCATCACACTTCGATGAGTAACCATATGTGCTTTGATCTCTGTTTTTTTGGTTACACTAGAAGATCGTAGTGCAAGAACTCAATAGCGCAGACGAGGGTCCCTGATATCATTCAGAAGATGGTGACAACATTAGTCATCATCATCAAGTTGTGTATCCTTTATAGGATGTTGCTCTCTTTGCAACGCGTTTGAAATTCACTCTGTCTCTAGCCAGTTCACCCACTTCGTTGATAGTTTCTTCAATATCTTGTAGACATCTTCTTCTTGATCTGCCTCTGCGTCATAAGAGCCTGCTCTCTAGTATTGTTCTTTCCAGGACATCGTGACGCTTGATGTGACCAAAGTATGTAATTTTTCTGTATAGTATGTTGTTTATCAGCCAATTCTCTTTAACATTTAGTTGTTTCAGGACATCAGTGTTCTTTCTTTATTCTGTCCATGGTATTCGTAGGATCTTTCTGTAGCATTTCGTTTCAAAGGAGTGGATCTTCGTTCTTGTTTTTTGGACAACATTGGTAAACAATTAATTTTTTTATTTGTCTAATAAATTTGTCCTGGACAGCGGAGGTGCAGTCTGCTTTTTTGTGATTTTTTAAAACTGCCAAGTGTTCTTATACGTAGTCAACTTAAACACGGGCCCAACATTTTAATGTTTCTCTCCAATAGGACTAGGAACTCTATCTCACCTACACTGTCATAAGGGATCTATGGGAAAATATATCTATTGTCCATGAGGGTGCAAACCGAGTACGTTTGGAACAAGAGCGAGTGTCTAATCTCTACGCTACAGAGACCAAGACATAGACTGTTACAGAGACCAAGACATAGACTTGTCTACTCTTACAGAGACCCAGACAGAGACTTGTCTACTCTTACAGAGACCCAGACATAGACTGTTACAGAGACCAAGACAGAGACTTGTCTACTGTTACAGAGACCCAGACAGAGACTTGTCTACTGCTACAGAGAACATGACATAGACTTGTCTACTCTTACAGGGACCAAGACATAGACTTGTCTACTCTTACAGAGACCCAGACAGAGACCAAGACAGAGACTTGTCTACTCTTACAGAGACCCAGACAGAGACTGTTACAGAGACCCAGACAGAGACTGTTACAGAGACCAAGACATAGACTGTTACAGAGACCCAGACAGAGACTTGTCTACTGTTACAGAGACCCAGACAGAGACTTGTCTACTGTTACAGAGACCCAGACAGAGACTTGTCTACTGTTACAGAGACCCAGACAGAGACTTGTCTACTGTTACAGAGACCCAGACAGAGACTTGTCTACTGTTACAGAGACCCAGACAGAGACTGTTACAGAGACCCAGGCAGAGACTGTTACAGATACCCAGACAGAGACTGTTACAGAGACCCAGACAGAGACTGTTACAGAGACCCAGACAGAGACTGTTACAGAGACCCAGACAGAGACTGTTACAGAGACCCAGACAGAGACTGTTACAGAGATTCAGACAGAGACTGTTACAGAGAAGATTGAGCAATAATCACGAGTAAATCATTTATTACTGTCATGGGCGTTCACAGATATATTCCAAGGATGGGGCAATATTACCCAAACAGATGTTGTACGTTTACAACGTTGAAATGGAGAATACCAGATTTGCATAAAATTGTGGTATTAAAAAAGATATTTTCCAGGGGATGGCACTTGCCTCCTTCTTGTCTTAAAGTATGGACGCCCATGACTATAGTGATCTACGAAACATATCTTTCTTGGCTTGGTAGTACTCATTTGTTATAAAACTATACTTTCGGCTCAGTACTACTTTCGGCTCAGTACTACTTTCGGCTCAGTACTACTTTCGGCTCAATATTACTTTCGGCTCAGTACTACTTTCGGCTCAGTACTACTTTCGACTCAGTACTACTTTCGGCTCAGTACTACTTTCGGCTCAGTACTACTTTCGGCTCAGTACTACTTTCGACTCAGTACTACTTTCGGCTCAGTACTACTTTCGGCTCAGTACTACTTTCGGCTCAGTACTACTTTCGGCCCAGTACTACTTTCGGCCCAGTACTACTTTCGGCCCAGTACTACTTTCGGCCCAGTACTACTTTCGGCTCAGTACTACTTTCGGCTCAGTACTACTTTCGGCCCAGTACTACTTTCGGCTCAGTACTTTTGTTTTTGGGTTCGTTGAATTTAGTTGTAGTCATAGCTCATAATATGGTACATCTGAGTGATTTTTGTGGGAAGGTTTGCTTTCCTTATCACTAGTGTCTCACGTCATTCAGGCAAGTCTTACTTCGATTTCAGATGTGCTTGTAAATTAGATTCCCAAGTAAAGGATTAGGTTTCCTGTAGACCAGCCACGTACTGTGTGCCTACATAATATTTTTGACCCAAGCTAGCTTCGAGTGTCAAAATGTCCCCGGAATTTGGTCACAAGAGCAGCGTGGTATCAACTCCGTCATTCGTGACTCATGTCGAGTACTTCATTTAGGAACATCAAGAGAGCAAGAGTCGCTATTACGCTCTTGTCATGTAGAAGGTGACTTCGGCTAACAAAAATCGCTGAAACGTTCAGTCAATATCGAAAGCGCGTCATTTTATTTTGACTGAAAAAAGCAGCTAAATAAAATGTTTTTTATTTAAAACAGTTCAAATCGAAATGTAAAAATAAGTATCTATATTAATTGTTTAGTTTTTTTCTCTCTAAAATTTGATTCTTTCATTAGAGCAGACATTCACCTAGTTAGTTTCAACTTATAGCCAGTATAGCAGGAATTCACTTCATTTGTTTCAAATTATTGTAATTAATTTAGCAGGAATTCATTTAGTTACCAGTGTCAAACATGACCAATAACAGCAGTTAATGAGCGGAAAATCATAACGACAGAGATGAGGTGTCTTAGAAGAGCTGCAAGTGTGAGAATAAGAGACAAAATTAGAAATGAAGAAATCAGAAGAAGACTGGATGTGAAACGAGTTATGCAATTCGTAAAAGAACAACAGATTAAATGGTTTGGACACCTGACAAGAATGACCTGGTATCGCCTACCACAGAGAGCCACACAGAAAAGATATAAAAAAGTAAATGGTGGAAGAGAAGAAGAAGATTCCCTTAGTTTGTTTCAAATTATACTGCGATGTTTATAGCAACAGTTGTTCTATTTCCAGTCACAAATTTGATTATCATTGGGCCCTTCTGGCAGTCACGGGTCCTGTTAATTTCAACTGGTAACAATAATTATATTCACAGATTTCCACCTAGCACGTTTCTGCTGACATCATTGTGGGATTGTTGTGGTGTGCAATAGACATGGGTTCAGCTTTGTCGTTCGCCGTCCCTGTCACTTGAGAACTTGATTGCCCGGTAAAGCGTTCCTTTGTTTATTTTGCTTTCAACACCACACACACACACTGACCGCCGGACCCTTAGAATCGGACACCATCTTTGAACAGGTTAATCTTATGGTAAAATTTCCGTCTTCAATCAGCGTACAGGGTTTGAAACACATGCAAATCTCCGCGGACAATCGAGCAGAGCCAATTGTTCCCTTTTAGTCTGTTGTTCAGTACTTGTCTGTACAACCTGGCCGACAGAATAACTCGTGCCCTGAAGGCTAATAATACGTTGCCGGACTTGTTGTAACACTTGAGAATTGCCTTGACAACATTCCTTCTTATTTGTATATCCGTGAGTGCCCTCTGTTTAAACTGGACACACTCTCCCGATCTAAAAATTGAGAATAAATCTTGGACACTCATCAAGTTTGTCCGCAGCTATGTTTCTCAGACTAACACGAAATCCAAAATTTTGAATTGGGAAAATGACAATTAGTCTTTTGTTAGTTTCACATTTGTCTTAATGTCTGTCACCTACCAGGATCTGGTGACAGATTGATGGATTGATTGATTGATTGATTGATGTAACAATAATTGATTGACTTGAACACGAACTATACTGGATGCAGAGCAGTGGATAAAACAAACTATTCAAATGACGAAGACCACGCGATATAATTTGCAGCATCATTCATAGTCTGCCCAGGGGCACACACAATTATTCATACTCGTGCCCAGGGACACACACAATCATTCATACTCGTGCCCAGGGACACACACAATTTCAACTCATTTGGAGCAGACTACTGTGGCAGAAGCATCATCAGCATTTGAGATTTTCTGTCGGCTTTTATGATTATTTTTAAAGGTGTGGGTTGCTGGTCCTACACTCTCACCCCCTTGACTTACTGACTTATTACTCTCCGCTCCCCCCGAAGCACAGAGCCTCAACAATTGTTGTTCACCTCTTTTCCCGGTTTCTCGCTGCTGTCTTGATGGCTTCACAGGATGATCCAATATACCTTCAGTTTCCCAAGAAGATTCCGTCTCCAGGTCTGTTTAGGACGTTTCCTTGTTCGTTTTCCTTGCGGGTTCCCCTCAAGTTCTTGTCTAGTAATACTCAACTGTGTCTTCCGTACGGTATGTCCGACACATCACCATTATCTCCACTTAACCTGCTTCATCACAGCTTCCTGCTCTGTTGGTATCAACAGGAATGTCAATCAAATTTATATAAGATTGGAGACATAAGACGCGGAAAGCAAAGTTGATAACACGCTGCATTATAGACCAAGTGTTGTGGAGATTCCGTGGTACGAGACCAGCATGGGCCTAATTCTTGGTCTGCATACAGTACTTGGTTGGGCTACATGGAGACTTTAGTGGGAGGTGGGGGAATGTCTAAATTACAAGCACCTCTGAAGTCGAAGTAAAGCTCGCCTGAATGGCAAGGAACACTGGTGATAAGGAAATCAAGTCCTCACTCAAAAATAAGAGTCAGAGACTATGAATTCATAGCTTCCGAATGTAGAAAAAAACCAATTATAAGCTAAGTACTTGTAAACAAAGAGAAGCAAATAACATATCTGAACGTTGGAGATCTTTGATTATTGAGTACAGCTCAAACACTTCATACAACGAGGAAGTATAATGTCAAGTACTAGAAATCATCAGGGAATACAAATCGACAATTCAAAGAATCTAGGCAGAAATACGTCACAACACTACCTGGAATCACTAGTACAGAATCCACAAGAGAGCTCTGCAGACGCATGCAAGTCTGAGAATCCACAAGAGAATTCTACAGACGCATGCAAGTCTGAGAATCCACAAGAGAATTCTACAGACGAATGCAAGTCTGGGACAGAAAGGTTATAAACACATTCTTATTATCAAAAGCAAATATGACAGCCAATACCCATTGGAAGCCAGATGGAAGCAATACTGTCAGAAACTCGAATAGAAAGACAAGGAAATAGCAGTATAACCTACAGACATCGTGAAGTATTAGGTCAGAGAAGCTAAACGTATGTCTTTATGAATTGTTAGCTTCTGGATTTGAGGTTATAAGAGCTGTTATGCTAGATCTTTAACATGTGTTTACAAACAAAATATTTGTTTCAATGAGATTATTGACCGGATAAAATATTTGTTTCAATGAGATTATTGACCGGATAAAATATTTGTTTCAATGAGATTATTGACCGGATAAGATATTTGTTTCAATGAGATTATTGACCGGATAAGATATTTGTTTCAATGAGATTATTGACCGGATAAGATATTTGTTTCAATGAGATTATTGACCGGATAAGATATTTGTTTCAATGAGATTATTGACCGGATAAAATATTTGTTTCAATGAGATTATTGACCGGATAAGATATTTGTTTCAATGAGATTATTGACCGGATAAGATATTTGTTTCAATGAGATTATTGACCGGATAAGATATTTGTTTCAATGAGATTATTGACCGGATAAAATATTGGTTTCAATGAGATTATTGACCGGATAAGATATTTGTTTCAATGAGATTATTGACCGGATAAAATATTTGTTTCAATGAGATTATTGACCGGATAAAATATTTGTTTCAATGAGATTATTGACCGGATAAAATATTTGTTTCAATGAGATTATTGACCGGATAAAATATTGGTTTCAATGAGATTATTGACCGGATAAAATATTTGTTTCAATGAGATTATTGACCGGATAAAATATTGGTTTCAATGAGATTATTGACCGGATAAGATATTTGTTTCAATGAGATTATTGACCGGATAAGATATTTGTTTCAATGAGATTATTGACCGGATAAGATATTTGTTTCAATGAGATTATTGACCGGATAAGATATTTGTTTCAATGAGATTATTGACCGGATAAGATATTTGTTTCAATGAGATTATTGACCGGATAAGATATTTGTTTCAATGAGATTATTGACCGGATAAAATATTTGTTTCAATGAGATTATTGACCGGATAAGATATTTGTTTCAATGAGATTATTGACCGGATAAGATATTTGTTTCAATGAGATTATTGACCGGATAAGATATTTGTTTCAATGAGATTATTGACCGGATAAGATATTTGTTTCAATGAGATTATTGACCGGATAAAATATTTGTTTCAATGAGATTATTGACGGATAAAATATTTGTTTCAATGAGATTATTGACGGATAAATATTTGTTTCAATGAGATTATTGACGGATAAATATTTGTTTCAATGAGATTATTGACGGATAAATATTTGTTTCAATGAGATTATTGACCGGATAAAATATTTGTTTCAATGAGATTATTGACCGGATAAGATATTTGTTTCAATGAGATTATTGACCGGATAAGATATTTGTTTCAATGAGATTATTGACCGGATAAAATATTTGTTTCAATGAGATTATTGACCGGATAAAATATTTGTTTCAATGAGTTATTGACGGATAAATATTTGTTTCAATGAGATTATTGACGGATAAAATATTTGTTTCAATGAGATTATTGACCGATAGAGATAAGCATAAATTTGTTTCAATGAGATTATTGACCGGATAAAATATTTGTTTCAATGAGATTATTGACCGGATAAGATATTTGTTTCAATGAGATTATTGACCGGATAAAATATTTGTTTCAATGAGATTATTGACCGGATAAGATATTTGTTTCAATGAGATTATTGACCGGATAAGATATTTGTTTCAATGAGATTATTGACCGGATAAGATATTTGTTTCAATGAGATTATTGACCGGATAAGATATTTGTTTCAATGAGATTATTGACCGGATAAAATATTTGTTTCAATGAGATTATTGACCGGACAAAATATTTGTTTCAATGAGATTATTGACCGGATAAAATATTTGTTTCAATGAGATTATTGACCGGATAAAATATTTGTTTCAATGAGATTATTGACCGGATAAGATATTTGTTTCAATGAGATTATTGACCGGATAAAATATTTGTTTCAATGAGATTATTGACCGGATAAAATATTTGTTTCAACGAGATTATTGACCGGATAAGATATTTGTTTCAATGAGATTATTGACCGGATAAGATATTTGTTTCAATGAGATTATTGACCGGATAAAATATTTGTTTCAATGAGATTATTGACGGATAAAATATTTGTTTCAATGAGATTATTGACGGATAAAATATTTGTTTCAATGAGATTATTGACGGATAAATATTTGTTTCAATGAGATTATTGACCGGATAAGATATTTGTTTCAATGAGATTATTGACCGGATAAAATATTTGTTTCAATGAGATTATTGACCGGATAAAATATTTGTTTCAATGAGATTATTGACCGGATAAAATATTTGTTTCAATGAGATTATTGACCGGATAAGATATTTGTTTCAATGAGATTATTGACCGGATAAAATATTTGTTTCAATGAGATTATTGACCGGATAAGATATTTGTTTCAATGAGATTATTGACCGGATAAAATATTCGTTTCAATGAGATTATTGACCGGATAAAATATTTGTTTCAATGAGATTATTGACCGGATAAGATATTTGTTTCAATGAGATTATTGACCGGATAAAATATTCGTTTCAATGAGATTATTGACCGGATAAAATATTTGTTTCAATGAGATTATTGACCGGATAAAATATTTGTTTCAATGAGATTATTGACGGATAAAATATTGTTTCAAGAGATTATTGACCGGATAAAATTCAGATCATCGAGTATATGGTAGCTGATACTCAAAGTCTGAAGATCGTTCATCTGTCTGCCATCAAAGACAAGTTTTTTGATATCTTTCTTTCTGTCTGTCAGAAATACGTATCATTGTATCAGCTTATAGTAGACGTGTCAGAAATACGTTTCATGGTATCAGCTTTGACTTGCGAAATGTATCATTTCAGCTTATTGGCGTGTCAGAAATACGTATCATTGTATCAGCTTATCGTAGCGTGTCAGAGAAATCGTATCATTGTATCAGCTTTCATGAGCGTTAATGATCTGTTCATCGATTGTCGAAATACGTATCATTGTATCAGCTTATCAGTGAGCGTGTGAGAAATACGTATCATGGTATCAGCTTATCTAGACTTGTCGAAAATACGTATCATGGTATCAGCTATCGTGAGCGTGTCGAAATCGTATCATGGTATCAGCTTATGTAGCGTGTCGGAAATCGTATCATGGTATCAGCTTATTGAAGCGTGTCGGAAATAGTATCATGGTATCAGCTTATCGTAGGCGTGTCAGAAATACGTATCATGGTATCAGCTTATCGTAGACGTGTCAGAGAAATACGTATCATGGTATCAGCTTATCGTAGACTTGTCAGAGAAATACGTATCATGGTATCAGCTTATCGTAGCGTTCAGAGAAATACGTATCATGGTATCAGCTTATCGTAGCGTGTCAGAAATCGTATCATGGTATCAGCTTATCTAGACGTGTCGAGAAATACGTATCATGGTATCAGCTTATCGTAGACGTGTCAGAGAAATACGTATCATGGTGCCAGCTTATCGTAGACGTGTCAGAGAAATACGTATCATGGTATCAGCTTATCGTGAGCGTGTCAGAAATCGTATCATGGTGCCAGCTTATGTGAGCGTGTCAGAAATCGTATCATGGTATCAGCTTATCGTAGACGTGTCAGAAAATCGTATCATGGTGCCAGCTTATCGTAGATGTGTCAGAGAAATCGTATCATGGTATCAGCTTATCGTAGCGTGTCAGAAATCGTATCATGGTGCCAGCTTATCGTAGACGTGTCAGAGAAATACGTATCATGGTATCAGCTTATCGTAGAGGTGTCAGAGAAATCGTATCATGGTGCCAGCTTATGAGCGTGTCAGAGAATCGTATCATGGTATCAGCTTATCGTAGGCGTGTCAGAAATACGTATCATGGTACCAGCTTATCGTAGAGCGTGTCAGGAAATCGTATCATGGTACAGCTTATCGTGAGCGTGTCAGAGAAATACGTATCATGGTATCAGCTTATCGTAGGCGTGTCAGAGAAATCGTATCATGGTATCCAGCTTATCGTAGACGTGTCAGAGAAATACGTATCATGGTATCAGCTTATCGTAGACGTGTCAGAGAAATACGTATCATGGTATCAGCTTATCGTAGCGTGTCAGAGAAATCGTATCATGGTACCAGCTTATCGTAGGCGTGTCAGAGAAATCGTATCATGGTATCAGCTTATCGTAGGCGTGTCAGAAATCAGTATCATGGTGCCAGCTTATCGTGGCGTGTCAGAAAATACGTATCATGGTATCAGCTTATCGTAGACGTGTCAGAGAAATACGTATCATGGTGCCAGCTTATCGTAGCGTGTCAGAGAAATCGTATCATGGTATCAGCTTATGAGACGTGTCAGGAAATCGTATCATGGTGCCAGCTTATCGTAGACGTGTCAGAGAAATACGTATCATGGTATCAGCTTATCGTAGACGTGTCAGAGAAATACGTATCATGGTGCCAGCTTATCGAGCGTGTCAGAGAAATACGTATCATGGTATCAGCTTATCGTAGACGTGTCAGAGAAATACGTATCATGGTATCAGCTTATCGTAGACGTGTCAGAGAAATACGTATCATGGTATCAGCTTATCGTAGACGTGTCAGAGAAATACGTATCATGGTATCAGCTTATCGTAGACTTGTCAGAGAAATACGTATCATGGTATCAGCTTATCGTAGACTGTCAGAGAAATACGTATCATGGTATCAGCTTGACTAGAGCGTGTCGAGAACGTTCATGGTAGGCTGTAGGCTGGTGGCGTAGAGAGTGATGCGTATGGCTGAGTGCGAGAGCTAGTGGCGTAGAGGCTGGGTGGCGTAGAGGCTGGTGGCGTGAGGCTGGTGGCGTGGGTAGAGTGGCGTGAGGCTAGGTGGCGTGAGGCTGAGTGGCGTGAGGCTAGGTGGCGTAGAGGCTAGGTGGCGTAGAGGCTAGGTGGCGTAGAGGCTGGGTGGCGTAGAGGCTAGGTGGCGTAGAGCTGGTGGCGTGGGCTGGGTGTGCGGTCGAGAGGTCTGGTGGCGTAGAGGCTGGGTGCTCGGTGAAGAGTCTGGGTGGCGTAGAGGCTGGTGGCGTAGAGGCTGGGTGGCGTAGAGGCTGGGTGGCGTGAGGCTGGGTGGCGTGAGGCTGGGTGGCGTGAGGCTGGGTGGCGTGAGGCTGGTGGCGTGAGGCTGGGTGGCGTAGAGGCTAGGTGGCGTAGAGGCTGGGTGGCTGGTGGAGGAGCTGGTGGCGTGAGGCTGGTGGCGTAGAGGCTGGGTGGCGTGAGGCTGGGTGGCGTAGGGGGCTAGGGTGGGCGTAGAGGCTAGGTGGCGTAGAGGCTAGGTGGCGTAGAGGCTGGTGGCGTAGAGGCTGGGTGGCGTAGAGGCTGGTGGCGTAGAGGCTGGGTGGCGTAGAGGCTGGGTGGCGTAGAGGCTGGGTGGCGTAGAGGCTGGGTGGCGTAGAGGCTGGTGGCGTAGAGGCTAGGTGGCGGTAGGGAGGCTAGGTGGCGTAGAGGCTGGTGGCGTAGAGGCTAGGTGGCGTAGAGGCTAGGTGGCGTAGAGGCTGGGTGGCGTAGAGGCTAGGTGGCGTAGAGGCTAGGTGGCGTAGAGGCTAGGTGGCGTAGAGGCTAGGTGGCGTAGAGGCTAGGTGGCGTAGAGGCTAGGTGGCGTAGAGGCTGGGTGGCGTAGAGGCTAGGTGGCGTAGAGGCTAGGTGGCGTAGAGGCTGGTGGCGTAGAGGCTAGGTGGCGTAGAGGCTAGTAGTGGCTGGCGTAGAGGCTGGTGGCGTAGAGGCTAGGTGGCGTAGAGGCTAGGTGGCGTAGAGGCTAGGTGGTGTAGAGGCTAGGTGGCGTAGAGGCTAGGTGCTCGTCTCTCGTGCCAAAGGTACTGGGTTCGCTCCCTCGTGGAGCCATCGGGATATTATTCCAGAGATTCCTGATCTCAGTGTAGGTGAGACTGAGCTCCTAGTCCTATCGAAAACTTACGATAAAACGTAGGTCTCGTGTTCAGTTTGAGCAGGTAAAAGAACCCTTGGCAGTTCAAAATCGAGAAGAGCAAGCTGGAAAGCCGCAGCCCAGGAAAAAATCATTGGAAAAGTTTAAAAATAAAACTCCTACAGCATATCTTCACCATCGTCTAAATTATATCGTGACCCTCGCCGGTGCTACGGAGTTAGTGCACTGCCGCTGAGATCTTCCTGTGTAAGAAAAAGATCTGAGAACATATGGTAACTCACCCAAGTGCAATGGTGATGGTTCTATCAACGACTCTATCTCACAAGACCTATCTCACAAGACCTGTCTCACAAGACCTGTCTCACAAGACCTGTCTCACAAGACCTGTCTCACAAGACCTGTCTCACAAGACCTGTCTCACAAGACTTGTCTCACAGGACCTGTCTCACAAGACCTGTCTCACAAGACCTGTCTCACAAGATCTATCTCACAGGACCTGTCTCACAAGACCTGTCTCACAAGACCTGTCTCACAAGACCTGTCTCACAAGACCTGTCTCACAAGACCTGTTCATAAACTAATCTTATTGCTCACATAACATTTGTTCATGTATTTAGAAGTGACCACATATTTTGTTCATGTATTTAAAAGTGACCAACGTTAATATTTTGTTCATGTATTTAAAAGTGACCAACGTTGATATTTTGTTCATGTATTTAGAAGTGACCAACGTTGATATTTTGTTCATGTATTTAAAAGTGACCAACGTTGATATTTTGTTCATGTATTTAGAAGTGACCAACGTTGATGCTGTGAAAGAGGTCATGGTACAGATGAAACTTGTTATCGATACGGTATAGTAGAGAATACTGTGTTACTTGTTATCGATACGGTATAGTAGAGAATACTGTGTTACTTGTTATCGATACGGTATAGTAGAGAATACTGTGTTACTTGTTATCGATACGGTATAGTAGAGAATACTGTGTTACTTGTTATCGATACGGTATAGTAGAGAATACTGTGTTACTTGTTATCGATACGGTATAGTAGAGAATACTGTGTTACTTGTTATCGATACGGTATATTAGAGAATACTGTGTTACTTGTTATCGAAACGGTATAGTAGAGAATACTGTGTTACTTGTTATCGATACGGTATAGTAGAGAATACTGTGTTAGGCTAGTATTTTCTTATTGGTCATCGGCGGACGATGGATAATGTGGTCAACATCCTGGCGGTCACTTTTATTTCTAAATGCTATTTTAGTACACAGTTAAGGTTGGGTATACCTGGAAGCCATTACGGTTGGAAAAAATGCCACTTCTGGTGTGAAATTGAACCTGAACCACATGTCTAAGAAACGAGTGCAATAATAAATACGATATTATGGCTCATGATGATGATAATTTCGCCCGAGTGGTTACCGGGGCCCAAATTGGGGATGCAAAGAATATAACCACTGTCACCTGCCATGCATGACGTAAGAGGCGACTAAGGAGGTTGGTCGTGGGGCTGGCTACCCCACACCGTAAAAACACCAGATATCTACAGAAACCAGAGCCAAGAAAATTCAAAGCTCGCAACCCGAGGAAGAAGAGGAACCCCAAATAGAGGGACTCATGAAGCGAAATTAGCGAAGTGAAATTCGAAAGAAAATCGGGCTGCCGACTCACCGTCTTTCAACCCGGAAGATTTCCAGGATTGGCACCTGGAATGTCCGCACGGAACGCAAAAAACGTGGAGAGTGGCGAGATTTGGAAAAGATGGTCTTGGATAGCGGACTTGGAAGGTCTTGGATGCTGACCTATGCTTCCCTAGGGGCGAAGGGTGAAGATGAAGTTTGTAACATATTATTATAACAGAGCAAATGAATGACAAAAGTGTAAAAACGACAAAGGGTCAATTTACTCTCACAACGGCATCGAATAAAGATAACATAACCGGTTAATCGCTTTAGAGAAAGAAAGAATTAATGTTCTATGACATACTAAACAGAACAACATGACAGATGGTAAAAAACATCAGATTTTTCAGTAGAAATAAATAAAATAGCAGAAGGCGCATTCATTTATGTTTATTTTGCATATGAAGCTCCGCTGTTGAAGATAACTTTTTTATGTATGGAATTTTTCTTTTCCTGCCACAGACAAGGAAATATAAACTCTCGAGCTCGTATCTCGAAACTTTTCTGCCCTCGATATTCAGCTCGACATTTGTTCATGTTTTTTTGTTGTACGAGTGTTTTTCTGAGTCTGCCCTCAATCTTTTCTGAATCTTCTACATTTTCCTCGCCTCGTTAGTTCCAGAATACAAAGATAAAACGTAGAGAATCTTATTCCTATTCCTCGCCTCGTTAGTTTCAGAATACAAAGATAAAACGTAGGAACGTAAAACAAGTAAGATAAACGAAGCTGGCTATGTGAATTATAGAGTGAATTGTGAATGTTATCCTCTAAATATGAACTCTATAACCAATTCACGGTAAACGTCACTATACACAAATTGCAGCAAAGAATGAGCATTAATTCTAACTGTGCGGCGAACCACATGACAAACCCTAGTGGTTATTCACTTTTCCGATAAGCTACTTCAAAAATCAAAACATACAATAAAAGCAAAGTTATTATCAAGATCCATTTTGAAGATCCATGTTCTTTGTAGACTAGAGCAAGTGATGTGTAAACAGAAAAAGAATGTTTAATTCTGCGAAATCTGATGTATGCATTAATGTCCATGTTGCTTAACATTTAACATATGAAACTTTTAACAGATTTGGTTAGAATATCAGCCATTATAATAATTATCTAAAATATTGAAATTCAGTTTCCTTAACATTTTCAGACCGAAGGGTATTAAGTTACTGCCACTTCACATTTATAGACCTATGCTTGCAGGAGTTAGGAGAGCCTGTTCTTTTTCTACTTGAAAGACATCAAGAGTGGGGATTTTTCCTCCGTTTGTTAGGTATAAATTCAGACGAAGTCATGGCACGTAATATACCTTAGACTGTTTTTGCGTGACGATTTGCTTTCTATATCATCGGTGAGCATGGCTATTCAGGCGAACCTTACTTCGACTTCAGAGGTACTTGTAATTTAGATCCCAAATAAAAGACCAAGATTTGTACCGTGTTCACACCAACCAAGTAGAATTTGGCACAAGCTGGCCTCGAACACGAGAATTGCTACAGTAGGTTTTCATTAGCACAACGTTCTATCAACTTCGCTATCGGCGTGAGTGTGAGTGTGAGTGTGAGTGTGAGGTGAGTGTGAGTGTGAGGATGTGAGGATGTGAGTGAGAGTGGAGTGTGAGTGTGAGGTGAGGTGAGTGGAGTGTGAGGAGTGTGAGCGTGAGTGTGAGTGTGAGTGTGAGTGTGAGTGTGAGTGTGAGTGTGGTGTGAGTGTGAGTGTGAGGTGAGTGTGAGTGTGAGGTGAGTGGTGATGAGTGTGGTGAGTGTGAGTGAGATTTTGTGAGTGTGAGTGAGATTTTGTGAGTGTGAGTGAGATTTTGTGAGTGTGAGTGAGATTTTGTGAGTGAGATTTTGTGAGTGTGAGTGAGATTTTGTGAGTGTGAGTGAGAGTGTGAGTGTGAGTGTGAGTGTGAGTGTGAGTGAATGTGAGTGTGAGTGAGATTTGTGAGTGTGAGTGAGAGTGTGTGTGAGTGAGTGTGAGTGTGAGGAGATTTTGTGAGTGTGGGGTGAGATTTGAGTGTGGTGAGATTTTGCCCACAGCTCTCCTGCGTCAAACTAGACAAGCAAACGCTCTTCGTATTACGCCAAGCAGTCCAAATTTTAAAGTTGTACAGAAGAAGGCTCACAATTCCACAGATAATAAAGAAAACAAATGAGGTTTTAAAACCGGCCTGCACTTAAAAAACAACCTTTGCAGAAAAATAAGAATGGCAGATCGAGAAAGAGAGAAGAGAGAGAGAAAGAGAGAGAGAGAGAGAGAGAGAGAGAGAGAGAGAGAGAGAGAGAGAGAGAGAGAAAAGAATAAGAATGAGACAATCAAGCTTCTACGGACATACAACGCGAAGAGACGGTTTAGAACATTTGGTGACAACAGGTAAAATTCAGGAAATCAGAGATCGTGGAGGACAGAGGGAGTAGATTGTGGATGGTATGACATCATGGTTCGACAAAAGATCGATGTCAGAACTGATTAAATTAACCAGAGAAAGAGAAAGAAAGAAAGAGAGAGAGAGAGAGAGATAGAGAGATAGATAAAGATAGAGAGTTGTGGAGAGACATGATCGCCTAACTCAGCAGGCACATCACGTGATTGAATGAATGAAGTCTAATTCAGCAGGCACATCACGTGATTGAATAAACGGAGTCTAATTCAGCAGGCACATCACGTGATTGAATGAAGTCTAATTCAGCAGGCACATCACGTGATTGAATGAATGAAGTCTAATTCAGAAGGCACATCACGTGATTGAATGAACGGAGTCTAATTCAGCAGGCACATCACGTGATTGAATGAATGAAGTCTAATTCAGCAGGCACATCACGTGATTGAATGAAGTCTAATTCAGCAGGCACATCACGTGATTGAATGAACGGAGTCTAATTCAGCAGGCACATCACGTGATTGAATGAATGAAGTCTAATTCAGCAGGCACATCACGTGATTGAATGAATGAAGTCTAATTCAGCAAGCACATCACGTGATTGAATGAACGGAGTCTAACTCAGCAGGCACATCACGTGATTGAATGAATGAAGTCTAATTCAGCAGGCACATCACGTGATTGAATGAATGAAGTCTAATTCAGCAGGCACATCACGTGATTGAATGAATGAAGTCTAACTCAGCAGGCACATCACGTGATTGAATGAATGAAGTCTAACTCAGCAGGCACATCACGTGATTGAATAAACGGAACCTAACAAACTCTACGCATGTATTCATTCTTAGAGCATGAGAACCGTTGACAAAAACCCTCAAAAAGCCAGCTCGTGCTACCGGCGAGTGATTTATAACAAAATACTTGTTATCTTGTTGCCAAGGTTACCAGGGGCGTCTCAGAGTAATTATACTTCATTTCAATATAAGAAATGTCTGCTACATGATCGTCAGTGTACTCCGTGACAAAACAAGAGACAACAAATAGAGATGGGAGAACTATCAATGACTTGTACAAGAAGATCGAAGAATTAGAGTATTGTTTTGATGATCGTTTGCTGAAACAAAAAGGCTTAACGGCGAAGGATTGACATCATTGCAACAAGTTTTTCCATATGGTTCTGTCGCTCTCCATGTAAATGGCACTCATCTTGTTGATAGTACTGCAGACTTATTTGTGTTAGTTCTTATCATCGATATTATCCATTCTATGTGAGCTGTGTAGTTTGCGTGGATAATGTGAGTATGTTGCGTACCTGCTATGGGCTTACAACATGTCGGACAGGCACATTCCGCCAAAGTGTATGAATATTATCCAATAAGACACACATTTGTACAGGCGGGTAACTGTCAGATTTGACACACAGAAGAAACACCAACTTGAAAGTACCACATCTGGAGTTATAGTATTAGATCTAATTCGTCATAGGGAGGTCACTAGAGCTGACACATAGAGGTGCAGCATCACACGTCTGAGACTTGTCATCATCGCAGCGACGGCCGTATTACTTACTGTCAAATATGGCTTTTAGCTTTGCTGCAAACTCTTGATTCCTTGTGCTACTAGAACTACCTCTTGTTCACTGTCCTGTGGTGTTCTTGAGGCACAGAATTGCTACTAGAACTACCTCTGTTCACTGTCCCTGTGGTGTTCATGAGGACAGAATTCTATAGAACTACCTCTTGTTCACTGTCCCTGTGGTGTCTCATGCTGAGACAATGCACAGAACTACCTCTTTGTTCACTGTCTTGTAGTGTATCTGAGCACAGAGCATTGGTAGCTAGAACCACTCTTGTCACTGTCCTAGTGGTGTTCATGCAGGCACAGATTGCTCTAGAACTACTCTTGTTCACTGTCCCTGTGGTGTTCATGCAGGCACAGATTGCTACTAGAACTACCTCTGTTCACTGTCCCTGTGTGTTCATGAGAGGCACATGAATTGCACTAGAACTACCTCTTGTTCACTGTCCCTGTGGTGTTCATCGAGCACAGAATTGCTACTAGAACTACCTCTTGTTCACTGTCCCTGTGGTGTTCATGCGAGGCACAGAATTGCTACTAGAACTACCTCTTGTTCACTGTCCCTGTGGTGTTCATGGAGGCACAGAATTGCTACTAGAACTCCTCTTGTTCACTGTTCCCTGTGGTGTTCATGCGAGGCACAGAATTGCTACTAGAACTACCTCTTGTTCACTGTCCCTGTGGTGTTCATGCGAGGCACAGAATTGCTACTAGAACTCCTCTTGTTCACTTCCCTGTGGTGTTCATGCATGGAGGCACAGAATTGCTACTAGAACTACCTCTTGTTCACTGTCCCTGTGGTGTTCATGGAGGCACAATAGTCACGTTGTCAAGCAATTCAGAACTCCTCTTGTTCACTGTCCCTGTGGTGTTCATGCGAGGCACAGAATTGCTACTAGAACTACCTCTTGTTCACTTTCCCTGTGGTGTTCATGCGAGGCACAGAATTGCTACTAGAACTCCCTCTTGTTCACTGTCCCTGTGGTGTTCATGCGAGGCACAGAATTGCTACTAGAACTCCTCTTGTTCACTGTCCCTGTGGTGTTCATGCGAGGCACAGAATTGCTACTAGAACTACCTCTTGTTCACTTTCCCTGTGGTGTTCATGCGAGGCACAGAATTGCTACTAGAACTACCTCTTGTTCACTGTCCCTGTGGTGTTCATGCGAGGCACAGAATTGCTACTAGAACTACCTCTTGTTCACTGTCCCTGTGGTGTTCATGCAGAGGCACAGAATTGCTACTAGAACTCCTCTTGTTCACTTTCCCTGTGGTGTTCAATGCAGAGCACAGAATTGCTTTAGAACTACCTCTTGTTCACTGTCCCTGTGGTGTTCATGCGAGGCACAGAATTGCTACTAGAACTACCTCTTGTTCACTGTCCCTGTGGTGTTCATGCGAGGCACAGAATTGCTACTAGAACTACCTCTTGTTCACTGTCCCTGTGGTGTTCATGCGAGGCACAGAATTGCTACTAGAACTACCTCTTGTTCACTGTCCCTGTGGTGTTCATGCGAGGCACAGAATTGCTACTAGAACTCCCTCTTGTTCACTTTCCCTGTGGTGTTCATGCGAGGCACAGAATTGCTACTAGAACTACCTCTTGTTCACTGTCCCTGTGGTGTTCATGCAGGCACAGAATTGCTACTAGAACTCCTCTTGTTCACTGTCCCTGTGGTGTTCATGCGAGGCACAGAATTGCTACTAGAACTACCTCTTGTTCACTTTCCCTGTGGTGTTCATGCGAGGCACAGAATTGCTACTAGAACTCCTCTTGTTCACTGTCCCTGTGGTGTTCATGGGGCACAGAATTGCTACTAGAACTACCTCTTGTTCACTGTCCCTGTGGTGTTCATGCGAGGCACAGAATTGCTACTAGAACTCCCTCTTGTTCACTTTCCCTGTGGTGTTCATGCATGGAGGCACAGAATTGCTACTAGAACTACCTCTTGTTCACTGTCCCTGTGGTGTTCATGCGAGGCACAGAATTGCTACTAGAACTACCTCTTGTTCACTGTCCCTGTGGTGTTCATGCGAGGCACAGAATTGCTACTAGAACTCCCTCTTGTTCACTTCCTGTGGTGTTCATGCGAGGCACAGAATTGCTACTTTGTACACCTTCTGATTCCACTGTCCCTGTGGTGTTCATGCATGGAGGCACAGAATTGCTACTAGAACTACCTCTTGTTCACTGTCCCTGTGGTGTTCATGGAGTGCGGTACAGGAATTGCTACTAGAACTACCTCTTGTTCACTGTCCCTGTGGTGTTCATGCGAGGCACAGAATTGCTACTAGAACTACCTCTTGTTCACTGTCCCTGTGGTGTTCATGAGAGGCACAGAATTGCTACTAGAACTACCTCTTGTTCACTGTCCCTGTGGTGTTCATGCATGGAGGCACAGAATTGCTACTAGAACTACCTCTTGTTCACTGTCCCTGTGGTGTTCATGCGAGGCACAGAATTGCTACTAGAACTACCTCTTGTTCACTGTCCCTGTGGTGTTCATGCGAGGCACAGAATTGCTACTAGAACTACCTCTTGTTCACTGTCCTGTGGTGTTCATGCAGGCACAAATTGCTACTAGAACTACCTCTTGTTCACTGTCCCTGTGGTGTTCATGCGAGGCAGCGATTGTACTCTAGAACTACCTCTTGTTCACTGTCCCTGTGGTGTTCATGCGAGGCACATAATTGCTACTAGAACTACCTCTTGTTCACTGTCCCTGTGGTGTTCATGAGAGGCACAGAATTGCTACTAGAACTACCTCTTGTTCACTGTCCCTGTGGTGTTCATGAGAGGCACAGAATTGCTACTAGAACTACCTCTTGTTCACTGTCCCTGTGGTGTTCATGAGAGGCACAGAATTGCTACTAGAACTACCTCTTGTTCACTGTCCCTGTGGTGTTCATGCGAGGCACAGAATTGCTACTAGAACTCCTCTTGTTCACTTCCCTGTGGTGTTCATGCATGGAGGCACAGAATTGCTACTAGAACTACCTCTTGTTCACTGTCCCTGTGGTGTTCATGCGAGGCACAGAATTGCTACTAGAACTCCCTCTTGTTCACTTTCCCTGTGGTGTTCATGCGAGGCACAGAATTGCTACTAGAACTACCTCTTGTTCACTGTCCCTGTGGTGTTCATGCGAGGCACAGAATTGCTACTAGAACTCCCTCTTGTTCACTGTCCCTGTGGTGTTCATGCGAGGCACAGAATTGCTACTAGAACTACCTCTTGTTCACTTTCCCTGTGGTGTTCATGCAGGCACAGAATTGCTACTAGAACTCCTCTTGTTCACTGTCCCTGTGGTGTTCATGCGAGGCACAGAATTGCTACTAGAACTACCTCTTGTTCACTGTCCCTGTGGTGTTCATGCGAGGCACAGAATTGCTACTAGAACTCCCTCTTGTTCACTTTCCCTGTGGTGTTCATGCATGGAGGCACAGAATTGCTACTAGAACTACCTCTTGTTCACTGTCCCTGTGGTGTTCATGCGAGGCACAGAATTGCTACTAGAACTCCTCTTGTTCACTGTCCCTGTGGTGTTCATGCATGAGGCACAGAATTGCTACTAGAACTCCTCTTGTTCACTTCCCTGTGGTGTTCATGCGAGGCACAGAATTGCTACTAGAACTACCTCTTGTTCACTGTCCCTGTGGTGTTCATGCGAGGCACAGAATTGCTACTAGAACTACCTCTTGTTCACTTGTCCCTGTGGTGTTCATGCATGGAGGCACAGAATTGCTACTAGAACTACCTCTTGTTCACTGTCCCTGTGGTGTTCATGCGAGGCACAGAATTGCTACTAGAACTACCTCTTGTTCACTGTCCCTGTGGTGTTCATGCGAGGCACAGAATTGCTACTAGAACTCCCTCTTGTTCACTTTCCCTGTGGTGTTCATGCATGGAGGCACAGAATTGCTACTAGAACTACCTCTTGTTCACTGTCCCTGTGGTGTTCATGCGAGGCACAGAATTGCTACTAGAACTCCCTCTTGTTCACTGTCCCTGTGGTGTTCATGCGAGGCACAGAATTGCTACTAGAACTACCTCTTGTTCACTTTCCCTGTGGTGTTCATGCGAGGCACAGAATTGCTACTAGAACTCCCTCTTGTTCACTGTCCCTGTGGTGTTCATGCGAGGCACAGAATTGCTACTAGAACTACCTCTTGTTCACTGTCCCTGTGGTGTTCATGCGAGGCACAGAATTGCTACTAGAACTCCTCTTGTTCACTTTCCTGTGGTGTTCATGCAGAGCACAGAATTGCTACTAGAACTACCTCTTGTTCACTGTCCCTGTGGTGTTCATGCGAGGCACAGAATTGCTACTAGAACTACCTCTTGTTCACTGTCCCTGTGGTGTTCATGGAGGCACAGAATTGCTACTAGAACTCCTCTTGTTCACTTCCCTGTGGTGTTCATGCGAGGCACAGAATTGCTACTAGAACTCCTCTTGTTCACTGTCCCTGTGGTGTTCATGCGAGGCACAGAATTGCTACTAGAACTACCTCTTGTTCACTGTCCCTGTGGTGTTCATGCGAGGCACAGAATTGCTACTAGAACTACCTCTTGTTCACTGTCCCTGTGGTGTTCATGCGAGGCACAGAATTGCTACTAGAACTACCTCTTGTTCACTGTCCCTGTGGTGTTCATGCGAGGCACAGAATTGCTACTAGAACTACCTCTTGTTCACTGTCCCTGTGGTGTTCATGCGAGGCACAGAATTGCTACTAGAACTACCTCTTGTTCACTGTCCCTGTGGTGTTCATGCATGGAGGCACAGAATTGCTACTAGAACTACCTCTTGTTCACTGTCCCTGTGGTGTTCATGCAGGCACAGAATTGTACTGAACTACCTACCTCTTGTTCACTGTCCCTATGTGTTCATGCTGGGCACATAATTGCTACTAGAACTACCTCTTGTTCACTGTCCCTGTGGTGTTCATGCAGGGCACAGAATTGCTACTAGAACTACCTCTTGTTCACTGTCCCTGTGGTGTTCATGCGAGGCACAGAATTGCTACTAGAACTCCCTCTTGTTCACTGTCCCTGTGGTGTTCATGCGAGGCACTGAAACCTACAAATAATCTGAGGTGGCCATAACGGATCAGATCTGGAGAAAACCGTGGGGAAGCTACGGTAATATTTGGTAAACGGGTGAATTAAACGTGGACAAGTAAATTACGGTATTACATAAAAGTGTAATCCTGATAAAGACATTTGGTCGAAACGTTGAGTATTGTCATTTCTTATATTTACTATTTAATTTGTGCTTTCTTATGTAGTACTGTAAGTTACTTGACCACGTCATAAACGTCTGTGGTATTCACTGCATTGAATGTCTTTGGCCGCTTTTCTTTCCTCATTCTGTGCACATTTAACAAAACTGGAAAGGAAAAAAAAGTAGTCTTTGTATCTAACAATTTGTATTAAATCTCCATGGTAACAGTATGATATTACTAATCAAGAGGAATTATAAAGTGACAGCAGCAATCATACCGCAGTGACAATCCTTCATATGATTCTGATGTCAAGTGGATACAATCATTGTCCAGGATGTTTTACTGAAAGGGCACGAGCGAAGATAAAAGTGACATCGCGGGGAACCGACGAGGGTTTTGCCGTGCGCAGCTTCACTGACACCGACTAAACTTGGTGGGCTTTGCTTGGTTTCTGTGTTTTGCGAGGGGTGAACAGCTGCAAATCACAAGCATAGAAACACACAAGGTGTGACGTACTTTCCAACTTCCATGAGAACAGTTTGGTGGACGGTCGATGTACTAGTGTACTAGTTATTCGTATTCAGTGTTTCGCGATAACGTAGATAAAACGGATTTATTCCATGGATTGGATTGGATATAAATTAACAAATTACACCAGAGACAGAATGTGGCAGTAACTTTACTCAATGTAATCATCAATAGTTTCTTTCTCTTGGTAAAGTTTTCCATATCAACGCCCCTGCTTCGACACTCAGAGGTAATTGACTTATATATAATATTTATTGATATGTTTGTTTTTGTTTCATTGTTGACACAAGGGAGCATGTGGTCGAATGGGTAAAAGCACAATCTTTCAGTTATGAAAACAAGGGTTCGAATCCCAAGTAAGGTAAAAAGATGTTATTTTCTCTTCATGCTACCAAACAAGAAAAAAAAAAGAAATCACCTATTGTGCAGCTTTGTTAGACAGATTTGGTACAGCGGTACTTAACTCAATCCATACCATTAACCACTACAGCGGCACTTAACTCAATCCATACCATTAACCACTACAGTGGCATAGAAATCTACACCAATCTTATTATTGGTCATAATAGTAACTTTTCGCAAGGACAAATTATTGATTGATAGGACCATCATCATTCTACTTCGGCGAATAACTATGTGTGTTCCGATTTCGTTCTAACACAGGAAGCTCTCAGCGGCAGAGCACGAACTCCGTATCACCGGCGATGGTCCCCGATGTAATTTAGAAAAAAAGGAAAATATTTTGTAGGAATTAAAAAAAAAAAATCTTTGTAATGAATTTTTCCCTGGCAGCGGCTGTCCAGCCTGTTCTTCTCGATTTTGAACTGCCAAGGTTTCTTTTAAGTGTTCAATTGAACACGGGACAAACTTTTTATCATCCGTCTCCGATATGACTAGGAACTCGATCTGACCTACACTGAGTTCAGGGATCTCTGGAGGAATATCCAGATCATTCCACGACGGAGAAAACCGTGTACCTTTGACACGAAAGGTGAGTACCTAACCGCTAAAATAGCTTTATCTATATTTAGATATGTCGATGCAGTGTATGATGCTATAATTTAGTGTTATATCTACTACAACTATCGTCAATATAAAATCTTGATGCTATACAACGTCTGGTTTCATAAAACAGATTGCCACTGGAAGAGAGGAATATTATTGGCTTCGACATTCCCCACCAACAGAACAACCATCATATATAAACTACAGAAACCGATCTATTTACCTCCCATAACAAGGAGAATATATAACCTATAGAACAACCATCTATTTACCTCCCATAACAAGGGGAATATATAAACTATAGAACAACCATCTATTTACTCCCATAACAAGGGAATATATAAACTATAGAACAACCATCTATTTACCTCCCATAACAAGGAGAATATATAAACTATAGAACAGCCATCTATTTACCTCCATAACAAGGGAATATATAAACTATACAACATTTGGTAACTCAGTTTACATCTCATCTGTAGAAACAATTATTGCATATATGAAATTACTATCAAATGTCAGCAAGACAAGAATGAAGCTAGATAAGTGGTGTCTAGAAAATCAACGACTCGTTTACTGTGGTTGATGGATACGTCCTGTAAAGGATATTCCACGATTTTCATTTCAATTTTATGTCATGGAGAGTAGCTATTTTCATATTTTATTATGTCCTCTCTGGTGGCGTCTGTGGCTTAGGGGATAGGGACTCGGTCTATTAACCCCGACGTTCTGAGTTCGAATCACGCTGCAGACAGTGTGGTTGCAAATTGTTTCGCGTGGATTGTTACAAAGGACGATGGCACCACCCGTTCAGAAAGCAATGGCAAACTACTGAACGTAATAATGCCTAGAAAAATCACAAACAGCGTTAAAAGCTGGGGTTGACTCGCAAAGTCCTGTAAAGGATATGCAATTAACTTTATTATTGCTGTCTGTTCCCAGTGCAAATACTACGGACTATATTTTTATCTATTTCTCATGAGAGAAGATACCAACAACACAACCAATATATACACAACTCACAAACGTCCTATCTAGAGGGAAAACCCCCATTCAAATCTCTCTCACATTATCGAGTGAATATAGTGAATACAGGCTATTGAGAGAAAGAACATACTAAACCGCAAAGATGGTTCATAAAATCTCTCTCACATTATCGAGTGAATATAGTGAATACATGCTATTGAGAGAAAGAACATACTAAACCGCAAAGATGGTTCATAATTCTAAAATATTTCCTACCAACATATGAACTCATGTATCTACAGACAGATCAGCAAATAATGTATTTATACAACGACGAAGATGCAATCTCTGTGAACTTTGGTAACTTCATACAGAAGAAATTGAACATTAGCAACACATACATTCTCTAGCAATTTTAGCTAATTAAAAGTTGTAAGAAGCAAGGAGAAAACAAATAAGCTAGCAAACATGAAGATAATTAGACGAACAAACAACTTAATGTAACGCATATATATTTAGGTATCTCTAGGGACAGAAATGGCAAACACGAAAACCGTACGCAGATCATTATTTTACTAGGAATTATTAAGACACGTCAAACTAACGAACTCGTACAATGAAAACAAAAACCCAAACACAAAACTTAGCTATTAGTTGTCTGTAGTAATTTGAAAACATAATGAAATACTTTGATTCGTGAAGCAGGAATAGCTTGATTCGTGAAGCAGGAATACTTTGATTCGTGAAGCAGAAATACCTTGATTCGTGAAGCAGGAATATCTTGATTAGTGAAGCAGGAATACCTTGATTCGTGAAGCAGGAATACCTTGATTCGTGAAGCAGGAATAGCTTGATTCGTGAAGCAGGAATACCTTGATTCGAGAAGCAGGAATACCTTGATTCGTGAAGCAGGAATACCTTGATTCGAGAAGCAGGAATACCTTGATTAGTGAAGCAGGAATACTTTGATTCGTGCAGCAGAAATGCTTTGATTCCTGAAGCAAGAATTCTATTAAAATAAGAAGTGTACATAGATGCAAATGATTATTGTCTCCCTGATGTTTGATTAATTGGTGTGACACTAAGAATTACTAAACATGCAGAACTAAATGATATTGAAAATACATTATTAGAAATTATACAAGCATTTACAAAACACTATTTAAATTGCCCGAGTGGTAACGAGGCCCAAATTTGGGGTGTAAAGAATAGAACCACTGTTACCTGCCACGCATGTCGTAAGAGGCGACTAAGGAGGTTAGGCTGAAATCGGATGCACATGTTCTAAACGTGTAAAAGTCTATGCGTTTAGGGGCCTACAAACCAATGTGCAACGTATACACGTTCTTGGCAAAGATCAAACATATCACAAAGAGTGATTAAAATTGGTTGTAAAGAACGAACGCAAAGAAGAAGAAGAAGACTATTTAAATTATACAATCATAAAAAACACTATTTAAATTATTCAATCATAAAAAACACTATTTAAATTATACAAGCATAAAAAACACTATTTAAATTATACAATCATAAAAAACACAATTTAAATTATACAATCATAAAAAACACTGTTTAAATTATACAAGCGTTAAAAAACACTGTTTAAATTATAAATAATAATAATAATTCCTCTTGTACCGTTATACGTTACATAGGGCCTGCAAGTAATTTCTCCATACCGCTCTATCCTGGACAACTCGCTCAATCTCCTCCATGGAAATGAGACCGATATTTCCTGCCTCTCTCAGCAAAGTTCGTTTCAGGGTCTCTTTAGGTCGACCTCTCTTTTTTGAACCCTTTGCATCCAACTTTGATGTCTGCTTTGATATTCGTTGATCATTTCTTCTCAAGGTGTGCCCAACATATCTCCATCTTCTCTTTCTTATAACAGTTGTCACTAGTGGTTGACCAGACATGTCTCTGATTTCATCACTTCTGAATTCGTTCCATTTTATATTCATTATTTCTCGCAGACATCTATTTTCAAATGCATTCAACTTGCTTTCTATATCTTTAGTCATTTTCCAACTCTCGCTAGCATATGTTAGGATTGATACAACATTTGAATTGAAAATTCGTAATTTAGTTTTAATACTATATAACTTGCAGTTCCATATTTTATTTAGACTTTTAAAAGCTGATGTTGCTTTGCCAATTCGTATCATAATTTCTTTTTAACATTTTCTGTGCAATCAAAATTGCTACCTAAATAGGTGAACTGCTCTGTTATTTTTATCATTTTAGATTCCAGTGTGATATCTGCATTACTTGCCATAGGTGTCTTCATTATATTTGTTTTTCATAGCTTATCTGCAGTCCTACTTTTGATGCTATAGATGACAAGTTGTCTGTTTTTCTTTGCATATATTGGTTGTTTCTACTTAACAAGGCAATATCATCTGCAAAATACCAAATCTTCTAGTTGACTACTTTCTACCCAATCGATGCCAGTTTCGTCCCTGCAACATTTTCGTATCACCCAGTCAATGGCCACTCCAAACAATAGCGGAGATAGATTACAGCCTTGCTTTACTCCAATTTCAACCATAAACCAGTCGCTGTGTCCACCATCAGTGCGAACTGCACACTGTGAACCATCATCAATCAATCAAGTGCCATGCCTGCCGGCGTAGGCGATCATGTCTCTCCACAACTCTCTTTGCTTGGTGCATGTAATCAGTTCTGACGTCGATATTTTGTCGAACCATGATGTCAGGCCATCCAACATCTTCTCCTCTGTCTTCCACGATCTCTCCTTCCTGAATTTTACCTGTAGTCACCAAATGTTCTAAACCTTCTCTTCGCATTATATGCCCGAAGAACCTTGATTGTCGGATTCTTATTCTTTTGATAAGGTTTCTTTGTGTGCAGGCCTGATTTAAAACCTCCACGTTTGTTTTCTTTGCTGTCCATGGAATTCTCAACATTCTTCTGTAAAACCACATCTCTGTGGCTTCCAATGATCGTATTGATTGTTTGTTCAGTGTCCATGATTCGCTGCCATACATAAGAATTGGTTCAATATAGCATTGGAGTACTCGTTTTCGCAGTGTCATTGGTAGTGAGTTCACGCATAGTGTGTTCTTCATTTTCATAAAAGCTGCTTTCGTTTGAGCTATTCTACTCCTAATCTCTGTTGTACATCTTCCATCTGGTGTTAAGAATGTTCCTAGATACTTGAATCGATGGACTTGTTTCAGTGTTGTGTTATTTATTTTGATATTGCATGTTGGTGTTTCTTGTTTCTTGGAGACAACCATAACCTCTGTTTTCTTTATACCATCATAGAGGCTCTTAATAATGTTTATTATTTTGTTTGGTATTCCATAGCATTTCAGAATATTCCACAGGGAGATTCTGTGTAGACTATCAAAGGCTTTTTTAAATCGATGAAATTTAGTATGAGTGGTTGTTGCTTCTCAATATGTTCCTCCACAATTAGTCGTAGGGTAATTATTTGGTCTATGCAGCTTCTCCCAGGTCTAAAACCGGTATGGCGTCTTTTCTTGCAAGTTTCTGTAACTCTTTCAATTTCTTGTGATGAGGTAGCTGGTCTCACGCACCAGTCCTCCTCCTTTTTCATCCGGGCTTGGAACCGACATTGGCAGAGTTATAAATTATACAAGCATTTAGAAAGCACTGTTTAAATTATACAAGCATTAAAAAATATGATACAGTGGATACCATTTGATTGTAACTTTGATGGTGAGACAGAGAGATTGACGAGAAAGGAAGTGTGTGTGTGTGGGGGAAGGGGAGAAATGGTAGAATCGGTAGATACTGAATACTTCTATCGGAGACGGACAATAAAACATAGATCATGTGTTGAACTTGAGCACAGAAAAAAACCCTTGATAGTTCAAAATAAAATCGGGAAGTGCATTATGGGAAGCAGCTGTCCGGGAACAATTCGTTAATAAAATAAAATAATAAAAATTTTTACAAAATATTCTCACCGTCTTCTAAATTGCATCGGAAACTTTGCCGGTGCTACGGTTATCGTACACTGTCGCTAAGATATTCCTGTACAAAGAGAAAGAGAACGTAGTATACATAGTTACTCACCGAAGTGCAAGGATGATGGTCCTATCAATCAATCAATCAATCAATTAATCAATCAATCAATCAATCAATTAATCAATCAATCAATCAATCAATTAATTAATCGAGTATCCTGTATCCTAAAAGTGTCGTTTACAAAACGACCACATATATCTACACACAAGTATGTCAATACATCTACGTATGTATCAAACTTTACAACAAAAATTAAATTATTTAAATACATTTTTGTCTTTGTGTAGGAATAAGCTATATGCAGCTTAGTATGATGACTACAAAAGTTACCAACAACACCAGAAAAGACAGTCACCAACATCAGCATAAGAAAGAATGCTGGGGCAGAACCTTGCTTGAATTACATTGAGAAACAAAGAATGAAGTGATTTTGACACTTCATAAGAATGCAACCAAACTACACTGTATACAGTCTTCTACAACAGAACATCCGAAAAGAAGGAAAGAGGAAGACCACGAAAAAGATGGATAGATGACAGTAGAATCCTGTCAAAGAGCAAAATTAACTATCACCCAAGCCGCGCAGCACAAGATAAAAACAGACAACCACGACACTGGGCAACAAGCCAATAACAGCGTGACGACAAATGAAAGAAAGAAAAAGGGTTTTGTCTTTGTTTGAAACCACGAAAAGTATCAATAATTCCATCCAAATTCACAACTTTTGTATCTATTTACAGGCTACAGGCAGAATACATTTTCTGGCAAACGAATGTTCATTATGTTATATCGTTTCCGTGACCTTTCTTCTATCTATTGTTGCAAACTGACAGCACAAAATATTGTGATTATTGGTGTTTTTTTTACATATCGTAAACGTTTTTTTTATCCTAAACCGTAGTTGTTATTGTTGTTGTTGAGTTGGGTTCCAATTTGAACTTTAGGCGCATCAATTTACTTCCTTATCAAGTGCCATCAGATATTTTCTGAATGATTTAAGCAACATATTCCACAGATAAGTAACCCACTGATGACATTTTGTATCTGGTTATAACAAATAGAGACTGCCCCAAGTAACGTTTCAACAACCATCAAGAAGGAAAGAAATCATGTTGAATTAAATCGTTGTTATAGCCCTTGAGCTTCTGTTGTTGATAATATGTCAACCACGCTGTGAAACAATGGCTTCTTATAATTTAACAATAGTTTATATTCCAAGATATTTTGTGAACGGACCGATACTATTTATTCCAAGATATTTGTGTGAACTGATCGATACTAATAATACTATTGTGTTGCAAACTTCTGTGATCAACTTCTGCTATGCGACTACTCCGGTGTGTGTCATAAACAGGACAGTGGTGCGCTTGGGGTCTTCATCGGTCCACCATAGTTTGTTCTGTAGGGTTGTTGCTGTTGGCCATATTTCCTTCTCACGCTGCTCAGTCTGTGGCAGTCTTGCAAGATGTGCTCTGATGATTGCTTTGGTGCTCCACATGTGTAGGTAGCCGAGCTCCTGAGACCCATTCTCTGCAAATTGCTCTGAGACCGCAGTGTTCCGCACTAAGTCTGAAGACTGTGGTCTGCTCTTTTCTGTTTAATGTATTTATGGTGTCGCAAGCAATCTTTCGAGCTTCAAGACTCTTATGCCCTCCTCAATTTTCGCTGAAGCAAATAGTTCTTGTCAAGAGCCTCTGACTAACAAGAACACGCAGATCGATTGTATAATTGTAAAACATGTCAACAATATCAAGTATATTTTATAATATCGAGATTAAAACTAGTTTTAGGAGATGAGCCTAGCATTGTGATTGATGGTCTGTGGAGCTTTTAAAATCCGCGTCTGAACACCTGGAGGAGGGGGCTTTCAGTCATGACCTATGCATCGTCGGGACATTCTACAGTATTTCTTTCTTTCCTTCTGTCTTTTCTCGATTGCTGTTTTGCACTACAGCGTCAGGATTAGAAGAGATTTTCAGAATGGGTTATTGTGTGCGCTTTGAACATTGTATCTTCAGTAAATGTATTGAAACTTATATTTAGATCTTCAAGAATTCAAATTAAATGAATTGTAACCAGAATCATAACTAACTGAAATTACAACTAGTTCTTCTTTTTGTTCTACCTCGTCGATTTCTGGTCATTCGTTGAATTCACTGTGCACCACAATTTGGACAGTCAGCTTCCGATCTATAAGGTTTCCCACCCACAGGGCGAATGTGTGGGGGCACAGGTTTCTTCTCAGCTGACTAAGGAGATTTCAATAGTGAAGTGTTTAGTATACAACTGACTAACGAGATTTCAATGGTGAAGTGTTTAGTATAGAGCTGACTAAGGAGATTTAAATGATGAAGTGTTTAGTATACAGCTGACTTAGAAGATTTCAATGGTGAAGTGTTTAGTATACAGCTGACTAAGGAGATTTCAATAGTGAAGTGTTTAGTATACAGCTGACTAAGGAGATTTCAATGGTGAAGTGTTTAGTAAACAGCTGACTAAGGAGATTTCAATGATGAAATGTTTAGTATAGAGCTGACTAAGGAGATTTCAATGGTGAAGTATTTAGTATAGAGCTGACTAAGGAGATTTAAATGGTGAAGTGTTTAGTATACAGCTGACTAAGGAGATTTAAATGGTGAAGTGTTTATTATACAGATGACTAAGGAGATTTCAATGGTGAAGTGTTTATTATACAGCTGACTAAGGAGATTTAAATGGTGAAGTGTTTAGTATAGAGCTGACTAAGGAGATTTCAATGATGAAGTGTTTAGTATACAGCTGACTAAGGAGATTTCAATGGTGAAGTGTTTAGTATAGAGCTGACTAAGGAGATTTCAATGATGAAGTGTTTAGTATACAGCTGACTAAGGAGATTTCAATAGTGAAGTGTTTAGTATAGAGCTGACTAAGGAGATTTCAATGATGAAGTGTTTAGTATACAGCTGACTAAGGAGATTTCAATGATGAAGTGTTTAGTATAGAGCTGACTAAGGAGATTTCAATGGTGAAGTGTTTATTATACAGCTGACTAAGGAGATTTAAATGGTGAAGTGTTTAGTATAGAGCTGACTAAGGAGATTTCAATGATGAAGTGTTTAGTATACAGCTGACTAAGGAGATTTCAATAGTGAAGTGTTTAGTAAAGAGCTGACTAAGGAGATTTCAATGATGAAGTGTTTAGTATACAGCTGACTAAGGAGATTTCAATGATGAAGTGTTTAGTATAGAGCTGACTTAGAAGATTTCAATGATGAAGTGTTTAGTATAGAGCTGACTAAGGAGATTTCAATGGTGAAGTGTTTAGTATAGAGCTGACTAAGGAGATTTCAATGATGAAGTGTTTAGTATACAGCTGACTAAGGAGATTTCAATGATGAAGTGTTTAGTATAGAGCTGAATTAGAAGATTTCAATGATGAAGTGTTTAGTATAGAGCTGACTAAGAAGATTTCAATGATGAAGTGTTTAGTATAGAGCTGACTAAGGAGATTTAAATGGTGAAGTGTTTAGTATAGAGCTGACTAAGGAGATTTAAATGGTGAAGTGTTTAGTATAGAGCTGACTAAGAAGATTTCAATGATGAAGTGTTTAGTATAGAGCTGACTAACGAGATTTCAATGATGAAGTGTTTAGTATAGAGCTGACTAAGGAGATTTCAATGATGAAGTGTTTAGTATAGAGCTGACTAAGGAGATTTCAATGATGAAGTGTTTAGTATAGAGCTGACTAAGGAGATTTCAATGATGAAGTGTTTAGTATAGAGCTGACTTAGGAGATTTCAATGGTGAAGTGTTTAGTATAGAGCTGACTAAGGAGATTTCAATGATGAAGTGTTTAGTATAGAGCTGACTAAGGAGATTTCAATGATGAAGTGTTTAGTATAGAGCTGACTTAGAAGATTTCAATGATGAAGTGTTTAGTATAGAGCTGACTTAGGAGATTTCAATGGTGAAGTGTTTAGTATAGAGCTGACTTAGGAGATTTCAATGATGAAGTGTTTAGTATAGAGCTGACTTAGGAGATTTCAATGATGAAGTGTTTAGTATACAGCTGACTAAGGAGATTTCAATGATGAAGTGTTTAGTATAGAGCTGACTTAGGAGATTTCAATTATGAAGTGTTTAGTATAGAGCTGACTAAGGAGATTTCAATGGTGAAGTGTTTAGTATAGAGCTGACTAAGGAGATTTCAATGATGAAGTGTTTAGTATAGAGCTGACTTAGAAGATTTCAATGGTGAAGTGTTTAGTATAGAGCTGACTAAGGAGATTTCAATGATGAAGTGTTTAGTATAGAGCTGACTAAGGAGATTTCAATGATGAAGTGTTTAGTATACAGCTGACTAAGAAGATTTCAATGATGAAGTGTTTAGTATAGAGCTGACTAAGGAGATTTCAATGATGAAGTGTTTAGTATAGAGCTGACTAAGGAGATTTCAATGATGAAGTGTTTAGTAAACAACTGACTAAGGAGATTTCAATAGTGAAGTGTTTATTAAACAGAAAGTTGTTAGTTCGATTCCTTACCGAGTCATATGTGCAATTTATTCATGAGATTCTAACATTCCTGCTGTAGCTACTGAGCTCGTGTTTTTTTACAACATTCTCGACAGCGTGCAATTTCTGCCGAGAGGGAAGGAGCCATACGTGAAATCAGGGACATGAAGCCAATCCTTCGCATTTAGACAACTTGAAAAACATAAACATAAATTCTCTGATATCAAACTCAAAACTTGGAAAGGGACTTCTCCTCTCCTCCTCACATCCGCCTCTCGTATACTCTCCTCCTCCATCCCTCTCATATACCCTCCTCCTCACAACCCCTCTCATATACCCTCCTCCTCACACCCCCTCTCTATACTCTCCTCCTCCATCCCCTCTCATATACCCTCCTCCTCACAACCCCTCTCATATACCCTCCTCCTCACATCCCCTCTCATACTCTCCTCCTCCCATCCCCCTCTCATATACTCTCCTCCTCACAACCCCCTCTCATATACCCTCCTCCTCACACCCCCTCTCATATACTCTCCTCCTCACATCCGCCTCTCGTATACTCTCCTCCTCACATCCCCTCTCATATACCCTCCTCCTCACAACCCTCTCATATACCCTCCTCCTCACACCCCTCTCATATACTCTCCTCCTCCATCCCCTCTCATATACCCTCCTCACAACCCCCTCTCATATACTCTCCTCCTCACATCCCCTCTCATATACTCTCCTCCTCACATCCCCTCTCTATACTCTCCTCCTCACATCCCCTCTCTATACCTCCTCCTCACACCCCTCTCATATACTCTCCTCCTCACATCCCCCTCTCATATACTCTCCTCCTCACATCCCCCTCTCATATACCCTCCTCCTCACAACCCCTCTCATATACCCTCCTCCTCACAACCCCTCTCATTACTCTCCTCCTCACAACCCCTCCTCATACTCTCCTCCTCCATCCCCTCTCATATACTCTCCTCCTCCATCCCCTCTCATATACTCTCCTCCTCACATCCCTCCTCATATACCCTCCTCCTCCATCCCCTCTCATATACCCTCCTCCTCACAACCCCTCTCATATACTCTCCTCCTCACAACCCCTCTCTATACTCTCCTCCTCACACCCCCTCTCATATACTCTCCTCCTCACAACCCCTCTCATATACTCTCCTCCTCACAACCCCTCTCATATCTCTCCTCCTCCATCCCTCTCTCTATACTCTCCTCCTCACATCCCTCTCTCATATACTCTCCTCCTCCACCCCCTCTCATATCCCTCCTCCTCACATCCTCTCTCATATACTCTCCTCCTCACCCCTCTCATATACCCTCCTCCTCACCCCCTCTCATATCTCTCCTCCTCCACCCCCTCTCATATACTCTCCTCCTCACCACCCCCTCTCATATACTCTCCTCCTCACACCCCCTCTCTATACTCTCCTCCTCACCACCCCCTCTCATATACTCTCCTCCTCACCACCCCCTCTCATATACTCTCCTCCTCACACCCCCTCTCATATACTCTCCTCCTCACACCCCCTCTCATATACTCTCCTCCTCACAACCCCTCTCATATACTCTCCTCCTCACATCCCTCTCTCATATACTCTCCTCCTCACATCCTCCTCTCATATACTCTCCTCCTCACAACCCCTCTCATATACTCTCCTCCTCACACCCCCTCTCATATACTCTCCTCCTCACAACCCCTCTCATATACTCTCCTCCTCACATCCCTCTCTCATATACTCTCCTCCTCACAACCCTCTCTCATATACTCTCCTCCTCACACCCCCTCTCATATACTCTCCTCCTCACATCCCCTCTCATATACTCTCCTCCTCACAACCCCTCTCATATACTCTCCTCCTCACATCCTCCTCTCATATACTCTCCTCCTCACATCCCTCTCTCATATACCCTCCTCCTCACAACCCCTCTCTATACTCTCCTCCTCACAACCCCTCTCTATACTCTCCTCCTCACAACCCTCTCTCATATACTCTCCTCCTCACACCCCCTCTCATATACTCTCCTCCTCACAACCCCTCTCATATACTCTCCTCCTCACATCCCTCTCTCATATACTCTCCTCCTCACACCCCCTCTCATATACTCTCCTCGCTTAACTTACTTTCCCGCTCATTAACATCAACAAATTACTAACTTTCTCTTCAACGATCTCATTGAAAAACACTTTCATATATTATTTCCTTTCTGCTCCATTAAACAACGACATTTACTAGATGACATTTTCCACCCCACCACACGTCCCCAACCAGCCTCCACCTGGAACCTCTTGTGTTTGGAAAAAATGTCCAGTATTAGATGAACATAAAATGTCTAGTTTTAAATGAACATAAAATGTCCAGTATTATTAGATGGACATAAAATATCTAGTATTATTAGATGGACATAAAATGTCCAGTATTAGATGGACATCAAATGTCCAGTATTATTAGATGGACATAAAATGTCTAGTATTATTAGATGGACATAACATGTCTAGTATTATTAGATGAACATAAAATGTCTAGTTTTAAATGAACATAAAATGTCCAGTATTATTAGATGGACATCAAATGTCCAGTATTATTAGATGGACATCAAATGTCCAGTATTATTAGATGGACATCAAATGTCCAGTATTATTAGATGGATATAAAATGTCTAGTATTATTAGATGGACATCAAATGTCCAGTATTATTAGATGGACATAAAATGTCTAGTATTATTATATGGACATAAAATGTCTAGTTTTAAATGAACATAAAATGTCCAGTATTATTAGATGGACATAAAATGTCCAGTATTAGATGGACATCAAATGTCCAATATTATTAGATGGACATAAAATGTCTAGTATTATTAGATGGACATAAAATGTCTAGTTTTAAATGAACATAAAATGTCCAGTATTATTAGATGGACATCAAATGTCCAGTATTATTAGATGGACATAAAATGTCTAGTATTATTAGATGGACATAACATGTCTAGTATTATTAGATGAACATAAAATGTCTAGTTTTAAATGAACATAAAATGTCCAGTATTATTAGATGGACATAAAATGTCCAGTATAAGATGGACATAAAATATCTAGTATTATTAGATGAACATCAAATGTCCAGTATTATTAGATGGACATCAAATGTCCAGTATTATTAGATGGACATAAAATATCTAGTATTATTAGATGGACATACAATATCTAGTATTATTAGATGGACATAAAATGTCCAGTATTATTAGATGGACATAAAATGTCCAGTATTATTAGATGAACATCAAATGTCCAGTATTAGATGGACATCAAATGTCCAGTATTATTAGATGGACATAAAATGTCCAGTATTATTAGATGGACATAAAATGTCCAGTATTATTAGATGGACATAAATCATCTCAAATGTCGTAATGATGTTTCACGTTATTAATAAGAGAGAGAGAGAGAGAGAGAGACAGTAAAAAATAAATCTAATCTTCAGTAACAAATATCACATTTTCTTGCACATTTTTCTTGCATGGAAATAAATACATTTTTGCAGGTGTAAAATGTGAAATGTGCACAAGCTAGGATGAGTGAGTGAGAAAGAGACAGGGAGAGGGAGGGAGAGAGAGAGAGATGGAGATAGGAAACAAAATCAACAAAATATCTCATTCCCTTCCATTGATTCTCTAATGAGTATTGGATAAATGTATATATATATTTCTCTCTTTTTTGATGTGTGCTGGCATTTTTGCGTAGGAGATTGCTTCTCTTTGCAACTTCATATCTCCAGTTTCAAGTTGACTTTCTTCAACGTGGCAATGCAAAGCTAACTGCGTACTTCTTCACTTTTTTGTAGTTCACTGTCTCTTTTCTTGTGTAATTTATTTGTTTTCTTTTTCTTCTTCTCCCAACGTTTTCAGACATCGACTTGTATACTTCTAAAATAGTTAGTGGTCAATTGTAGTCTGTGTACATCTTCATATAGCTTGTCTTGTACTGACATCGACTTGTATACTTCTAAAATAGTTAGTGGTCAACTGTAGTCTGTGTACATCTTCATATAGCTTGTCTTGTACTGACATCGACTTGTATACTTCTAAAATAGTTAGTGGTCAACTGTAGTCTGTGTACATCTTCATATAGCTTGTCTTGGACTGACATCGACTTGTTCTTTCTTTCTTTCTCGAATCCTGTATGCCTCACAGCGTCAGGTCAGGAAGAGATTTCTAAAACGGGCCTAGTATGCGCTTCGTAGATAGTCTCTTTCGTCGCCTCTGTTATCTCTGAGGTCCATCTTTTGCGTGGCCGGCCTTTTGCTTTGTACCCGTTGTATCGGAGCAGCATTGCTCTTTGGGTGCACTGTCTGATGGTAATCTGCTTACGTGACCGAACCATTTAATTTGTTGTTTCTTGATGAAGTCTAGTACTGATGTTGTACTCACTTTTTTCCTGATGTCTTCATTTCTCAACCGGTCTCTTCTTGTTACACCCAGCATTCTGCGTAGACACTTCATCTCTGTTGTGACTAGTTTTCTTCTATCGTTTGTTGTCAGCGTCCAGGTTTGGCACTGGTAACATAATGTGGGGAGAAAGATTGTGTTGAACATTGCTCTTTTTGTGTTCAAGGTGACGTGTTTGCATCTTAAAATTGGCGCCATTTGCCTATCATTTGATTTGCTTTGTTGCATCTGTGTTGAATTTCATTAGTTATTCTTCCATTTGCTGAAAAAATGCTCCCAGGTATGTGAAATCTTTTGCTTGATTTAGTAGATGATTATCGATGGAGATGTTGGTAGTGTTTTCCTCTCTGGCGAATGTCATTACTTCTGTTTTGTCGATGTTAATTCTCATGTTGTATTCGTTACATGCTAACTGGAGTCTGTTGATGTGTTGTTGTAGCTGTTCTTCTGTTGTTGATATGATTGCCTGATCGTCTGCAAAAGAAATTCATTTAAGAGTTCTCCGAGGTTGTTTCCTTCGCTGGTGTTAGCTATTTTACAAATGTGGTCAATGTACGTGATGAATAGCAGCGGGGATAGTACGCAACCTTGTCTTACTCCTGACCCTACGTGGAACTTTTCTGATAATCTTGTGTTTGTTCTAATCGTACATTGGCTGTCAGTATAAATGTTCTTGCAAAGGTTGATTAGGTGTTCATTAACCCAATAGGTTGTTAGTATTTTCCACAACTTGTGCCTATCTACGCGGTCGAACGCTTTTTCCTGATCTACAAATGCAACGTGTAAATGTTTGTCGGATTCGATAGTCCTTTCTACTAACTGTCTGAGGGCGAATATTGCGTCTGTACATCTTTTGTTCTTCCTGAATCCCATTTGGGAGTCATTAAGCTGTGGCTCGATGATGTGGCGGAGCCTTTTCTCAAGTATTTTGCAGAATATTTTCCCAGTGTGGCTCAGTAGCGCTATGCCTCTATACTTTGTACAGTCCCTCTTGCTACCTTTCTTCTTCCAGATGGGAACAATTGTAGCATTCCTCCAATCTTCTGGTGTTTCTTGTGTGATCCAGACTTGGTTGAATAGTCTATGGAGCCAGCTGATTCCTACCTCTTTAGTTGCTTTGATTAGGTCGGCCGGGATATTGTCTGGGCCTGGTGTTTTATTAGGTGGGGTCATATGGACTTGTATACTTCTAAAATAGTTAGTGGTCAACTGTAGTCTGTGTACATCTCCATATAGCTTGTCTTGGACTGACATGGACTTGTATACTTCTAAAATAGTTAGTGGTCAACTGTAGTCTGTGTACATCTCCATATAGCTTGTCTTGGACTGACATGGACTTGTATACTTCTAAAATAGTTAGTGGTCAACTGTAGTCTGTGTACATCTTCATATAGCTTGACTTGGACTGACATCGACTTGTATACTTCTAAAATAGTTAGTGGTCAACTGGAGTCTGTGTACATCTTCATATAGCTTGACTTGGACTGACATCGACTTGTATACTTCTAAAATAGTTAGTGGTCAACTGGAGTCTGTGTACATCTTCATATAGCTTGTCTTGGACTGATATTTAGGTTAGCCATGTGTGTTTCATCTGTTCATTGTATGTTGGACACACTTGCAGTATATGTGTCTCTGTCAACTTGCTGGTACCATATGTCAATACGCCCCTATCTTGTACTTGTTAAGATGATGGTATCTCCGCTTATTGTGTCCAGTACGTAGTCAGAAGATGGTGTTCTGTTCATCTCTAATGAGTTGACAGTAAACCTCATCGTTTTGATAATGCGTGTCATCTCTTGCCAGATTGATCTGTTAAGTCATTTCTATCAGTGCTTTCCTCTTTTCATATATCATACTAGTGGTGCCTGTTTGTGATTGTCTGCCGACTGCCTTTGTCAATATATCCGATGACTCGTTGCAGGTACATCGCAGTGGAACTGTAATTTTATTTTTTTAAAATGGTTGTTACTGCTGGTAGTACCGATCTGCTGGTAGTACCATTTGTTTACTGTGGTATAGGACAGGTGGGACGAGGGCCTGAGAAGATTGTAAGGCTAGTGCAGTCGCCGCGAGGCTGTTCAGGTTAGCATTTTTCATTGATACCAGCAACAGAAACCAAATCCTTGGCCTTATCATGAATTGAAAACGGGTCTCCATGACCCTTATCATAACTGGAAATATTTTGTGCATAGTTAGTGTAGAGACTTATTTTCAAAATATATTACAATCCTTGTTTTGTCATTGATTGATTGATTGATTGATTGATGGATTGATTACAAATGATGTATCTGAAGTGTTTGAACCCACACGATCAGCAGATTCCCAAAATATCATTATCTAAATAGTAACCAACGTGAACTTACTGTTTATCACGCTAACAAGTTGTGTTGTTGTGATGTTATGTTGTTGTTGTGATGTTGTTGTGTTGTTGCGATGTTGTGTTGTTGTTGTGATGTTATGTTGTTGTTGTGTTGTGATGTTGTGATGTTGTATTCAGAACAGTTTTCTGTTTATTAAGCTAACAAGTTGTGTTGTTGTGATGTTGTGTTGTTGTGTTGTTGTGATGTTGTTGCGATGTTGCTCTTGTGTTGTTGTAATGTGTTGTTGTGATGTTGTGATGTTGTGATGTTGTGTTGTTGTGATGTTGTGTTGTTGTGATGGTGTTATGTTGTTGCGATGTTGCTCTTGTGTTGTTGTAATGTGATGTTGTGATGTTGTGTTGTTGTTATGTTGTGATGTTGTGTTGTTGTGATGTTGTGTTGTTGTGATGTTGTATTCAGAACAGTTTTCTGCCTTCTAGATGTGATTAAACATCTGATTAAAATCACATAATTTATAATAATTTTCTCTTGTGTCAACAACTTTGTTTGTATGATGTACTAATTCAGTCATTAATACTGACATTATATTATACAATAGAACAGATCATTTCTTCCTCCTTACTGTCACCGCTACTGGTGGAGCATATCATCTTAACAGTTCTTATACCACTTGTCCTTCTTCTTATTCTTTGCCTTCGTCGCTGACCAATTTTAATCACTCTTTGTGATATGTTTGATCTTTGCCAGAACGTGTATACGTTACACATTGGTTTGGTAGGCCCTAAACGAATAGACTTCTACACGTTTAGGACACGTGCATCTGATTTCATCCAGCACCCTTAGTCGCCTCTTACGGCATGCGTGGCAGGTAACAGTGGTTCTATTATTTACACCCCAAATTTGGGCCCGGTAACCACTCGGGCGATCACTTGTCCTGATATCAGTCTATTTTCGTTATCTCTCCCCAAGATAGTACAGAATCCTTTAGTACACCAAGGAGACTCCGTCTCCAAGTCTGTTTAGTACATCATTTTTCCAGTTTTTATTGTTGGTTCCACCCAAGTGCTTGTCTAGTAAACTCGACTGTGTTTTTCTGCGGGTATGCCTAACCATCTGCATTTTCTCTTCTTCACCCCCACTTTTCCCCACGAGACTATTACCTATGGTATCTAAGGGAGGGAGGGAGGAGACTTCATTCATGAACCGGAGAGCTATGTCGCAGGATTAGCCTAGCTTGACACTTCAAATGAGAAAGGTCAAACTAAATGTGGCCTCCTAGTTCTCCAGGTTTGGGGTTGTGCTTGGCCTATAAAAATAACAATAATTCCTCTCGTACAACCAGACGTTACATAGGACCTGTAAGCAATTTGTTATACCGCTCTATCCTGGGCAACTCGCTCAATCTCCAACATGGAACTGAGATCGATACTTCTTGCCTCTCTCAGCAAAGTTCGTTTCAGGGTCTCCTTAGTCGTCCTCTCTTTCTTGAACCCTTTGCATCCCACTTTAATACCTGCTTTGATATTCGTTGATCATTTCTTCTCAAGGTTGTCCAACATATCTCCATCTTCCTTCTTATAACAGTTGTCTAGGGTTGACCAGACATTTCTTGATTTCATCTTCTCCTGAATTCGTACCATTTTATGTTCATTATTTTTCACAGACATCTGTTTTCAAATGCATTCAACTTACTTTCTATATCTTTAGTCATTTTTCAACTCTCACTGGCATATGTTAGGATTGATACAACATTTGAATTGAAAATTCGTAATTTAGTTTTAATTCTATATAACTTGCAGTTTCATATTTTATTTAGACTTTTAAAGCTGATGTTGCTTTGCCAATTCGTATCATAATTTCTTTTTAACATTTCCTGTGCAATCAAAATTGCTACCTAAATAGGTGAACTGCTGTGTTATTTTATCATTTTAGATTCCAGTGTGATATCTGCTTACTTGTCATAGGTGTCTTCATTATATTTGTTTTTTCATAGCTTATCTGTAGTTCAACTTTTGATGCTATAGATGACAAGTTATCTGCAGTCCAACTTGATGCTATAGATGACAAGTTATCTGCGATGGTTTATCTGCAGTTCACTTGGATGCTATAGATGACAAGTTATCTGTAGTCCAACTTGTGATGCCATAGATGACGAGTTATCTGTAGTCCAACTTGATGCTATAGATGACAAGTATCTGTAGTTCAACTTGTGATGCTTATAGATGCTAAGTTGTCTGTAGTCCAACTTGTGATGCTATAGATGACAAGTTGTCTGTAGTCCAACTTTTGATGCTATAGATGACAAGTTATCTGCAGTTCAACTTGTGATGTTATAGATGTCAAGTTATCTGTAGTTCAACTTGTGATGCTATAGATGACAAGTTATCTGTAGTTCAACTTTGATGCTATAGATGACAAGTTGTCTGCAATTCCTATCCATCCATTTTAAGAAAGGATGTAGTTACAGAAACTAATAAATATATATAAATATATACATATATCAATTTAACAGTGGCGCTCGTCATTAAGGGCCAGTGGGCCAGGCTCCTAAAAATAATGTATAACGTGTATTTATTATTTTATAAATTAAAATAGCAATCCAAACCATGATTTATCTGGAAAAAATGTCTGCCTCTAGCAAAATGATCACGAGTCATACTGAATTACCATAATAAAATTTAAATTTCTTAGAGTGATTGAGTTAGGTAGGATCCGAACACTCTACTTGTCACTTAGTCTATGATTCTGCAAAAAATGTCCTGGTCTACTGCTCTGTCTATGCGTCTTCCTCGCTCCAGTCTGACTAGATCTTCTATTGTCCTGCGCAAGGTGCTAGTTTAGTGATTCTATTCTCATACCATGATCTTCTACTATTGTCTGCATAGGTGCTAGTTTAGTACATTCATTCTCATACCTCGATCTTCTACTATTGTCCTGCGCAAAGTGCTAGTTTAGTGACATTCATTCTCATACCATGATCTTCTACTATTGTCCTGCGGTGCTGTTTAGTGACATTCATTCTCATACCATGATCTTCTACTATTGTCCTGCGCAAGGTGCTAGTTAGTGACATTCATTCTCATACCATGATCTTCTTATTCCTGCGCAAGGTGCTAGTTTAGTGACATTCATTCTCATACCATGATCTTCTACTATTGTCCTGCAAGGTGCTAGTTTAGTGACATTCATTCTCATACCAGCATCTTCTACTATTGTCCTGCAAGGTGCTAGTTTAGTGACATTCATTCTCACTCATGATCTTCTACTATTGTCCTGCGCCAGGAGGTAGTTTAATGACATTCATTCTCATACCATATCTTCTACTTGTCCTGCGCAAGGTGCTAGTTTAGTGACATTCATTCTCATACATGATCTTCTACTATTGTCCTGTGCAGTGCTGTTTAGTGACATTCATTCTCTACCAGATCTTCTACTATTGTCCTGCACGCAGGTGCTAGTTTAATGACATTCATTCTCATACCATGATCTTCTACTATTGTCCTGCGCAAGGTGCTAGTTTAGTGACATTCATTCTATACTACTGATCTTCTACTATTGTCCTGCAAAGAGCTAGTTTAGTGACATTCATTCTCATACCATGATCTTCTACTTTGCCTGCCAAGGTGCTAGTTTAGTGACATTCATTCTCATACCATGATCTTCTACTATTGTCTCAGCAATGCTAGTTTAGTGACATTCATTTCTCATACCATGATCTTCTCTTGTCCTCGCAAGGTGCTAGTTTAATGTGACATTATTCTCATCACAATGATCTTCTACTATTGTCCTGCCAAGGTGCTAGTTTAGTGACATTCATTCTCATACCATGATCTTCTACTATTGTCCTGCGCAAGGAGCTAGTTTAGTGACATTCATTCTCATACCATGATCTTCTATTGTCTCCCAAGGTGCTAGTTTAGTGACATTCATTCTCACCATGATCTTCTACTATTGTCCTGCGCAAGGTGCTAGTTTAGTGACATTCATTCTCATCCATGATCTTCTACTATTGTCCTGCCAAGTGCTAGTTTAGTGACATTCATTCTCATACCATGATCTTCTACTATTGTCCTGCGAAGAGCTAGTTTAGTGACATTCATTCTCATACCATGATCTTCTCTATTGTCCTGCGCAAGAGCAGTTTAGTGACATTCATTCTCATACGATGATCTTCTACTATTGTCCTGCGCAAGGTGCTAGTTTAGTTACATTCATTCTCATACCATGATCTTCTACTATTGTCCTGCGTAAGGTGCTAGTTTAGTGACATTCATTCTCATACCATGATCTTCTACTATTGTCCTCGCAAGGAGCCTAGTTTAGTGACATTCATTCTCATACCATGATCTTCTACTATTGTCCTGCGCAAGGTGCTCGTTTAGTGACATTCATTCTCATACCATGATCTTCTACTATTGTCCTGCGCAAGGTGCTAGTTTAATGTGACATTCATTCTCATACCATGATCTTCTACTATTGTCCTGCGAGGTGCTAGTTTAGTGACATTCATTCTCATACCATGATCTTCTACTATTGTCCTGCTAGTGCTAGTTTGTGACATTCATTCTCATACCATGATCTTCTACTTTTGTCCTGCGCAAAGTGCTAGTTTAGTGACATTCATTCTCATACCATGATCTTCTACTATTGTCCTGCGCAAGGTGCTCGTTTAGTGACATTCATTCTCATACCATGATCTTCTACTATTGTCCTGCGCAAGGAGCTAGTTTATGTGACATTCATTCTCATCGCATGATCTTCTACTATTGTCCTGCAGGTGCTAGTTAGTGTGACATTCATTCTGCATACCATGATCTTCTACTATTGTCCTGCAAGGTGCTAGTTTAGTGACATTCATTCTCATACCATGATCTTCTACTATTGTCCTGCGCAAGGAGCTAGTTTAGTGTGACATTCATTCTCATACCATGATCTTCTACTATTGTCCTGCCAAGGTGCTAGTTTAGTGTGCATTCATTCTCATACCATGATCTTCTCTACAGTCCTGCATGGTGCTAGTTTAGTGACATTCATTCTCATCCATGATCTTCTACTATTGTCCTGCCAAGGTGCTAGTTTAGTGACATTCATTTCTCATACCATGATCTTCTACTATTGTCCTGCAAGGAGCTGGTTTAGTGACATTCATTCTCATACCATGATCTTCTACTATTGTCCTGCGCAAGGTGCTAGTTTAGTGACATTCATTCTCATACCATGATCTTCTACTATTGTCCTGCAAGGTGCTAGTTTAATGTGACATTCATTCTCATACCTGATCTTCTACTATTGTCCTGCACAAGTGCTGTTTAGTGACATTCATTCTCATACCATGATCTTCTACTATTGTCCTGCACAAGGTGCTAGTTTAGTGACATTCATTCTCATACCGACATTCTTCTTTTGTCCTGCAAGGTGCAGTTAGTGACATTCATTCTCATACCGATCTTCTACTATTGTCTGCCGCAAGGTGCTAGTTTAGTGACATTCATTCTCACTACCATGATCTTCTACTATTGTCCACGCAAGAGCTAGTTTAGTGTGACATTCATTCTCATACCATGATCTTCTACTATTGTCCTGCGCAAGGTGCTAGTTTAGTGTGACATTCATTCTCATACCATGATCTTCTACTATTGTCCTGAGCAAGGTGCTAGTTTAGTGACATTCATTCTCATACCATGATCTTCTACTATTGTCCTGCACAGGAGCTAGTTTAGTGTGACATTCATTCTCATACCATGATCTTCTATATTGTCCTGCATAGTGCTAGTTTAGTGTGACATTCATTCTCATACATGATCTTCTACTATTGTCCTGGGTGCAGTTTAGTGACATTCATTCTCATACCATATCTTTACTATTGTCCTGCATGCAAGGTGCTAGTTTAGTGACATTCATTCTCATACCATGATCTTCTATATTGTCCTGCGCAAGTGCTATTTAATGTGACATTCATTCTCATACCATGATCTTCTACTATTGTCCTGCGCAAGGTGCTGTTTAGTGACCTTCATTCTCATACGATGATCTTCTATTTGTCCTGCAAGGTGCTAGTTTAGTGACATTATTCTCAACCATGATCTTCTCTTCTACTATTTCGCAGGTGCTGTTTAGTGACATTCATTCTCATACGATGATCTTCTACTATTGTCCTGCGCAGTGTAGTTTAATGACATTCATTCTCATACGATGATCTTCTACTATTGTCCGCGCAAGGTGCTGTTAGTGACATTCATTCTCATACTATGATCTTCTACTATTGTCCTGCGCAAGGTGCTAGTTTAGACATTCATTCTCATACCAGTCTTCATATTGTCCTGCAAGGTGCAGTTTAGTGACATCATTCTCATACCAAGATCTTCTACTATTGTCCTGCGCAAGGTGCTAGTTTAATGACATTCATTCTCATACCATGATCTTCTACTATTGTCCTACTGCAAGTGCTAGTTTAGTGACATTCATTCTCATACATGATCTTCTACTATTGTCCTGCGCAGGTTGTTTAGTATATTCATTCTCATACCATGATCTTCTACTATTGTCTGCCAAGGCTAGTTTAATGACATTCATTCTCATACCATGATCTTCTACTATTGTCTGCCATAAGGTGCTAGATTTAGTGACATTCATTCTCATACCATGATCTTCTACTATTGTCTGCGCACAAGTTCAGTTTAGTGACATTATTCTCATACGATGATCTTCTACTCATTGTCCTGGCAGGTGCTAGTTTAGTGACATTCATTCTTTCATACCGATCTTCTCTTTGTCCGCAAGGTGCTGGTTTAGTGACATTCATTCTCATACCATGATCTTCTACTATTGTCCTGCGCAAAGTGCTAGTTTAGTGACATTCATTCTCATACCATGATCTTCTACTATGTCCTGCGCAAGGTGCTAGTTTAATGACTATTCATTCTCTACCATGATCTTCTACTGATTGTCCTGCAGAGGTGCTAGTTATCGAATTCATTCTCATACCTGATCTTCTACTATTGTACTGCACCAGGTGCTGGTTTAATGACATTCATTCTCTACCATGATCTTCTACTATTGTCCTGCCAAGGTGCTAGTTTAATGACATTTTCTCATACTCATGATCTTCTACTATTGTCTGCATAAGTGCTGTTTATGACATTCATTCTCATACCAGATCTTCTACTATTGTCCTGCAAGGTGCTAGTTTAGTACATTCATTCTCTACATGATCTTCTACTATTGTTCTGCAAGGTGCTGTTTAGTGACATTCATTCTCATACCATGATCTTCTACTATTGTCCAGCACAAGGTGCTGGTTTAATGACATTCATTCTCATGCCATGATCTTCTACTTGTCCTGCGCAAGGAGCTAGTTTATGACATCTATTCTCATGCCATGATCTTCACTATTGTCCTCGCAAGATTGCTGTTTAGTGTGCATTCATTCTCATCCATGATCTTCTACTATTGTCGCGCAAGGTGCTAGTTTAATGACATTCATTCTCATCGATGATCTTCTACTATTGTCCTGCGAAGGGAGCTGTTTAAGTGACATTCATTCTCATACCATGATCTTCTACTATTGTCCTGCCAGGATGCTAGTTTAGTGACATTCATTCTCTTACCGATCTTCTACTATTGTCCTGCGCAAGGTGCTAGTTTAGTGACATTCATTCTCATACCATGATCTTCTACTTGTCCTGACAGAGCTAGTTAATGACATTCATTCTCATACCATGATCTTCTACTATTGTCCCATAGAGCAGTTTAGTGACATTCATTCTTACCATGATCTTCTACTATTGTCCTGCAGCAGGTGCTGTTTAGTGTGACATTCATTCTCATACCATGATCTTCTACTATTGTCCTGCCAAGTCTAGTTAGTGACATTCATTCTCTATTGATCTTCTACTATTGTCCTGCTGCAAGGTCTGTTTAGTGACATTCATTCTCATGCCATGATCTTCTACTATTCACCAAGGTGCTAGTTTAGTGACATTCATTCTCATACATGATCTTCTACTATTGTCCTGCCAAGGTGCTAGTTTAGTACATTCATTCTATCATGATCTTCACTATTGTCCTGCGCAAGGTGCTTGTTTAGTGACATTCATTCTCATACCATGATCTTCTACTATTGTCCTGCGCAAGGTGCTAGTTTAGTGACATTCATTCTCATCCATGATCTTCTACTATTGTCCTGCGCAAGGTCAGTTTAGTGACATTCATTCTCATACCATGATCTTCTACTATTGTCCTCGCAAAGTTAGTTTAGTGACATTCATTCTCATACCATGATCTTCTACTATTGTCTGCAAGGTGCTAGTTTAGTGACATTCATTCTCATACCATGATCTTCTACTATTGTCTCTAAGTGCATGGTTTAGTGACATTCATTCTCTATGATCTTCTATTTGTCCTGCAAGGTGCTAGTTTAGTGACATTCATTCTCATACCTGCGATCTTCACTATTGTCCTGCCAAGGTGCTAGTTTAGTGACATTCATTCTCATCCATGATCTTCTACTATTGTCCTGCTAAGGAGCTAGTTTAGTGACATTCATTCTCATACCATGATCTTCTACTATTGTCCTGCGCAGGTGCTGGTTTATGACATCATTCTCATACCATGATCTTCTACTATTGTCCTGCGCAAGGTGCTAGTTAGTGACATTCATTCTCATACCATGATCTTCTACTATTGTCCTGCACAATCTAGTTTAGTACATTATTCTCATACCATGATCTTCTACTTTGTCCTGCAGAGTGCTGTTTAGTGACATTCATTCTCATACCATGATCTTCTACTATTGTCCTGCGCAAGGTGCTAGTTTAGTGACATTCATTCTCATCATGATCTTCTACTATTGTCCTGCAAGGTGCTAGTTTAGGTGACATTCATTCTCATACCATGATCTTCTACTATATCCTGCAAGAGCTGTTTAGTGACATTCATTCTATACCATGATCTTCTACTATTGTCCTGCAGCAAGGTGCTAGTTTAGTGACATTCATTCTCCATACCATGATCTTCTACTGTTGTCGCACAGGTGCTAGTTTAGTGACATTCATTCTCATACCATGATCTTCTACTATTGTCCTGCACAAGGTGCTAGTTTAGTTACATTCATTCTCATACCATGATCTTCTACTATTGTCCTGCCAAGGTGCTAGTTTAGTGACATTCATTCTCATACATGATCTTCATATTGTCACTGCCAAGGTGCTGTTTAGTGACATTCATTCTCATACCATGATCTTCTACTATTGTCCTGCACAAGGTGCTAGTTTAGTGACATTCATTCTCATACCATGATCTTCTACTATTGTCCTGCAAGGTGCTGTTTAGTGACATTCATTCTCATACCATGATCTTCTACTATTGTCCTGCCAGGTGCTAGTTTGTGACATTCATTCTCATTCCATGATCTTCTACTATTGTCCTGCGCAAGGTGCTAGTTTAGTGACATTCATTCTCATACCTGATCTTCTACTATTGTCCTGGCAAGGTGCTAGTTTAGTGACATTCATTCTCATACGCATGATCTTCTACTTATCTGCACCAAAGTGCTAGTTTAGTGACATTCATTCTCATACCATGATCTTCTACTATTGTCCTTCGCAAGGTGCTAGTTTAGTGACATTCATTCTCATACCATGATCTTCTACTATTGTCCTGCGCAAGGTTCTAGTTTAGTGACATTCATTCTCATACCATGATCTTCTACTATTGTCCTGCGGAGCTAGTTTAATGACATTCATTCTCATACCAAGATCTTCTACTATTGTCCTGCGCAAGGTGCTAGTTTAGTGACATTCATTCTCATACCATGATCTTCTACTATTGTCCTGCGAGTGCTGTTTAGTGACATTCATTCTCATACCATGATCTTCTACTATTGTCCTGCAAGGTGCTAGTTTAAGCATTCATTCTCATACCATGATCTTCTACTTTGTCTGCCAAGTGCTAGTTTAGTGACATTCATTCTCATACCATGATCTTCACTATTGTCCTGCCAAGGTGCTAGTTTAGTGACATTCTATTCCTCTACCATGATCTTCTACTATTGTCCTGCCAAGGTGCTAGTTTAATACATTCATTCTCTTACCAGATCTTCTCTATTATCCTGGATAGTGCTAGTTTAGTGACATTCATTCTCATACCATGATCTTCTACTATTGTCCTGGCAAGAGCTAGTTTAATGACATTCATTCTCATACCATGATCTTCTACTATTGTCCTGCACAAGTGCTAGTTTAGTGACATTCATTCTCATACCATGATCTTCTACTATTGTCCTGCGCAAGGTGCTAGTTTAGTGACATTCATTCTCATACCATGATCTTCTACTATTGTCCTGCGCAAGGAGCTAGTTTAGTGACATTCATTCTCATACCATGATCTTCTACTATTGTACTGCGCAAGGTGCAGTTTAGTGACATTCATTCTCATCCATGCGATCTCTACTATTGTCCTGCAGAGAGCTAGTTTAGTGACATTCATTCTCTATACCATGATCTTCTACTATTGTCCTGCTGCAAGTGCTAGTTTAGGTGACATTCATTCTCATACCATGATCTTCTATTGTCCTGCAGGTGCTAGTTTGTGACATCTTCTGCTACCATGATCTTCTACTATTGTCCTGCGCAAGGAGCTAGTTTAGTGACATTCATTCTCATACGATGATCTCTACTATTCCGCGCAAGGAGCTAGTTTAATGACATTCATTCTCATTCCATGATCTTCTACTATTGTCCTGCGCAAGGTGCTAGTTAGTGACATTCATTCTCATACCATGATCTTCTACACTATTATCTGCCAAGGTGCTAAGTTAGTGACATTCATTCTCATACCATGATCTTCACTATTGTCCTTAGGTTGCTGTTTAGTGACATTCATTCTCTATACCATGATCTTCTACTATTGTCCTGCGAAGGTGCTAGTTTAGTGACATTCATTCTCTCATACCTGATCTTCTACTAGTGTCCTGCGCAGGCTAGTTTAGTAGCATCTTTCTAACTCATGATCTTCTACTATTGTCTGCACAATGCTAGTTTAGTGACATTCATTTCATACTGATCTTCTCTATTGTCCTGCGTAAGTGCTAGTTTAGTGACATTCATTCTCATACCATGATCTTCTACTATTGTCCTGCGAAGAGCTAGTTTAGTGACATTCATTCTCATACCATGATCTTCTACTATTGTCCTGCGCAAGGAGCTAGTTTAATGACATTCATCTCATACCATGATCTTCTACTATTGTCTGCAGCAAGAGTGCTGTTTAGTGACATTCATTCTCATACCATGATCTTCTACTATTGTCCTGCGCAAGGTGCTGTTTAGTATTATTCTCATCCATGATCTTCTACTATTGTCCTGCTCAAGGTGCTAGTTTAGTGACATTCATTCTCATACCATGATCTTCTACTATTGTCCTGCCAAGGATGCTGATTTAGTGACATTCATTCTCATACTATGATCTTCTACTATTGTCCTGCAAAGTGCTGGTTTAGTGACATTATTCTCATACCAGATCTTCTACTATTGTCCTGCCAAGGTCTGGTTTAGTGACATTCATTCTCATACCATGATCTTCTACTTTGTCCTGCGCAAGGTGCTAGTTTAATGTGAGCATTCATTTCTCATACCATGATCTTCTACTATTGTCCTGCCAAGGTGCTGTTTAGTGACATTCATTCTCTGCCATGATCTTCTACTATTGTCCTGCATAAGGTGCTAGTTTAGTGTGACATTCATTCTCATACCATGATCTTCTGCTATCTATGTCCTTAGGTGCTAGTTTAGTGTGACATTCATTCTCATACCATGATCTTCTACTATTGTCCTGCGCAAGGTGCTAGTTTAGTGACCTTCATTCTCATACTATGATCTTCTACTATTGTCCTGCAAGGTGCTAGTTTAGTGACATTCATTCTCATACCATGATCTTCTACTATTGTCCTGCAGCAAGGTGTGTTTAGTGACATTCATTCTCATACCATGATCTTCTATATTGTCCTGCAAGGTGCTAGTTAGTGACATTCTTCTCATACATGATCTTCTACTATTGTCTCTGCAAAGTGCTAGTTTAGTGACATTCATTCTATTCACATGCAAGTCTTCCTACTATTGTCCTGCGCTAGGTGCTAGTTTAGTGACATTCATTCTCATACCATGATCTTCTACTATTGTCCTGGCAAGGTGCTAGTTTAGTGACATTCATTCCATACCATGATCTTCTACTATTGTCTGTAAGGTGCTAGTTTAGTGACATTCATTCTCTATACATGATCTTCTACTATTGTCCTGCGCAGGTGCTAGTTTAGTGACATTCATTCTCATACCATGATCTTCTACTATTGTCCTGCGCAAGGTGCTAGTTTATGACATTCATTCTCTACCATGATCTTCTACTATTAATCCTGCAAGGTGCTAGTTTAGTGACATTCATTCTCATACCATTGATCTTCTACTTTGTCCTGCAAGGTGCTAGTTTAATGACATTCATTCTCATACCATGATCTTCTACTATTGTCCTGCGCAAGGTGCTAGTTAGTGACATTCATTCTCATACCATGATCTTCTACTATTGTCCTGCGCAAGGTGCTAGTTTAGTGACATTCATTCTCATACCATGATCTTCTACTATTGTCCTGCGCAAGGTGCTAGTTAGTGACATTCATTCTCCACTTTCATGATCTTCTACTATTGTCCTGCGCAAGGTGCTAGTTTAATGACATTCATTCTCATACCATGATCTTCTACTATTGTCCTGCGCAAGGTGCTAGTTTATTGACATTCATTCTCATACCATGATCTTCTACTATTGTCCTGCGCAAGGTGCTAGTTTAGTTACATTCATTCTCATACCATGATCTTCTACTATTGTCCTGCCAAGGTGCTAGTTTAGTGACATTCATTCTCATACCATGATCTTCTACTATTGTCCTGCGCAAGGTTCTAGTTTAGTGACATTCATTCTCATACCATGATCTTCTACTATTGTCCTGCGCAAGGTGCGAGTTTAGTGACATTCATTCTCATACCATGATCTTCTACTATTGTCCTGCGCAGGTGCTGGTTAGTGATCATTCATTCTCATACCATGATCTTCTACTATTGTCCTGCAAGTGCTAGTTTAGGTGACATTCATTCTCATACCATGATCTTCTACTATTGCCTCGCAAGTTGCTAGTTTAGTGACATTCATTCTCATACCATGATCTTCTACTATTGTCTGCGCAAGGTGCTAGTTTAGTGACATTCATTCTCATGCTCATGATCTTCTACTATTGTCCTGCAAGAGTAGTTTAGTGACATTCATTCTCATACCATGATCTTCTACTATTGTCCTGCGCAAGGTGCTAGTTTAATGACATTCATTCTCATACCATGATCTTCTACTATTGTCCTGCGCAAAGTGCTAGTTTAGTGACATTCATTCTCATACCATGATCTTCTACTATTGTCGCTGCAGGTGCTGTTTAGGACATTCATTCTCATACCATGATCTTCATTTGTCACTGCGCAAGGTGCTAGTTTAGTGACATTCATTCTCATACCATGATCTTCTACTATTGTCCTGCGCAAAGTGCTAGTTTAGTGACATTCATTCTCATACCATGATCTTCTACTATTGTCCTGCGCAAGTGCTGTTTAGTGACATTCATTCCATCGCGATGATCTTCTACTATTGTCCTGCCAAGGTGCAGTTTATGACATTCATTCTCATACCATGATCTTCTACTATTGTCCTCGCAAGGTTCTAGTTTAGTGACATTCATTCTCATACATGATCTTCTACTATTGTCCTGCGCAAGGTGCTAGTTTAGTGACATTCATTCTCTTACCATGATCTTCTACTATTGTCCTGCAAGTGCTAGTTTAATGACATTCATTCTCATACTCATGATCTTCTACTATTGTCCTGCGCAGGTGCTGTTTAGTGACATTCATTCTCATAGCCATGATCTTCTACTATTGTCCCTGCAAGGTGCTGGTTTAGTGACATTCATTCTCATACCATGATCTTCTACTATTGTCCTGCGCAAGGTGCTAGTTTAGTGACATTCATTCTCATACCATGATCTTCTACTATTGTCCTGCGAAAGGTGCTAGTTTAGTGACATTCATTCTCATACCATGATCTTCTACTATTGTCCTGCGCAAGGTGCTAGTTTAATGTGACATTCATTCTCATACCATGATCTTCTACTATTGTCCTGCGCAAGGTGCTGTTTAGTGACATTCATTCTCATACCATGATCTTCTTACTATTGTCCTGCAAGGTGCTAGTTTAGTGACATTCATTCTCATACCATGATCTTCTACTATTGTCCTGCGCAAGGTGCAGTTTAGTGACATTCATTCTCATACCATGATCTTCTACTATTGTCCTGCGCAAGGTGCTCGTTTAGTGACATTCATTCTCATACCATGATCTTCTACTATTGTCCTGCGCAAGGTGCTAGTTTAATGACATTCATTCTCATACCATGATCTTCTACTATTGTCCTGCAAGGTGCTAGTTTAGTGACATTCATTCTCATACCATGATCTTCTACTATTGTCCTGCGCAAGGTGCTAGTTTAGTGACATTCATTCTCATACCATGATCTTCTACTATTGTCCTGCGCAAGGTGCTAGTTTAGTGACATTCATTCTCTACCATGATCTTCTACTATTGTCCTGCAAGGTGCTAGTTTAGTGACATTCATTCTCATACAAGATCTTCTACTATTGTCCTGCCAAGGTGCTAGTTTAGTGACATTCATTCTCATACCATGATCTTCTACTATTGTCCTGCGCAAGGTGCTAGTTTAATGACATTCATTCTCATACGATGATCTTCTACTATTGTCCTGCATAGGTGCTAGTTTAGTGACATTCATTCTCATACCATGATCTTCTCTATTGTCCTGCAAAGTGCTAGTTTAATGTGACATTCATTCTCACCATGATCTTCTACTATTGTCCTGCGCAAGGTGCTAGTTTAGTGACATTCATTCTCATACCATGATCTTCTCCTATTGTCCTGCGCAAGGTGCTAGTTTAGTGATCATTCTCATACCATGATCTTCTACTATTGTCCTGCGCAAGGTGCTAGTTTAGTGACATTCATTCTCATACCATGATCTTCTACTATTGTCCTGCGCAGTGCTAGTTTAGTGACATTCATTCTCCCATCCATGATCTTCACTTTGTCTGCCAAGGTGCTAGTTTAGTGACATTCATTCTCATACCATGATCTTCTACTATTGTCCGCAAGGTGCTAGTTTAGTGACATTCATTCTCTACCATGATCTCGATTGTCCTGCAGGGTGCTAGTTTAGTGACATTCATTCTCATACCATGATCTTCTACTATTGTCCTGCGCAAGGTGCTAGTTTAGTGACATTCATTCTCATACCAAGATCTTCTACTATTGTCCTGCACAAGGTGCTAGTTTAGTGACATTCATTCTCATACCATGATCTTATACTATTGTCCTGCAAGTGTAGTTTAGTGACATTCATTCTCATACCATGATCTTCAACTATTGTCCTGCGCAAGGTGCTAGTTTAGTGACATTCATTCTCATACCATGATCTTCTACTATTGTCCTGCGCAAGGTGCTAGTTTAGTGACATTCATTCTCATACCATGATCTTCTACTATTGTCCTGCAAGGTGCTAGTTTAGTGACATTCATTCTCATACCATGATCTTCTACTATTGTCCTGCGCAAGGTGCTAGTTTAGTGACATTCATTCTCATACCATGATCTTCTACTATTGTCCTGCGCAAGGTGCTAGTTTAATGACATTCATTCTCATACCATGATCTTCTACTATTGTCTGAAGGTGCTAGTTTAGTGACATTCATTCTCATACCATGATCTTCTACTATTGTCCTGCGCAAGGTGCTAGTTTAGTGACATTCATTCTCATACCATGATCTTTACTATTGTCCTGCGCAAGGTGCTAGTTTAGTGACATTCATTCTCATACCATGATCTTCTACTATTGTCCTGCGCAAGGTGCTAGTTTAGTGACATTCATTCTCTACCATGATCTTCTACTTTGTCCTGCAAGGTGCTAGTTTAGTGACATTCATTCTTACCTGATCTTCTACTATTGTCCTGCAAGGTGCTAGTTTAGTGACATTCATTCTCATACCATGATCTTCTACTATTGTCCTGCGCAAGGTGCTAGTTAGTGACATTCATTCTCATACCATGATCTTCTACTATTGTCCTGCGCAAGGTGCTGTTAGTGACATTCATTCTCTTACCATGATCTTCTACTCATTCCTGCATTACGTTTAGTGACATTCATTCTCATACCATGATCTTCTACTATTGTCCGCAAGTGCTAGTTTAGTGACATTCATTCTCATACCATGATCTTCTACTATTGTCCTGCAAGGTGCTAGTTTAGTGACATTCATTCTCATACCATGATCTTCTACTATTGTCCTGCGCAAGGTGCTAGTTTAGTGACATTCATTCTCATACCATGATCTTCTACTCTTGTCCTGCGCAAGGTGCTAGTTTAGTGACATTCATTCTCATCCATGATCTTCTATTTCACTGCGCAAGGTGCTAGTTTAGTGACATTATTCTCTACCAAGATCTTCTACTATTGTCCTGCCAAGGTGCTAGTTTAGTGACATTCATTCTCATCCATGATCTTCATATTGTCCTGCCTAAGGTGATAGTTTAATGCTGACTATCTTCTCATGATGATCTTCTACTATTGTCCTGCGAGGTGCTAGTTTAGTGACATTCATTCTCATACCATGATCTTCTACTATTGTCCTGCGCAAGGTGCTAGTTTAATGTGACATTCATTCTCATACCATGATCTTCTACTATTGTCCTGCGTAAGGTGCTAGTTTAGTGACATTCATTCTCATACCATGATCTTCTACTATTGTCCCGCAGTTGCTAGTTTAGTGACATTCATTCTCATACGATCTTCTACTATTGTCCTGCAAGGTGCTAGTTTAGTGACATTCATTCTCATACCATGATCTTCTACTATTGTCCTGCCAAGGCTAGTTTAGTGACATTCATTCTCATACCATGATCTTCTACTATTGTCCTGCGCAAGGTGCTGTTTAGTGACATTCATTCTCATGACCATGATCTTCTACTATTGTCCTGCAAGGTGCTAGTTTAGTGACATTCATTCTCATACTCAGTGATCTTCTCTATTGTCTGCCGCAAGGTGCTAGTTTAGTGACATTCATTCTCATACCATGATCTTCTACTATTGTCCTGCAAAGGTGCTGTTTAGTGACATTCATTCTTACCTGATCTTCTACTATTGTCCTCGAAGGTGCTAGTTTAGTACATTCATTCTCATACCAGATCTTCTACTATTGTCCTGCGCAAGGTGCTAGTTTATGACATTCATTCTCATACCGATCTTCTATTTGTCCTGCGCAAGGTGCTAGTTTAATGTGACATTCATTCTCATACCATGATCTTCTACTATTGTCCTGCGCTAGGTGCTAGTTTAGTGACATTCATTCTCATACCATGATCTTCTACTATTGTCCCTGCAAGGTCCTAGTTTAATTGACATTCATTCTCATACCATGATCTTCTACTATTGTCCTGCAAGGTGCTAGTTTAGTGACATTCATTCTCATACCATGATTCCTACTATTTGTCCTGCACAGGTGCTAGTTTAGACATTCATTCTCATACCATGATCTTCTACTATTGTCCTGCGCAAGTGCTAGTTTAATGACATTAATTCTCATGCCATGATCTTTACTATTGTCTCCAAAGGTGCTAGTTTAGTGACATTCATTCTCATACCATGATCTTCTACTATTGTCCTGCGCAAGGTGCTAGTTTAGTGACATTCATTCTCATACGATGATCTTCTACTATTGTCCTGCGCAAGGTGCTAGTTTAATGACATTCATTCTCATACCATGATCTTCTACTATTGTCCTGCGCAAGGTGCTAGTTTAGTGACATTCATTCTCATACCATGATCTTCTACTATTGTCCTTCGCAAGGTGCTAGTTTAGTGACATTCATTCTCATACCATGATCTTCTACTATTGTCCTGCACAAGGTGCTAGTTTAGTGAAATTCATTCTCATACCATGATCTTCTACTATTGTCCTGCGCAAAGTGCTAGTTTAGTGACATTCATTCTCATACCATGATCTTCTACTATTGTCCTGCAAGGTGCTAGTTTAGTGACATTCATTCTCATACCATGATCTTCACTATTGTCCTCACAAGGTGCTGGTTTAGTGACATTCATTCTCATACCCTGATCTTCTACTATTGTCCTGCGCAAGGTGCTAGTTTAGTGACATTCATTCTCATACCATGATCTTCTACTATTGTCCTGCAAGGATTGCTGTTAGTGACATTTATTCTCATCCATGATCTTCTACTTTGCTGCAAGGTGCTAGTTTAGTGACATTCATTCTCATACCAAGATCTTCTACTATTGTCCTGCAAGTGCTAGTTTAGTGACATTCATTCTCATACAATGATCTTCTACTATTGTCCTGACAGGATGCTGGTTTAATGCTGATTCATTCTCACGATGATCTTCTACTATTGTCCTGCGCAAGGTGCTAGTTTAGTGACATTCATTCTCATACCATGATCTTCTACTATTGTCCTGCGCAAGGTGCTAGTTTAATGTGACATTCATTCTCATACCATGATCTTCTACTATTGTCCTTCGCAAGGTGCTAGTTTAGTGACATTCATTCTCATACCATGATCTTCTACTATTGTCTGCACAGGTGCTAGTTTAGTGACATTCATTCTCATACCATGATCTTCTACTATTGTCTCCATAGGTGCTAGTTTAGTGACATTCATTCTCATACCATGATCTTCTACTATTGTCCTGCGCAAGGTGCTAGTTTAGTGACATTCATTCTCATGCATGATCTTCTACTATTGTCCTGCCAAGGTGCTAGTTTAGTGACATTCATTCTCTACCATGATCTTCTACTATTGTCCTGCGAAGGTGCTAGTTTGTGACATTCATTCTCATACCATGATCTTCTACTATTGTCCTGCAAGGTGCTAGTTTAGTGACATTCATTCTCATACCATGATCTTCTACTATTGTCCTGCAAGGTGCTAGTTTAGTACATTCATTCTCATACATGATCTTCTACTTTGTCCTGCGAAGGTGCTAGTTTAGTGACTTCATTCTCATACATGATCTTCTACTATTGTCCTGCAAGTGTAGTTTAGTGACATTCATTCTCATACCACGATCTTCTACTATTGTCCTGCGCAAGGTGCTAGTTTAGTGACATTCATTCTCATACCATGATCTTCTACTATTGTCCTGCGCAAGGTGCTAGTTTAGTGACATTCATTCTCATACCATGATCTTCTACTATTGTCCTGCAGAGTGCTAGTTTAGTGACATTCATTCTCATACCATGATCTTCTACTATTGTCCTGCGCAAGGTGCTAGTTTAGTGACATTCATTCTCATACCATGATCTTCTACTATTGTCCTGCGCAAGTGCTAGTTTAGTGACATTCATTCTCATACAAGATCTTCTACTATTGTCCTGGTCAAGTGCTAGTTTATGACATTCATTCTCATACAATGATCTTCACTATTGTCTGCGCAGGTGCTAGTTTAATGTGACATTCATTCTCATACCATGATCTTCTACTATTGTCCTGAGCAAGGTGCTAGTTTAGTGACATTCATTCTCATACCATTATCTTCTACTATTGTCCTGCGCAAGGTGCTAGTTTAGTGACATTCATTCATTCTCACATGATCTTCTACTATTGCCTGCCAAGGTGCTAGTTTAGTGACATTCATTCTCATACCATGATCTTCTACTATTGTCCTGCGCAAGGTGCTAGTTTAATGACATTCATTCTCATACCATGATCTTCTACTATTGTCCGCAAAGGTGCTAGTTTAGTGACATTCATTCTCTATCCATGATCTTCTACTATTGTCCTGCGCAAGGTGCTAGTTTAGTGACATTCATTCTCATACCATGATCTTCTACTATTGTCCTGCGCAAGGTGCTAGTTTAATGTGACATTCATTCTCATCGATGATCTTCTACTATTGTCCGCGCAAGGTGCTAGTTAGTGACATTCATTCTCCTTCATGATCTTCTACTATTGTCCTGCGCAAGGTGCTAGTTTAATGTGACATTCATTCTCATACCATGATCTTCTACTATTGTCCTGCAAGGTGCTAGTTTAGTGACATTCATTCTACCTTATGATCTTCTACTATTGTCCTGCAAGGTGCTAGTTTAGTGACATTCATTCTCATACCATGATCTTCTACTATTGTCCTGCGCAAGGTGCTAGTTTAATGTGACATTCATTCTCATACCATGATCTTACTATTGTCCTGCGCAAGGTGCTAGTTTAGTGACATTCATTCTCATACCATGATCTTCTCTATTGTCTGCGAAGGTGCTGTTTAATGTGACATTCATTCTCATAGATGATCTTCTACTATTGTCCTGCGCAAGGTGCTAGTTTAGTGACATTCTTCTCATCGCATGATCTTCTACTGTTCCTGCGCAAAGGTGCTAATTAGCATTCATTCTCATACCATGATCTTCTACTATTGTCCTGCGCAAGGTGCTAGTTTAGTGACATTCATTCTCATACTATGATCTTCACTATTGTCCTGCAGAGTGCTAGTTTAGTGACATTCATTCTCATACCATGATCTTCTACTATTGTCCTAGTAATGCATTAGTGACATTCTTTCATACCATGATCTTCTACTATTGTCCTGAGCAAGGTGCTAGTTTAGTGACATTCATTCTCATACCATGATCTTCTACTATTGTCCTGCCAAGGTGCTAGTTTAGTGACATTCATTCTCATACCATGATCTTCTACTATTGTCTGCGCAAGGTGCTAGTTTAGTGACATTCATTCTCATACCATGATCTTCTACTATTGTCCTGCGCAAAGTGCTAGTTTAGTGACATTCATTCTCATACCATGATCTTCCATTGTCCTGCAAGGTGCTAGTTTAGTGACATTCATTCTCATACCAAGATCTTCTACTATTGTCCTGCGCAAGGTGCTAGTTTAGTGACATTCATTCTCATACAATGATCTTCTACTATTGTCCATGCAAGTGCTAGTTTAATGTGACATTCATTCTCATACATGATCTTCTACTATTGTCCTGCAAGGTGCTAGTTTAGTGACATTCATTCTCATCCATGATCTTCTACTATTGTCCTGCAGTGCTAGTTTAATCATGACATTCATTCTCATACATGATCTTCATATTGTCTGTGCAAGGTGCTAGTTTAGTGACATTCATTCTCATACATGATCTTCTACTATTGTCCTGCGCAAGGTGCTAGTTTAGTGACATTCATTCTCATGCCATGATCTTCTACTATTGTCTGCAAGGTGCTAGTTTAGTGACATTCATTCTCATACCATGATCTTCTACATTGTCCTGCCAAGGTGCTAGTTTAGTGACATTCATTCTCATACCATGATCTTCTACTATTGTCCTGCAAGGTGCTAGTTTAGTGACATTCATTCTCTACCTGATCTTCTACTATTGTCCTGCAAGGTGCTGTTTAGTGACATTCATTCTCATACCATGATCTTCTACTATTGTCCTGCAAGTGCTGTTTAGTGACATTCATTCTCATACCATGATCTTCTACTATTGTCCTGCAAGTGCTAGTTTAGATGACATTCATTCTCATACCATGATCTTCTACTATTGTCCTGCGCAAGAGTCTAGTTTAGTGACATTCATTCTCTGCATGATCTTTACTATTGTCCTGCCAAGGTGCTAGTTTAGTGACATTCATTCTCATACCATGATCTTCTCTTTGCATAAGGTGCTAGTTTAGTGTCATTCATTCTCATACCATGATCTTCTACTATTGTCCTGCGCAAGGTGCTGGTTTAGTGACATTCATTCTCATACCATGATCTTCTACATTGTCCTGCGCAAGGTGCTAGTTTAGTGACATTCATTCTCATACCATGATCTTCTACTATTGTCCTGCAAGGTGCTAGTTTAGTGACATTATTCTCATACCATGATCTTCTACTATTGTCCTGCGCAAGGTGCTAGTTTAGTGACATTCATTCTCATACCAAGATCTTCTACTATTGTCCGCAAGTGCTAGTTTAGTGACATTCATTCTCTACATGATCTTCTACTATTGTCCTGCAAGGTGCTTAGTTAATGTGACATTCATTCTCATACGATGATCTTCTACATTGTCCTGCGCAAGGTGCTAGTTTAGTGACATTCATTCTCGCCATGATCTTCTACTATTGTCCTGCGCAAGGTGCTAGTTTAATGTGACATTCATTCTCATACCATGATCTTCTACTATTGTCCTGCGCAAGGTGCTAGTTTAGTGACATTCATTCTCATACCATGATCTTCTACTATTGTCCTGCCAAGGTGCTAGTTTAGTGACATTCATTCTCATACCATGATCTTCTACTATTGTCCTGCGCAAGGTGCTAGTTTAGTGACATTCATTCTCATACCATGATCTTCTACTATTGTCCTGCCAAGGTGCTAGTTTAGTGACATTCATTCTCATACCATGATCTTCTACTATTGTCCTGCAGGTGCTAGTTTAGTGACATTCATTCTCATACCATGATCTTCTACTATTGTCCTGCGCAAGGTGCTAGTTTAGTGACATTATTCTCATACAGATCTCTCTATTATTGTCCTGCGTAAGGTGCTAGTTTAGTGACATTCATTCTCATACCATGATCTTCTACTATTGTCCTGCAAGGTGCTGGTTTAGTGACATTCATTTCATACGCATGATCTTCTACTATTGTCCTGCAAGGTGCTAGGTTTAGTGACATTCATTCTCATACCATGATCTTCTACTATTGTCCTGCAAGGTGCTGTTTAGTGACATTCATTCTCATACCATGATCTTCTACTATTGTCCTGCCAAGGTTGTTTAGTGACATTCATTCTCATACCATGATCTTCTACTATTGTCCTGCGCAAGGTGCTAGTTTAGTGACATTCATTCTCATACGATGATCGGGTCCTATTTTTTAAAATCCTGTCTTGAAAAATATGTTACGCTAAATGTGGTTCATGTTGTCTTCACTTCCAATTGAGTTTTCCTTGTCTCTCACCAACTGGTGAATGTACTATGGAATGTCTGTCTCCCAACTGGTGACTGGCATCTGATGTCTGTCTCCCAACTGGTGACTGAGCATCTGATGTCTGTCTCCCAACTGGTGACTGAGCATCTGATGAACATATATTAATCATTGTTATATAACCAGGAAGAGTTAGCGTGTTTGCTAAGAAATTATTCACTAAAAACAAGATGTCCAATTTTTAAAGCTGTTTTAACAATTGTAATAGAAAACTTTCAAATCGACATGTAATTAAACAACGAAAAAAAAACATAACAAGGGAGGAATATTAACTAGTCGATAATGGTTGACGAAATTTAGGATATCGTTGTCATACGAAGATGCAATGATCGTCTTTTGCTCTCAATGTATTCCAGTTGTTTGTGAAGTGATGGTTGGTCGATACCTAATTTCACTGTAGATGAGATCGAGTTCCTAGTCCTATTGGAGACAAACGATAAACCGTCGAGACCGTGAACAAGTTGAGCACATACAAGAATTTTTGTTAGTTTAAACTCGATAATGGCAGCATAAAAAGCCGGAGATTTACTTGCAGATCTAACTTACAAGTACTTCTGAAGCCGGAGTAAGTCTCACCTGATTCAGGAGGGGCATTTGTGATAAAGAACGCAAGCCTTCACGAACAAATTACTCAGAGTTACTTTATTAAACACAATTACTACACTATTATTTACCATATACCAGCCATGTTCTTCTTCTTCTTCTTCTTCTTCGACTTATTTTTCCTTGTCCTTTTATTCTTATTTCATTTCTATCACCTCTACTTTTTCTGTTCTTTTTTCCCCTCTCAATTGCTTCTTCTTTCTTTTCTTCTATTTCTATTTATTTTTCTTCTTCTTCTTCTCCCTTTCTTCATCTTCATCTATTACTTCCTATCCTTCTCTTCTGATTTTTTAAACATATTTCTTCTTTTTTTCTTCTTCCTTTTCTTCGTCTCATCCCCCTTTTTCTTAGTGCTCTTTGTTTCGCTTCTGTGAACACCATTCAACTCAAACTATTACAATGTATCTCAACAAATTATTTAGACCATAGATTCCCAAACTTGTTTGGCCCACGCCCACTTTGCTCAACATAAACTTTGTAACGCCCCCTCCATATTATAACAGTTTGCCAACGCCCCCCTCCCATATATATATGTATGCTATATTTTCTCTTTGACATAAAAATTGATATATATTTCTGTAATGCATGGTCAATTTTCAAATGACTGTACATGAAATAGGAAATTGATGAAAAAATGGATCGTGTAAGACGGGCATAAGATGAATTAGAATGCAGAATTCAAATTTTCAATGATTATTCAATAGCAAAATTACGAAAATAAATTATTTTAAAATATTTTTTATTAATTTCTACTTTAAGGAGCCACTGTTCCAAAATCGACTGAACACCTCCCAAATTCTTCTCAACCCACTATCCCCCCGATCACTTCTGCGCCCACAGAAGTGGGGTGAAGCAGTACAACCCACTTTGGGAAACGCTTGTTTAGACTAAAATCTGCCATTATTTCCATTGATTTTATCTCTAGATAGTACTTACTGCCATCATTTCAGTTTTCTATGAACCTCATAATTTGAACAATTTGGTTCCAGAAATTCAACTCTCAGTGTATCACTGATAGTTCATATAAATATGATTGTTCTATATGTTGAGAGATTTTCTTTTTATTTGGTACAATCTGTCTTATTGTCTTTACATTTGTAGTACTTCTAGTACTTTTAGCACTTCTAGTACATCTGGTACTTCTAGCACTTATAGTACTTCTAGCACTTCTAGTACTTCTAGTACTTTAAATTATCTTGCTCCTAGTGAAACATATGACTACACGGATTTCAATTCTGATGTTCCCTTTTCCCCTCTGTCTATTTTCTCCGTCTTCTTGACCGCAGTACTCCATCTCTGTCATGTATTATTTGACTTCCTCATTGACTTTTGTTTGAGCTGTTAGATTGCCGGTATCTAAGTTATAATGACGTGGGTTCAATCCTTAGTAAAAATCTGGGACTTGTTTCTGTCGCTGGTACAATAAGAAAATCTCATCCTGTTAACTGCGTGACGACAGCTAGAGCAAGCGGTCTTGAATCCTCAACCAAATAGAGCGCTTTAGTGATTCCGTAATTGAAATATCTGTTAAAGAAGGAACAAACCCACCTCTTCCTCCAACATTACCAAATAAGCAAATTGAGGTGGTAAATTATATGAAGAGTTATGGAAAACAAGGATGTAAACAACAAATTATGTACAAAACTACGGAAAACAGGAGAAAATAGCATGCATATTGTATAAATAACTACAGACAACAATAGAAAATGGCATGCATATTGTATAAATAACTACAGACAACAATAGAAAATGGCATGCATATTGTATAAATAACTACAGACAACAATAGAAAATAGCATGCATATTGTATAAATAACTACAGACAACAATAGAAAATGGCATGCATATTGTATAAAATTGTCACGATAAAAAAAACAAAACCAAAAACTGGTTACTGCTTGTAATAGCGCTTTTCAGTCGATGTAAGATAGTAGGGACATGGACATGTTGAATTTAATGACCGCATGGTTAGTGCAGTCGCCGTGTAATAGTTCAGGTTAGGATGTTTTATATACGCCCTCAACAGAAACAAATTCCTTGGATTTATCGTGGATTGAACCCGGGTCTTCTCAAGCCGCGCTCTAATCTATTCGACCAGACGCTCCTGAATTGTCATGATAAATAGTGTTAGAACAAAGGAGATAAATTGGACAGAGAAGAGAACAAATAGATCTATCCAGAAAGAACTCAAAATCAAAGAAAACTGGCTGATGCTACAAATAAGAAAGAGAAAATTGAAGTATTTTGGACATATAAAAAGACACGAAGGGCTGGAGAAGACCATCATGGAAGGAGGCATACCGGCACAGAGGAGAAGAGGAAGACCATGGAAAAGATGGATTCAGGATGTAACTGAGGGTTTGAACATGACGGCTGCAGAGGCAGGACATCTGGCCTATAGGAGAGAGAAATTCCGGAGGACTGTTGGGGTGGCAAAGTTCTGCTCAGGACAAGCTATTTGATGATGAAAGACAAAGCAAATTCCTTCACAGGAAATATCTATTTGAAATTTACAAACACATCAATAACATAACTAACAGTCTTTTCTATATAACACATAAACATTGCTATAATATCTCTAGCTAACACATAAACATTGCTATAATATCTCTAGCTAACACATAAACATTGCTATAATATCTCTAGCTAACACATAAACATTGCTATAATATCTCTAGCTAACACATAAACATTGCCATTATATCTCTAGCTAACACATAAACATTGCCATTATATCTCTAGCTAACACATAAACATTGCTATAATATCTCTAGCTAACACATAAACATTGCTATAATATCTCTAGCTAACACATAAACATTGCCATTATATCTCTAGCTAACACATAAACATTGCCATTATATCTCTAGCTAACACATAAACATTGCTATAATATCTCTAGCTAACACATAAACATTGCTATAATATCTCTAGCTAACACATAAACATTGCTATAATATCTCTAGCTAACACATAAACATTGCTATAATATCTCTAGCTAACACATAAACATTGCTATAATATCTCTAGCTAACACATAAACATTGCTATAATATCTCTAGCTAACACATAAACGTTGCTATAATATCTCTATCTAACATATAACCATTGCTATAATATTTATATCTAGCACATACACATTGCTATAATATCTCTATCTAGCACATAAACATTGCTATAATATCTCTATCTAACATATAAACATTGCTATAATATCTCTATCTAGCACATAAACATTGCTATAATATCTCTATTCTATAACATCATATTCATCAAAACGAATGATGATCACGTAGAGAATCAAGAAAAAGATATTTAGACAACCGTCACATACAACCACGATATTCTGAATGTAATAGATTACATTCCTGGCAGCCATTATTCGTTCAAATCTCTTGCGTGGATTTTTTCCTTAATCGAATGTCCTTAAAATGTTAGTTAATACATCAATTCGTTCGTTATTCCCAAACTAAAATTACTTTCATTTAAATGTAATTCATTGGGAATAGGAAACTAGTTTTTATTTTCAAATAGCCAGGGAAAGCTTACTTGAAAGTGAAGTGCCATGCAAAACGTATTGAATTTTTCATGAGATACATGATGCGTTTGAAACTGAAGGTGAAACTCATATTATTGTCAGCGTCTATTTACATCAGTCTTGAATTTCAAGCTTTCTATCTGATGTTCTTTAAACGATATGTATAGGCTACGTCTTCTTCTTCTTCTCTTCCAACATTTACTTCTTGATTAGAAGTTTTGGGAGGGGAGGGAGTGTAGTGACCTTGTGTGTGCTTGTTCTAGGGCACTTTGAAAGCTGTTATTTATTTTCTGAAGTCTGTTCTTGATGCTGTAGCTCCATCTTCTGCGTGGTCTTTCTCTTATGTTGAACAGAACTAAATTGATGTAGAATGAGTTGACGAACAAGCAACAAAATCGCTACAGGACAGTAGATGATAGAAGGAAAGAAGAAGAAGAATAGGATGAAAGGAACGACAGTTGGCGGAGAGGGACCCAGATATTTTGAGTAAAACCCGGTGCAATGAAGTCAATTCATCAACTTTAGAGTCTTGTTTGTAAAGTGATTTATTCTCATGGGAAAAATGATATGGACAGACGGACAGACGGACAGATGGACAGATGGACAGATGGGCAAATGGGCAGACGTGCAGATGCACAGATGGACAGATGGACAGACGGACAGAGGGACAGATGGACAGATGAACAGCTGGACAGTTGGACAGACGGACAGACGGACAGATGGACAGATGGACAAATGAACAGATGAACAGATGGACAGATGGACAGTTGGACAGATGGACAGACGGACAGATGAACAGCTGGACAGCTGGACAGACAACATTAAAGAAACAATGGACGCTCACAAGATCAATGTGGACAGCTGAACAGCTGAACAGCTGGACAGAGAACATTAAAGAAACAATGGACGCTCACAAAATCAATGTGGACAGCTGGACTGCTGGACAGACACCATTAAAGAAACAATGGACGCTCACAAGATCAATGTGAACAGCTGGACAGCTGGACTGCTGGACAGACACCATTAAAGAAACAATGGACGCTCACAAGATTAATGTGGACAGCTGGACAGCTGGACTGCTGGACAGACAACATTAAAGAAACAATGGATGCTCACAAGATCAATGTGGACAGCTGAACAGCTGAACAGCTGGACAGACAACATTAAAGAAACAATGGACGCTAACAAGATCAATGTGGACAGCTGAACAGCTGAACAGCTGGACAGACAACATTAAAGAAACAATGGACGCTCACAAGATCAATGTGGACAGCTGGACAGCTGGACTGCTGGACAGACAACATTAAAGAAACAATGGACGCTCACAAGATCAATGCCTATTACCGACGTCAGGATTTTTTTCAGGAACCCTTTCATACCTTGTGGTATATAGGGCAATACAGTGTTAGGCCTGTATTATTCATTGACCGTCGGCACACGATGGGTGATGTGGTCAGCATCACATTACCGACGTAGCTAAGGTAAAATGAACATCATCATACACATATATGTATCAGACATCAAGTGAACATCATCATACATATAGATGTATCAGACATCAAGTGAACATCATCATACACATAAATGTATCAGACATCAAGTGAACATCATCATACACATAAATATATCAGACATCAAGTGAACATCATCATACACATATATGTATCAGACATCAAGTGAACATCATCATATACATATATGTATCAGACATCAAGTGAACATCATCAAACACATATATGTATCAGACATCAAGTGAACATCATCATACACATAGATGTATCAGTCATCAAGTGAACATCATCATACACATAGATGTATCAGACATCAAGTGAACATCATCATATACATAGATGTATCAGTCATCAAGTGAACATCATCATACACATAGATGTATCAGACATCAAATGAACATCATCATATACATAGATGTATCAGACATCAAATGAACATCATCATATACATATATGTATCAGACATCAAGTGAACATCATCAAACACATATATGTATCAGACATCAAGTGAACATCATCATACACATAGATGTATCAGTCATCAAGTGAACATCATCATATACATAGATGTATCAGACATCAAATGAACATCATCATATACATAGATGTATCAGTCATCAAGTGAACATCATCATACACATAGATGTATCAGACATCAAATGAACATCATCATATACATAGATGTATCAGTCATCAAGTGAACATCATCATACTCTTACTACAACAAGTCAGATTTACAACAATCTCTGCGTCACGTATATGCCAAGAAAGAAAACTTAAGCTTCCCACCACATTTCAGTGCATACGTTGCTATACAAGAAGAAGAAGAAGAAGAAGAAGCAAGGAAATAGCAATGAATAATAAACATGACTCGATGGAAGAGAGAAAGAAAGTTGTCCAAACAAGGATGAATTAGCTGAATGTTAGAGATAATTAAACCAATAATAAGAATACATATGAATGAATAGAGAACAAATGAGAGAAACAACAAGTGTTTCTTATATATTCAGATAACAGACAAATGATGATAAATGAGACAAGGAAATCAAGAAGAGAAAAACAAAACTGTCCAAGGAGATATTCAACAAAGTGATACATCATTTTTTAAAAATGTTCTGCTGTTTTTATTTTTTTTTTCTCAAGTTGTTCAATAAGTTTTGATTTCTTTCTCAAGTTGTTCAATAAGTTTGTCTTTCTCAAGTTGTTCAATAAGTTTTTGGTGAAATGTTTTCATTTCTTGATTTCCATTGCTCATTTTATATTGCTCTCATACTAGGACACTATCCTAGACCTGCCCTCTCGTACAAGGACACTATCCTAGACCTGCGCTCTCGTACTAGGACACTATCCTAGACCTGCCCTCTCGTACAAGGACACTATCCTAGACCTGCCCTCTCGTACTAGGACACTATCCTAGACCTGCCCTCTCGTACAAGGACACTATCCTAGACCTGCGCTCTCGTACTAGGACACTATCCGAGACCTGCCCTCTCGTACAAGGACACTATCCTAGACCTGCGCTCTCGTACTAGGACACTATCCTAGACCTGCGCTCTCGTACAAGGACACTATCCTAGACCTGCCCTCTCGTACTAGGACACTATCCTAGACCTGCGCTCTCGTACTAGGACACTATCCTAGACCTGCCCTCTCGTACAAGGACACTATCCTAGACCTGCGCTCTCGTACAAGGACACTATCCTAGACCTGCCCTCTCGTACTAATACACTAAGACACTAAGACACTAATACACTAAGACACTAAGACACTAAGACACTAAGACACTAAGACACTAAGACACTAAAGCGTTTAAAGCTGAAGGATGGTCTTCATTGCACTGGGTTTTACCCCATATGGCTCAGTCCCTCTCCGCAGAAATGGCACTCTCCATCTGCCGAGAGTATTGCACAAAGCAGGAACTCTGTAACTCCGGCAATAATCCCAGGGGTCGCTGGACTAAATGCACTCGTAAACAGAACGTAAACAGAACGTAAACAGAACGTAAACAGAACGTAAACAGAACGTAAACAGAACGTAAACAGAACGGCGCTGTCCGGATTCGAACCTGCGACATTGAGAACGCAAGAAAAAAGCTTAACCACTTAGCTACAGAGATCTCCTTAACCACTTAGCTACAGAGATCTCCTTAACCACTTAGCTACAGAGATCTCCTTAACCACTTAGCTACAGAGATCTCCTTAACCACTTAGCTACAGAGATCTCCTTAACCACTTAGCTACAGAGATCTCCTTAACCACTTAGCTACAGAGATCTCCTTAACCACTTAGCTACAGAGATCGATACCGCTCTATCCTGATCAACATGTTCAATCTCGTCTATGTTCAATCTGGTCCATGTTCAATCTCGTCTACGTTCAATCTCGTCTACGTTCAATCTCGTCTACGTTCAATCTCGTCTACGTTCATTCTCGTCTACGTTCAATCTCGTCTACGTTCAATCTCGTCTACGTTCAATCTCGTCTACGTTCATTCTCGCCTACGTTCAATCTCGTCTACGTTCAATCTCGTCTACGTTCATTCTCGTCTACGTTCAATCTCGTCTACGTTCAATCTCGTCTACGTTCAATCGCGTCTACGTTCAATCTCGTCTACGTTCAATCTCGTCTATGTTCAATCTCGTCTATGTTCAATCACGTCTATGTTCAATCTCGTCTACATTCAATCTCGTCTATGTTCAATCTTGTCTATGTTCAATCACGTCTATGTTCAATCTCGTCTATGTTCAATCTCGTCTATGTTCAATCTCGTCTATGTTCAATCTCGTCTATGTTCAATCTCGTCTATGTTCAATCTCGTCTACGTTCAATCTCGTCTACGTTCAATCTCGTCTATGTTCAATCTCGTCTATGTTCAATCTCGTCTACGTTCAATCTCGTCTATGTTCAATCTCGTCTATGGACATGAGTTTGATATTTCTTGTTTCTATCAGTAAAGTTTGTTTCATGGTTTCCTTAAGGACATCCTTTCTTTCTTGAACCCTTTGCCTTCCACTTCAATGCCTGCTTTGTGATTCCTTGATCATTTCGTCTCAGAGTATGCCCAACACATCTCCATCTTCTCATTCTTATAACAGTTGTTACTAGTGGCTGTGCAGACATTTCTCTGATTTAATCACATCTGAATTCATCACATTTTTTTTTCGCAGACATCTATTTTAAAATACATTCAACTTCCTTTCTATATCTTTAGTCATTGTGCACCGTTTTTTCATGATATTATGTTCACAGTATCTTCAAATTCTTTTGTTAACTTTCATCTTTCTTGTCTTAATATTTTGTTTTGTTGGAGGAATGTCTCTTTATTAAGTCGATCATAATTAGATCATCCTGGACACACTTACATCATAAACATATCGGGCATCAAGAGAACACCATAGATGACAGGTCAACTTCAATAAGTGTCAGCGATAATGTAGATGGAGGTGATCAGTGATGGTGATGGAGTGATGGAGGTGATCAGATGATGTGTTATTAACGTAACAAATGGAACATGTGAGCTGGCATGAAGGATAAATGAGATTCTTCCAACAGAAATCCTATCTTGTGCTAGATTTAGAAATATCGTGTTTTGTCATGAAATAGAATAATATCAGAGTATGGGATGAAGATCAGCTACAAGATGAAGATGAAGATGAAGATCAGCTACAACATGAAGATGAAGATGAAGATCAGCTACAACATGAAGATGAAGATGAAGATCAGCTAACAAAGATGAAGATGAAGATCAGCTACAAGATGAAGATGAAGATCAGCTACAACATGAAGATGAAGATCAGCTGGAAGATGAGATCAGCTACAACATGAAGATGAAGATCAGCTACAACATGAAGATGAAGATGAAGATCAGCTACAAGATGAAGATGAAGATCAGCTACAACATGAAGATGAAGATCAGCTACAACATGAAGATGAAGATCAGCTACAAGATGAAGATGAAGATCAGCTACAAGATGAAGATGAAGATCAGCTACAACATGAAGATGAAGATGAAGATCAGCTACAACATGAAGATGAAGATGAAGATCAGCTACAACATGAAGATGAAGATGAAGATCAGCTACAACATGAAGATGAAGATGAAGATCAGCTACAAGATGAAGATGAAGATCAGCTACAACATGAAGATGAAGATCAGCTACAACATGAAGATGAAGATGAAGATCAGCTACAACATGAAGATGAAGATCAGCTACAACATGAAGATGAAGATGAAGATCAGCTACAACATGAAGATGAAGATGAAGATCAGCTGCAACATGAAGATGAAGATGAAGATCACATACAACATGAAGATGAAGATGAAGATCACCTACAACATGAAGATGAAGATCAGCTACAACACCACATGAATTCATTGCTATTAGCATGTAGAAAGTACAACATGAAAATCAACACACAAAAAAGACCGAGACCATGAAAATCAGCAGAACATTGACCAAGCCAAGCAAACATACAAATAGATAACACCAGAGTAAAGCAAAGTTTCTGAATTCAAATATTTAGGCAGCATTTTCATACAGGACGGAAAACTCGATAGAGAAAGAGAGACAAGGTGACAAAAAGCAAATGCAGTGGCCTTCCAGCTGGCACCATTACTACAACACCCAAAGAATCAAGATGGAAGTGAAAAGACAGATGATAAAAGTATTTTCCTACCAACACTTTGTTACCAGTGCGAAACTTGGTCTCTGACAGCAACACATCACAGAAAGCTCACCACGTGTGAAATGATATGCTTGAGGAAGGCAGTGGGAGTCAACAGGAAAGATAGACTACGAAATGAGGACATCAGAAGCAGAGTGGGCATAACTTCATGCACCGAATACATCGAAAGACAACAAATGCAGTGGTTTGGACATTTAATGAGAATGAAATACAACCAACCAGCAATAACAGCATACAATAAAAAAGATCGGGTACTAGAGTTAAGGGAAGACCAAGAAAAGATGGATAGACAATATCAAGACCACACTTCATAAACACGGATACAACACAACAAGGGCGACTCATCTAACCCTAGAACGCAAATTAAAGCTCCCATCCCAAGGCAAGAGTGGACAGCCAACTACATCTTCCACCAGGGTATAGACAATAGATAGAGTATGGACACAATGTTGGACATAGCGTTATAAACATATATTTATTATGACAACAAGTAACATGACTATGAAAGTACTGGCAGTGACTAAGGCACGACTCTAGATGGTCACAAAACTAGACCTATGCCTGCATTCTGATTTATTCAGTGAGTATGATCAGAAAGGTAGAGGCTGGTTCGGTGCGCAGGCAATGGACTGAATCACTACAAGCGTCAATAATTTGCAGAACTACATTCTTCTTAATTCCGGTACATATGGATGTCGATAGCAATGAGAGAGCAGACAGGCTGGCTGGCTCTGTCACCATATCAGATGGTCAGTCAATGGATAGGCGGCTGATATTTTGAACTCCCTCATAGAGTGTGGCAGTTGAACTCCCTCATAGAGTGTGGCCGTTGAACTCCCTCATAGAGTGTGACCGTTGAACTCCCTCATAGAGTGTGGCAGTTGAACTCCCTCATAGAGTGTGGCAGTTGAACTCCCTCATAGAGTGTGGCCGTTGAACTCCCTCATAGAGTGTGGCAGTTGAACTCCCTCATAGAGTGTGGCAGTTGAACTCCCTCATAGAGTGTGGCCGTTGAACTCCCTCATAGAGTGTGGCCGTTGAACTCCCTCATAGAGAGTGGCAGTTGAACTCCCTCATAGAGAGTGGCAGTTGAACTCCCTCATAGAGTGTGGCCGTTGAACTCCCTCATAGAGTGTGGCCGTTGAACTCCCTCATAGAGAGTGGCAGTTGAACTCCCTCATAGAGAGTGGCAGTTGAACTCCCTCATAGAGTGTGGCCACAAAGACGATTTTCATCTAAACCAAAATCCACATCCACTGTTAGACATCCACTGTTAGACATCCACTGTTAGACATCCACTGTTAGACATCCACTGTTAGACATCCACTGTTAGATTGCAAGAACTTGAATTGAAGATTGAAGTGGTCAGGAAAGAATCCACATCCACTGTTAGATTGCAAGAACTTTAATTGAAGATTGAAGTGGTCAGGAAAAAATCCACATCCACTGTTAGATTGCAAGAACTTGAATTGAAGATTGAAGTGGTCAGGAAAGAATCCACATCCACTGTTAGATTGCCAGAACTTGAATTGAAGATTGAAGTGGTCAGGAAAGAATCCACATCCACTGTTAGATTGCAAGAACTTGAATTGAAGATTGAAGTGGTCAGGAAAGAATCCACATCCACTGTTAGATTGCAAGAACTTTAATTGAAGATTGAAGTGGTCAGGAAAGAATCCACATCCACTGTTAGATTGCAAGAACTTTAATTGAAGATTGAAGTGGTCAGGAAAGAATCCACATCCACTGTTAGATTGCAAGAACTTGAATTGAAGATTGAAGTGGTCAGGAAAGAACAGCACAACAGATATATTATTCTTCTTCTTCAGTGATCTCTGGTCATGTGCTTAATTTACTGTGGACCAGAAACTGGGCAGTCAGCTTCAGGTCTGTCAGGTTTCCCCAAAGCTCAGTTTTCAGGTCGACTGGGTGTGGCCACAAGTTGCTTCTCAGCTCACACAGTAGAGGACAGTCTTGCAGGATAAGCCCCGGGGTCTGTTCCGCTTACTGACACTGGCAGAGAGCTGTTTGATTTATTCCTAGTCTATGCACGGCCTTCTCTATAATATAGAGAAGGCGCCGTAGTCTATGTAAGTGTTTGTTTAGTCTGCAGTGTCCGGTACGTAGTAGGTATATGAGTAGGCTAATCGCTCAAAATAGAACTGGTCCGGTTAGTTGCTGGACGCTGTTGGAGATATTGCAACGGAGATCGAAGCACATATGGACATGTTCGGAGTGCAATGAAGATATTCCAGACTGAAACTGTGACAAAGTGGTTACAACGTTTGATCGAGTCTCTCCTCCGTGTATTGCTGGGGCTCGCATGGGAAGCAAAGAATAGTACCACTGTGGCCTACTAGACATGTGGTAAGTGGTGACTGAGGTATGGTCTAGGGAAGCTCTAGTAAATAAAAGGCGTCGCAGAAATCGGATGTGCTTGCTTACTTCTAGACGCATAACTGGCACATCGTACAATCGCTCTTAGGCTCAGATCACATACATATCACAAAGAGTGGTTTAACAAGTGATCGATATGAAGCGTTTGAAGAAGAAGACGAAGACCGAGTCTCAAGTGCAAATTCTGCATGAGTTCCGTAAGATTGTTGCTATAGCTACGGAGTTCGTGCTTGGTGCAACGCTCTCGGTAGATAAGCAAAAACCCGGTGCAAGGAAGGCAATCCTTCATCTTTAGACTCATTAGCTGCTTCCATTTGTTTCCTTGTTTGCTTCTCTCTTTTAGAGTCGTTAGCTGCTTCCATTTGTTTCCCTGCTTGCTTCTCTCTTTTAGACTCGTTAGCTGCTGCTTCCATATGTTTCCCTGTTTGCTTCTCTCTTTTAGACTCGTTAGCTGCTTCCATTTTCTTTCCCTGTTTGATTCTCTCTTTTAGAGTCGTTAGCTGCTTCCATTTTCTTTCCCTGTTTGATTCTCTCTTTTAGACTCGTTAGCTGCTTCCATTTTCTTTCCCTGTTTGATTCTCTCTTTTAGAGTCGTTAGCTGCTTCCATTTTCTTTCCCTGTTTGATTCTCTCTTTTAGACTCGTTAGCTGCTTCCATTTTCTTTCCCTGTTTGATTCTCTCTTTTAGACTCGTTAGCTGCTTCCATTTTCTTTCCCTGTTTGATTCTCTCTTTTAGAGTCGTTAGCTGCTTGAATATACATTTGTTTCCTTGTTTGCTACCTTTTTTTACTACGTTAAAACGTCTTGAAGTCGAGGCACGCACTTTTAACCTAAGAGCGAGTTCTATGTTCTGTTATATCAGGGTTCGGGTAGCGAACAAACAGTGAGAATTGATTACTTACAGGGAATCCAAGCGAAAATATATTCCTTCTCGTTCCATATCCTTCCGTATTTGATATAATTGTGGGAAGCATTGGTCTCGCTAAGGTTAGACAGACCAACAATAAATAAACTAGTCAGAGAAAGAGAATGTGTGTGTCTGTGTGAGAGAGGAATAGAATGTGTGTGTCTGTGTGAGAGAGGAAGAGAATGTGTGTGTCTGTGTGAGAGAGGAAGAGAGATGTACTTTTTGATAATCACAAGAACGCAATTCCTCTCACGTCTTGAGATTGTACTTGTATCAATGAGAGCTCACAATATTCCAACTCAGATCCGTAACTCCACTCGTATGTTGTCTAGGTAATGTTCAATAAATTCACTCACGGACAAGATAGGTCACTAATTTGCATAATTAAACTACAAAAATTGTAGTAGAAGTCTGGTAGCTTCTACCTATTGAAGAGTCCAGAAAGAATGAACTTTCATTGGATACAAAAATCTGCGTTTAAGGATACTGTAATAAAAAAGATACCTTTGTCGTTTCAAATTTTAACTTGACAATCTAAATTACAGGTGCCTCTGAAGTCGGAGCACGCCTGTATGGCGAGGACACCGATAAAAAGGAAAGTGGGTCTTCACGCAAAAATCAGTAAGAGGCACCATACCAGAAGCACTGACTACGCCTGAATTTATAACGGACAAACTAAGAAGAAGAAGAGTCGTACAGTTCATGTGTGCTAGATGTACAGTTCCTGTGTGCTAGACGTACAGTTCCTGTGTGCTAGTTGTACAGTTCATGTGTGCTAGACGTACAGTTCATGTGTGCTAGATGTACAGTTCATGTGTGCTAGACGTACAGTTCATGTGTGCTAGACGTACAGTTCATGTGTGCTAGACGTACAGTTCATGTGTGCTAGATGTACAGTTCCTGTGTGCTAGACGTACAGTTCCTGTGTGCTAGTTGTACAGTTCATGTGTGCTAGACGTACAGTTCATGTGTGCTAGTCGTACAGTTCATGTGTGCTAGTCGTACAGTTCATGTGTGCTAGACGTACAGTTCATGTGTGCTAGTCGTACAGTTCCTGTGTGCTAGTTGTACAGTTCATGTGTGCTAGACGTACAGTTCATGTGTGCTAGATGTACAGTTCATGTGTGCTAGACGTACAGTTCATGTGTGCTAGACGTACAGTTCATGTGTGCTAGACGTACAGTTCATGTGTGCTAGATGTACAGTTCCTGTGTGCTAGACGTACAGTTCCTGTGTGCTAGTTGTACAGTTCATGTGTGCTAGACGTACAGTTCCTGTGTGCTAGACGTACAGTTCATGTGTGCTAGACGTACAGTTCATGTGTGCTAGACGTACAGTTCCTGTGCGCTAGACGTACAGTTCATGTGTGCTAGACGTACAGTTCATGTGTGCTAGTCGTGCGCGGGACGCCTAAGTAAAACTTGCAAAATTTAATGTTTAACATGTTTTCATTAAAGTATTACTTTCAGTAAAATAAAAGATAAATTATTTCGCATATTTTTGTCAACATTTCAAGACGTTTGTTTGTAGTAGTTTTGAAATAACGAAAACGTCATCAGCGAGATATTTAGTATGTGTCTAACAGAGCCATCAAGTTGTGAGACTTAGCTTGCGTGCGACGAGAACGAAGCACACATATCTATTCTAATTGTATCCTATGCGAGAAAGAGAGATAGAGAGAGAGGGAGTAACGTTATAGAACTAAACAAGGTACAGTAACAACAAATAGTTATGTGTGTGCAAGCAGTTCAGCACACACCTAGAACATTCATTGTTAGAAGTTTGTTTAATTCTGAAATATTCTACATACTAACTAACGTGTTTACTATTATGAATAGAAATACAATTTATGAAGGGATATAGTACAAAATGTCAACAATGTGAATCGTGGTATATTCATTACATGGCGTTGCTATCAACCACAGTAAACGAGTTGTTGATTTTCTAGTCACCACTAGTTTACCATTGCTTTTTGAACAGTGAGCTCCATTTTCTAGTCACCACTAGTTTACCATTGCTTTTTGAACGGTGAGTTCCATTTTCTAGTCACCACTAGTTTACCATTGCTTTTTGAACGGTGAGCTCCATTTTCTAGTCACCACTAGTTTACCATTGCTTTTTGAACGGTGAGTTCCATTTTCTAGTCACCACTAGTTTACCATTGCTTTTTGAACGGTGAGCTCCATTTTCTAGTCACCACTAGTTTACCATTGCTTTTTGAACGGTGAGTTCCATTTTCTAGTCACCACTAGTTTACCATTGCTTTTTGAACGGTGAGTTCCATTTTCTAGTCACCACTAGTTTACCATTGCTTTTTGAACGGTGAGTTCCATTTTCTAGTCACCACTAGTTTACCATTGCTTTTTGAACGGTGAGTTCCATTTTCTAGTCACCACTAGTTTACCATTGCTTTTTGAACGGTGAGTTCCATTTTCTAGTCACCACTAGTTTACCATTGCTTTTTGAACGGTGAGTTTCATTTTCTAGTCACCACTAGTTTACCATTGCTTTTTGAACGGTGAGCTCCATTTTATTTCTTTCTTTTCTCCAATCGTGTTTTGTCTCACAGTGTCAGGATAAGAAGAGATTCATAGAACGGGTTTTTGTGTGCGATTCCTAAATAGTGTCTTTCGTCACCTCTGTTATCTCTGAGGTTCATCTTTTGCGTGGCCGGCCTTTGGCTTTGTATCCATTGTATCGGAGCAACATCGCTCTTTGAGGTGCACTGTCTATTGGTAATCTACTTATGTGGCCGAACCATTTAATTTGTTGTTTCTTGATGAAGTTCAGTACTGATGTTGTACCCACTTTTTCCCTGAAATCTTCATTTCTAAACCGGTCTCTTCTTGTTACCCCCAGCATTCTGTGTAAACACTTCATCTTTTACCATTTTTACCTCTCGTAAATATCCACGGGAAAATATTTGCTTTAAACTTCCCACCGCAGAGTTTGAACCAAGTACTATTAAGTTGTGATCGAGTTCCCTATCTCTACGCCACAGACGTCACAAAAATGTATCACTACGCCACAGACGCCACAAAAATGTATCGCTAAGCCACAGACGCCACAAAAATGTATCGCTAAGCCACAGACGCCACAAAAATGTATCGCTAAGCCACAGACGTCACAAAAATGTAATGTATGCATTTAGAAGTTATTATACCGTTTACAAAAATGTTATAATAATAATTATATTTAATCAAGCAGGCAATAGCTTATCTTGAACAGAACTTTGACATCCAACTAGCAGTTCTCCACAATTTCTTTCTCTGATAGGCCAGCTGTCCCGTTTCTGCAGCATACTAAAATCACCAGTTACATCTTACATCCATCTTCTACGTGGTCTACCTCTTCTCTTTTAATGCCGAAATGCTTCCTTCTATAATGTTCTTCTCAAACATTTGGCGTCTTTTCTGTATGTCCAAAGTACTTCAATATTCTCTTCCTAATTTGTATGTTCTGCCAGTTTTATTTGTTTTTGAATCCCTTCTGTATAGATCTGTTCTCTCCTCTGTCCATGATAAACAGAGGAATCTTCTGCAACACTTATATTCAAAAGCACATATATGTGTTTCCACTGCTTTGTGAACTATCCATGTTACGCAACCGTACATGACCACTGAAAATATGCATGCTCTAAGTATTATGATCATATAATACTATTAGAGTTAAGTTAATTGCATGTCCTTTACAGGACTTTGCTAATCAACCCCAGATTTTTAACGATGTTTGTGATTTTTCTAGGCATTATTACGTTCAATAGTTTGCCATTGCTTTCTGAACGGGTAGTATCATCGTCGTTTTGTAAGAATCCACGCGAAATATCGTGATTCGAACTCAGAACGTAGGAGTTAATAGACCGAGTCACTATCCCCTAAGCCACAGACGCCACCTTTAATACTACCACTGCATTAAAATGTGTATGTGATGATCATTCTAAAAACATTGAATGTAATGAGTATTAATTTCTCATATTACAGCCCCACATACATTGTATCGAGGACCAGGATACGCCACTGAAAAATGAAGTGGTTAATAACAAAATAAGTCGTTCGGTTGTTGCAAAATGCAGTCAAATTTTTCAATGAAACTCTCACCATAAACGGATGATTAGATGTTTGACAAGATGAGATTAGATTGGAAGAATAAGGAAATCATTCATGATGCTATTAGTTCTGTGTGTAAGCACGTATGTGCATTTATATAGTACGATCGTGTGTATGAATGTGCATCTCTGTATGGTGTACATGCGTATGCGTTTGTGTGTCTGTTTCATGATGTGTATGCGTGAGTGTGTTTACCGTTACGAGTTTGTGAGTGTCTGTGTCTCTAGATCAATCGAACATTTTTTGTTCCATTGAACGATATAAAAGAGGTATTAGGAACATCATTGCTGTCAGATTCCCTGTAGATTAAACATAATCACGAATTGAATGTTCTAATTCGTCAACTAAATATCAATGTTAATTGTGTAAGAATTTTAATAATAAATGTTAGACGTTGATAAACAAGTTTGGGGATTAGAGGGAAGAGGTTAGGGATTGATAAATAAGTTGGGGATTAGAGGGAAGAGGTTAGGGATTGATAAATAAGTTGGGGATTAGAGGGAAGAGGTTAGGGATTGATAAACAAGTTTGGGGATTAGAAGGAAGATGTTAGGGATTGATAAACAAGTTTGGGGATTAGAAGGAAGATGTTAGGGATTGATAAACAAATTTGGGGATTAGAAGGAAGATGTTAGGGATTGATAAACAAGTTTGGGGATTAGAGGGAAGATGTTAGGGATGTGTTAGATGATTACAATAATGATTATAGTTGTTGTTCAGGAAGACATGATGATTACACAACAGATATACCAACTATATTAGACGCCTTCTAGTGTGATTCTAAGATTGAGAAATAGAAGAGCTAGCTAGTACTGTTGTCAATAAAACAGATTGAGAAATAGAAGAGCTTGCTAGTACTGTTGTCAATAAAACAGATTGAGAAATAGAAGAGCTTGCTAGTACTGTTGTCAATAAAACAGATTGAGAAATAGAAGAGCTAGCTAGTACTGTTGTCAATAAAACAGATTGAGAAATAGAAGAGCTAGCTAGTACTGTCGTCAATAAAACAGATTGAGAAATAGAAGTATTTGCTAGTACTGTTGTCAATAAAACAGATTGAGAAATAGAAGAGCTAGCTAGTACTGTCGTCAATAAAACAGATTGAGAAATAGAAGAGCTTGCTAGTACTGTTGTCAATAAAACAGATTGAGAAATAGAAGAGCTTGCTAGTACTGTTGTCAATAAAACAGATTGAGAAATAGAAGAGCTAGCTAGTACTGTTGTCAATAAAACAGATTGAGAAATAGAAGAGCTAGCTAGTACTGTCGTCAATAAAACAGATTGAGAAATAGAAGTATTTGCTAGTACTGTTGTCAATAAAACAGATTGAGAAATAGATGAGCTAGCTAGTACTGTCGTCAATAAAACAGATTGAGAAATAGAAGAGCTTGCCCGTGCTGTCGTCAATAAAACATGTTACATTCTTTTGAATTGCAGACAAATACAACAAATAACCAGAAATTAAACTGAACTCACGTTCTTCGATTGACAAACAATAATTACTTTTCTCAATCAATATTTATTGATTTTGACACAATGAGCAAAATATAAAAATGGACAAGTAGGATGGGCAGTGGCGGCTGGTCATTAAGGGCCAGAGGGGCCGGACCACACCAAAAATAATGTGTAACGTGTATTTATTATTTAATAAATTAAAATATAACCTAACCAAAAGCTATGATTTTCCCGAAAATTTGTGTCTGGCCCCACCAACAAAAACGATCACGAGCCGCCACTGAGGATGGGGATGGGGATGGGGATGGGGATGGGGATGAGGATGGGGATGAGGATGGGGATGGGGATGAGGATGGGGATGGGGATTAGGTACCAACAAGTTTTACCTGTGCATTTTATTTGTCTGCACGAACATCTGGTTACTATTGGAACTTTCTCCTGACACTGTTTGCATCAACATCCTGCAGATACAAGTTTGCCATATTATAATGTCACTATTCTTCTAATATTCTAGTTTATGAACTTTAGACATTTACTGAACCTTAAAGTAAATATTTTCATTTTTCGGTACTTAATCAACAACAAAAGGATTTCATCTTCTTCTTCTTTGTGACCAGCTTCATATGTTCAGTCTACACTCTGTTACTGGTATAGTAAGTTAATTGCATTTCCTTTACAAGACTTTGCGTATCAACCCCAGCTTTTTAACGCTTTTGGTGATTTTTCTAGGCATTATTACGTTCAGTAGTTTGTCATTACTTTCTGAACGGGTGGTACCATCGTCCTTTGTAAAATCCACACGAAACAATTTGCAACCAAATTGCCCGCAGTGTGATTCGAACTCGGAACGTTGGGGTTAATAGACCGAGTCACTATTCCCTAGACTCGTATATTACGTTATGTTATTTCATTGACGGCTTGGCACATTGGACATTCCCACGCGGGCTCCGTCCTCCGCTCCAGCAGCTATCCCAAAGTCCACTTTCTCACCGTACCCATGAGAAATTGATTCCTATATAATCTCTCTCTACAAGGAAGACGATACTGTGTGGCATGTCCGAACTTAATTCCTAATTCTTGCAATCGGGTCAGTGTCTGAGACTCACCCATATGACATAAATGAGCGCGTTTCGCAGTGATGACATCGGCTCTGTCCATACTTCTGCTCGTTTGAGTCGGGACATTGTTTGCAAGAAAGTCAGCAGATCGTCAACCCGCACTCCAGCATGTCCAGGTGTGTACATCCAAGACGTTGCTTGAGGTATGACCTTCGAATGATGTCCACCAATTCCTCTGGCAGACTTCCAGATTTAATCCTTTGAAGCATATTCATCCAGTGTAATACGACAATCATATAGGAGGCTTCACCATGAGAAGGGTTCCCATTATGAAGCTGCACGCCATTTGTTCCTTGTGGGTTTTCCATAGCTTGCGTTGTAAGATTCGTTCATGAGACCATGTTTTGTTTTGCTGGCGTAGGTATGATGGACAGGGTTGCAGGATATGCGCTGGAGATGTGTATCGGTCCGACTTGCACATTGTGTTTTAATCTATTAATGTAGTGGTTGAGTCAACACTGTCCTTATCTGAGACAGAAGATATGTGTGTTGTTTTGTGTTGAGTCTATTGATGCGATTTTGTGGTTGTTTGTTGCTGGTTTGTAAACCTAAAGGAACCTACAACTTTTACCGTGACTGACCCTCGGTGATGGACATTACTATCACAAGAAAACAAGAGTATAGAATCTCACAAAATTACTTTAACGCCGCTAAGTACTATCAGTATTATTAACAATTTTCAACAGTAAATAACATTGAACTCATATAATTGTGCATAATTGCAATACGTCTTACAGTGTTATATTAAACATAGTTGAAAGTCAACCTACATAAACGGGAATTTCCGATTACTTGAATGAGCTGAATTGACTTCTTTTACAGTGGACCATTTATAAACTAACGTAACGCTTATACTTTAAACTTGTGTCTTCTACAGGTGCTTCTGTCAGGTATGATACAGTAAATCAAGATACACCTGACAACAGTGGCGCCCTCAAGACATCATTCAACTGTCCCCAACTTCTGCACATGAGAACTCCGTGTAATATTACCAACGCTGCTTTAAGGATGTAAACGCGTAACAGTGTGATAGTAAGGTGTGAACGATGACCGTATCAGGTGGTCTCCCCCAGTAATGACCACAACATGAACTTTCTGTTTTACGTTGGGATAATAATCCCCACAGTGATCACGATCTCTTTATTTGTTATCTTCATTTATTGTTGGTAAGTTTACATTTATTGTTGGTAAGTTTACATTTATTCAACTGATTTATTTGCTAAATAATGGATTTGTTTCTGTTTGTTTAATGTTATCCATTTTCTGAAGATATCAAACATTGTTGGTTCATCATCAAGTAGCTTGTCTCTTCCGCAACTTGGCTCAACAGGCAGTCCTGAAAAAAAAAAACCCTCTCTATTCTGTGCAAGTTGACCGGCGTCAGTAACAGTCATTCTCAGATCGTCAATGAGATCTTGCACCCATCGTCTTCTAGGTCTTCCTCTTCTTCCAGTCACCATTCTCTCCAAAATTATTTTCTCTAGGCACTCAGGTCATTTAATGTGTCCGAAATATTTAATTTTCCTTGTTTTTATGCTTTGTAATAACTTCTTTAATATCAAGCTGTTGCAGAACAGAAGCGTTTGTTCTTTTCTCTGTCTATGATATTCTAAGTTCTCTTCTGTAACATTTGCATTCAAAGACATTAATGATCTTCTCCGCCGCTTTGTCAATGTTCCATATCTCACAACAATATGTTGCCAAGGGAAAAACGCAGAAAACTTTTAAATACTTGAGTTTTGTTATGCAGATGCTGACCCAGGTTAAGAGGAGAAACTGGCGGTGCGATAGGCATATCCTCCGGAAGACGAAGACACATTCAAGTGTCACTAGACAGGCACTTGAGTGGAACCCGCAGGGAAGACTGAAGAGTGGACGTCCTAAACGGACTTGGAGACGAAAACTTGTTGAAGAATTGAAGGGTACTCGTCTATCATTGAAGAGCATAAAGAACACAGCCAGAGACTGAGAAAAGTGGCCAACAACTGTTGATGTCCTATGCTTCACGAGGAGCCGAGAGAATTAAGTCAAGTAAAACATTATATAATGTTATAGTGACATTAGTGGTATTAAATAATGTTATAGTGACATTAGTGGTATTATATAATGTTATAGTGACATTAGTGGTATTATATAATGTTATAGTGACATTAGTGGTATTATATAATGTTATAGTGACATTAGTGGTATTATATAATGTTATAGTGACATTAGTGGTATTATATAATGTTATAGTGACATTAGTGGTATTATATAATGTTGCAGAAAAGTTGTTGGTATATGTCCTAAATACTAGCTCCTTATGTCTATGGTTGAAAGCAGGAGCCACCCTTAGTTATAACATTTATAACTAGATTCTTCTTTCCTTCTTTCTTTCTTTCTCGAATCCTGTTTGCCTCACAGCGCCAGGTCAAGAAGAGATTTCTAAAACTGTTTGCCTCACAGCGTCAGGTCAAGAAGAGATTTCTAAAACTGTTTGTCTCACAGCGTCAGGTCAAGAACAGATTTCTAAAACGGTTTGTCACACAGCGTCAGGTCAAGAAACTGTTTGCCTCACAGCGTCAGGTCAAGAAGAGATTTCTAAAACTGTTTGCCTCACAGCGTCAGGTCAAGAGCATATTTCTAAAACTGTTTGCCTCACAGCGTCAGGTCAAGAAGAGATTTCTAAAACTGTTTGTCTCACAGCGTCAGGTCAAGAAGAGATTTCTAAAACGGGCCCGTGTATGCGCTTCGTAGATAGTCTCTTTCGTCGCCTCTGTTATCTCTAAGGCCCATCTTTTGCGTGGCCGGCCTTTTGCTTTGTACCAAGTGTATCGGAGCAGTATTGCTTTTTGAGGTGCAATGTCTGTTGGTAATCTGCTTACGTGGCTGAACCATTTAATTTGTTGTTTCTTGATGAAGTCTAGTACTGATGTCGTACCCAGTTTTTTCCTGATGTCTTCATTTCTCAACCGGTCTCATCGTGTTACACCCAGCATTCTGCGCAGACACTTCATCTCTGTCGTGACTAGTTTTCTTCTATCATTTGTTATCAGTGACCAGAACTAGATTAAATCCCATAATTTTCATGTCTCTGTGTATACAAGACAATGTTTTGTTTAATTTTGATAGAGATTTGTAAGACGTCTTAGATTGTGTACATTCTTTTAGCATCATGTACCTTATTTGATAACAGCATTTCATATATTAGAAGCAAGTTATATAGTATTAAAACTAAATTACGAATTTTCAATTCAAATGTTGTATCAATCATAACACATGCCAGCGAGAGTTGGAAAATGACTAAAGATATAGAAAGCAAGTTGAATGCATTTGAAAATAGATGTCTGCGAAAAATAATGAATATAAAATGGAACGAATTCAGGAGAAGTGATGAAATCAGAGATATGTCTGATCAACCACTAGTGACAACTGTTATAAGAAAGAGAAGATGGAGATATGTTGGACACACCTTGAGGAGAAATGATCAACGAATATCAAAGCAGGCATTGAAGTGGGATACAAAGGGTTCAAGAAGAGAGGTCGACCTAAGGAGACCCTGAAGCGAACTTTGCTGAGAGAGGCAGGAAATATCGGTCTCAGTTCCATGGAGGAGATTGAGCGAGTTGCCCAGGATAGAGTGGTATGGAGAAATTACTTGCAGGCCCTATGTAACGTATAACGGTACGAGAGGAATTATTTATTATTATATTAGAAGCGGTTCGTCGTGATCAAAGACTTGCCAAGTAAACCAGTCATTGGCATGCAGCGCGTTGCATAAATATGACATTATATTTTCTCTGGAGTTCTGACGAAATCTCAGCTTTACTGTTATGGACATGTAATATCTAGTGGTTGGACGGTTTAGCGTAATGCATAAACGTTCACTTATCGAATCGGATACAAGAGGGGTTGTGGGTTCAATTTCACACTCTAAGTTCAACACGTGAGGAAATGAATTGGCCCTCCTACCTCCTGCACACTAGGGTATATAGAAATATGAGGTGACTTCATACCCTAAGCTCTGGAAAGGCTATGGAGATTTTTTTTTTAAACCTAGTACCTAACAGTAATTATTTTTATATTACTATTTAATTTTTTATTACAATGTATTTTATCATATCTGTTATCTTTGACAGAACATCGATATCTTCTTCTTTTGTCGTCACACTGCTACCGGGTTGTTGCCCAGTGTCGCCAACATCGATATATCGGAACTAATTCCATAAGAAATCAAATAATATATTTATTTATCGCAAAGGAGAACATTTTTTTCTTAATTTTACAGAAGTTAACAATACCAATATTTAGAAGTTAACAATACTAATATTTAGAAGTTAACAATACTAATATTTAGAAGTTAACAATACCAATATTTAGAAGTTAACAATACCAATATTTAGAAGTTAACAATACCAATATTTAGAAGTTAACAATACTAATATTTAGAAGTTAACAATACCACTATTTAGAAGTTAACAATACCAATATTTAGAAGTTAACAATACCAATATTTAGAAGTTAACAATACCAATATTTAGAAGTTAACAATACCAATATTTAGAAGTCAACAATACCAATATTTAGAAGTTAACAATACTAATATTTAGAAGTTAACAATACCAATATTTAGAAGTTAACAAAACTAATATTTAGAAGAATATTATCATTATTATGATTTTAAAAATTGATGAAAAATTTACTAAAAATTCATAATCTTTATTTAAATTAATAATGTGTACACAAATGTCTGTTTTTTTTAGGTTTCTACAAAAAGCACGGAAAGAAGTTTTAACCAGAAAGTACGATCCTCATGGAAAAATGAGATTGCTAGGGATGTCAATGAAACCGCCACTACCTCCAAGATTTTGTCTCAATGAGGAGGTATTATTATCAGAGATAGGGGAAGATAATATCGCGTACGATGTAAGTCGTAGTCCGTCTACAGAACAAGACGGTCGTGGACGGTCAATGTATCATACCTACCATGACAGTGGCATATCTGCTGGTCTCTCTCTCAGTCAAGGAAGTGAATCTCGACCTAGTCTTGTCTATAAGACATGCCCAGATTCTGGTATCTCAGGAATAGTTTCTCATTCATCTCAGTACAATCATAACGGGAATAGACGAGATTGTCATGATGATGAGCCGTTTCAACGACAACCACAAATACAACAATTGTATGGGGATCAGATACACATACACGCATATCAACATCATCACCACCAGCAACTGCAACATTACCAACAACCAACATCACACTCTGTTTCACATGTAAATCATGTACAAGATTCAAGTAATTCTAACGGTGGACATGGCTACAGTGATGATCTCAAGCTTCTTCAAAGTCCTCTACATTGCAACTCTTTGATCACTCATCCAACCAACTTCAACTTAGAAAACTACAACAACAGACAAACAAGTCTGACAACTCACGGACATAATTCTCCAACTCAATCTTTGCTTCCACATCAGAAATCTATTCAGTCGATTTCCTCCTATGATATAGACAAACATATTTATAAAAATGATAACCGTTTATTCTTTGATGTAAACCAAGTGACACAAAACGTTGGCAGTCACCCGTTGCATGATGGGAAAATTGGCAGTCACCCGTTGCATGATGGGAAAATTGGCAGTCACCCGTTGCATGATGGGAAAATTGGCAGTCACCCGTTGCATGATGGGAAAATTGGCAGTCACCCGTTGCATGATCAGTTTGATGGGAAAAATAAAGTTATGTTCACAAATATAGAACATCAGGTTTCTAAACAGGTCATCTCCACGTCATCATCTGTAAATGTTCATCGACAACTACCACTCATACCAGACCGACAACTACCACTCCTACCAGATGCAAGCAGTTATCAGAAGGAGTTGGCTATATTTCCATCACCTACAAGATCTCTCAGACATTCTAATAGAGATAGTGGAGTAATGGACATTGGTCATACATTACCTGCTGCTGCCGACCGTCCAGACTCTCAAGCCTCACAATCGTCTACTACTGATTCGGAGGACTCTGGATTTCGTAGTTCCTATTGCGCGGCTCATCATAATGCTGTGCTTAGCAAACAGGGAAACCCTCTATTGAAACACGCACGTAAAACTAGAACCGGCAGACGAAGCAGCAAACAATACAAAAAAGCTGCTCCCAAAGTGAATAATTTTCCAGCAAACCATCCCATGATCACTTTAAATCCACAGAACTTAGAAATAAATGTGAATAATTCCACTGTGATATGCAACTCTTCTCTGGTTGATCAGATGTCGCTCCAGAGATCACCCAATGTTCTGCAACAATATACAAGCCCCACAAACAGTATGTCCAGTGAAAGGACACACACATCTTCATGTGTCTCACAACAAGCTGGAGCTTCATTGACTATACAGCACTTTGATTCTCCTTTGGAAACTTGTCAACAATCTTCTAGACATGATATATGGCCGACACAATCCAGCAATGATAAAGAAACTGCAGTTAAACAAAATATTAATCTAACTGATATCAGCACCCATTTAAGCTGGAAGTATTTACAGAATATTCCATCAAGTAACAAGGAAAACTTAGAACTTTCTAACGATGGCATCGTCCTGGAAGATGTCCAACAGGTAAATAAAGTTGAACAAAATCATCAGACTAGTAGAGACCAGCATATAGACATGTATGGATATACAGTTGTATAAGTTCTCTTCATGTAGCTTGTCCGTTTGTAGAACTTACCTTACATGTATAAGTTCTCTTCATGTAGCTTGTCCGTTTGTAGAACTTAACTTTCATGTATAAGTTCTCTTCATGTAGCTTGTCCGTTTGCAGAACTTACCTTACATGTATAAGTTCTCTTCATGTAGCTTGTCCGTTTGTAGAACTTAACTTTCATGTATAAGTTCTCTTCATGTAGCTTGTCCGTTTGCAGAACTTACCTTACATGTATAAGTTCTCTTCATGTAGCTTGTCCGTTTGCAGAACTTACCTTACATGTATAAGTTCTCTTCATGTAGCTTGTCCGTTTGTAGAACTTACCTTACATGTATAAATTCTCTTCATGTAGCTTGTCCGTTTGTAGAACTTACCTTACATGTATAAGTTCTCTTCATGTAGCTTGTCCGTTTGTAGAACTTACCTTACATGTATAAATTCTCTTTATGTAGCATGTCCGTTTGTAGAACTTACCTTACATGTATAAGTTCTCTTCATGTAGCTTGTCCGTTTGTAGAACTTACCTTACATGTATAAGTTCTCTTCATGTAGCTTGTCCGTTTGTAGAACTTACCTTACATGCATAAGTTCTCTTCATGTAGCTTGTCCGTTTGTAGAACTTACCTTACATGTATAAGTTCTCTTTATGTAGCATGTCCGTTTGTAGAACTTAACTTTCATGTATAAGTTCTCTTCATGTAGCATGTCCGTTTGTAGAACTTAACTTTCATGTATAAGTTCTCTTTATGTAGCATGTCCGTTTGTAGAACTTAACTTTCATGTATAAGTTCTCTTTATGTAGCATGTCCGTTTGTAGAACTTAACTTTCATGTATAAGTTCTCTTTATGTAGCATGTCCGTTTGTAGAACTTAACTTTCATGTATAAGTTCTCTTCATGTAGCATGTCCGTTTGTAGAACTTACCTTACATGTATAAGTTCTCTTCATGTAGCATGTCCGTTTGTAGAACTTAACTTTCATCACATCTCGCCTGGAATACTGTAGATCTCTTGTCAGTTCGCCCGCATTCTGCACTGTGTCTTTACGTTCCTGATCTCTTTACTGACCTGTTATGCTGTCGTCTTGGTCGTCTCGTGCCTCGTTGTTCAAGAACCTTGGCCTCCATTAATAATCTCTTCATCGACTGGGACGTTTCATCACCATCATCAGTTCTCGCTGCTTCTAAAAGCACATAATGCAGAGACCAGAAATGGATGCTCAATTCCATCTCTTGTGCCTTTATTTCTACCTCAGACCTAATCCTTTGCATGTCTGTGAGATCTACCTCAAGTCTAGTCCTTTGCATGTCTGTGAGATCTACCTCAAGTCTAGTCCTTTGCATGTCTGTGAGATCTACCTCAAGTCTAGTTCTTTGCATGTCTGTGAGATCTACCTCAAGTCTAGTTCTTTGCATATCTGTGAGATCTACCTCAAGCCTAGTCCTTTGCATGTCTTTGAGATCTGTTTCAAACGTTTTTCTGCAAGTTCTCTAATGACTATTGTTTTTAATCTATCCCTACTGTGTCCACTATATTTCATGTCTTGACCATCGTTTTTGTCTCAAAATGCGGACATGTCTAATGTATCGTCGTTATCTGTTTTGTATCTCTTTATTTATGTCTTCCTGACTAGTTAGTTCTTACAGTTTAGAATTTCGTTGGGGATTTGAGAGATTTTGTCTAGGATTTCTTTGGGGATTTAAGAGATCTTGTCTAACATTTCGTTGGGGATTTAAGAGATCTTGTATAACATTTCGTTGGGGATTTAAGAGATCTTGTCTAACATTTCGTTGGGGATTTAAGAGATCTTGTCTACGATTTCGTTGGGGATTTAAGAGATCTCATATCAAGTGTCTACATGATACAAGTGTCATGGTTCTGGATGGCAACAGGCAGACCGTCTCGACTGGGATCTGCCGTATGTGAGGCTGGGATCTATCATAGCTGTTCACCTTGTCCTTCATCATTGACAGTTGTCCCTTCCCCTACAACTATGAAATCTGGATCTTCAAGAGCAGTTTGTACTCTCTCTGATTTTGCTTGTGTAGCTGCTTTTTTGTTTTTTTACAATGTGAGAATGTCGGCCCACGATCTACCTTCCAAGGCGACTTTTGCGATAAGTGTTTTGATTATTTGATTGACAGAATCATCATCATTAGACTTTGCTTAGTAACCATGTGTGTTCCGATCTCTTTCTTACACAAGAAGATCTCAGCTGCAGTGCATGAATTCCGTAGCACCGGCGAGGGTCCCCAATGTAATTTTGAGATGATGATGAGATGTTGTAACGTTTAGAGGAGATGATGGAGAGATGTTGTAACGTTTAGAGATGATGTAGAGATGTTGTAACATTTAGAGGAGATGATGTAGATATGATGGAGAGATGTTGTAACGTCTAGAAGAAAAAGTGGTTCTGTTCTTCTCTACCCTGGATACGACAATGTCAAGTCATTCAAATGTGACGTTTAATTTGAACATACTACTTCAGTTTTCCAGAAATAATATTCTTGATGAGCTGATGTTGTTCTATGTTCAAATCTTGTAGTAGGATATCTATATGTTTCTTCTTCATTGTTCAATGCGTTGCTAAATCTTTCTTTTAGAGATAAACAAATTCAAAATGGCTGATCCAATTAGTTATAAATCATCTAGACACAAGGGCTACTGTAAAATGTTTAGTGAATTAATACTTTGTTTCAAACGATTCCATTTCAGTTTTTAATGTCAATAGTTTATCAAGAGACATGTTTAGATTGTATAGTTCATCAAGAAATATGTTTAGATTGTATAGTTTATCAAAGAGACATGTTTAGATTGTAAAGTTTATCAAAGAGAAAATAAATGTGTATCCTTAGAAGTTTTACTTTTCTTGTTCTTGTTATGCCATATGTTCTTTATATTAATTATCTGCTGATTGTCCTATGATTGTCCCATGATTGTCCCATGATTGTCCCATGATTGTCCGCTGATTGTCCCATGATTGTTGTCCCATGATTGTTCCATGATGGGCCTATGATTGTCCCATGATTGTCCCATGATTGTCCCATGATTTGTCATGGACAGTCTTCTTCTGTTTGTTTAGGTACAATCTCAATTGTTATTAATTATGGGACAGATATTCAATATTTTTAACTTTTCTTAATATTGTCATTATTATTAATGGTCAGTTTGGTTTGATATTTTCATTGTCAGTGGACAAAATCTAGGTTTGGTTTCTATTCAGAAATTGTTATGTGTCTTCTCTCTCTCTCTCTTAGCCTGTTACGCCCTTGGCGTTTAGGGCAGCAACAAACGTACACCATTCTTCCCTGTTCATGGCCTTCCTCTGTATTGTGTTCCAGCTATGATTCATTTCCTTCAGCTCTTGCTCTATCGTTCTCCTCCAGGTCGTCTTGGGTCTTCCACGTTTTCGCCTACCCTCTGGAGTCCATCTCAGTGCAGTTTTCGTGTAGGAGCCAGTCTCCATGCGCATCACATGTCCAATCCATCTCCAGCGTCGTCTTCGGATGATAGTGCCCATATTCTCTTGTTGGCATCGTGCAAGCAATTCTTGATTCGAGATAGTAGTCGGCCAGTACACGCGTAAGATTTTTCGCAGACAAGTTGTATGAAAGGCGGAGAGTCTGGACATATCCTGTTCTGTCATTCTCCAGCATTCCGATCCGTACAGCAATGTTGACAGCACACAGCTGTTATAGATACTAGTCTTGGTTCTCATTCTGTATTGGGCAGATTTCCAGGCGGTCTGAAGGGTCATGAATGCACTTCGTGCCTTACTCAGTCTGTTTTTAATGTCAGATCCAGCGCCTCCTTCATTGCTAATAACACTTCCAAGGTATGTGAAAGTGGTTGTATCTCGAGGGTTTTACCTTCTAGTTTGACTGGTGCTGGGGTTGCTATGTTCAGAGTCATTACTTCAGTTTTCTTCTGATTTATTTTCAGCCCAACCATCTCACTATATTGGTTAAGGCGGCAGGTCTTTTCCTGGATATCTCTATGTGTATGAGATAGGAGTGCGATGTCATCTGCAAAATCTAGGTCTTCCAGAGTGGATGTGAGCGTCCATCTAATACCTCTTGCCTTATCTTCCGTTGTTTTACGCATCACCAAATCTATGACAGTGTTGAATAACAGGGCTGACATAACACATCCTTGTCGCACGCCTGTTTTTACTTCAAACTTTAGCTCTGAGGTTTCAACACTGCATGCAAATTTGCTGTAGCAGCTTTTTATAATATTTATAAAACACAGTGGATTCCATACCATCTTAAGATACGCCATAGACTTTTGCGGTGTATGCTATCAAAAGCTTTTTCAAAATCTACAAAGTTGATATAGAGTTTGCTTTGCCATTCTGTGCACTGCTCTATGATATTTCTAAGAGCAAATATTTGGCCTATACAGCTCCGTCCTTTGCGAAATCCTGCTTGTTCCTTTCTCAGTTTCTTATCCACAGCATCAGTAATACGTTGTACGATGATTTTGCTTAAGATTTTACTTGGGACAGAAAGCAGTGTTATTCCACGCCAATTATTACAATCGGCAAGGGAGCCCTTTTTTGGGGATCTTGATGATGACTCCTCTGTTCCATGCATCAGGTATTATTTGGGTATTCCATATAGTAGTAAACAAGGGTTGCAATATATTAGCTGCAAGTTCTGGGTCTATTTTGAATAGTTCTGCGTTTAAGTTATCATTCCCTGGTGCCTTGTTATTCTTAAGAGATTTAATTGCTGTAATGATCTCATCCTGGCTGGGTGTTTCAATGCCAATTTCTAATTCCTCTGTTGGTTCTGGTATGTCTGCTACTACCGTTGGCGGTGGTCTATTTAGCAGTTCTTTAAAATGCTCTGTCCATCGTATTTCTTGTTCCTTTTCCGTTGTCAATAGTATTCCATTCTTATCCTTTATGAGAGTATTTGATCTCCTGTAATGTTTCCCGCTTATTAGCTTTGTAATTTTGTACACTGTTCCCTGATCACACTTTTTGCTGCTTCTTCTGCCTGCACTGCCAGGTCTTCAACATACATTCTTTGTCAGCTCTCACAGCCCGTTTGATTTCTTTACTTGCGCTTTTGTACTGTTCTTGGTATCTTGCTTTCAATCTTTCAGACTTTGCTTCTAACAATTTCTTTTTAATATTCTTCGGCTGTCTATTATTTTCCATGTTGTTGGTGTTATCCATTCTTTTCTTTTCTTTGTGCGGTACCCTAGACATGTTTCACTGCTCTTGCTATATATAGATGCTATGTTGTCCCATGTTCTATCTATGTTGTCAGTTTCATCCGTAGTTTCATTACTTTCTAAGGCTTGGAATCTGTTCTTTATCTGCATTATAAACTTATCCCTTACTTCCGTGTCTTTTAGTCTATCCACATCGAACCTCTTTTGGAAGTTTTTCTGTTGTCCTGTTTTTCTTAGTTTAAGTTTGACATAAGCTCTGACTAGGTGGTGGTCACTACCAACATCTGCACCTCTCTTGACTACAACATCTAGCAGCGAGCGTCTCCAGGGTCCATTGATCATTATATGGTCTATTTGGTTTTTATCTCTGCCATTAGGGAATACCATGTTAATTTGTGGATATCTAAATGTTGAAATAGGGTTCCTCCTATAACGAGATTGTTCATGCTGCAGAAGTTTACTAAACGTTCCCATTTTCGTTCATCATACCACATCCATATTTTCCCATAGTTCTATAACTATGCGTGTTGTCTTGTCCAACCTTCGCATTTAGATCTCCCATAACAACGATAACATCATGGGATGGTGACTTGTCTAATTCTGCTTGTAGGTTTTCGTAGTACGAGTCTTTCTTTGTATCTTCGCTATCATTAGTTGGCGCATAGCATTGTAGGATTGTGATGTTTGTATGCTTCTCCTTTAGTCTGATCTTAATCAAGCGGCTGCTGATAGGTTTCCATTCTAATAGACACTTTTCCACGCCTTTTCTTAGGATTACTGCTACTCCTTCATGGTGTAGGTCATCGTCTCGTCCAGAAAAAGGACTGTTTCACCTGTTGCAGTGGTACTTCTTCCATTTCCTGTCCATCTCGCCTCCTAACCCCTAGGATATGTAGATTATATCTTCTCATTTCTGCTGTTATTTGTGATAGTTTTCCGGTTTCGTACATTGTTCTTACATTCCAGCATCCAATTCTGGTCTTGGTTTTGGCATTCAGGACTTCCGTCCTCATGAAAGTAGCTTCCTTTCGGCTTTCACCACTTCCAGTCATATGAGTCAATGACTCTGGTAGCCCTTCATGCCCGTAGATAGGTTGTATGTTTGTTGTTGTTTCCGTAACTTTAATTTTTTTTTAAAGGATGGGATCGTTAGTCCCAAGCCCAACCCTCAACCTGGAGGACCAGGAGACCATGCGTCGTCTGTCCCTCTTCAGTGACCTTTCCGGCTTGTAACCCTTCCGGGAACATAAGTTCCCGCCGTCCTAGCTCACTGTATCATTGGAGCACGCAAGCCTCCCCACCACTACAAGGTAATTGCCTCATGGGGAGGGTTATGTGTCTTACCATGTATTAAATGGACAAGATTAGCTGTTATAATCATCATCATCATCATCAGCATCATTATCATCATCATTATCAGCATCAGCATCATCATCATCATCAGTATCATCATCATCATCATCATCATCATCATCAAATAGCTTGTCCTGAGCAGAACTTTGCCCACGCTCCACCCCCTAACAATTCTTCCGAGTTTCTATCTCTCATTGACCAGTTGTTCCACCTCTGCAGCCGTCAGTTACATCCTTCTTCTTCTTCTTCGATAGCTCCATATCGACCACTTGTTAACCACTCTGTTTGATTTGTATGTGCTCTGAGCCTAAGAACGATTGTACGTTGTGCCAGTTTTGCGCCTACAAGTAGGCAGCACATCCGATTTCTGAGACGATTTGTATTTACTAGGGTAGCTTCCCTAGGTCCCTACCTCAGTCACCCCTTACTACATAACTTGTAGGTCGCAGTGGTACTATTCTTTGCTTTCCTTGTTGGCACCGGCACCACACGGGGGAGTTACATCCTATATCCGCCTTCTCTGTGATTTTCTTCTTCTCCTTTTTCAGGGATACATTCTTCCACAATGGAGTCCAAACCTTCTTCCACAATGGAGTCCAAACCTTCATGTTTTTTGTTTATATGTCCCAAATCCTTCAGTTGATCATCAGCCTGTTCAAATCTCTGAATAATATTTCAGTTGATCATCAGCTTGTTCAAATCTCTGAATAATATTTCAGTTGATCATCAGCTTGTTCAAATCTCTGAATAATATTTCAGTTGATCATCAGCTTGTTCAAATCTCTGAATAATATTTCAGTTGATCATCAGCTTCTTCAAATCTCTGAATAATATTTCAGTTGATCATCAGCTTGTTCAAATCTCTGAATAATATTTCAGTTGATCATCAGCTTGTTCAAATCTCTGAATAATATTTCAGTTGATCATCAGCTTGTTCAAATCTCTGGATAAAATTTCAGTTGTCCATCAGCCTGTTCAAATCTCTGAATAATATTTCAGTTGTCCATCAGCTTGTTCAAATCTCTGAATAATATTTCAGTTGTCCATCAGCTTGTTCAAATCTCTGAATAATATTTCAGTTGTCCATCAGCTTGTTCAAATCTCTGAATAATATTTCAGTTGATCATCAGCTTGTTCAAATCTCTGAATAATATTTCAGTTGATCATCAGCTTGTTCAAATCTCTGGATAAAATTTCAGTTGTCCATCAGCTTGTTCAAATCTCTGAATAATATTTCAAAGAAACTTTTTGTCATCTGCATCTTGTAGATTTGTAATCATTTGTCAAACAATTGTTAACATATCAAAATGTACCTCTGAATTTGTAAATCTCGACTGAACGGCACCGGACACTGGTGATAATGAGAAAGCAAACGTTCACGCAAAAAATCAGTCAGATGGGCTGTATTCAAAGCGTGCGAGCGGAATAAAAAATAGAAAAATTTGTTTGGTAATGGTTAACTTTGACATTTCTCATGACATTTTCTGCACAGATATAAAATTTTCACATGACATTTTCTGCACATATATATTTTAAAATATAACAGGAGAGGATGCAGCCTAGTCCTACTCTCACACTGACGTCTGTACGTTAGGTCAAGGTCCATAAACCCTTCCCCCCTCTCTTCCTTCATTCACGTCCTGAAAAATTGCTTTTTGATAAAATAGATGTACGTGAATCAAGTTTTCTCTGTTTTAACAATAGTAAATTAGTAATACAATGTTGGGATTACTTCATGAATTTCTATCACAATCATATGTTAGATTACATTCAAATGTTGTGTACGGCTGTATCATGATGATGATGAGGATGTCCGGCTGTATCATGATGATGATGAAGATGTACGGCTGTATCATGATGATGATGATGATGAAGATGTACGGCTTTTTGGGGGTCTTGAGTACAACCTAGTTACACAGACGTATCTAAATATATCTACTACCTCATGTACTGTTTCTTATACGTTACACTGAGACTGCAACCAATTTCTCCATACCGATCTATCCTGGGCAACAAGTACAATCTCTTCTATGTAATTGAGTGTAATATTTCTCGCCTCTCGCAGTAAAGTTTGTTTCAGTTTTTCCCCAGGAAGTCATATCTTTCGTGAACCATTGCACCCACTTCAGTGCCTTCTGTGGTATTCTTTGATCACTTCTTCTCATAGTACGCCCAACATATCTCTGTCTTCTCTGTCCTATAACATTTTCTACTAGTGGTTTGGGACGCACAGAGACATGAGGCAGTGATCGAATCCTTTTTAGAGGGGTAAGTTAAAAGACAGCAAACAAGACGAAGACCAAGACACAAGTGGAGGGAGCGTTAAACACATGGACAAATTATAGCCCCATAGAATGCAACACCAATGTATAAGACAAGGGTTATTGGAGGTACATTGCATTCCACCTTTGATGAGGAGACGGCACATGATGAGAATGACTTCTGGTTGTCCAGACAATTCTCTGATTTCATCACTTTTTGAAGTTTGTTAAATTTTATGTTATAATAATGTATTAAAATATAAATATAAATATGTTATAATAATCATTTTTCGTATAAATCTTTTTTTAATGCATTTAACTTACTTTCTATATCTTCTCAACAAAAATAGAGAGAGAGAGAGAGAGATAGAGAGAGAGATTTGGAGAGCTACACTTGAGAACAAGAGAAAGAAAGAAACCGAGAGAATGGAAGAAAGTATTTACATAAGAGGGAGAGTGGTAGATAACGAAAGAACAAGAGAACGTTATAAAGTTGATGGAGGAGAAAGATATTAGAGAATAGAACAAGAGAGATAGAGAGGGCCATGATGGGAGAGAAGGAGGGAGAGAGAGAGAGAGAGAGAGAGAATGGAAGTGTATATGAAAGACGAAAGAAGAGAAAAGCGAAAAACTACACGATATTTTACTGTTGCAAATAATTGCTTTGTCAAATTATATAATTTTATTGAAATGAAATGTTTGAGGTGATTTTTTTAATTAAAATGTGAAACCATGTCATTTCAGCGATGATGAATTTCTCTTGTATTGTTTGTTTGTTTGTTATTTATACATTGTGTTAGTAACTCTGTGTGTGTGTGGGGGGTGGAGAGATAGAACGAGTAGGTGGGAAAAATTGTAAATATCAGAGATGAGAATGTGTAGAATTTGTGCGAGTGAGAGGAAGAGAGAGAGAGAGAGAGCGAGATAGAGAGAGAGAGACGTTGAATGAGAGAGATTGAGTGTCTGCGGACTACATGAGAGAGAGAGAATGTATTTGATAAATAGATTAAAGTGAAATAATATGTGTGTTCTTCGTGTATGTCAACTCTACAGAACTCAGATGATAAGTTCGAAGAACTCGTCTGAGAACGATGTAATCATTTACACAGATGGGTCAGTGGTTCGGCATGTGCAGGGCTCGTGAGCTTTCACTGCTCAAGTCAGAGGGAATGTTGTGAAGGAAGACAGTGGTGGTTTTGCAGTGACAACAAGCAGTCTCACTATGGAAATCATGACAGTAATTAAAGCGATGATCAGGTTGGAGTCACAGACTTGTATGCATGCATGTTTTCTCAGTGACTCAATGAGTATGCTCAGGAAAATTGAAACAGGCTGAGCTCGGAGACAACGGCTGGAGACAACGGCTGGAGTCGATGAAGTGGTCTTTGATGATAACAATCTTATTTTTGGGCTAGTGTATAAAGGTGTAAGGTAAAATATACAGGTGTAAGGTAAAATATACAGGTGTAAGGTAAAATATACAGGTGTAAGGTAAAATATACAGGTGTAAGGTAAAATATACAGGTGTAAGGTAAAATATACAGGTGTAAGGTAAAATATACAGGTCTAAGGTAAAATATACAGGTCTAAGGTAAAATATACAGGTGTAAGGTAAAATATACAGGTGTAAGGTAAAATATACAGGTGTAAAGTAAAATATACAGGTGTAAGGTAAAATATACAGGTCTAAGGTAAAATATACAGGTCTAAGGTAAAATAAACGACTATATAGCCTTGCAGGTAAGGCTGCTATAAAAAAGTGGGCAAGCAATGGACCAGACTAATATTCTGAATTCATTAAGGTAGAGAGAGGACGTGTAAAAGAATCAAATAATAATAGTGAATCTACAACCAGAACCAGACTGTTGCAAGAGTTCCAAGTCAAATGTGGTGTAGCTAGACAAGAACACTATGCTGGTAGCCAAAGAAGAATAGTAAACCAACAAAGAACCGGTGTCGTTAGTTGCCACACACTGAGAGACATACTGAGGAGGAGATTGGATCACTTATGGACTAACTGGTTCGATTCCCCATGATGATGATCCGACGACTAAACTAAACTATCTGCAGATAACATTCTTCATACATCCAAACTCTAAAATGGTACCGTTAGCAAGAGAGATGACACAACTACGCTGTTAACCACGTGACTTGCTAATTTCGGGATTAGAGACTAATTGGGGCTACATCAACAACAAAAAAACACATTGTCGGTGAGCACACGGAATGTGATTAGACTAAATGTTTCCTGATAATTTACTTGAGAATCTAAATTACAAGTACCTCAGATATCGAAGAAAAGCTCACCTTAATGACAAGATACACGACAAGGAATGCAATTACGCACGCAAAAATATGTCAGAGGTGTCCTAATAGAACCTCTGAATACGCCTGAACTCATAGTAGGCAAAAAAAAACCACACAAAAATGTTTACTCTCCAGAACACAGTCAAGTAGCTTGTTCTATTGACTTAGGATCAGCTTTTGACACATTTTTGGGTTCAATTCCCGTAGACTACTTTCCACAAGTGAAGAAAAGAAATTCTCCACCTACCCCCCGCATGCTTTAACTTAGATATGTGAAGTGATGAGCATTTTACACATTTTCATCTACACATCATGTGTGACATTTTCTTCAGATATTAGTTTTATGAAAACTATCATCACAGCCCTCCAGATATATTCATAGGCGCTCCGATCTCCGTCCCAGAAAATCCAGCAGCATCCAACACTGCACAATGAGACATATTCATAGGCGCTCCAATCTCCGGTCCCAGCAAATCCAGCAGCATCCAACACTGCACAATGATGATTAATTATACTGTTATAGAAGAGTACACAGAGTCTTCAACAACAGAACACCAGCAAAGAAGGTGAGATGGAGACCACGAAAAAGATGGTTAGATGGCATAGCAGAATCCTGTCACCACTATCATCAAATAGCTTGTCCTGAGCAGAACTTTGCCACCCCAACAGTCCTCCGGAATTTCTCTCTCTCTCATAGGCCAGATATCCTGCCTCTGCAGCCGTCATGTTCAAACCATCAGTTACATCCTGAATCCATCTTCTCCGTGGTCTTCCTCTTCATCTTTTTGCCGGTATGCCTCCTTCCATGAAGGTCTTCTCCATCCCTTCATGTCTATTTATATGTCCAAAATATCTCAATTTTCTCTTTCTTATTTATAGCATCAGCCAGTTTTCTTTGATTTTGAGTTCTTTCAAATCCTGTCAAAGAGCAAAAAAAAACTCTTACACAAGCCACTAGAACAGAGCAAAACCAAAACAGAATACCACGGCACTGGACAACAATCTGGCAGCAGTGTGATGACAAAGAAAGAAAGAAAGAAAAGAAGAAGAAGATGATGATAAATATACGAACGAAAAAAAGTAAAATAACTGAAAACATGTCGGTTGTCTCAAACTGCTATGAGATCGATTCAACAACCAATAACTGATCCATATTTGAAAATGTTACCAATAATTTTGTTATCTCGTTCATGATGATACAAATCTGCACTGAAATCTGCAACATCACAGAATAGTATTGGAAGTTGCCCAGGATAGAGCGGTATGGAGAAATTACTTGCAGGCCCTATGTAACGTAACGGTACGAGAGGAATTATTATTATACAGGGTGTTCAAGATAATTGCAGCCTCATTGACAATTCGAAAGTTGTCAGGTACACATTGAGTTGTGTTTATTTACTATTTAAACCGGTTCTGACTAGCTCGTCCTACGTCACATTTGTTCATCGCCCCTTCCCGCACTACAATTACACACCGTCACACAACCTTGATATATACTACGTCATAACTGAACCTCTCATTTCCATACATATATGCCAGATTAGCTCCATTCACGGGCTGCTTTTAAGTTGAACACCCTGTATAAGGGACAACTGCAGTACAGCTATTTAGTAATGGCGAAACACATAAACAGAAAGTACTCTACAAATGACAAAACAAGAAAGACCAGCAACTAATATGTAGTATGACTAGTAGTTTCTTGTGTGTTTCAATCAATCACAATTTGATTAGCATATTGACGTTCTTGTATCATGTTTATCTTGAAGATCATTACAACTGTCATCTGACTTCCAACTCGTTCTATCATTGTTGGAGAAATGTGACAGATGGAGCCGTCCCGTCTCGGTACCTAGACGTAGTAGACACGTCCCAATTTGTTTGTGGGTGTATGTTGCACTACTCAATGTCCTGGATCCACTATTGTTTGTTGTTTGTTGTTTGTTGTTTGTTGTTTGTTGTTTGTTGTTTGTTGTTGGTTGCTGATGTTGTTTGTTGTTGTATGTAGACAAGTAAGAATGATATCTCAGGACTCATGACTCATGACTCAGGACTCATATTAGATATTAAAATATTGACCGGGAGGGGCGGGGGCGGGGAAGAGAGTCTATTTCACGTGGTGAATTGAAGACAATTATTTTCTATTTATCTAACACAAAACTGATGTTGTTTATTTCTTTCAATCGAGGTTTCACAAGATGGGAAAAGAATTGTCCCTTAAGCTCCTGTAAATTTGGTGTTAGAAATATGAAGTGACAGAAGTCGCACCTCGGTAGCTCCGCCGCGGTTACCCAATGTGATTTAAAAGATGGTGGAAATAATTTGTAGGAATTTTATTTTTAATCAATCTAATGAGTTTTGCTCAGACAGCTGCTTTCCAGCCTGCTCTTCTCCATTTTGAACTGTTAATGGTTAGTTTACGTACTCAACTTGAACACGAGATCAACGTTTTATCTCGTACGTCTCAGATAGGACTAGGAACTCGATCTCACCTACAGTAATATCAGGGATCTTAAGAAAAATATGGCAGATGGCTCCAAGAGGAAGCGAACCAAGTACCGTTGCAACGAGAGGCGAGCAACTAATTTAAAGAACATCACAGAAATACATGAGAAGTAAAATTACTAACTAAATATCATATCAGAAGTTTGAACAAAGTAAAGCGACAGATCAAAAGATTTTAAAGTCATATTTTTGTTTATATCAACAATGAGATTCAAGAAAAAGAGGGAAAAAACAAGAAAAGGTGGAAGATTAAAGATGAAAGATTTCCTGGAAGAAATAGTAAGAATTAAGTAAGACATTGGGAAGAAAGATTTCCTAGAAGAAATAGTAAGAATTAAGTACGAAATTGGGAAGAAAGATTTCCTGGAAGAAAGATTTCCTAGAAGAAATAGTAAGAATTAAGTACGACATTGAGAAGAACAATTTCCTAGAAGAAAGATTTCCTAGAAGAAATAGTAAGAATTAAGTACGACACTGAGAAGAAAGATTTCCTGGAAGAAAGATTTCCTGGAAGAAAGATTTCCTAGTAGAAATAGTAAGAATTATATATGACATTGAGAAGAAAGATTTCCTAGAAGAAATATTAAGAATTAAGTACAACACTGGGAAGAAAGATTTCCTAGCAGAAATAGTAAGAATTAAGTACGGCATTGGGAAGAAAGATTTCCTGGAAGAAAAATTTCCTGGAAGAAAGATTTCCTGGAAGAAAGATTTCCTGGAAGAAAGATTTCCTAGTAGAAATAGTAGGAATTATGTACGACATTGGGAAGAAAGATTTCCTAGCAGAAATAGTAAAAATTAAGTACGGCATTAGGAAGAAAGATTTCCTGGAAGAAAGATTTCCTGGAAGAAAGATTTCCTAGAAGAAATAGTAAGAATTATGTACGACACTGAGAAGAAAGATTTGCTAGAAGAAATATGTAGTAAGAATTATGTACGACACTGAAAAGAAAGAATTATTGACGGGAAAAAAAAAAGATTTACAGGGATAGAACTGCAACTTGTAGGATATACAGGGGAGGGAATTATATCATAGACAGAGAACTTCAACCAAGTTTGCTAGAATTGCATCCCTTGAAAATTGACAGCAGAAATTTGAGGTGCGTGAAATGCAAGATATTGATTCTCACTTTGTTGCTATGGTTACAGATTTAAAAATAGCAGGTAAAAATGTGAAGTCATTTGTTATACAGTCTTACAAGTACAGAACGACGCATCTATAAAAAAAAAACTTCAAGAAGTTTCACTTTTTGGTTTGTATTCTATACTATCCGTTTAAATTTGGAAATCAGCATATGCGGATGTTTACAGTAAACTGCTCTATAACTGTTTTTGTAGGGGTTGAACTGCTGTAAAACTACTATTGTTGTGTATAAATGTTGCGAAATTATTAATGTTTTCATAGTTATAAAACTGTTAATATTGAGTTTTAATGTTATAAAACCACTAGTGTTGGAACATCATGATACGTCTTGCCTCTCTCTCTCTTCCTTTCAACTCCCAGGGGAGCACAGGTCTTCAACCAAAATATTCTAGCACTTTCTAACTCTTGTAATTCTTTCCACGTCGTGCCTATCATTTTAATATCAGTTTTCAGTTCTCTTCTTTAGGTATTTCTAGACATTCCACCATTCCTCTTTCCCTACGGGTTCCAAAACAATGCCTGTTTGCAATACTTTCGGTCGGTTTTCTCAGTATGTAACCATGTGAATCCATCTGCAGGCGTATTTTCCTGAGCTCTTTCTCCACTGATATATGCTTGGTTCTTTCTCTGTGTTCATTATTCGCAATCTTATGACATCACAGTCTCTCTATTCTACGTCCACATCCCAGATTCTCGCCTACATCTGGATTACTCTTGCCTACATCTGGATTACTCTTGCCTACATCTGGATTACTCTTGCCGACATCTGGATTACTCTTGCCTACATATGGATTACTCTTGCCGACATCTGGATTACTCTTGCCTACATCTGGATTACTCTCGCCTACATCTGGATTAATCTTGCCTACATCTGGATTACTCTTGCCTACATCTGGATTACTCTTGCCTACATCTGGATTACTTTTGCCTACATCTTGATATTTTGTGTGACATCTTAATGTACCTCGTTTACTTATTAATATGTCATGCCTGAGTTTTAACTTTTCTTGCCAACATCTCAAATTTTCTTGCTTTAAAAAGGACATTGCTTGTTTAAATTTAGTCTTCCCATTTACATCATGCTTTCTTCTTCTCACTGTGTCTTCAATATTAATATTCTATTTTAGTTATCAAAGAAGATAAAATCTTTTCATTTGAAAAATTATTTTTGGGTCTTTTTGTGTGATCTGTTTTGATATTCAATTTTCTCGTTCTAATTTCTAAAACAATTATGTCCCTTTCATTTGACTAGTTTTCGGAAATACATTCCGGATTTTGGTTTAGCAACATCTTTCACATACTTTCGTGTTAGACTTTGCAAAATATACTTTCACGGTAAAATATACGCATTGGGACATACACTTTCACTGTAAGATATACATACGCGGAGAAATATATGCTTTGGTAAATCACCATTTAACAGGTAAAATATAAACGAAAGAAAATATACCTTTGCGATCAAATATGACTTATGAGAAACAAAGTTTAGTGGTCAGATTAGTGGTCAGATTAGTGGTCAGATTAGTGGTCAGAGTAGTGGTCAGAGTAGTGGTCAGATTAGTGGTCAGAGTAGTGGTCAGAGTAGTGGTCAGATTAGTGGTCAGATAACGTGGGAGTCTGTGGCTTAGCGGTAGTGACCTCAAACATAATCCAAGAGCGCTTGGTTTAAATACGGCAGCGGGCAATTTGGAAGCAAATTGATTCCCGTGGAGTTTTACGAACGGTAAAAATAGATCTACCTTTCAGAGAGCAATGGCAAACTGCTGAACGTATAAGTGGTGTCTAGAAAATTAACGATTCGTTTACTGTGAGTGATGACGAAGTACTGTAAAGGATATGCCAGGATTTTCTGAGTTTTTGTCCACATGGCATGAGCATTGAACTTGTGTGGTAAAGCATATAGAGTTTTTGTCCACATAACATGAGCATTGAACTTGTGTGGTAAAGCATATAGAGTTTTTGTCCACATAACATGAGCATTGAACTTGTGTGGTAAAGCATATAGAGTTTTTGTCCACATAACATGAGCATTGAACTTGTGTGGTAAAGCATATAGAGTTTTTGTCCACATAACATGAACATTGAACTTGTGTGGTAAAGCATATAGAGTTTTTGTCCACATAACATGAGCATTGAACTTGTGTGGTAAAGCATATAGAGTTTTTGTCCACATAACATGAGAATTGAACTTGTGTGGTAAAGCATATAGAGTTTTTGTCCACATAACATGAGAATTGAACTTGTGTGGTAAAGCATATAGAGTTTTTGTCCACATAACATGAGCATTGAACTTGTGTGGTAAAGCATATAGAGTTTTTGTCCACATAACATGAGAATTGAACTTGTGTGGTAAAGCATATAGAGTTTTTGTCCACATAACATGAGAATTGAACTTGTGTGGTAAAGCATATAGAGTTTTTGTCCACATAACATGAACATTGAACTTGTGTGGTAAAGCATATAGAGTTTTTGTCCACATAACATGAGAATTGAACTTGTGTGGTAAAGCATATAGAGTTTTTGTCCACATAACATGAGAATTGAACTTGTGTGGTAAAGCATATAGAGTTTTTGTCCACATAACATGAGCATTGAACTTGTGTGGTAAAGCATATAGAGTTTTTGTCCACATAACATGAGAATTGAACTTGTGTGGTAAAGCATATAGAGTTTTTGTCCACATAACATGAGCATTGAACTTGTGTGGTAAAGCATATAGAGTTTTTGTCCACATAACATGAGCATTGAACTTGTGTGGTAAAGCATATAGGTTCGAAACTATATCTTAAATATACACACACAAAAATATAATTTTACGGTAAAACATATGAGGCAGCATAACTTACATGTGTATGGTCTGGTGGAAACAAAAGGTGTTCGGTCCCTTTAAGAAAGCTGAAAGTATCAACGATAGAGCACTAGCACAGTAACACTGACAAATATTCAGAATTTGTTTAAGCTTCAAAAGTTCATTACTTATTTTCTGTGTGAGTGGTTGAACCGGAAACTGAGCATCGAACACGTTTACACAGGTGAACACTAGCAACTGGTGTGCAAACAAACAATTCATTAGTGTGTACATGATTACCACGACCGCCTGCCCAGCGTGTTCGTAATGCGTTGGACGACGGGTGACAAGCTCCCTGGGAGTGCGGGTTCATTTCCGCGGGCTGACAGAAAAACCACAGGTTCTCCAGATTTACGGTGTTCGTGGCACCACCGAACCAAAGGGTTACGATGTCCATGGCATCGAGAGCTGAAAGCTCAAGTGCTTCTGGACCAGTAAAATAAAATGATTACCACATACTGATGCACATAAAATGATTACCACATACTGATGCACATAAAATGATTACCACATACTGATGCACATAAAATGATTACCACATACTGATGCACATAAAATGATTACCACATACTGATGCACATTAAATGATTACCACATACTGATGCACATAAAATGATTACCACATACTGATGCACATAAAATGATTACCACATACTGATGCACATAAAATGATTACCACATACTGATGCACATAAAATGATTACCACATACTGATGCACATAAAATGATTACCACATACTGATGCACATTAAATGATTACCACATACTGATGCACATTCTCTACACTACCAACTGGTTCGCCAACAAAATATTATCTCTCATTAATGCACAAATCTGCCTCTGAAGTTGGAGAGGGCACGCATGTAAGACAGGGATCACTGATAATAGGGAAAGCACTCCTGCACTATTTAACAATGTCCCACTGGTGCACTATTTAACAATGTCCCACTGGTGCACTATTTAACAATGTCCCACTGGTGCACTATTTAGCAATGTCACACTGGTGCACTATTTAACAATGTCCCACTGGTGCACTATTTAACAATGTCTCACTGGTGCACTATTTAACAATGTCCTACTGGTGCACTATTTAACAATGTCCCACTGGTGCACTATTTAACAATGTCCCACTGGTGCACTATTTAACAATGTCCCACTGGTGCATTATTTAACAATGTCCCACTGGTGCACTATTTAACAATGTCCCACTGGTGCACTATCTAACAATGTCCTACTGGTGCACAAATTAACACCGTCCACTGGTGCACAAATTAACACCGTCGCACTGGTGTACACATTAACACCACCCAACTGGGGCACAAGTTAACACCACCCCATTGGTGCACAAATTAACACCACCCTACTGGGGCACAAATTAACACCGCCCAACTGATGCACAAATTAACACACCCCACTGGGCACAAATTAACACCGTTCCACTTGTGCACAAATTAACACTGTCCCACTGATGCACAAATTAACACCGTCCCACTGGTGCACAAATTAACACCGTCCCACTGGTGCACAAATTAACACTGTCACACTTATGCACAAATTAACACCGTCCCACTGGTGCACAAATTAACACCGTCCCACTGGTGCACAAATTAACACCGTCCCACTGGTGCACAAATGAACACCGTCCCACTGGTGCACAGATTAACACCACCCCACTGATGTACAAATTAACACAACTCACTAGATGGTGCAGACATTCATCTGATTGCTACTGAACTACGCCGATGGCTAAAGTGTACATAAGTCGCGGTGGAAGGTCACATTATCACACACATTCTCAGATCGAATTGAAAAGTAGATTGTTGAATACATCTCTGAGAAGTGATAGATAACTGGAATGCCAATCACATCCCTTGAGACCTGATCTGTCTGACATGAACATCAGTCTGTTAATGTAATCAATGAGAAATCGTGCAATGTTCTGACTGACAATTGGTGTTTTCATCAAGGACTAACACCGTTATGTCCCGGGGCTCACAAGGAGCAAAGACTAGTAACACTGCGACCTACAAGGCATGTCGTAAGAGGCGACTGAGGTAGGACCTAGGAAGCTACCGTAGTAAATAAAAAGCATCGCAGAAATCGGATGATCTGACCTACACTTGTAGGCGCTTAACTGGCACAACGTACAATCGCTTGTAGGCTCAGATTGCATACAAATCACAAAGAGTGGCTAAACAAGTGGTCGATATGGAGAGGTCGAGGTCGAAGAAGAAGATCCAAGAGTAGTGCAGCACTTGAGTTTCTGGTCAGTTACGATAGTAGTTGAATAATTGAGATATTAGTGTGCACACAGAGCATGCATGATAGTTTTCTCATTCATTTTGTGTGCTCTAAACATATGTTAACAGCACATTTCTTGAATTTAGAAAACATACTGGTAGACAAAGAGAAAGAAAACATGTAGGTCAACAAAGAGAAAGAGAGATAGAAAACATATGGGTCTACAAAGAGAGAAAGAGAGAGAGAAAACATATGGGTCGACAAAGAGAGAAAGAGAGAGAGAAAACATATGGGTCAACAAAGAGAAAGAGAAAACATATGGGTCAACAAAGAGAAAGAGAAAGAGAGAACATATGGGTCGACAAAGAGAAAGAGAGAACATATAGATCGACAAAGAGAGAAAGAGAGAGATAAAGATAAACATATTAATATACATATATAAATATATAATCAAGTAGTAATATGTTCCTTGTGGGACGCCGTCTGAGAAACTATGTTCCTTGTGGGACGCCGTCTGAGAAACTATGTTCCTTGTGGGACGCCGTCTGAGAAACTATGTTCCTTGTGGGACGCCGTCTGAGAAACTATGTTCCTTGTGGGACGCCGTCTGAGAAACTATGTTCCTTGTGGGACGCAGTCTGAGAACCTATGTTCCTTGTGGGACGCCGTCTGAGAAACTATGTTCCTTGTGGGACGCCGTCTGAGAAACTATGTTCCTTGTGGGACGCAGTCTGAGAAACTATGTTCCTTGTGGGACGCCGTCTGAGAAACTATGTTCCTTGTGGGACGCAGTCTGAGAAACTATGTTCCTTGTGGGACGCAGTCTGAGAAACTATGTTCCTTGTGGGACGCAGTCTGAGAAACTATGTTCTTTGTGGGACGCAGTCTGAGAAACTATGTTCCTTGTGGGACGCAGTCTGAAAAACTATGTTCCTTGTGGGACGCCGTCTGAGAAACTATGTTCCTTGTGGGACGCCGTATGAGAAACTATGTTCCTTGTGGGACGCCGTATGAGAAACTATGTTCCTTGTGGGACGCAGTCTGAGAAACTATGTTCCTTGTGGGACGCCGTCTGAGAAACTATGTTCCTTGTGGGACGCAGTCTGAGAAACTATGTTCCTTGTGGGACGCAGTCTGAGAAACTATGTTCTTTGTGGGACGCAGTCTGAAAAACTATGTTCCTTGTGGGACGCCGTCTGAGAAACTATGTTCCTTGTGGGACGCCGTCTGAGAAACTATGTTCCTTGTGGGACGCCGTCTGAGAAACTATGTTCCTTGTGGGACGCCGTCTGAGAAACTATGTTCCTTGTGGGACGCCGTCTGAGAAACTATGTTCCTTGTGGGACGCCGTCTGAGAAACTATGTTCCTTGTGGGACGCCGTCTGAGAAACTATGTTCCTTGTGGGACGCCGTCTGAGAAACTATGTTCCTTGTGGGACGCCGTCTGAGAAACTATGTTCCTTGTGGGACGCCGTCTGAGAAACTATGTTCCTTGTGGGACGCCGTCTGAGAAACTATGTTCCTTGTGGGACGCCGTCTGAGAAACTATGTTCCTTGTGGGACGCCGTCTGAGAAACTATGTTCCTTGTGGGACGCCGTCTGAGAAACTATGTTCCTTGTGGGACGCAGTCTGAGAAACTATGTTCCTTGTGGGACGCCGTCTGAGAAACTATGTTCCTTGTGGGACGCAGTCTGAGAAACTATGTTCCTTGTGGGACGCAGTCTGAGAAACTATGTTCCTTGTGGGACGCAGTCTGAGAAACTATGTTCTTTGTGGGACGCAGTCTGAGAAACTATGTTCCTTGTGGGACGCAGTCTGAAAAACTATGTTCCTTGTGGGACGCCGTCTGAGAAACTATGTTCCTTGTGGGACGCCGTATGAGAAACTATGTTCCTTGTGGGACGCCGTATGAGAAACTATGTTCCTTGTGGGACGCAGTCTGAGAAACTATGTTCCTTGTGGGACGCCGTCTGAGAAACTATGTTCCTTGTGGGACGCAGTCTGAGAAACTATGTTCCTTGTGGGACGCAGTCTGAGAAACTATGTTCTTTGTGGGACGCAGTCTGAGAAACTATGTTCCTTGTGGGACGCAGTCTGAAAAACTATGTTCCTTGTGGGACGCCGTCTGAGAAACTATGTTCCTTGTGGGACGCCGTCTGAGAAACTATGTTCCTTGTGGGACGCCGTCTGAGAAACTATGTTCCTTGTGGGACGCCGTCTGAGAAACTATGTTCCTTGTGGGACGCCGTCTGAGAAACTATGTTCCTTGTGGGACGCCGTCTGAGAAACTATGTTCCTTGTGGGACGCCGTCTGAGAAACTATGTTCCTTGTGGGACGCCGTCTGAGAAACTATGTTCCTCTAGCAAGTTCTTCCTCCTCCTCCATCATTATGTTCAAGGTTAGTTTGAAGTCCTGCTGCCACCTTCGTCTTGGTTGTTTCCTGCCTCGTACTCCAGGAACTATGCCTTCCACTACAGTTCTCTCTGGACCACTGTGACATTTAACATGGCCAAAATATTGGTATATATTAAAGAAAAAGCTTTTGATCTCGCCAAGTGATGTAACAGTGCACTTTCCCATCAAGACACATCACCACTACTACGTTTAACAATTCATCAAACCATGATTCATGCATCTATATATAATACCAGATATGTAGTTAACTATCTCAGTGTGAGAACCCAGTCAATAATTGTGTACTTATTTTTCATGATTTTTCTCCGATCTTGAACTTTGATGTGAACATTTTCTTCTCTTTTCTATCTGATCAACTCTATAATTTTTGTGTATTTGTTTCCATGGTGACTATAACACTGCAAATTCCAATTTGAAATTGAAAAGTGGAAAACATCGCATCAAGGAGTCGATGGTATGCAAACATTCAATCACTGTGTGTTTCCATGTTTTCCATTTTCTTGCTTGTCGTCCGATCATCTCAGGAGAATAGCATAGCGAATCGAACAAGAGAGAATCTATTTAGAAGCATTCGCTTCTAGGGTGTCTGCGTTCGGTGAGAAGTTGGGGTAGGGGGTGGGAAGGGGATGAGGCAAGGTTCAGAGTGGGGAAAGTATGTGTGTATATGTTGACACGGAATGTGTGTAGAAGCTTGAATATGTGTGTTGAAATGTCTGTTTCTTGTGTGAGAAGCCGTTAATATATAAAACAAGATGGACAACTCGTCCCTAGATCTATTATCAGGAGATTTCTAGCAAAACTAATTGCTTATATCAAAGGAAAAGAAATAAATTATCTAAGCTTTTCAGCTCCCTGTGGAGCACAGGTCTTCATTAAATATGTTTCATTGTTGTTCTGTTCTGTGCTATCCCTTTCAAACAAGCATCGTATACTATTTGCTTGAATTTATCCGCGCGAACATTATAATATATTCATGTTATGTTATGTTATGCGATCGACGTCATGGCACATCGGGCATTCCCACTCATGCTCTCCTCCGCTGCAGCAGCCCTCCCAAAGTCTATTTGCTCTCAGTACCCATGAGAAGTTGATTAGTATATCTTCTCTCTCTACCACGAAGACGACACTGTCTGGCATGTTCAAACTTAACTCCTAATTCTCGAACTCGTTCCAGTGTCTGAGACTTGCCCATGTCACATAATTGAGAGCGTACCGCATTGATGACATCGGCTCTGTCTATATTTCTGCCAGCTTGAGTCGGGACATTGTTTGCAAGAAAGTCAGCACGCTCGTTACCTTGCACTCCAGCATGTCCAGGTGTGTACAACCAAGTCATTTTCTTGAGATGTGATCTCGAATGATGTCCACCCATTCCACACGCAGACTTCCAGATTCAATTCTTTGAAGCATATTCATCGAGTCTGATATGATAATCGTATGGGTTACCTGTTGCTCAGCCACCCATGAGAGAGCCCTGTAGGCAGCACCCATGAGAGAGTCCTGGAGGCACCACCCATGAGAGAGTCCTGGAGGCACCACCCATGAGAGAGCGCTGGAGGCACCACCCATGAGAGAGCCCTGGAGGCACCACCCATGAGAGAGTCCTGGAGGCACCACCCATGAGAGAGTCCTGGAGGCACCACCCATGAGAGAGCCCTGGAGGCACCACCCATGAGAGAGTCCTGGAGGCACCACCCATGAGAGAGCCCTGGAGGCACCACCCATGAGAGAGCCCTGGAGGCACCACCCATGAGAGAGTCCTGGAGGCACCACCCATGAGAGAGCCCTGGAGGCACCACCCATGAGAGAGCCCTGGAGGCAGCACCCATGAGAGAGTCCTGGAGGCAGCACCCATGAGAGAGCCCTGGAGGCAGCACCCATGAGAGAGCCCTGGAGGCACCACCCATGAGAGAGCCCTGGAGGCACCACCCATGAGAGAGCCCTGGAGGCAGCACCCATGAGAGAGTCCTGGAGGCAGCACCCATGAGAGAGTCCTGGAGGCAGCACCCATGAGAGAGCCCTGGAGGCACCACCCATGAGAGAGCCCTGGAGGCAGCCACCCATGAGAGAGCCCTGGAGGCACCACCCATGACAGAGCCCTGGAGGCACCACCCATGAGAGAGCCCTGGAGGCAGCACCCATGACAGAGCCCTGGAGGCACCACCCATGAGAGAGTCCTGGAGGCACCACCCATGAGAGAGCGCTGGAGGCACCACCCATGAGAGAGCCCTGGAGGCACCACCCATGAGAGAGTCCTGGAGGCACCACCCATGAGAGAGTCCTGGAGGCACCACCCATGAGAGAGCCCTGGAGGCACCACCCATGAGAGAGTCCTGGAGGCACCACCCATGAGAGAGCCCTGGAGGCACCACCCATAGAAGAGCCCTGGAGGCACCACCCATGAGAGAGTCCTGGAGGCACCACCCATGATAGAGCCCTGGAGGCACCACCCATGAGAGAGCCCTGGAGGCAGCACCCATGAGAGAGTCCTGGAGGCAGCACCCATGAGAGAGCCCTGGAGGCAGCACCCATGAGAGAGCCCTGGAGGCACCACCCATGAGAGAGCCCTGGAGGCACCACCCATGAGAGAGCCCTGGAGGCAGCACCCATGAGAGAGTCCTGGAGGCAGCACCCATGAGAGAGTCCTGGAGGCAGCACCCATGAGAGAGCCCTGGAGGCACCACCCATGAGAGAGCCCTGGAGGCAGCCACCCATGAGAGAGCCCTGGAGGCACCACCCATGACAGAGCCCTGGAGGCACCACCCATGACAGAGCCCTGGAGGCACCACCCATGAGAGAGCCCTGGAGGCAGCGGTGATCTCCATAGTCATGTTCGATGTTATTGTTTTGACAGCCCCGCAGTCCTCATGACGTATGCTACCGTTGTATATTCGTGTGCTTCAGTATACTAGTTATATACCATCCTCGTGCTCCCTTTTGATACATAAGACATCTACAAGAGATGCCCATTGTTACCCTACTGTCTTGCTACATAAGACATCTACAAGAGATGTCCATTGTTACCGTACTGTCTTGCTACATAATACATCTACAAACGATATCCATTGTTACCGTACTGTCTTCTTTATATTCTTTATATTCCATGTTAGATCACAATCTTTCAACTCTCTCTCCCTACAGTTCTTCTACATGTTACATTTGCACGACCACGTATTTAGGGCCTCTGGAATAAAAAACAATTTACTAAACACAAGATTGAGACCACAAACATTTATTTCTTACGCCATACATTGCCTAGATCGGCAGACGAGCCATTTTCGGATCACAATCAGCTAATTATTCAAAAAAAAAAAAAAAGAACAACAGCAAAAAATCAATTCACTTTGTCGGTAAATTGTTTTTTTTTCTGGAGGTCCAAAATAATTATTTACTGTCTATCCTGTGTTTGTTAGAATTTCTTACTCACTTTGAACGTCCATGCTTTTTCTTCGGAGAGATTTCCTAGACAATGCATTTACTGCTAGACAACACACATGACCAATCTACCTACATCTTCGTATTTTAAAGGTATGCCTCCACTGATGTACGACACACATGAACAATCTACCTACATCTTCGTCTTTTAAAGGTATGCCTCCACTGATGTACGAAAACATGACCAATCTACATCCACCTTCGTCTTTTAAAGGTATGCCTCCACTGATGTACGACACACATGACCAATCTACCTCCACCTTCGTCTTTTAAAGGTATGCCTCCACTGATGTACGACACACATGACCAATCTACCTCCATCTTCGACTTTTAAAGGTATGTCTCCACTGATGTACGACACACATGACCAATCTACCTCCACCTTCGACTTTTAAAGGTATGCCTCCACTGATGTACGACACACATGACCAATCTACCTCCACTTTCGACTTTTAAAGGTATGAAATAAAGAAATCCTTGTGAAACACCACTATAGTGGATGGTAGTGGTATTCGCAGCACATAATTGTTAATGGTATTGAATGAGTTAACTAACTCATAACTCGGTAAAGCAATTACATAAAGAGCAGACAAAAGTATTGTTGATCTACACAATTCAGAACTATTAAAAAAAAAATAATAAACTGTTCAAGCCTCAAGCTTCCAGAGTTTGAAAGTTTGTCCTGTGTAACACACAGACACACTTATCGACAATGAATTTGATAATTATAAAATATACATATAAATGAGGTGTATGTGCAAACTATAATTGAATTTAGGCTCAGCTGATGTGATTAGAGATATCGATTGAGAAGATTGCAAACAAACAGTTGTCGAAACACATAGCACAGAAACAGAAAAAAGTCGAAATGTCGACAAAGTATTTATCACTGTTATAACAAAACACACACATAATCAATGAATGCAATCAATAGAAAGGAATATTACACACACAAATATCGCATAAATAGTTAGATATGATATATATACTGACACAAAAGAAGAAATGGAAAAGCTCACAGCTAATGGAAATGACAAAGTTATGAATGCAATAAGAGAAGACAAACTGAGAAAGTTGTGAGGTGTTTTAGACAAAGTGAAGCAATGTGTTAATTTGTATGAGATGATTCAATCAACAATATGTAATGATGTTTTCACGATAAATTACCGACATGTATACACATCTAATGCACAGATGTATGCAACTTTATTATATGCAACAGAATGATAAATTACCGACATGTATAGAAATCTAATACACAGATGATTGCTATCAAATTTATTATATGGAACAGAATGTTGGAGAGTGACAGAACAAGACATAGCTAAATACTGTATCGGAGTAGCATGCTCTTTGAGGTGCACTCTCTGTTGCTAATCTGCTTATGTGTCCGACCAAGTTCTTTGAGGTGCACTCTCTGTTGCTAATCTGCTTATGTGTCCGACCAAGTTCTTTGAGGTGCACTCTCTGTTGCTAATCTGCTTATGTGTCCGACCAAGTTCTTTGAGGTGCACTCTCTGTTGCTAATCTGCTTATGTGTCCGACCAAGTTCCTTGAGGTGCACTCTCTGTTGTTAATCTGCTTATGTGTCCGACCAAGTTCTTTGAGGTGCACTCTCTGTTGCTAATCTGCTTATGTGTCCGACCAAGTTAATTTGTTGTTGTTCTTCTTCTTCTGCGTTTGCCCGATGTGAATTCGGGCGTTACCCATGATGCATGGTAGGGCACTTCTAATTGATTTTTGCGTCAAAGACTGCTTTTCCATTTAACTGGTTTCTCTTCGATCGACTTCAGAGGTATAGTTAATGTGTTATATCGTGATGAAGTTCAGTATTGATATTGTTCCCATCATTTTCATGATATCTACACTTCTTGAAGTTCAGTATTGATATTGTTCCCATCATTTTCATGATATCTACACTTCTTGAAGTTCAGTATTGATATTGTTCCCATAATTTTCATGATATCTACACTTCTTGAAGTTCAGTATTGATATTGTTCCCATCATTTTCATGATATCTACACTTCTTGAAGTTCAGTATTGATATTGTTCCCATAATTTTCATGATATCTACACTTCTTGAAGTTCAGTATTGATATTGTTCCCATAATTTTCATGATATCTACACTTCTTGAAGTTCAGTATTGATATTGTTCCCATAATTTTCATGATATCTACACTTCTTGAAGTTCAGTATTGATATTGTTCCCATCATTTTCATGATATCTACACTTCTAAACCAGTCTTGAACATGTTTAATTTGACATCTACAATAAATATTTGATCATACTCAAACATTTTAATAATATTATCATGTCGCCTTTGGAGATATTAACAATGGATTCAAGAACCCTCAACAACGTTTTGTATTCCAAGCGCAATAAATGTCTCACAATATTGAAGTAAATTTGTTTCATTGATATAAGGCAAGGCTGCAGTAAAATTATATAGCAATGGAGAATTACGTAACCACAAAGTTACTGTAGTTTTACAAAATACAAAAAAAATGAGAATACGCAGCAATGTTTCGGCCAAAGGGCCTTTATCAAGTAAAGGATAAATTTGTTTGAGAATGTTAGTTGATGTTTGTGATTGATGTCTTTCATACTAAAAATCTACTTTTTAATGTTTGTTTATTCAAATATGTCTGTTCTTAAATATACGTTTTGTAGAAATGTCGTCCGTTTATCGTGTACAGAGATGAGAGCAAATAGATCTATCCAGACAGAGATGAGAGCAAATAGATCTATCCAGACAGAGATGAGAGCAAATAGATCTATCCAGACAGAGATGAGAACAAATAGATCTATCCAGACAGAACTCAAAATCAACGACAACTGACGGAAGCAGAACTTGGCGACCGTAACAGTACATTGAACATTCTCTCTGGCATATGCCAGATATTGAATCTGCAGCCGTCATTCTCAAAACATCATTTAACTCATGAAATAGAAGATAGTTTTACTAAAGGGTAACAGCATACTAAATCAAAGCTTTGACCAACAAAGCCATCAATCAGTCGATACAATACACAAATAATTAACAAAACGAAGACATATTTGATAAGAAGCAAGTTTTTATAAAAAAAACTCGTTCTCCACAATCCAATTTGTTGAAATAAAGAAGACTTAAAAATAAAAGAAACTAAAACATCATTTCACAATGAGATCGAATATTTTATTTTGGAGAATATGTTTCAAAAAAATATTGAAAAGTCATGTCAAAAGTTGTTCGATGAGAATGCGGCAACATCATCGAAACATTGATGGTATCTTCTTCGTCACATCCCGTTCCTGTTACACGCTCATGTACAATCGAGAGAGAGAGAGAGAAAGAGGGAGGGAAATATATATGTATATGTATATTTATGAATCAATGCATTAGCTTAGTTACAAAAAAACACATTTTTATGAATAAAAAAAGAATGCTTTTAAGAGACGTTAATAACATTGAATGACCTCAAAAACTACAAGGTCAAATTGTCAATTTCCAAATCTATTATTTCCTAGAATTAAATGGTGCGTGCTGATGTAGATAACAATGTTGTAGTTATCAAGTGTGGTATTTCATGATCAAATTGATGAATTGTCTCAACGTATAATATAAAATTGATGAATTGTCTGGTCATGCCATTGTCTGGTCAACCAGTAGTAACAACTATTATAAGAAGGAGAAGATGGAGATATGTTGGGCTCACCTTGAAAAGAAATGAACAAAGTTTAACAAAGCCGGTACTGAACAAAGGGTTCAAGAAAGAGACGACGCCCAAGGGAAACCCAAAAACTAACTTTACTGAGAGAGGCAAGAAATATCAGACTAATTCCTTAGAAGAGATTGAGCAAATTGACTAGGACAGAGTGGTATGGAACAATTACTTGCAGGTCCCATACGTATAACGGTACGAGAGAAATCAAGCAGCCCTCGACAGTAGCCTCGGTAATTGTTCTGAGTTCATGTTAACATCTGAAACAATGCAACATACGAGATAATAGACGTTACTCATCTCAATTTTGATTTCAATACAAACAAGTGAGTTGCAATAATTACCTCGGAAATCGTGGCATGTCCTGTTACAGAACGTAGACATCAACCACAGTAAAAGAGTCTGATTGTTCTAGGCACCACTTATACATTCAGTACTTTGCTATTGCTTTCTGAAACGTGAGGTCTATTTTTACCTTTTTGTAAAAATTCTACGGAAACGAATTTGCTTCCAAACTGTCTGCCACGGAGTTTGAACCAGATACGCTTGTATTGTGATCGAGCTTACTAGCGAGTAAGCTACTGATGACCGTAATAATTGCTTACAAAGCTGTATTACTGAAATACTTGACATTTGTCATCTTTCATTTATCTTATCTTAACCACATTTGCCGTGAAGCGACGTGGGGAGTGTTAGTTTTCTATCTTGTGCCAGGTATGTTGCGCTTGACGTTGTCAGTCCATGCTTTCGCAGAGACTCTGAGATGTTATCTATCCATCGTGTTCTTGGCCTGCCTCGTGCTTTGATTGCCATTATATAACCATTCAAATCTGATACCATGCTACATTATAACTACAGATGTGGTACTTTTAAGTGTGGTTTCCTGTTTGCAAAATCTTACACACTTACCCATGTCTGTACAAATGTGTGTCCTGTTGGTTGATATACATACACTTTGGATGAATCTCGGATGTGTCTGTCCTACATTACGTAAGGTCCTAACGGGGTGCAACGTACTAATGTTCTCGGCGCACACCGAGATATAACAGATCAGAAAGATGGATTAACTTGGTTGATAAGAACGAAAGCAAACACCGCTTATCTGTTTGTATATACTTATCTGTTTGTATATACTTATCTGTTTGTATATGCTTATCTGTTTGTATATACTTATCTGTTTGTATATACTTATCTGTTTGTATATACTTATCTGTTTGTATATACTTATCTGTTTGTATATACTTATCTGTTTGTATATACTTATCTGTTTGTATATGCTTATCTGTTTGTATATACTTATCTGTTTGTATATACTTATCTGTTTGTATATACTTATCTGTTTGTATATACTTATCTGTTTGTATATACTTATCTGTTTGTATATACTTATCTGTTTGTATATACTTATCTGTTTGTATATACTTATCTGTTTGTATATTCTTATCTGTTTGTATATACTTATCTGTTTGTATATACTTATCTGTTTGTATATACTTATCTGTTTGTATATGCTTATCTGTTTGTATATACTTATCTGTTTGTATATACTTATCTGTTTGTATATGCTTATCTGTTTGTATATACTTATCTGTTTGTATATACTTATCTGTTTGTATATACTTATCTGTTTGTATATACTTATCTGTTTGTATATACTTATCTGTTTGTATATACTTATCTGTTTGTATATGCTTATCTGTTTGTATATTCTTATCTGTTTGTATATACTTATCTGTTTGTATATACTTATCTGTTTGTATATTTATCTGTTTGTATATACTATCTGTTTGTATATACTTATCTGTTTTATATCTTATCTGTTTGTATATTCTTATCTGTTTGTATATACTTATCTGTTTGTATATACTTATCTGTTTGTATATGCTTATCTGTTTGTATATGCTTATCTGTTTGTATATACTTATCTGTTTGTATATACTTATCTGTTTGTATATTCTTATCTGTTTGTATATGCTTATCTGTTTGTATATACTTATCTGTTTGTATATACTTATCTGTTTGTATATACTTATCTGTTTGTATATACTTATCTGTTTGTATATGCTTATCTGTTTGTATATACTTATCTGTTTGTATATGCTTATCTGTTTGTATATACTTATCTGTTTGTATATACTTATCTGTTTGTATATTCTTATCTGTTTGTATATACTTATCTGTTTGTATATGCTTATCTGTTTGTATATGCTTATCTGTTTGTATATACTTATCTGTTTGTATATACTTATCTGTTTGTATATACTTATCTGTTTGTATATGCTTATCTGTTTGTATATGCTTATCTGTTTGTATATACTTATCTGTTTGTATATACTTATCTGTTTGTATATACTTATCTGTTTGTATATACTTATCTGTTTGTATATGCTTATCTGTTTGTATATTCTTATCTGTTTGTATATACTTATCTGTTTGTATATACTTATCTGTTTGTATATACTTATCTGTTTGTATATTCTTATCTGTTTGTATATGCTTATCTGTTTGTATATACTTATCTGTTTGTATATTCTTATCTGTTTGTATATACTTATCTGTTTGTATATACTTATCTGTTTGTATATACTTATCTGTTTGTATATACTTATCTGTTTGTATATTCTTATCTGTTTGTATATGCTTATCTGTTTGTATATACTTATCTGTTTGTATATACTTATCTGTTTGTATATACTTATCTGTTTGTATATGCTTATCTGTTTGTATATACTTATCTGTTTGTATATACTTATCTGTTTGTATATACTTATCTGTTTGTATATACTTATCTGTTTGTATATGCTTATCTGTTTGTATATACTTATCTGTTTGTATATGCTTATCTGTTTGTATATACTTATCTGTTTGTATATGCTTATCTGTTTGTATTACTTATCTGTTTGTATATCTTATCTGTTTGTATATGCTTATCTTGTATATTTCTGTTTGTATGTACTTATCTGTTTGTATATGCTTATCTGTTTGTATATGCTTATCTGTTTGTATATGCTTATCTGTTTTGTATATGCTTATCTGTTTGTATTTGTATATGCTTATCTGTTTGTAGTTGTATATGCTTATCTGTTTGTATATGCTTATCTGTTTGTAGTATGCTTATCTGTTTGTACGTTGTATATTGCTTATCTGTTTGTATATGCTTATCTGTTTGTATATGCTTATCTGTTTGTATATACTTTTGTTGTAGTTGTATACTGTTTGTAGTGTATATGCTTATCTGTTTGTAGTTGTATATGCTTATCTGTTTGTAGTTGTATATACTTATCTGTTTGTATATGCTTATCTGTTTGTATATGCTTATCTGTTTGTAGTTGTATATGCTTATCTGTTTGTAGTTGTATATGCTTATCTGTTTGTATGTTGTATATCTTATCTGTTTGTATATGCTTATCTGTTTGTAGTTGTATATGCTTATCTGTTTGTAGTTGTATATGCTTATCTGTTTGTAGTTGTATATGCTTATCTGTTTGTATATGCTTATCTGTTTGTATATACTTATCTGTTTGTATATGCTTATCTGTTTGTATATGCTTATCTGTTTGTAGTTATAATGCTTATCTGTTTGTAGTTGTATATGCTTATCTGTTTGTATATGCTTATCTGTTTGTATATACTTATCTGTTTGTATATGCTTATATGTTTGTATATACTTATCTGTTTGTAGTTGTATATGCTTATCTGTTTGTAGTTGTATATACTTATCTGTTTGTAGTTGTATATGCTTATCTGTTTGTAGTTGTATATGCTTATCTGTTTGTAGTTGTATATGCTTATCTGTTTGTAGTTGTATATGCTTATCTGTTTGTAGTTGTATATGCTTATCTGTTTGTAGTTGTATATGCTTATCTGTTTGTAGTTGTATATGCTTATCTGTTTGTAGTTGTATATGCAACCCATTTCGAGACAGTAGTATAATGTCAAACGCTTGCTTACAACACATTTCGAGACATCTATGAGTGGACATTACAACAGACAGAAGCAGATGAAATGTGCCATCTATGAGTGGACATTACAACAGACAGAAGCAGATGAATTGCACATCTATGAGTGGACATTACAACAGACAGAAGCAGATGAAATGTGCCATCTATGCGTGGATATTACAACAGATAGAAGCAGATGGAATGTGCCATCTATGAGTGGACATTACAACAGACAGAAGCAGAACAAATGTCCCATCTATGTGTGGACATTACAACAGACAGAAGCAGAACAAATGTGCCATCTATGAGTGGACATTACAACAGACAGAAACAGATGAAATGTGCCATCTATGAGTGGACATTACAACAGACAGAAGCAGATGAAATGTCCATCTATGAGTGGACATCACAACAGATAGAAGCAAAGAAATGTCCATCTATGTGTGGACATTACAACAGACAGAAGCAGATGAAATGTGCCATCTATGAGTGGACATTACAACAGACAGAAGCAGATGAAATGGGACATCTATGAGTGGACATTACAACAGACAGAAGCAGAACAAATGTGCCATCTATCAGTGGACATTACAACAGACAGAAGCAGATGAAATGTGCCATCTATGAGTAGACATTACAACAGACAGAAGCAGATGAAATGTGCCATCTATGAGTAGACATTACAACAGATAGAAGCAGATGAAATGTGCCATCTATGAGTGGACATTACAACAGACAGAAGCAGAACAAATGTCCCATCTATGTGTGGACATTACAACAGACAGGAGCAGAACAAATGTGCCATCTATGAGTGGACATTACAACAGACAGAAGCAGATGAAATGTGCCATCTATGAGTGGACATTACAACAGATAGAAGAAAAAGAAATGTGCCATCTATGTGTGGACATTACAACAGACAGAAGCAGATGAAATGTGCCATCTATGAGTGGACATTACAACAGACAGAAGCAGATGAAATGTGCCATCTATGAGTGGACATTACAACATATAGAAGCAGATGAAATGTGCCATCTATGAGAGGATATTACAACAGACAGAAGCAAAAGAAATGTGCCATCTATGAGTGGACATTACAACAGACAGAAGCAGATGAACTGTGCCATCTATGAGTATACATTACAACAGACAGAAGCAGATGAAATGTGCCATCTATGAGTGGACATTACAACATACAGAAGCAGATGAAATGTGCCATCTATGAGTATACATTACAACAGACAGTAGCAGATGAAATGTGCCATCTATGAGTGGACATTACAACATACAGAAGCAGATGAAATGTGCCATCTATGTGTGGACATTACAACAGACAGAAGCAGATGAAATGTGCCATCTATGAGAGGATATTACAACAGACAGAAGCAAAAGAAATGTGCCATGTATGTGTGGACATTACAACAGACAGAAGCAGATGAAATGTGCCATCTATGTGTGGACATTACAACAGATAGAAGCAGATGAAATGTGCCATCTATGAGTGGACATTACAACAGATAGAAGCAGATGAAATGTGTCATCTATGTGTGGACATTACAACAGATAGAAGCAGATGAAATGTGCCATCTATGAGTGGACATTACAACAGATAGAAGCAGATGAAATGTGCCATCTATGAGTGGACATTACAACAGATAGAAGCAGATGAAATGTGCCATCTATGTGTGGACATTACAACAGACAGAAGCACATGAAATGTGCCATCTATGTGTGGACATTACAACAGATAGAAGCAGATGAAATGTGCCATCTATGTGTGGACATTACAACAGATAGAAGCAGATGAAATGTGCCATCTATGAGTGGACATTACAACAGATAGAAGCAGATGAAATGTGCCATCATATGTGGACATTACAACAGACAGAAGCACATGAAATGTGCCATCTATGTGTGGACATTACAACAGATAGAAGCAGATGAAATGTGCCATCTATGTGTGGACATTACAACAGATAGAAGCAGATGAAATGTGCCATCTATGAGTGGACATTACAACAGATAGAAGCAGATGAAATGTGCCATCTATGTGTGGGAATTACTGTAGGATGTCTAAATCAACTTAAGCAAACTGAAACTGAATCTGAGCCGAATTTCAAAAGGTCTAAAGAAGAAGAATTGACATCATTGCTCTGGAGGTCATCTCTTTTACCTCAGGTCCTCTCTGCGGAAATATCGTGCCACCGCCGAGTATTGTGCAAAGCAAGAACTCCGTAGTACCATCAAAGACCTGAGGTATTGTCAAAGCAAGAACTCCGTAGTACCATCAAAGACCTGAGAGTATTGTGCAAAGCAAGAACTCCGTAGTACCATCAAAGACCGAGAGTATTGCAAGCAAGAACTCCGTAGTACCATCAAAGACCCGAGAGTATTGTGCAAAGCAAGAACTCCGTAGTACCATCAAAGACCTGAGAGTATTGTGCAAAGCAAGAACTCCGTAGCACCATCAAAGACCCGAGAGTATTGTGCAAAGCAAGAACTCCGTAGCACCATCAAACACCCGAGAGTATTGTGCAAAGCAAGAACTCCGTAGTACCATCAAAGACCGAGGTATTGTGCAAAGCAAGAACTCCGTAGCACCATCAAAGACCGGGTATTGTGCAAAGCAAGAACTCCGTAGTACCATCAAAGACCCGAGAGTATTGTGCAAAGCAAGAACTCCGTAGTACCATCAAAGACCGAGTATTGTGCAAGCAAGAACTCCGTAGTACCATCAAAGACCGGAGTATTGTGCAAAGCAAGAACTCCGTAGTACCATCAAAGACCCGAGAGTATTGTGCAAAGCAAGAACTCCGTAGTACCATCAAAGACCGAGGTATTGTGCAAAGCAAGAACTCCGTAGTACCATCAAAGACCGAGGTATTGTGCAAAGCAAGAACTCCGTAGTACCATCAAAGACCTGAGAGTATTGTGCAAAGCAAGAACTCCGTAGCACCATCAAAGACCCGAGAGTATTGTGCAAAGCAAGAACTCCGTAGCACCATCAAACACCCGAGAGTATTGTGCAAAGCAAGAACTCCGTAGCACCATCAAAGACCCGAGAGTATTGTGCAAAGCAAGAACTCCGTAGTACCATCAAAGACCTGAGAGTATTGTGCAAAGCAAGAACTCCGTAGTACCATCAAAGACCGGGAGAGTATTGTGCAAAGCAAGAACTCCGTAGTACCATCAAAGACCTGAGAGTATTGTGCAAAGCAAGAACTCCGTAGTACCATCAAAGACCTGAGAGTATTGTGCAAAGCAAGAACTCCGTAGTACCATCAAAGACCTGAGAGTATTGTGCAAAGCAAGAACTCCGTAGCACCATCAAAGACCGAGAGTATTGTGCAAGCAAGAACTCGTAGCACCATCAAAGACCGAGAGTATTGTGCAAGCAAGAACTCGTAGCACCATCAAAGACCTGAGAAGTTTCTGAAAAATGCGTCAGTGAGCAGAACCACGGTCTTCGGAATGCAAACCAACCACTAACCCTAACGCAACCCTTAACCACAACCAACCGCAACTGAGCCACTTAACCACTAACCCAACAGCACTAACTAACCACTTAAGCCGCAAGCCACTTAACCACAACCTAGCCAACCCACTAACCATTAACCTACCTAACCACTTAACGCCACTTAACCAAACCCTTAACCCTAACCAGGACCTGAGCGTATTATCTCCATAAACTTTAACCACTTAGCCACTAGACCTGAGCATATTTATCTCCATTAACTTAACCACTTAGCCACGAGACACTGGGCTGTATTTATCTCATATACTTTAACCACTTAGCCACAGGACCTGAGCTGATTTATCTCCATATAACTTTTAACCACTTAGCCACAGAGATCCTGAGCTGTTATCTCCATATAACTTAACCTAACACAGGACCTATTTATCTCCATATAACTTTTAACCACTTAGCCACAGAGACCCTGAGCTGTATTTATCTCCATATAACTTTTAACCACTTAGCCACAGAGAACCTGAGCTGTATTTATCTCCATATAACTTTTAACCACTTAGCCACAGAGAACCTGAGCTGTATTTATCTCCATATAACTTTTAACCACTTACCACAGAGACCCTGAGCTGTATTTATCTCCATATAACTTTTAACCACTTAGCCACAGAGAACCTGAGCTGTATTTATCTCCATATAACTTTTAACCACTTAGCCACAGAGAACCTGAGCTGTATTTATCTCCATATAACTTTTAACCACTTAGCCACAGAGACCCTGAGCTGTATTTATCTCCATATAACTTTTAACCACTTAGCCACATAGACCCTGAGCTATATTTATCTCCATATAACTTTTAACCACTTAGCCACAGAGACCCTGAGCTGTATTTATCTCCATATAACTTGTAACCACTTAGCCACAGAGACCCTGAGCTGTATTTATCTCCATATAACTTTTAACCACTTAACCACAGAGAACCTGAGCTGTATTTATCTCCATATAACTTTTAACCACTTAGCCACAGAGACCCTGAGCTGTATTTATCTCCATATAACTTTTAACCACTTAGCCACAGAGACCCTGAGCTGTATTTATCTCCATATAACTTTTAACCACTTAACCACAGAGACCCTGAGCTGTATTTATCTCTATATAACTTTTAACCACTTATCCACAGAGACCCTGAGCTGTATTTATCTCCATATAACTTTTAACCACTTAACCACAGAGACCCTGAGCTGTATTTATCTCCATATAACTTTTAACCACTTAGCCACAGAGACCCTGAGCTGTTTTTATCTCCATATAACTTTTAACCACTTAGCCACAGAGACCCTGAGCTGTATTTATCTCCATATAACTTTTAACCACTTAGTTAGCCACAGAGACCCTGAGCTGTATTTATCTCCATATAACTTTTAACCACTTAGCCACAGAGACCCTGAGCTGTATTTATCTCCATATAACTTTTAACCACTTAGTTAGCCACAGAGACCTGAGCTGTATTTATCTCCATATAACTTTTAACCACTTAACCACAGAGACCCTGAGCTGTATTTATCTCCATATAACTTTTAACCACTTAGCCACAGAGACCCTGAGCTGTATTTATCTCCATATAACTTTTAACCACTTAGCCACAGAGACCCTGAGCTGTATTTATCTCCATATAACTTTTAACCACTTAGTTAGCCACAGAGACCCTGAGCTGTATTTATCTCCATATAACATTTAACAACTTAACCACAGAGACCCTGAGCTGTATTTATCTCCATATAACTTTTAACCACTTAACCACAGAGACCCTGAGCTGTATTTATCTCCATATAACTTTTAACCACTTAGCCACAGAGACCCTGAGCTGTATTTATCTCCATATAACTTTTAACCACTTAGCCACAAGACCCTGAGTTGTATTTATCTCCATATAACTTTTAACCACTTAGTTAGCCACAGAGACCTGAGCTGTATTTATCTCCATATAACTTTTAACCACTTAGCCACAGAGACCCTGAGCTGTATTTATCTCCATATAACTTTTAACCACTTAGTTAGCCACAGAGACCCTGAGCTGTATTTATCTCCATATAACTTTTAACCACTTAACCACAGAGACCCTGAGCTGTATTTATCTCCATATAACTTTTAACCACTTAGCCACAGAGACCCTGCGCTGTATTTATCTCTATATAACTTTTAACCACTTAGCCACAGAGACCCTGAGCTGTATTTATCTCCATATAACTTTTAACCACTTAGTTAGCCACAGAGACTCTGAGCTGTATTTATCTCCATATAACTTTTAACCACTTAACCACAGAGACCCTGAGCTGTATTTATCTCCATATAACTTTTAACCACTTAACCACAGAGACCCTGAGCTGTATTTATCTCCATATAACTTTTAACCACTTAGCCACAGAGACCCTGAGCTGTATTTATCTCCATATAACTTTTAACCACTTAGCCACAGAGACCCTGAGCTGTATTTATCTCCATATAACTTTTAACCACTTAGCCACAGAGACCCTGAGCTATATTTATCTCCATATAACTTTTAACCACTTAGCCACAGAGACCCTGAGCTGTATTTATCTCCATATAACTTGTAACCACTTAGCCACAGAGACCCTGAGCTGTATTTATCTCCATATAACTTTTAACCACTTAACCACAGAGACCCTGAGCTGTATTTATCTCCATATAACTTTTAACCACTTATCCACAGAGACCCTGAGCTGTATTTATCTCCATATAACTTTTAACCACTTAGCCACAGAGACCCTGAGCTGTATTTATCTCCATATAACTTTTAACCACTTAGCCACAGAGACCCTGAGCTGTATTTATCTCCATATATCTTTAACCACTTAGCCACAAGACCTGAGCTGTATTTATCTCCATATAACTTTTAACCACTTAACTACAGAGACCCTGAGCTGTATTTATCTCCATATAACTTTTAACCACTTAGCCACAGAGACCCTGAGCTGTATTTATCTCCATATAACTTTTAACCACTTAGCCACAGAGACCCTGAGCTGTATTTATCTCCATATAACTTTTAACCACTTAGTTAGCCACAGAGACCCTGAGCTGTATTTATCTCCATATAACTTTTAACCACTTAACCACAGGGACCCTGAGCTGTATTTATCTCCATATAACTTTTAACCACTTAACCACAGAGACCCTGAGCTGTATTTATCTCCATATAACTTTTAACCACTTCTGCCACAGAGACCCTGAGCTGTATTTATCTCCATATAACTTTTAACCACTTAGTTAGCCACAGAGCCCCTGAGCTGTATTTATCTCCATATAACTTTTAACCACTTAGCCACAGAGACCCTGAGCTGTATTTATCTCCATATAACTTTTAACCACTTAGTTAGACAGAGACCCTGAGCTGTATTTATCTCCATATAACTTTTAACCACTTAACCACAGGGACCCTGAGCTGTATTTATCTCCATATAACTTTTAACCACTTAACCACAGAGACCCTGAGCTGTATTTATCTCCATATAACTTTTAACCACTTCGCCACAGAGACCCTGAGCTGTATTTATCTCCATATAACTTTTAACCACTTAGCCACAGAGACCCTGAGCTGTATTTATCTCCATATAACTTTGAACCACTTAGCCACAGAGACCCTGAGCTATATTTATCTCCATATAACTTTTAACCACTTAGCCACAGAGAACCTGAGCTGTATTTATCTCCATATAACTTTTAACCACTTAGCCACAGAGACCCTGAGCTGTATTTATCTCCATATAACTTTTAACCACTTAGCCACAGAGACCCTGAGCTGTATTTATCTCCATATAACTTTTAACCACTTAACCACAGAGACCCTGAGCTGTATTTATCTCCATATAACTTTTAACCACTTAGCCACAGAGACCCTGAGCTGTATTTATCTCCATATAACTTTTAACCACTTAATTAGCCACAGAGACCCTGAGCTGTATTTATCTTCATATAACTTTTAACCACTTAGCCACAGAGACCCTGAGCTGTATTTATCTCCATATAACTGTTAACCACTTAATTAGCCACAGAGACCCTGAGCTGTATTTATCTCCATATAACTTTTAACCACTTAACCACAGAGACCCTGAGCTGTATTTATCTCCATATAACTTTTAACCACTTAGCCACAGAGACCCTGAGCTATATTTATCTCCATATAACTTTTAACCACTTAGCCACAGAGACCCTGAGCTGTATTTATCTCCATATAACTTTTAACCACTTAGCCACAGAGACCCTGAGCTGTATTTATCTCCATATAACTTTTAACCACTTAGCCACAGAGACCCTGAGCTGTATTTATCTCCATATAACTTTTAACCACTTAACCACAGAGACCCTGAGCTGTATTTATCTCCATATAACTTTTAACCACTTAGCCACAGAGACCCTGAGCTGTATTTATCTCCATATAACTTTTAACCACTTAACCACAGAGACCCTGAGCTGTATTTATCTCCATATAACTTTTAACCACTTAGCCACAGAGACCCTGAGCTGTATTTATCTCCATATAACTTTTAACCACTTAGCCACAGAGACCCTGAGCTGTATTTATCTCCATATAACTTTTAACCACTTAACCACAGAGACCCTGAGCTGTATTTATCTCTATATAACTTTTAACCACTTATCCACAGAGACCCTGAGCTGTATTTATCTCCATATAACTTTTAACCACTTAACCACAGAGACCCTGAGCTGTATTTATCTCCATATAACTTTTAACCACTTAGCCACAGAGACCCTGAGCTGTATTTATCTCCATATAACTTTTAACCACTTAGCCACAGAGACCCTGAGCTGTATTTATCTCCATATAACTTTTAACCACTTAGTTAGCCACAGAGACCCTGAGCTGTATTTATCTCCATATAACTTTTAACCACTTAGCCACATAGACCCTGAGCTATATTTATCTCCATATAACTTTTAACCACTTAGCCACAGAGACCCTGAGCTGTATTTATCTCCATATAACTTGTAACCACTTAGCCACAGAGACCCTGAGCTGTATTTATCTCCATATAACTTTTAACCACTTAACCACAGAGACCCTGAGCTGTATTTATCTCCATATAACTTTTAACCACTTAGCCACAGAGAACCTGAGCTGTATTTATCTCCATATAACTTTTAACCACTTAGCCACAGAGACCCTGAGCTGTATTTATCTCCATATAACTTTTAACCACTTAACCACAGAGACCCTGAGCTGTATTTATCTCTATATAACTTTTAACCACTTATCCACAGAGACCCTGAGCTGTATTTATCTCCATATAACTTTTAACCACTTAACCACAGAGACCCTGAGCTGTATTTATCTCCATATAACTTTTAACCACTTAGCCACAGAGACCCTGAGCTGTATTTATCTCCATATAACTTTTAACCACTTAGCCACAGAGACCCTGAGCTGTATTTATCTCCATATAACTTTTAACCACTTAGTTAGCCACAGGACCCTGAGCTGTATTTATCTCCATATAACTTTTAACCACTTAGCCACAGAGACCCTGAGCTGTATTTATCTCCATATAACTTTTAACCACTTAGTTAGCACAGAGACCCTGAGCTGTATTTATCTCCATATAACTTTTAACCACTTAACCACAGAGACCCTGAGCTGTATTTATCTCCATATAACTTTTAACCACTTAGCCACAGAGACCCTGAGCTGTATTTATCTCCATATAACTTTTAACCACTTAGCCACAGAGACCCTGAGCTGTATTTATCTCCATATAACTTTTAACCACTTAGTTAGCCACAGAGACCCTGAGCTGTATTTATCTCCATATAACATTTAACAACTTAACCACAGAGACCCTGAGCTGTATTTATCTCCATATAACTTTTAACCACTTAACCACAGAGAACCTGAGCTGTATTTATCTCCATATAACTTTTAACCACTTAGCCACAGAGACCCTGAGCTGTATTTATCTCCATATAACTTTTAACCACTTAGCCACAAGACCCTGAGTTGTATTTATCTCCATATAACTTTTAACCACTTAGTTAGCCACAGAGACCCTGAGCTGTATTTATCTCCATATAACTTTTAACCACTTAGCCACAGAGACCCTGAGCTGTATTTATCTCCATATAACTTTTAACCACTTAGTTAGCCACAGAGACCCGGGAGCTGTATTTATCTCCATATAACTTTTAACCACTTAACCACAGAGACCCTGAGCTGTATTTATCTCCATATAACTTTTAACCACTTAGCCACAGAGACCCTGCGCTGTATTTATCTCATATAACTTTTAACCACTTAGCCACAGAGACCCTGAGCTGTATTTATCTCCATATAACTTTTAACCACTTAGTTAGCCACAGAGACCCTGAGCTGTATTTATCTCCATATAACTTTTAACCACTTAACCACAGAGACCCTGAGCTGTATTTATCTCCATATAACTTTTAACCACTTAACCACAGAGACCCTGAGCTGTATTTATCTCCATATAACTTTTAACCACTTAGCCACAGAGACCCTGAGCTGTATTTATCTCCATATAACTTTTAACCACTTAGCCACAGAGACCCTGAGCTGTATTTATCTCCATATAACTTTTAACCACTTAGCCACAGAGACCCTGAGCTATATTTATCTCCATATAACTTTTAACCACTTAGCCACAGAGACCCTGAGCTGTATTTATCTCCATATAACTTGTAACCACTTAGCCACAGAGACCCTGAGCTGTATTTATCTCCATATAACTTTTAACCACTTAACCACAGAGACCCTGAGCTGTATTTATCTCCATATAACTTTTAACCACTTATCCACAGAGACCCTGAGCTGTATTTATCTCCATATAACTTTTAACCACTTAGCCACAGAGACCCTGAGCTGTATTTATCTCCATATAACTTTTAACCACTTAGCCACAGAGACCCTGAGCTGTATTTATCTCCATATATCTTTTAACCACTTAGCCACAAGACCCTGAGCTGTATTTATCTCCATATAACTTTTAACCACTTAACTACAGAGACCCTGAGCTGTATTTATCTCCATATAACTTTTAACCACTTAGCCACAGAGACCCTGAGCTGTATTTATCTCCATATAACTTTTAACCACTTAGCCACAGAGACCCTGAGCTGTATTTATCTCCATATAACTTTTAACCACTTAGTTAGCCACAGAGACCCTGAGCTGTATTTATCTCCATATAACTTTTAACCACTTAACCACAGGGACCCTGAGCTGTATTTATCTCCATATAACTTTTAACCACTTAACCACAGAGACCCTGAGCTGATTTATCTCCATATAACTTTTAACCACTTCCACAGAGACCCTGAGCTGTATTTATCTCCATATAACTTTTAACCACTTAGCCACAGAGACCCTGAGCTGTATTTATCTCCATATAACTTTTAACCACTTAACCACAGAGACCCTGAGCTATATTTATCTCCATATAACTTTTAACCACTTAGCCACAGAGACCCTGAGCTGTATTTATCGCCATATAACTTTTAACCACTTAGCCACAGAGACCCTGAGCTGTATTTATCTCCATATAACTTTTAACCACTTAGCCACAGAGACCCTGAGCTGTATTTATCTCCATATAACTTTTAACCACTTAACCACAGAGACCCTGAGCTGTATTTATCTCCATATAACTTTTAACCACTTAGCCACAGAGACCCTGAGCTGTATTTATCTCCATATAACTTTTAACCACTTAATTAGCCACAGAGACCCTGAGCTGTATTTATCTTCATATAACTTTTAACCACTTACCACAGAGACCCTGAGCTGTATTTATCTCCATATAACTGTTAACCACTTAATTAGCCACAGAGACCCTGAGCTGTATTTATCTCCATATAACTTTTAACCACTTAACCACAGAGACCCTGAGCTGTATTTATCTCCATATAACTTTTAACCACTTAGCCACAGAGACCCTGAGCTATATTTATCTCCATATAACTTTTAACCACTTAGCCACAGAGACCCTGAGCTGTATTTATCTCCATATAACTTTTAACCACTTAGCCACAGAGACCCTGAGCTGTATTTATCTCCATATAACTTTTAACCACTTAGCCACAGAGACCCTGAGCTGTATTTATCTCCATATAACTTTTAACCACTTAACCACAGAGACCCTGAGCTGTATTTATCTCCATATAACTTTTAACCACTTAGCCACAGAGACCCTGAGCTGTATTTATCTCCATATAACTTTTAACCACTTAACCACAGAGACCCTGAGCTGTATTTATCTCCATATAACTTTTAACCACTTAGCCACAGAGACCCTGAGCTGTATTTATCTCCATATAACTTTTAACCACTTAGCCGACCCTGGGCTGTATTTATCTCCATATAACTTTTAACCACTTAGCCACAGAGACCCTGAGCTGTATTTATCTCCATATAACTTTTAACCACTTAGCCACAGAGACCCTGAGCTATATTTATCTCCATATAACTTTGAACCACTTAGCCACAGAGACCCTGAGCTGTATTTATCTCCATATAACTTTTAACCACTTAACCACAGAGACCCTGAGCTGTATTTATCTCCATATAACTTTTAATCACTTAGCCACAGAGACCCTGAGCTGTATTTATCTCCATATAACTTTTAACCACTTAGTTAGCCACAGAAACCCTGAGCTGTATTTATCTCCATATAACTTTTAACCACTTAACCACAGAGACCCTGAGCTGTATTTATCTCCATATAACTTTTAACCACTTAGCCACAGAGACCCTGCGCTGTATTTATCTCTATATAACTTTTAACCACTTAGCCACAGAGAACCTGAGCTGTATTTATCTCCATATAACTTTTAACCACTTAGTTAGCCACAGAGACCCTGAGCTGTATTTATCTCCATATAACTTTTAACCACTTAACCACAGAGACCCTGAGCTGTATTTATCTCCATATAACTTTTAACCACTTAACCACAGAGACCCTGAGCTGTATTTATCTCCATATAACTTTTAACCACTTAGCCACAGAGACCCTGAGCTGTATTTATCTCCATATAACTTTTAACCACTTAGCCACAGAGACCCTGAGCTGTATTTATCTCCATATAACTTTTAACCACTTAGCCACAGAGACCCTGAGCTATATTTATCTCCATATAACTTTTAACCACTTAGCCACAGAGACCCTGAGCTGTATTTATCTCCATATAACTTGTAACCACTTAGCCACAGAGACCCTGAGCTGTATTTATCTCCATATAACTTTTAACCACTTAACCACAGAGACCCTGAGCTGTATTTATCTCCATATAACTTTTAACCACTTATCCACAGAGACCCTGAGCTGTATTTATCTCCATATAACTTTTAACCACTTAGCCACAGAGACCCTGAGCTGTATTTATCTCCATATAACTTTTAACCACTTAGCCACAGAGACCCTGAGCTGTATTTATCTCCATATATCTTTTAACCACTTAGCCACAAGACCTGAGCTGTATTTATCTCCATATAACTTTTAACCACTTAACTACAGAGACCCTGAGCTGTATTTATCTCCATATAACTTTTAACCACTTAACCACAGGGACCCTGAGCTGTATTTATCTCCATATAACTTTTAACCACTTAGCCACAGAGACCCTGAGCTGTATTTATCTCCATATAACTTTTAACCACTTAGTTAGCCACAGAGACCCTGAGCTGTATTTATCTCCATATAACTTTTAACCACTTAACCACAGAGACCCTGAGCTGTATTTATCTCCATATAACTTTTAACCACTTAGCCACAGAGACCCTGAGCTGTATTTATCTCCATATAACTTTTAACCACTTAGCCACAGAGAACCTGAGCTGTATTTATCTCCATATAACTTTTAACCACTTAGTTAGCCACAGAGACCCTGAGCTGTATTTATCTCCATATAACTTTTAACCACTTAACCACAGAGACCCTGAGCTGTATTTATCTCCATATAACTTTTAACCACTTAACCACAGAGACCCTGAGCTGTATTTATCTCCATATAACTTTTAACCACTTCGCCACAGAGACCCTGAGCTGTATTTATCTCCATATAACTTTTAACCACTTAGCCACAGAGAACCTGAGCTGTATTTATCTCCATATAACTTTTAACCACTTAACCACAGAGACCCTGAGCTATATTTATCTCCATATAACTTTTAACCACTTAGCCACAGAGACCCTGAGCTGTATTTATCTCCATATAACTTTTAACCACTTAGCCACAGAGACCCTGAGCTGTATTTATCTCCATATAACTTTTAACCACTTAGCCACAGAGACCCTGAGCTGTATTTATCTCCATATAACTTTTAACCACTTAACCACAGAGACCCTGAGCTGTATTTATCTCCATATAACTTTTAACCACTTAGCCACAGAGACCCTGAGCTGTATTTATCTCCATATAACTGTTAACCACTTAATTAGCCACAGAGACCCTGAGCTGTATTTATCTCCATATAACTTTTAACCACTTAGCCACAGAGACCCTGAGCTGTATTTATCTCCATATAACTTTTAACCACTTAACCACAGAGACCCTGAGCTGTATTTATCTCCATATAACTTTTAACCACTTAGCCACAGAGACCCTGAGCTGTATTTATCTCCATATAACTTTTAACCACTTAACCACAGAGACCCTGAGCTGTATTTATCTCCATATAACTTTTAACCACTTAGCCACAGAGACCCTGAGCTGTATTTATCTCCATATAACTTTTAACCACTTAGCCACAGAGACCCTGAGCTGTATTTATCTCCATATAACTTTTAACCACTTAGCCACAGAGACCCTGAGCTGTATTTATCTCCATATAACTTTTAACCACTTAGCCACAGAGACCCTGAGCTATATTTATCTCCATATAACTTTGAACCACTTAGCCACAGAGACCCTGAGCTGTATTTATCTCCATATAACTTTTAACCACTTAACCACAGAGACCCTGAGCTGTATTTATCTCCATATAACTTTTAACCACTTAACCACAGAGACCCTGAGCTGTATTTATCTCCATATAACTTTTAACCACTTAGCCACAGAGACCCTGAGCTGTATTTATCTCCATATAACTTTGAACCACTTAGCCACAGAGACCCTGAGCTGTATTTATCTCCATATAACTTTTAACCACTTAACCACAGAGACCCTGAGCTGTATTTATCTCCATATAACTTTTAACCACTTAGCCACAGAGACCCTGAGCTGTATTTATCTCCATATAACTTTGAATCTATTTGATTTGTCAGGAAATGGGTGTGTTCTTTCACAAAATCACGAAATTGGTTTAATGGCATGTTTCAAGGCTTCTTGCTGTCCGCTCACATGCTAATCTCTCTGCACATTTCTGAAGTAAAAATGTGCTAAGTAAGTGAGTTATTGTTGTCAATGTCAACTTTGAGGTCATCTCCTGTTGTCTTATTTTGGTCTGTTTTTACTAATAGATGTCTTATCACATCAGACATTTATGGATTGGTGATCTTTGAACTATGGCGTCCACAGAAACATTTCCACGGGAAGGGGGTTCGGGGTCAAAATCATGAAAAAAAAGTTCATCGATAGTTTACTACATGAAAATAGAGTAGACAAGAATTAGATCAGATATCGATTACAGACAGACTTTATTTATACAAATATAACACTTCTTACATATGTTGAAATCATAACTAACTTGTAACAGACAGACTCTATTTATGCAAATATACTCTTACAGATTTTGAAATCATAACTAACTTGTAACAGACAATTAGAATGTTTGATGGAAAAGTCATTTCCATTAGGAAGGGTTACTTCATTTTCCAAGAGGGAAGAAGGGGGTCCTTCATTTTCCTTTAGGGAATGGGGGCACTTCATTTTACATTACGGACGGGTTCACTTCATTTTACATTAGCGAAGTGTTCACTTCATTTTACATTAGGAAGTGTTACTTCATTTTACATTAGGGAAGGTGCATTTAATTTTCTATTAGGGAAGGGGACCTTCATTTTCCAGGAGGAAAAAAGGCACTTCATTTTCCGTGTTGAATGGCACTTACTTTCTCTCCTCCTCCCACCACACCCATCTTTGCTTTAACACGTACACGCCCATGCTTTGAACTGTTATATACTTTTGATGTCGTTATTTTGTTCACATCACACAGTAATAAAATATCTAAAGCGAGAAAACGATGAACGAAACGAATCTTAAACGGATGATGACTGAATTATTTGTCAGTTTCAAGCATATGTAAAACTTATCTTTTGTCCATATTTGTCTTTGACGTATTCGTATGTAAGTTTCATCTATTTCATCGTCGAATTGATATCTAAATCATATAACTTTCATCAGTTTCATCGTCCGATCGATTTCTAAATCATATAACTTTCATCAATTTCATCGTTTCATCGATTTCATCGTCCGATTGATATCTAAATCATATAACTTTCATCAATTTCATCGTTTCATCGATTTCATCGTCCGATTGATATCTAAATCATATAACTTTCATCAATTTCATCGTTTCATCGATTTCATCGTCCGATTGATATCTAAATCATATAACTTTCATCAATTTCATCGTTTCATCGATTTCATCGTTTCATCGATTTCATCGTCCGATTGATATCTAAATCATATAGTCATCGTTGTCATTCTCCTTTTAATCTTCAATTCAATTATCGTTTCCAATTAAACTATAATTCCTGGCACTATTTGGTTTCATCCTTAATTCCTTCAAATCTTTCAGTCACTCAATGTTTCCTTCATGTTTTTTTGTCCCGTTAATCTGTGTTTTCTTTTAGTTTTCCAGGGCCTCCTTAGTTTCGTTAACTTTCGTCAATTTCATCTTGTTGGGACAAGTTAAATTTCATTAAGTGAGTTTGTCAGGGCAGCCGGAAGATACGAATTAGCGACCTTGTCAGGGAGGCTAGCATTGATTTCCGTCGCTTGTGTTTTCTTGTCTGGTTTAATCTGTTGGTGATCACCTTGACCTTGTGTCTAGTAGTAGTAGTAGTCACAGCTTTTCCTGGAGACGACAAAACTGAGTGGATCTGTGTGTGTATGTATGTGTTTAAGTGTGTTTGTATGTGTGTGTGAATGTGAGGATGTGAGGTGTTAATAAAGATATCTGAGGGTGTGTGAGTCGGAATGTGAGATCAGAATAGAACAGTGTGTGTGTCTGTGTGTATGAGTGTGTGTGTGTATATGTGTGTGTATGTGAGGATGTCAGTTGGTAATAACGATATTTGTGGGTGTGTGAGTCGGAATGTGAGATCAGAATAGAGCTGTGTGTGCATGTGTGCGGTGTGTGTGTGTGTAAGTCAGTATGTGAGTTGAGAGCACCGATGTCTGCTTACGTGTTGTGTGTGTGTGTGTGTCGTCAGTGTGCTTGCGTGTGAGTATGTCTGTGTGTGTGTGTTAGTCAGAATGTGAGTTGACACATTAGATGTCTGCGTGTGTGTAAGTATCAGCTGTGTGTGTGCTCATTAAAACAAAAGAATATACTGGTCTCTTATTTACAACAGTTTGACCATACAACAACAAATCTATCATTTGATCATTACAACTATTTTATTAAACGACTGGTTAAAATTATACAATCACATGATTAAACGTGTACTCGATCACGCGACCATTGGACAATACGATCACTTTACCAAATGATCATTTACACAATTACTTGACAATACACACTATGTGACTACACAGTCATTTGACAATATACACTATGTGACTACACAATCGTTTGACAATACACACTATGTGACTACACAATCGTTTGACAATACACACTATTTGTTTACGTTATAAAAGTGTTATGTGACACTTTGTTTCAATAGATTCGATTTTATTTTATAATATTTGTGCTGTTGTCCATGTTTGACATCAGGAGAAACGCATGTCAACAGAAATCTCAGAATCTCTTTTAGTTATTTGTCATATGCCATTGTTTCTTTATACTACACCCCTTTCTTCTGAAATTGTGTCCTTTATAATCGTAAAAGACAACACAGAAAGATAGTACATGGACCGGCATCGCCACATCTAAATAGCGAACAGCTACAAAAAGAGACAGAGAAAGGAACAGAATAAACAGACAGAAATAAAGACTGAATAAGAGACACAAACAGATAGAAAAAACAGATAGAAATAAAGACTGAATAAGAGACACAAACAGACAGAAATAAAGACTGAATAAGAGACACAAACAGACAGAAATAAAGACTGAATAAGAGACACAAACAGATAGAAAAAACAGACAGAAATAAAGACTGAATAAGAGACACAAACAGACAGAAATAAAGACTGAATAAGAGACACAAACAGATAGAAAAAACAGACAGAAATAAAGACTGAATAAGAGACACAAACAGATAGAATAAACAGATAGAAAAAAGACTGAATAAGAGACACAAACAGATAGAAAAAAGACTGAATAAGAGACACAAACAGATAGAAAAAAGACTGAATAAGAGACACAAACAGATAGAATAAACAGATAGAAAAAGAGCCCCCAAAAAAAAACCACATTGTTCATGAAAACTAAGTTGATATTCTATATCTCTGCCTTATGTGCCACTGGGCGCCAGTAGGGCTGTTGATAATCCCGCCTCCCCGCCCCGCCCCGATTCAAGAGTAAACTAGATGTAGAAGAATAAGAAAACCATACAAGCAAATATGTTATACAAGGTCGATGTTCTATATTCCAGAAAAAACTAAAATGATTATCGTCTGTCGTGATAAATGACATGTCATTATCAATTACACTCATTATATGTTGTTCATAAGACAGAACTCTGGCACATTTGTTTAACGGTCTGCTTCTTCTCTGTGTCTCTGTCTTCAATTGTTTAGACAGTTGCTATCATAATTACGCCTTTCATTCTTCTGTCCCAGCTTTTATTTTTGATTTGATCAATTTTTCTGTCTCCCATTTGTGCAAAATCTTTTGGAACCTTGCGTTACTTACGATTGTCTTTTTTAAAATCTTTTCTTTTTAAACGCTTTTCCACTATTCAACATACACTAGCATAGACTAGGAACAAGTTAAACTTCTGTGATAGTGTCATCAGGTGGAACAGACACTAATATAGACTAAGAACAAGTTAAACAGTTCTCTGCCAATGTCATCAGGTGGAATATACACTAATATAGACTAGGAACAAGTCAAGCATCTCTCTGCCAGTGTCAGCAGGTGGAATAGACACTAAAATAGACTAGAAACAAGTCAAACAGTTCTCTGCCAGTGTCAGCAGGTGGAATAGACACTAACATAGACTAGAAATATGTCAAACAGTTCTCTACAAGTGTCAGCAGGTGGAACAGACACTAATATAGACTAAGAACAAGTTAAACCGTTCTCTGTCAGTGTCATCAGGTGGAATAGACACTAGCATAGACTAGGAACAAGTCAAGCATCTCTCTGTCAGTGTTAGCAGGTGGAACAGACACCGAAGCATGTCCTGCATTCTGTCCTCAAGTGGGTGAACTGTGAAGAAATATGTGGACACACCTAGTCGACCTAAATAAAGCTTTTGAGAGACCTGACTGTCCAGTTTATGGTCCATAGTAAATGAAGTACGTGACCAGAGATCACTGAAAAGAAGAATCAGTTCTCCCGCTAGGGAAATTTAAACGTAGTCATGGCTCCTAATAAAGCACATTCGAATTATTTTTGCATGAATGCTTGCTTTTCTTATCACCAGTGTTCCTCGCCATTGAGACGAGCCTTACTCCGATGTAAGAGGTACTTGTAATTTAGACATCTCATTAAAAGCTAAGGTGGGACAGTTTTGTCTAAGCTTGCCTCGAGCCCCTGAATTTCCCCGGCGTGTGGTCAGTAGCGTCAAGTCTTATCAACTTTGCTTTTAGTGATCCACCTTTTAAGGTTGTTATTATTTTACTTTTATTTGTGCAATATTTGTAGTTTTCATTGATACCTGTTTGTGTTTTGTTAGCCAGACGTAACAGCATTTAGTGACTACAGTCTGTGCTGCAAGTTAGTGCTCGTACTTTGAGTTAGTGTACAGTTTGTCCTGGTTGAGAGTTTGAGTTAGTGTAAAGTTTGGCCTCGTTGAGAGTTTGAGTTAGTTTACAGTTTATCCTGGTTGAGAGTTTGAGTTAGTTTACAGTTTGTTCTTGTTGAGAGTTTGAGTTAGTCTACAGTTTGTTCTTGTTGAGAGTTTGAATTAGTTTACAGTTTGTTCTTGTTGAGAGTTTGAGTTAGTCTACAGTTTATCCTGGTTGAGAGTTTGAGTTAGTCTACAGTTTATCCTGGTTGAGAGTTTGAGTTAGTTTACAGTTTGTTCTTGTTGAGAGTTTGAGTTAGTCTACAGTTTGTTCTTGTTGAGAGTTTGAATTAGTCTACAGTTTGTTCTTGTTGAGAGTTTGAGTTAGTCTACAGTTTGTTCTTGTTGAGAGTTCAACGCTTCAGAAAGACATGGCTAGTGATCACCTCTTTTGTCTGAAGCGAGACTGGTCAAAGTGGCTAATACACTTATCGTCCAGCTAGGCGGGGATGTCACGTGGAGGCAGATTAGGATATAATTACTTGTAAAATGTAGGATCTGAGAGTTGGACGAGAGAATACTATGCCGACATCATCGTCCATCTAGGCGGGGATGTCACATGGAGGCAGATTAGGATATAATTACTTGTCAAATGTAGGATCCGAGAGTTGGACGAAAGAATACTATGCCGACATCATCGTCCAGCTAGGCGGGGATGTCACATGGAGGCAGATTAGGATATAATTACTTGTCAAATGTAGGATCTGAGAGTTGGACGAAAGAATACTATGCCGACATCATATTTATTAGCTTTCTTCTGTAAGGCTTACGGCAATTTCTTTGTTTTATCATCAGAAAGAAACAAAATTAGCGTATCTCTCGAATTTTAAATTTTAGTGTCTTCGAGACATACTACCCAAGAAAATAAATTTGTTTAGGGCAAGACATTTTTAGTTTCTGTAATTGCGCTGTATTTTACCTTTTATTTTTACATAGATGGATAAGTTAGCCCATCTGACAAACCCCCAACCTGGAGAACTGTGAGGTCACATTTAGTCTTTCTCTCTTTCGTTCCGCCAGGTTTGGATAATGTTGTCAGAAGCAATGATCCTGTCGGCATAGCTCTCCGGGTCATTAGAAGTTTAGTTTTCCGATCCAGCAGTCATCTGAGCATTTGCTCTTGGACCTGAGTCCGTGGGCATGAATTGACAGGACTGTTTGAGTTGTGATGTTTGAGTTGTGATGTGTTTGAGTTGTGATGTGTTTGAGTTGTGATGTTTAGTTTGATGTGTTGAGTTGATGTTTGAGTTGTGATGTGTTTGAGTTGTGATGTGTTTGAGTTGTGATGTGTTTGAGTTGTGATGTGTTTGAGTTGTGATGTGTTTGAGTTGTGATGTGTTTGAGTTGTGATGTGTTTGAGTTGTGATGTGTTTGAGTTGTGATGTGTTTGAGTTGTGATGTTTTGAGTTGTGATGTGTTTGAGTTGTGATGTGTTTGAGTTGTGATGTGTTTGAGTTGTGATGTGTTTGAGTTGTGATGTGTTTGAGTTGTGATGTGTTTGAGTTGTGATGTGTTTGAGTTGTGATGTGTTTGAGTTGTGATGTGTTTGAGTTGTGATGTGTTTGAGTTGTGATGTGTTTGAGTTGTGATGTGTTTGAGTTGTGATGTGTTTGAGTTGTGATGTGTTTGAGTTGTGATGTGTTTGAGTTGTGATGTGTTTGAGTTGTGATGTGTTTGAGTTGTGATGTGTTTGAGTTGTGATGTGTTTGAGTTGTGATGTGTTTGAGTTGTGATGTGTTTGAGTTGTGATGTGTTTGAGTTGTGATGTGTTTGAGTTGTGATGTGTTTGAGTTGTGATGTGTTTGAGTTGTGATGTGTTTGAGTTGTGATGTGTTTGAGTTGTGATGTGTTTGAGTTGTGATGTGTTTGAGTTGTGATGTGTTTGAGTTGTGATGTGTTTGAGTTGTGATGTGTTTGAGTTGTGATGTGTTTGAGTTGTGATGTGTTTGAGTTGTGATGTGTTTGAGTTGTGATGTGTTTGAGTTGTGATGTGTTTGAGTTGTGATGTGTTTGAGTTGTGATGTGTTTGAGTTGTGATGTGTTTGAGTTGTGATGTGTTTGAGTTGTGATGTGTTTGAGTTGTGATGTGTTTGAGTTGTGATGTGTTTGAGTTGTGATGTGTTTGAGTTGTGATGTGTTTGAGTTGTGATGTGTTTGAGTTGTGATGTGTTTGAGTTGTGATGTGTTTGAGTTGTGATGTGTTTGAGTTGTGATGTGTTTGAGTTGTGATGTGTTTGAGTTGTGATGTGTTTGAGTTGTGATGTGTTTGAGTTGTGATGTGTTTGAGTTGTGATGTGTTTGAGTTGTGATGTGTTTGAGTTGTGATGTGTTTGAGTTGTGATGTGTTTGAGTTGTGATGTGTTTGAGTTGTGATGTGTTTGAGTTGTGATGTGTTTGAGTTGTGATGTGTTTGAGTTGTGATGTGTTTGAGTTGTGATGTGTTTGAGTTGTGATGTGTTTGAGTTGTGATGTGTTTGAGTTGTGATGTGTTTGAGTTGTGATGTGTTTGAGTTGTGATGTGTTTGAGTTGTGATGTGTTTGAGTTGTGATGTGTTTGAGTTGTGATGTGTTTGAGTTGTGATGTGTTTGAGTTGTGATGTGTTTGAGTTGTGATGTGTTTGAGTTGTGATGTGTTTGAGTTGTGATGTGTTTGAGTTGTGATGTGTTTGAGTTGTGATGTGTTTGAGTTGTGATGTGTTTGAGTTGTGATGTGTTTGAGTTGTGATGTGTTTGAGTTGTGATGTGTTTGAGTTGTGATGTGTTTGAGTTGTGATGTGTTTGAGTTGTGATGTGTTTGAGTTGTGATGTGTTTGAGATTTTGATGATGTGTTTGAGTTGTGATGTGTTTGAGTTGTGATGTGTTTGCGTAGAGAGTGTTTTTAACTTCTAGGAAGGGTGGTAGGTTCTTACGGCGTAAGTAACTGAGTGTAGGACACCGGAAGAGATGCTATGTAACAATTTCTTATAAGTAGTGACGCTGATGGAATTGCGAGGCAATCTTTAGTTCAATATCATTATATTTAATAAGATTCCTGCTAGAAAGAAACTTTCTCACCAAATAAGATAAGAAATGAAGAGTTTGTTTAGGAATGAAGAGTTTGTTTAGAACAGGAAATCAAACAAACTATGCAGCAATTGAAATGATCACTAACATACAAAGATGGAGGTGTATTGAACATGTGTGTGGTATGTTAGTATCGGCATTAGCAAAGGCGGTTCTCTGATGGAGGTGTATTGAACATGTGATCGGTATGTTAGTATCGACATTAGCAAAGGCGGTTCTCTGATGGAGGTGTATTGGGCATGTGTGTCGTATGCCAGTATCGGTATTAGCTAAGGCGGTTCTCCTATGGACAGCGGATGGGAAAAGATGGTCTGAACTTTCTAAAAGAAAGAAGAAGAAGTACGATGCAAACAGATTTGAAACATGTTGTCCTGACGTGTGAAACACAGAATAGAAAGTCGGTAGAATGGCAACAATGAAACATGTTGTCCTGACGTGTGAAACACAGAATAGAAAGTCGGTAGAATAGCAACAATGAAACATGTTGTCCTGACGTGTGAAACACAGAATAGAAAGTCGGTAGAATGGCAACAATGAAACATGTTGTCCTGACGTGGTAAACACAGAATAGAAAGTCGGTAGAATAGCAACAATGAAACATGTTGTCCTGACGTGTGAAACACAGAATAGAAAGTCGGTAGAATGGCAACAATGAAACATGTTGTCCTGACGTGGGAAACACAGAATAGAAAGTCGGTAGAATAGCAACAATGAAACATGTTGTCCTGACGTGGGAAACACAGAATAGAAAGTCGGCAGAATGGCAACAATGAAACTCTTTTATTGGAAGCCTGATGTATTTATTTATCTATTTTTCTTGCTTTCTTAATTCTGCATATACCTATCCTCGTGCATATTGTTTATTTTTCAGTATTACTGCAGCCTCTCCACGGTTTTCTTCAGATATAATCAGTTCCGGTTTGATGACCTCAGATATGTATGTTACCGTACATTGCCGCCCTGTATGTCACACAGTAGATGAAGAGAACATTAACACTCTATGTCACACAGTACATGAAGAGAATATTAACCCTCTATGTCACACAGTACATGAAGAGAATATTAACCCTCTATGTCACACAGTACATGAAGAGAATATTAACCTTCTATGTCACACAGTACACGAAGAGAACATTAACACTCTATGTCACACAGTACATGAAGAGAATATTAACCCTCTATGTCACACAGTACACGAAGAGAACATTAACACTCTATGTCACACAGTACATGAAGAGAATATTAACCCTCTATGTCACACAGTACATGAAGAGAATATTAACCCTCTATGTCACACAGTACATGAAGAGAATATTAACCCTCTATGTCACACAGTACATGAAGAGAACATTAACCTTCTATGTCACACAGTACATGAAGAGAATATTAACCCTCTATGTCACACAGTACATGAAGAGAATATTAACCCTCTATGTCACACAGTACATGAAGAGAATATTAACCCTCTATGTCACACAGTGCATGAAGAGAACAAGTTATACTTTGCATTGTCTTCAGTGATGTCATAACCTGGTTAATCTAAAAATAAAATCTCTAACAATGTCGATCGATGCTTCCAATTTTGTGTACTTTCATCCAAATTTTAACCAAATCAGACAGCACAAATTACCGATGTCTAGCACTCTAGTATAATAACAAATTGCCGGATGTAAAATTTGGGGTGATTAAAATACTATTACACCGGAAGACATGTAATGAGGACACGGCTCCGGTAATCATATTAGTTCTCAAATTTCAGATATTTCTAACAACGGACAACAATTTCAGATATTTCTAACAACGGACAACAATTTGGTTCATTTCTAAACTTGTTATATGTCTCTATACAAACTTATTATGTACGTTTGTAGATATTGATATCACTGTCACAAATCTTGCACTTTGTCTAGTCTCATTAAACAAACATATTATCAACACAGATAGTTTTAGAACATTGATCTGCTTCTTCTTCTTTGCGTTCGTTCTTTACGATCAATTTTAATCACTTTTGTGATATGTTTGATCTTTGCCAAGAACGTGTATACGTTGCACATTGGTTTGGTAGGCCCCTAAACGCATAGACTTCTCACGTTTAGGACATGTGTATCCGATTTCAGCTAAACCTGCTTAGTCGCTTCTTACAACATGTGTTGCAGGTAAAAGTGGTTCTATTCTTTACATCCCAAATTTGGGCCCCGATAACCACTCAGGTGTGAGCATTGAAGAGGGTTTAGTCTTTGTGTCTTTTTTGAGGGGAGGAGGTTCCTGTATCTTGAAGGTAAAGATATCGTCTTTCACTCTAAAAGTAATTGGTTCGTTCCCCACATGAAGCGATATCTAGAGATCACTTAATGTATCTGAATGTAGGGGAGATCAAGTTTCTAGCTCTTATAATACTACCACTACAATTACTACTACTACTACTACTACTACTACTACCACCACTACTAATACTAATACTGTTGCTACTGTTACTACCACTACTGCTGTTACTACCACTACCACCATAACCGCTGTTACTGCTACTACTACCACCACAATCCGTAATATACTGATGCTACACTATCGCTACACTACGCTACTACTACTACTACTACTACTCACTGCTGCACTACTACTACTACTACTACTACTGCTACTACACTACTACTGCACACTACTACTACTACTACTACACTACTGCTGCTGCACACACTACTACTACTACTACTACACTACTACACACTGCTACTACTACTGCTCACTACTACTACTACTACTACTACTACTACTACTACTACTACTACTACTATCATTACTACTACTACTACTACTACTACTACTACTACTACTGCTACTACCAATACTACAATAGTAAAGATAACGAAATAACGAGACAGAAAGAAAAACGTAGAAAGAGAGAAAAACAAATAAATAGATAGATAGAGAAAGAGACAAATAGATAGAAATAGAGAAAGAGAGAGAGAGAAATAGAGTAAAGAAAGAGAGATATATAAATAAGAGAGAGAAATAGAGAAAGAGAGAGAAATAAGAGAGAGAGAGAGAAATAGAGAAAGAGAAAGAAAGAAATAAGAGAGAGAGAGAGAGAAATAGAGAGAGAGAGAGAAATAGAGAAAAAGAGAGAGAGAAATAGAGAAAGAAAGAGAGAGAGAATAGAGAAAGAGACAGAGAGAGAGAAATAGAGAAAGACAGAGAGAGAGATAATAGAGAAGAGAGAGAAATAGAGAGAGAGAGAGAGAGAAATAGAGAAAGAGAAGAGAAATAGAGAGAGAGAGAGAGAGAGAGAAATAGAAAGAAAGAGAGAGAGAGAAAAAATAGAACAAGAAGAGAGAAATAGAAGAGAGAAAAAAGAGAAATAGGGAAAAAAATAGAACAAGAAAGAGAGAGAATTCGAGTAAAGAAAGAGAGATGAATCTCAATATTGCCAGCTTTGTATATAGAACTTTGTGTAGGAATCCTGGAACCGAACCCACCCATTAACTACACCATTCGCTTGATAGCGCATTGTGACGATTGATGCACGGAGATTACAGATGCAATCCTTAAAAATGTCTGTCAAGTTTGTCTGTAAATAAGAATTTCCCGACATTTTTTTACAACCATTTAAAAAGTAAAAACAAACACTCGTTGAAGAGCAGACAGCAGCACTTTCATCTATGTATTCACAACGTGAGCAAGGCCATATGTTTATTCCAAGATAATATGTGGGGGCTGTCTTCTTGTATGTATTCACAACGTGAACTAAGGCCATATGTTTATTCCAAGATAATATGAGGGAGGGAGGGTGATCTCTTCTTCAATTCAGTTTCAGAGAAAATAAACAAAAATAAAAACGATGAAAGATTTCGTCTCCCTGTTCTGTCTAGTTTTCTCAAACATTATCAATGAAAAGAAAACAAGAATTTCTTGCATTTTTTGTGTGTAATGGCTACATGCACTTAATCTAAGCAGCTATTACATGTGTAGATCTGTGGTTTTTGTGAGGCGTGAGATGAAATATCGTTTCAAGTTTAGAAAATATTTCTCAAATATTGTTGAAAGTAGTGAAGATTGATATTGATAAGCAGACATTTGTGAAGATTTTAGTGTTGAAATTGATGGGTTTCTGTAGCTAAGTAGTTAAGTTATTGCTCTCTGTAGCTAAGTAGTTAAGTTATTGCTCTCTGTAGCTAAGTAGTTAAGTTATTGCTCTCTCTGTAGCTAAGTGGTTAAGTTATTGCCTCTCTGTAGCTAAGTAGTTAAGTTATTACTCTCTTTAGCAAGTAGTTAGTTATTGCTCTCTGTAGCTAAGTAGTTAAGTTATTGCTCTCTCTGTAGCTAAGTAGTTAAGTTATTACTCTCTGTAGCTAAGTGGTTAAGTTATTACTCTCTCTGTAGCTAAGTAGTTAAGTTATTACCCTCTCTGTAGCTAAGTTGTTAGTTATTGCCTCTCTGTAGCTAAGTGGTTAAGTTATTGCTCTCTCTGTAGCTAAGTAGTTAAGTTATTGCTCTCTGTAGCTAAGTAGTTATGTTATTGCTCTCTCTGTAGCTAAGTAGTTGTTATTGCCTCTGTAGCTAAGTAGTTAGTTATTGCCTCTGTAGCTAAGTAGTTGTTATTGCCTCTGTAGCTAAGTAGTTAGTTATTGCCCCTCTGTAGCTAAGTGGTTAGATTATTGCTCTCTATAGCTAAGTAGTTAAGTTATTGCTCTCTATAGGTAAGTGGTTAAGTTATTGCACTCTCTCTGTAGCTAAGTAGTTAAGTTATTGCTCTCTCTCTGTAGCTAAGTAGTTAAGTTATTGCACTCTCTGTAGCTAAGTAGTTAAGTTATTGCACTCTCTGTAGCTAAGTAGTTAAGTTATTGCACTCTCTCTGTAGCTAAGTAGTTAGTTATTGCACTCTCTCTGTAGCTAAGTAGTTAGTTATTGCCTCTCTCTGTAGCTAAGTAGTTGCTATTGCACTCTCTCTGTAGCTAAGAGTTAGTTATTGCCTCTCTCTGTAGCTAAGTAGTTAAGTATTGCACCTCTCTGTAGCTAAGTAGTTAAGTTATTGCACTCTCTCTGTAGCTAAGTAGTTAAGTTATTGCACTCTCTCTGTAGCTAAGTAGTTAAGTTATTGCACTCTCTGTAGCTAAGTAGTTAAGTTATTGCACTCTCTCTGTAGCTAAGTAGTTAAGTTATTGCACTCTCTCTGTAGCTAAGTAGTTAGTTATTGCACCTCTCTGTAGCTAAGTAGTTAGTTATTGCACTCTCTCTGTAGCTAAGTAGTTGTTATTGCACTCTCTCTGTAGCTAAGTAGTTGTATTGCTCTCTCTGTAGCTAAGTAGTTAAGTCGTTGCTCTCTCTGTAGCTAAGTAGTTAGTTATTGCACCTCTCTGTAGCTAAGTAGTTAAGTTATTGCACTCTCTCTGTAGCTAAGTAGTTAAGTCGTTGCTCTCTCTGTAGCTAAGTAGTTAAGTTATTGCTTTCTCTCTGTAGCTAAGTAGTTAAGTTATTGCACTCTCTCTGTAGCTAAGTAGTTAAGTTATTGCTCTCTCTGTAGCTAAGTGGTTAAGTTATTGCACTCCCCTGTAGCTAAGTAGTTGTTATTGCACCTCTCTGTAGCTAAGTAGTTAAGTTATTGCACCCCTCTGTAGCTAAGTAGTTAAGTTATTGCACTCTCTCTGTAGCTAAGTAGTTAAGTTATTGCACTCTCTCTGTAGCTAAGTAGTTAAGTCGTTGCATTGTGTTCCGAAGGGGGTGATTTCAAATCCGGACAGCGTCGTTTCTAATTGATTGATAGGACTATCATCATTGCACTCCGGGGAGTAGCAATATGTGCTCAAATATCTTTATTACACATATAGGTTTCAGCGACAGTGTATAAACTCTGTAGCAGCGGCGAGTGTCGCCGATGTAATTTAGAAGATTGTGAAAATATTTTGTAAAAATGTTAATTTTTATCTTTCAAATGAATTATGTTTGGGCAGAGACTTTCCAGCCTGTTCTTCTCAAGTTTGACCTGCAAATGATTCTTTTGCGTGCTCACCATGAACATATGCCCTACATTTGATCGGAATGAATAGGACACTCACTGAGAAGACCGACTGGAGGCATTGCAAGACAAGCACTGTTTTGGAACTCGCAGGGAAAGAGGAGTAGGGGAAGACCTAGACAGACCTATAGAAGAGAGCTGGAGACTAATATTAAAAAGATAGATAAAACATGGAAAGAGTTGGAAGTGATGGCAAGAGAGGAAGAGCTGTAAGTTTGTTGAAGACCTGTGCTCCGTTGGGAGTTGAACGTTGTAGAAGAAGATTGGTATAATTAAGATGCCAACTCTTTCTCCAGTGAAAAAGGAATTGGTGATGTTAGGGTTCGGTAGAATAATTAGAAAATATAACAAGAAATGGATTAACAGTATAAACGATGGGTCAGATCTGAAAGTAGATGATATTCAGAAGAAAGTTTCTACCAGACAGATATGTCTAAACTCTCTGAAAGTAATTGGAAGTGTGAACAGAGCGAACGAGGATTCGAGACCACGACGTTCGGAATGCAAGGCAACGGTTTAACCACTGAGCCACAAAGACATCGTTTAACCACTGAGCCACAAAGACATCGTTTAACCACTGAGCCACAAAGACATCGTTTAATGAGAATAATGAAGGAGAATGTAAAGAAGCTTCAATTTACGATCAAAATAAAAGAAACAATCCTCTTGTGTTTGAGATTAAAACAAAGATGAAACAATCGATAATCATTATTAATCGATGATTTATCACAAAACATCTTAATGATCATTCCTAGATAAAAGAAAACAAACGAATGAACTGAAACACAAACAAAAAATCGTTGTTGAAAACCGTTCAACATTAATTGTTTGAGAATAGAATAAATACAACGACAAACATTAGCAAAGCTTGGCTAGCTCATCAAATGAGAGGAACAGATCTGGGCTTCTTAACTTTCATTTTGGAGGACATAATCTAAGGGAAGAATAGAAGAGGACGTCAAGGAAGAATAACCATCACGGTAATGTCAGACATCCGAACAGCGCCATTCTCGTCACGAATACATTTTTTTAATAGAGATTCATTTTGTTGTTGCCGAAGCTACGCAGTTTGTGCCTTGTATTTTTACACACACACAATATAAACAACACGCACGCAAGTTGTAAATTTAAACACGATGTCAAACAGCTGTCAGATTCTCCCTGCAGCAACAAACTAGATGGACGTATTGTGACATCTTCAGTGTGGTCCCCTGGATTGAAAGCTCAAATCTGAGTTTGAAATTGCCTGTAAATGAAAGGACAACTGGAAGAAAGATTACTCAAGTGTAAAATCAAGCGTACACTTTGTCAGAAGCTATTCATATAAATCTGTCACATCTCTATCCGCTTAGAAACAAGGAGAACAAGGTAGGTTTATATTCAGGTAGTTTATTTCTTTACTTTTCCACTCCTTGTTTTTGGTTCTAAATTGTAGACCAGTGATTCCCACAGTGTGTGTTTTCGTTCCCCCTGGGGTAATTGATTGATTAATTCTCTGATATGATTATCATAATTGCACTTTGGAGAGTAACAATGTGCGCTCCGATCTCTTTCTTACACAGGAACATCTAAGTGGCAGTGCATGAGTTTCGCAGCATCGGCGAGCATCCTCGATATGATTCAGAAGATGGTGGAAATATTTTGTAGGAGTTTTTTTGTGTGTCTAATGAACCTGGAGTAATGAGACAGTGTAAGAGAGCAGTATTACTGGTAGACAGAATGTCATGACGGGTTCAAGGGGAAAATGCGACAGCGTAAGTGAGCGGTAAGACTGGTAGTCAGTGGGCTATGAGGGGTTTAAAAGGGGGAATGTAAGATCTGAAGCTCTAATACTATTCACAGGATAATGAGAACACTCTCAACAATGAAGTTACTGCATGTGGTATCAAACTCTCTTGCTGCAACATTGTCAATGACAGTATACCATTATCCATTATATCATGCTCAATAAAATTACTCAGTTATAAGGATTACTTTGTGATTGTTTTGTGTGTGTTACTTCGTCTCTCTCTCGCGATCACAGCCCAGACCGATGTACCAGATCTCCCCATATATTCTATTCATGTGGAAATGTGATTCATGCAGCCTTAGTATTGGTGTGTTTTACGTCACATCTTCAGCACCATTTGGAGCCCAGGTGCTTATCCTTCGGTGATGTGTCCGGTTTCAGCCAGCGTTTACTCGGTTCGCTCTCCGTTCTGTAGCCATCTAGTGTTTTTAAGGTGTGGGGTAGCTAGCCTCAAGACCAACTTCCTTAGTCACCTCTTAGAACATGCGGGGCAGTTAACAGTGATTCTATTCTTTACACCCCAATATGTGCCCCGGCAACCACTCGGGCAGTTACTTCGTCTATGGTGTGTTTGGCAGCTTGGGGGAGAGTGTCATTGTGTGTTAAAAGTTCAACATGATGTGAAAAAGTTTGGGAAACACTGCTTTAGTCTATGTGTAGTCAACACAGAAAATATGGGTAGTCAACACAGAAAATATGGGTAGTCAACACAGAAAATATGGGTAGTCAACACAGAAAATATGGGTAGTCAACACAGAAAATATGGGTAGTCAACACAGAAAATATGGGTAGTCAACACAGAAAATATGGGTAGTCAACACAGAAAATATGGGTAGTCAACACAGAAAATATGGGTAGTCAACACATAAAATATGGGTAGTCAACACAGAAAATATGGGTAGTCAACACAGAAAATATGGGTAGTCAACACAGAAAATATGGGTAGTCAACACAGAAAATATGGGTAGTCAACACAGAAAATATGGGTAGTCAACACAGAAAATATGGGTAGTCAACACAGAAAATATGGGTAGTCAACACAGAAAATATGGGTAGTCAACACAGAAAATATGAGTAGTCAACACAGAAAATATGGGTAGTCAACACAGAAAATATGGGTAGTCAACACAGAAAATATGGGAAGTCAACACAGAAAATATGGGTAGTCAACACAGAAAATATGGGTAGTCAACACAGAAAATATGGGTAGTCAACACAGAAAATATGAGTAGTCAACACAGAAAATATGGGTAGTCAACACAGAAAATATGGGTAGTCAACACAGAAAATATGGGTAGTCAACACAGAAAATATGGGTAGTCAACACAGAAAATATGGGTAGTCAACACAGAAAATATGGGTAGTCAACACAGAAAATATGTGTAGTCAACACAGAAAATATGGGTAGTCAACACAGAAAATATGGGTAGTCAACACAGAAAATATGTGTAGTCAACACAGAAAATATGGGAAGTCAACACAGAAAATATGGGAAGTAGTAATATGAGAAAATAGAAATATGAGTAAAGGTAATAGAAGAAGATGAAGAAGATGTCTGTGATAATAATTTAGCTGAACAATAACGTCAAGAAAAATATGAAAATCCTGGCATATCCTTTACATGACCTCTCCATCAACCACAGTCAACGAGTCGTTGATTTTATATGCACCACTTATACGTTCAGTAGTTTGGCATTGCTTTCTGAATGGTGAGGTCTAATTTTACCATCTATAAAAATCCACGGGAATAAATTTGCATCCAAATTGCCTGCCGTGGAGTTTGAACTAGGTACTCTTGGCTTGTGATCGAGCTTACTACCACTATTCTACAGACGCCCACATCTACAGCTTAGCCCCAGTTAATCCTCGTTGTTTTACTTGACATAATAATGAATCTCTTGAAACTTGAGCTTCAGAAACAAGTACTTATCTTCACAAACGATAATATAACTTGTCCCTTAGATAATGTTTATAACGATTCTAATCTGTAATATATTTGTGTTATTTTGTTTAACCATTATTTCTAATTATTGTTTAAGTGTAGTTTGTCTCTGTAACTTCAGACATACACTGAATTATTTATCAATGACATTTCTTGCACGATACTTTAATTTCAATGACAAACCTGACATTCTCTCTCTCTCTCTCAATCGTTCTAGGCAAGTTTTTATCATTCTTATTGTGATGTATAAACAGCCAAACATCAGAACGTAATGTACGTGCACCAACCTTCAGCACCTATTTGAGCTCAGTTGCTTATCCTTCGGTGGGGTGTTCAATTTCAGCCAGCTATTGTGTGCGGTTCGCTTTCCGCTAGACTTTGACTGTCCCAAGCCGTAACCCACAAGGCAATGGGGTTATTTTCTTTCAGGACAGCGACCCTTAGACGGCCTGCCCTCCCGGGCTTATGAACGCCATCTGCCCAGCAAAACCGCCTTTTTAATGAACACCTTGAACCTGACATTCAATTCTTCCTTGTTTCGTAGCAATTTTTTGCATCTTCAAATAAAATGATTATTTAAAAACAAAACAATTAAAAGAAACCCAGAAGATCTAAATTCATCATAAAACTCATTTTCAAACACCGGATACGGATATAATATTTGAAAAGAAGCATTGCATATTCGTTATGTTAGTAGAATTTAGTTAAACCTCCATAAATGGATGTTTACGTAGAATAGAGGGACTGAGATGGTATGATAAGATTATGAATGAGGAACTCAGAGAAAGAACTCAGCAAATACAAGTGGAGAGAGCCGCTGTAGCGTAGTTGTTAGTGAACTCGCTTCGCAAGGCTGGTGGTTTGGGTTCAGCTCCCGCAATGTGCGTGGAATTTTTCCCGACCGCGACGGCTCTCAGGTCGACCCAGCCTCAACTGGGTACCAGACATGCTCTGGGAAAGTAAAGGCGCCGGCGTGATGCTGACCACATCACCCATCGTGTGCCGACGGTCAATGAAAATACAGGCCTAACACTGTATTGACCTATATACCACGAGGTATGAAAGGGTTCCTTTACTTTTTTTTTTTTTTTTTTAAATACAAGTGGAGAAAGAGCTACTGAAGAGACGATGGTGATGGATAGGACACACATTGAGAAGACCGACTGGAAGCATTGCAAGACAGGCACTGTTTTGGAACCCGCGGGGAGAAAGGAGTAGTGGAAGGCCTAGACATTACATGGAGAAGAAAGCTGGAGACTAATATGAAAAGGAGAGGTAAAACATGGACAGAATTGAAAGGGATGGCAGGAGAGAGGAAGAGCTGGAAGAAGTTTGTTGAAGACCTGTGCTCCATTGGAAGTTGAAAGATGAAGAAGAAGATGAAGTGATAATTGCCGCATCAGCTTTTAGGAGAGCGGCCTGGCGGTATATTATAAACAACAATAATAGTTTCGCGCTGTCAGATCATCGCTCTGCCAGATCATCGCGCTGTCAGATCATCGCGCTGTCAGATCATCGCTCTGTCAGATCATCGCTCTGTCAGATCATCGCTCTGTCAGATCATCGCTCTGTCAGATCAAAGTCTTTCTGTGAGAGTTCGCCAACAATGCACGAGCACCAGAAACGAAATCAAAGGGTTTCAAAAGCGCTAAGGAAGATGCGTGTGATAAATCATAAATCGTACTGAAAGCGCTAAGGAAGAGGCGTGTGATAAATCATAAATCGTACCGAAAGCGCTAAGGAAGAGGCGTGTGATAAATCATAAATCGTACTGAAAGCGCTAAGGAAGAGGCGTGTGATAAATCATAAATCGTACTGAAAGCGCTAAGGAAGAGGCGTGTGATAAATCATGAATCGTACTGAAAGCGCTAAGGAAGAGGCGTGTGATAAATCATAAATCGTACCGAAAGCGCTAAGGAAGAGGCGTGTGATAAATCATAAATCGTACTGAAAGCGCTAAGGAAGAGGCGTGTGATAAATCATAAATCGTACCGAAAGCGCTAAGGAAGAGGCGTGTGATAAATCATAAATCGTACTGAAAGCGCTAAGGAAGAGGCGTGTGATAAATCATAAATCGTACTGAAAGCGCTAAGGAAGATGCGTGTGATAAATCATAAATCGTACTGAAAGCGCTAAGGAAGAGGCGTGTGATAAATCATAAATCGTACTGAAAGCGCTAAGGAAGAGGCGTGTGATAAATCATAAATCGTACTGAAAGCGCTAAGGAAGAGGCGTGTGATAAATCATAAATCGTACTGAAAGCGCTAAGGAAGATGCGTGTGATAAATCATAAATCGTACTGAAAGCGCTAAGGAAGAGGCGTGTGATAAATCATAAATCGTACTGAAAGCGCTAAGGAAGAGGCGTGTGATAAATCATAAATCGTACTGAAAGCGCTAAGGAAGAGGCGTGTGATAAATCATAAATCGTACTGAAAGCGCTAAGGAAGATGCGTGTGATAAATCATAAATCGTACTGAAAGCGCTAAGGAAGAGGCGTGTGATAATCATGAATCGTACTGAAAGCGCTAAGGAAGAGGCGTGTGATAAATCATAAACCGCATACATCAATATCGGAATAACATAGACCATCTTAGAAAAGGGTTGCGTAAAGATTTTTTATTATTGAATGGTTCAAATTGTATTGTGATTTCACTGCTTACGCCGCCCCTCCTCCTTACACCACCGCCTCATGCGGCCGCCTCTCTGTATCATAGCTCGGTACAGCCCTGGCAATGAAGATTATCGCGTTTTGAAAAGCATATTTAGGAAATCGTCTTGTAGTTTAGACATTCACCAACAGATGGAAATCGTCTTGTAGTTTAGACATTCACCAACAGATGGAAATCGTCTTGTAGTTTAGACATTCACCAACAGATGGAAATCGTCTTGTAGTTTAGACATTCGCCCAACAGATGGAAATCGTCTTGTAGTTTAGACATTCACCAACAGATGGAAATCGTCTTGTAGTTTAGACATTCACCAACAGATGGAAATCGTCTTGTAGTTTAGACATTCACCAACAGATGGAAATCGTCTTGTAGTTTAGACATTCGCCAACACATGCTCCTCCGTCCCATGTTTGATGTTAAATATCAAGAAATGTTAACAGAAAAATTACAGAATTGTGGAGGAAAGTATTACAGAAACCAAAACAACTGGAGATTGAGGAGATAAATTGATGAAGGAATTTGGTACACTCTCTGGAAAAACTGTACAACATTACCAGATATGCATGTGACTGAAACCAACATGAACAGAAAAGACAGGGAGGGCATAACAAAATATTTAATAGAGAACTGTTAAAAAAAAAGTCTGAAGACGAAAGGTCGACTTTCTTACACTGCGTTTCAACATATGGCTTTGAACAGGTCGATAGAAATATCACGTCATTTACGTAGAGGGCCACGGGATAGCAGACATGATATTTCAGCACACCAACTACAGAAGAAATGTCAAGAGCAGTTATGCAATATTTAAATGATCTTTGACGATCTGTTGACAGCTTTTGACAGGGTCAACAGAGAAGACATGTAGAAGATATGGGAACATTTGGATGTCAGGACTACATTCTAGATACCGAAGTCTTCATAAGAGCCAAGATTCAAACCTCCAACACCATGTTGCAGAGGTGAGATGGACCAGTAAACGATGCTCAGATTTCTTAAGAAACGTATCCAAAAACAGTTGATGTTGGACAAAACTGACGAGGGCATACTATAGGGTGGTGGACAGACAAAAACGTGTTAATGACACCCTTCAAGTGTCTCTAAAATACTTCGATATGACATCACTTTCTGGGAATCTCTGGAAAAATTACGAATTGTGGAGCTGTAACAATGCAAAGCTGCTGAAAATCGTTGTACTGTTGAAACGCAGAGAAAGTGAGCCGCGCGAAAAGACGGAACATGCAGATGTCCGACGTTTTCCCGTGGTTGAAGATTGCGTTCCATGATTTTGGCTCAACAGTCACCTCCGTATACAACAGAAAAGTGCAGCTCAACAGTCACTTCCGTATACAACAGAAAAGTGCAGCTCAACAGTCAGCCTCGTATACAACAGAAAAGTGCAGTTCAACAGTCACTTCCGTATACAACAGAGAAGTGCAGCTCAACAGTCAGTCTCGTATACAACAGAAAAGTACAGTTCAACAGTCACTTCCGTATACAACAGAGAAGTGCAGCTCAACAGTCAGCCTCATATACAACAGAAAAGTACAGTTCAACAGTCACTTCCGTATACAACAGAGAAGTGCAGCTCAACAGTCAGCCTCATATACAACAGAGAAGTACAGTTCAACAATCACTTCCGTATACAACAGAGAAGTGCAGCTCAACAGTCAGCCTCGTATACAACAGAAAAGTGCAGTTCAACAGTCACTTCCGTATACAACAGAAAAGTGCAGTTCAACAGTCACTTCCGTATACAACAGAGAAGTGCAGTTCAACAATCACTTCCGTATACAACAGAGAAGTGCAGTTCAACAGTCACCTCCGTATACAACATAGAAATGCTGCAACACACATCAATGAACAACTATTAGAATATTATTAGCCACATTATGTAGAAATCATATACCATATTTACCTCAATCTTATATATATCAATATATGATTATGTACTGAAACATTTTTACTACACTGCCAGAAATATCAGCAACACAGAACACAATTAGAGCAACACTTTCAAGATAGAAATATACAATGGCATATAGGGCATATGCTGGGACATGACGCCACCCGAGAAACACTGCAGCTGGTCAAACAATACATAACAAGATCCAAGTATGAAATATAAAACATGAGAGCAAAATCAGCAAGCAAGTTAGACAAAAACCAACTACTTAAAACCAGCAAACAAATCAGATCAACATAAAATGCCCTTATCAGGGCAGCACCCAGACACAAAAAGGCCCTTTTCAGGACCAAACACAGATCAGCACCCTTCAAGAAACCCTGCAGATGGTCACACAGTCCAGAACAAGTTAGACGGACAAGAAAACTACAAGAGGCTCTCCATCGTCACCATTACAAGGGCAAACAACTAGGAAGGGGTGGTTCGGTCCTTATCAGGACCAGGGTGCTTCTCAGCGCCAGACCACACTGGGGAAACTAGACAAAGACTTAGAGAGGGGGGATGGGTCAAAAGATGGTGGGGGAGGGTTATTAGGGGTTTGGTTGGCAGGGAGAGGGGGTATTGGGGTGGATGGGGATTTGGTTGGGGAAGGGGCAGGGGGTACTGGGGTGGTTGGGGAGGGTTATTGGGAGTGTGGATGGGGGGTTTGAGTATAGGAATAAAAATAGTTTATTAAGTAGTTCAAACAAAAAATAGCTAGAATAGAAGCACTGGTCTTAGTCTATCCCTAACACCGTCATCGATTACTAGAGCTCACCCATTATGTAGACCTCCACAGACCACCAGCCAGACTACAGACAGCCCAGCATCCGACGACGAGAGAATGCCAGAACGCAAACCAACACCAAATACCCTTTCCAGGTCCTACACAAGTGACCCACAGTCCACCTAGAGAACAGGCACACCTAGGCAGTAGACCTCCACAGGCCGCCAGCCAGACAACAAACATCCCAGCACCCGACATGAGAATGCCAGTCAGCCAAGATCACACATACCAAATGTCCTTATTAGGATAGAACAACACAGAAACAAGACAAAATGTCCTTATTAGGACAAACACAGAACAAGACAAAATGTCATTATTAGGACAAACACAGAACAAGACAAAATGTCCTTATTAGGACAAACACTGAACAAGACAAAATGTCCTTATTAGGACAACAACACAGAAACAAGACAAAATGTCCTTATTAGGACAAACACTGAACAAGACAAAATGTCCTTATTAGGACAAAACAACACAGAACAAGACAAAATATCCTTATTAGGACAACAACACAGAAACAAGACAAAATGTCCTTATTAGGACAAACACTGAACAAGACAAAATGTCCTTATTAGGACAAACACTGAACAAGACAAAATGTCCTTATTAGGACAACAACACAGAAACAAGACAAAATGTCCTTATTAGGACAACAACACAGAAACAAGACAAAATGTCCTTATTAGGACAAACACTGAACAAGACAAAATGTCCTTATTATGACAAAACAACACAGAACAAGACAAAATATCCTTATTAGGACAACAACACAGAAACAAGACAAAATGTCCTTATTAGGACAAACACTGAACAAGACAAAATGTCCTTATTAGGACAAACACTGAACAAGACAAAATGTCCTTATTAGGACAATCACAGATCACGACACAATAACACACAGTCCATACCAGGACAAGTCCCAGGCCACATGGCCACACCAAGAAAAAGGCCAATACGCCTGATATAACCAAAAGACATAGGTCTTAGGTTGAAAGGGCGTGCCTCGGCCACATAGAGGCTTAACCCAGCAACTAACAACAACAACGTACTGAAACATAACACAAAAGACTTGTATGGAACACCAATTAATCTTCCTCAATGTTTTCGAATTGTTTGATGTGACATTAACAGATGACAGAGAAATGGAGTATCTATTGAATAATTAATGAACACTTTGAAAATCTAGATTCTGCTATTTCTACCTTCTTTTAACTTTGAAAAAATTATCATCTTTCACTTTAACTTTAAAACTAGACGTTGAATCAATCCAGCGATTTAAGCAGTTTGGAGTTAACCGTTGTACAAATAGAACTGGATGCCTGAGGGGTAGAGTGAGGAGTGTGTTTAATAAGCGAACTACAGGAACCATCAGCATGCATACTTTTGATATCTTTTGGGGAGACTGAGCCCCTATGAGTCTGCACGGAATGCAATAACGTCAGTTTAGTTATCAATAACCAATCACTTTTTAAAAAAAGTTCAAAGTCAACAGAACTGATGTTACTATATTCTTCGACAAACTCATCAACAATCATCATTTTTCATGACATATGTTTATAATAACAAGCTACAAGTGAGTACTAGAAATAACAATAATAATACTACTAACAATTAGGTAATATAATCTCTACACAAAACTCTATCAAGCGTACCATGATATCAATGTCAGATTTCAAGTTAATGAATGTCTTTATCGACTGATAGTTAATCTCCTGAGACTAGCTTTCATTCATCCACGTTTTTTTTATACACGGCTTCCACTTTTTTTCTAATTCCACCGAATCCCAGAGCGAGATGTGTGAAGGCGTAACCGCTTGAGCGTCCACTCATCTGGGGAGTAAATCGTAGTACACGATAGACCCATTAGTGGTAGCGCTTGTTGTGATGATAGTCACGTGAAGAGGCAGAAGCGAGGGCTAAATGTGGTATAGATCTTGACGAGAGGGCAGTTACTACGTATATATGCGTGTATATATATATATATATATATATATATATATATATATATATATATATATATATAGAGAGAGAAGATATCTAAGCCTTGAATTATCAGTAAAATGTTTATTCTCATGCATTATGTCTGTTGACTTACAAGTTCTTATTTAACCAGAAATGAAATAGTTTTAAAAATCTAAAACAGGCTTTTATCCCATCAAAACTTTAAAATCTAAGGATTGACTTAGTTCACCGAATTTTTACCCCATATGGCTCGGTTCCTCTAAGGCAGAAATGCAACATCACTCGCTGAGAGTAAAACACTAAGCACAAACTCCGTATCTCCAACAACAGTCCTAGTAATCTGAGAAAAAAAGGCACACATGAACAGAACGACACTGTTCGGATTCGAACTCTCGACATTCAGAAAGCAAGACAACAGCATAACCACTTAACCACAGATACCCTGAAATATCTGATCTTCTATTGAGACCGAATTGAATTTGCAACTACTAATACTAATCAATTATTGAGCACAATGGTTCACTTAAAATTGAATGCTATTAACATCTGAAAGAAAATGATTATTAATCATATAAATATAATCAATAATCTAACCATATACTTTTCTCTAAACAAGATCTATACATTATTATGTTTGAACAACTAGTTTCTAGTCATTCTCTGTTGATGAATAAAAGAGTGAATTTATCAAAACATTTAGAAACGGCAGACTCAATAGTAAAATTAAAAACTCATTTCTTTATGTCAATAGACTCATAGATGGTGCTTAGTATAGTTGTATAAAGGAGTATAAATAGGTCTTTAGTTTGTGACTAGCGTTTCTCCTAAGGAATGCATCCGTATTTGTTATAAAGTCCCAATTACTCTTTCTCGTTGCTGTCCAGTTCTAGTCACATCATTGTAGCATTTAGATCAATAGCTTGCCTGGAGTGATGTGATATCTTGTTAGTAACCAATAGCTTGCCTGGAGTGATGTGATGTCTTGTTAGTAACCAATAGCTTGCCTGGAGTGATGTGATGTCTTGTTAGTAACCAATAGCTTGCCTGGAGTGATGTGATGTCTTGTTAGTAACCAATAGCTTGCCTGGAGTGATGTGATGTCTTGTTAGTAACCAATAGCTTGCCTGGAGTGATGTGATGTCTTGTTAGTAACCAATAGCTTGCCTGGAGTGATGTGATATCTTGTTAGTAACCAATAGCTTGCCTGGAGTGATGTGATGTCTTGTTAGTAACCAATAGCTTGCCTGGAGTGATGTGATATCTTGTTAGTAACCAATAACCAATTTAAACAAATATGTCACATATATGGAGGACACGTCTATAGTGAAAATGAATAACGTGCGTGCTAAGTCCAACTGAACGCCTCGTGCATCATGTATGAAGTGTAGCAAACATGTGTCATAATCTCCAATTGAGCAGATTAAACAGACAGACCAATAGTTCATGACGTTCTCTATGGTATTAGAGTTTCTTTTTTTTTTAACAGTAGAAATTGTGTCAAACTTCTCCCCTAGCGAAATAAGTCAGCTTGGCAATCATATAATGGGGACAAATCCATATTCTGAATAAGGTAGGTTGATTAAATTTCTTTCTGATCTTTGTACTAGATGCACTTAGTTGAAAGTGAGAAACTAAACTATATTAAACAATTTATTCAATAATGTTATTAGACAATATTAAACAATTTATCCATTAATGTTATTAGACAATATTGAACAATTTATCCATTAATGTTATTAGACAATATTAAACAATTTATCCATTAATGTTATTAGACAATATTAAACAATTTATCCATTAATGTTATTAGACAATATTAAACAATTTATCCAATAATATTATTAGACAATATTAAACAATTTACCAAGTCCATATAAGGATGATCAGTGTGATCAAGATTTTGTAAACAAAAATGCTTATTTTTCTTTTAAATAAATTTTTAAGATGGTAAAAGGATGCCAGGAGTTGTTGGTGTTGGAGTTGTTGACCCCGGGGATAATAAGTTTAGCCTATTATCACCGGGTCAAGAGAAATATGATGACTACTGCCATCTCAATAAAGAAGAGCAAGTTGTCATACGAACTGTCAACTCAATAAAGAAGAGCAAGTTGTCATACGAACTGTCAACTCAATAAAGAAGAATAAATTGTCATACGAACTGGCAACAATAGGCAGAGGTACCATCTGTTTAACAAGTAAAAGATAGGCTCTATTAACGTATGTACATTGTTCAGTTTCAGTTTGGAATATCTTCATTACACTCAGGACATGTCTATAGATGCTACGATCTCTTTAGCAATATCTCCAACAGCGTCTAGCGACTGACCGACCCAGTTCTATTTTGATTGATGAGCCTACTCGTATACCTGTTGTGCTATTCCTTTCTGGCCACACCAATCTTTATTTCAAGCTCTTGCAATCTAGTAGTTGACGTGTGTACATGTGGCCCTGGTAATGCGATAGAAACATACATCTTGCAATCTAGTAGTTGACGTGTGTACATGTGGCCCTGGTAATGCGATAGAAACATACATCTTGCAATCTAGTAGTTGACGTGTGTACATGTGGCCCTGGTAATGCGATAGAAACATACATCTTGCAATCTAGTAGTTGACGTGTGTACATGTGGCCCTGGTAATGCGATAGAAACATACATCTTGCAATCTAGTAGTTGACGTGTGTACATGTGGCCCTGGTAATGCGATAGAAACATACACCTCGCAATCTAGTAGTTGACGTGTGTAAATGTGGCCCTGGTAATGCGATAGAAACATACATCTTGCAATCTAGTAGTTGACGTGTGTACATGTGGCCCTGGCAATGCGATAGAAACATACATCTTGCAATCTAGTAGTTGACGTGTGTACATGTGGCCCTGGTAATGCGATAGAAACATACATCTTGCAATCTAGTAGTTGACGTGTGTACATGTGGCCCTGGTAATGCGATAGAAACATACATCTTGCAATCTAGTAGTTGACGTGTGTACATGTGGCCCTGGTAATGCGATAGAAACATACATCTTGCAATCTAGTAGTTGACGTGTGTACATGTGGCCCTGGTAATGCGATAGAAACATACATCTTGCAATCTAGTAGTTGACGTGTGTACATGTGGCCCTGGTAATGCGATAGAAACATACATCTTGCAATCTAGTAGTTGACGTGTGTACATGTGGCCCTGGCAATGCGATAGAAACATACATCTTGCAATCTAGTAGTTGACGTGTGTACATGTGGCCCTGGCAATGCGATAGAAACATACACCTCGCAATCTAGTAGTTGACGTGTGTACATGTGGCCCTGGCAATGCGATAGAAACATACATCTTGCAATCTAGTAGTTGACGTGTGTACATGTGGCCCTGGTAATGCGATAGAAACATACATCTTGCAATCTAGTAGTTGACGTGTGTACATGTGGCCCTGGCAATGCGATAGAAACATACATCTTGCAATCTAGTAGTTGACGTGTGTACATGTGGCCCTGGCAATGCGATAGAAACATACATCTTGCAATCTAGTAGTTGACGTGTGTACATGTGGCCCTGGCAATGCGATAGAAACATACATCTTGCAATCTAGTAGTTGACGTGTGTACATGTGGCCCTGGTAATGCGATAGAAACATACATCTTGCAATCTAGTAGTTGACGTGTGTACATGTGGCCCTGGCAATGCGATAGAAACATACATCTTGCAATCTAGTAGTTGACGTGTGTACATGTGGCCCTGGCAATGCGATAGAAACATACATCTTGCAATCTAGTAGTTGACGTGTGTACATGTGGCCCTGGCAATGCGATAGAAACATACATCTTGCAATCTAGTAGTTGACGTGTGTACATGTGGCCCTGGTAATGCGATAGAAACATACATCTTGCAATCTAGTAGTTGACGTGTGTACATGTGGCCCTGGTAATGCAATAATGTCCAACATAGTATGAACAGAGGGAGCACATATGGCCAACCCACATCTCTGTCCAAGATGTACACTATATGGAGATGTACACAGCCTCCAGTTGACCACTAACTACTTTAGAAGTATACAAGTCCATGTCAGTCCAAGACAAGCTGTATAGAGATGTACACAGACTCCAGTTGACCGACCACTAACTAATATAGCAGTGTACAAGTCGATGACAGTCCAAGACAAACTACATGAAGATGTACACAGACTCCAGTTGACCACTAACTACTGTAGATGTATACAGACTCCAGTTGACCACTAACTACTGTAGATGTATACAGGTCGATGTGAGAAAACGTTGGAAGAATACAAAGATACATACATCACTATATCTTGATGGGTTGATATTTGTATTCAATTTGTACGCTTCCAGATTGTCTATTACTTGCAGTGTATGAGCAAATAGTCAATGTAAGATTAGAAATACTTCAAGCGAAAATATGAAATGTAAAGCTAGAAACACTTGTAGGGAGATAGAGAGAGAGAGAGAGAGAGAGATGGAAGACAGGAGGTGTAGACATAGACACATACTACTAGAGAGAGAGAGAGAGATGACAGAAAGTGTAGACAGACACACAGTTCTAGAAAGTGATGGAAGACAAAAAGTGTAATGTTAGACACACAATTCTAGAAAGTGTAGACACAGACACACAATTCTAGAAAGTGTAGACATAGACACACACTACTAGAAAGAGTAGACACAGACACATACTTCTAGAAAGTGTAGACACAGACACACACTACTAGAAAGTGCAGACACAGACACACACTACTAGAAAGTGTAGACATAGACACACACTACTAGAAAGTGCAGACATAGACACACACTACTAGAAAGTGTAGACACAGACACATACTTCTAGAAAGTGAGAGAAGGGAGCAAGTGTAGACACAGACACACACTTCTAGAAAGTGTAGACACAGACACACACTTCTAGAAAGTGAGAGAAGGCAGCAAGTGTAGACACAGACACACACTTCTAGAAAGTGAGAGAAGACAGCAAGTGTAGACACAGACACATACTTCTAGAAAGTGTAGACATAGACACACACTACTAGAAAGTGTAGACATAGACACAAACTTCTAGAAAGTGTAGACACAGACACATACTACTAGAAAGTGATGGAAGACAGCAAGTGTAGACACAGACACATACTTCTAGAAAGTGTAGACATAGACACAAACTTCTAGAAAGTGTAGACATAGACACACACTACTAGAAAGTGTAGACATAGACACAAACTTCTAGAAAGTGTAGACATAGACACATACTTCTAGAAAGTGTAACATAGACACAACTTCTAGAAAGTGTAGACATAGACACAAACTTCTAGAAAGTGTAGACATAGACACAAACTTCTAGAAAGTGTAGACATAGACACAAACTTCTAGAAAGTGAAGACATAGACACAAACTTCTAGAAAGTGTAGACACAGACACATACTTCTAGAAAGTGTAGACACAGACACACACTACTAGAAAGTGATGGAAGACAGCAAGTGTAGACACAGACACACACTTCTAGAAAGTGTAGACACAGACACATACTTCTAGAAAGTGATGGAAGACAGCAAGTGTAGACATAGACACATACTTCTAGAAAGTGTAGACATAGACACAAACTTCTAGAAAGTGTAGACACAGACACAAACTTCTAGAAAGTGTAGACATTGACACAAACTTCTAGAAAGTGTAGACACAGACACATACTACTAGAAAGTGATGGAAGACAGCAAGTGTAGACACAGACACATACTTCTAGAAAGTGTAGACACAGACACACACTACTAGAAAGTGATGGAAGACAGGAAGTGTAGACACAAACACATACTTCTAGAAAGTGAGAGAAGACAGCAAGTGTAGACACAGACACATACTTCTAGAAAGTGTAGACACAGACACACACTACTAGAAAGTGATGGAAGACAGCAAGTGTAGACACAGACACATACTTCTAGAAAGTGATGGAAGACAGCAAGTGTAGACACAGACACACACTTCTAGAAAGTGATGGAAGATAGCAAGTGTAGACACAGACACATACTTCTAGAAAGTGTAGACACAGACACATACTACTAGAAAGTGATGGAAGACAGCAAGTGTAGACACAGACACATACTTCTAGAAAGTGTAGACACAGACACACACTACTAGAAAGTGATGGAAGACAGGAAGTGTAGACACAAACACATACTTCTAGAAAGTGAGAGAAGACAGCAAGTGTAGACACAGACACATACTTCTAGAAAGTGTAGACACAGACACACACTACTAGAAAGTGATGGAAGACAGCAAGTGTAGACACAGACACATACTTCTAGAAAGTGATGGAAGACAGCAAGTGTAGACACAGACACACACTTCTAGAAAGTGATGGAAGATAGCAAGTGTAGACACAGACACACACTTCTAGAAAGTGTAGACACAGACACACACTTCTAGAAAGTGTAGACACAGACACACACTTCTAGAAAGTGTAGACACAGACACACACTTCTAGAAAGTGTAGACACAGACACACACTTCTAGAAAGTGTAGACACAGACACACACTACTAGAAAGTGTAGACATAGACACAAACTTCTAGAAAGTGTAGACACAGACACATACTTCTAGAAAGTGATAGAAGACAGAAAGTGTAGACACATACACACACTACTAGAAAGTGTAGACACAGACACACACTTCTAGAAAGTGTAGACACAGACACACACTACTAGAAAGTGTAGACATAGACACAAACTTCTAGAAAGTGATGGAGAAGACAGCAAGTGTAGACATAGACACAAACTTCTAGAAAGTGATGGAGAAGACAGCAAGTGTAATGTTAGACACACACTTCTAGTAAAGATTTTAAATTTAGTGGCAGACATATATCTATAGATATCGAGTGTGCTCTGTCTACCAAGGATGCCCAAGCAAACAAGGGAAGCTGGTGGGAGACCATTGATTTATTGATGTGGATAGCCAAGAGTTCCTGTAGTGTGGACAGTCAATGTGTCCTGGCTAACACGTACCAGTGGAGGTCTCACGTAGTGTTTGTTAACTTGTGACGGTATATTTGGTCAGTGACGTCTGGTGAAAACATCAAGAGAATTTCAACATTGCTGCCTCCTATATTCCTTATTTCTCTGATTTGTCTAGGGAGCTACCAAAATAGTTACCAATCGCTTTTTCAAATATCTAGGAGTAACAAGAATGTTGACATTTTTAGTTTTCTACCACGTGATATAATGTACAAAATCATCAACATTGAAATGAAAATGTTGGCATATCCTTTACAGAACTTAGCCATCATCCACAGTAAACTAGTCGTTGATTTTTCTAGGCAGCACTTATACGTTCAGTCGTTTATCATTGTTTTCTGTACGGTGGAGTATATATTTATCGTTTGTAAAAATAAATGGACACGAATTTGCTTTCAAACTGCCTGCCGCAGAATTTGAAGCAAGTACGCTTAAAATGTCGTCAAGCTCATTACCGTTTAAGTTACAGACGACAACATCATCAACATGACAGACGACAACATCATCAACATGACAGACGACAACATCATCAACATGACAGATGACCACATCATCAACATGACAGACGACAACATCATCAACATGACAGATGACCACATCATCAACATGACAGACGACCACATCATCAAAATGACAGACGACAACATCATCAACATGACAGATGACCACATCATCAACATGACAGACGACAACATCATCAACATGACAGACGACAACATCATCAACATGACAGACGACAACATCATCAACATGACAGACGACAACATCATCAACATGACAGACGACCACATCATCAACATGACAGACGACAACATCATCAACATGACAGACGACAACATCATCAACATGACAGACTACAACATCATCAACATGACAGACAACCACATCATCAACATGACAGACGACCACATCATCAACATGACAGACGACAACATCATCAACATGACAGACGACAACATCATCAACATGACAGACGACAACATCATCAACATGACAGACGACAACATCATCAACATGACAGACAACCACATCATCAACATGACAGACGACCACATCATCAACATGACAGACGACAACATCATCAACATGACAGACGACAACATCATCAACATGACAGACGACCACATCATCAACATGACAGACGACAACATCATCAACATGACAGACGACAACATCATCAACATGACAGACGACAACATCATCAACATGACAGACGACCACATCATCAACATGACAGACTACCAAATCATCAACATGACAGACTACCACATCATCAACATGACAGACTACCACATCATCAACATGACATATATAAGCTACAGACGACCACATCATCAACATGACAGACGACAACATCATCAACATGACAGACGACAACATCATCAACATGACAGACTACCACATCATCAACATGACAGACTACCACATCATCAACATGACAGACTACCACATCATCAACATGACAGACGACAACATCATCAACATGACAGACTACCACATCATCAACATGACAGACGACAACATCATCAACATGACAGACTACCACATCATCAACATGACATATATAAGCTACAGACGACCACATCATCAATATAACAGACGACCACATCATCAACATGACGTAATATATATCATAAAAAACGTGGAAACAGTATTGGTGATTGCATGATTGATCGATAGAAACATCATCATTGCACTTCGGTGACTAACCATGTGTACTCCGATATATTTCTTACACAGGAAGATCTCAGCGGCAGTGCATAGACTCCGAAGCACCGGCGAGGGTCCCCGATGTAATTTAAAATATGGTAAAAATATTTTGTAGGACATATTTTTTCTTCATCTTTCTAATTAAGGTTGCCCGGGCAGCAACTTTCCAGCCTGCTATTTTCGATTTTGAACTGCCAAGATTTCTTTTACGTGCTTAACTTGAACGTGGGACCTACGTTTTATCGTCCGTCTCCGATAGGACTAGGAACTCGATCTCACCTACACTAAGATCAGCTATCGCTGAAGAAATATCCCGATAGCTCTACTAAGGAACGAACTGAGTACCTTTGCAACGAGAGGCGATCACATAGCCTCTACGCCATGTACACTCGTAGTGAATCTCTCTCTTTAGCCTGTTACGCCCCTGGCGTTTAGGGCAGCAACAAACGTACACCATTCTTCCCTGTTCATGGCCTTCCTCTGTATTGTGTTCCAGCTATGATTCATTTCCTTCAGCTCTTGCTCTATCGTTCTCCCCAGGTCGTCTTGGGTCTTCCACGCTTTCGCCTACCCTCTGGAGTCCATCTCAGTGCAGTTTTCGTGTCGGAGCCAGTCTCCATGCGCATCACATGTCCAATCCATCTCCAGCGTCGTCTTCGGATGATAGTGCCCATATTCTCTTGTTGGCATCGTGCAAGCAATTCTTGATTCGAGATAGTAGTCGGCCAGTACACGCGTAAGATTTTTCGCAGACAAGTTGTATGAAAGGCGGAGAGTCTGGACATATCCTGTTCTGTCATTCTCCAGCATTCCGATCCATACAGCAAAGTTGACAGCACACAGCTGTTATAGATACTAGTCTTGGTTCTGATGCTGTATTGGGCAGATTTCCAGGCGGTCTGAAGGGCCATGAATGCACTGCGTGCTTTACTCAGTCTGTTTTTAATGTCAGATCCAGCGCCTCCTTCATTGCTAAAAACACTTCCAAGGTATGTGAAAGCGGTTGTATCTCGGAGGGTTTTACCTTCTAGTTTGACTGGTGCTGGGGTTGCTATGTTCAGAGTCATTACTTCAGTTTTCTTCTGATTTATTTTCAGCCCAACCATCTCACTATATTGGTTAAGGCGGCTGGTCTTTTCCTGGATATCTCTATGTGTATGAGATAGGAGTGCGATGTCATCTGCAAAATCTAGGTCTTCCAGAGTGGATGTGAGCGTCCATCTAATACCTCTTGCCTTATCTTCCGTTGTTTTACGCATCACCCAATCTATGACAGTGTTGAATAATAAGGCTGACATAACACATCCTTGTCGCACGCCTGTTTTTACTTCAAACTTTAGTTCTGAAGTTTCAACACTGCATGCAAACTTGCTGTAGCAGCTTTTTATAATATTTATAAAACACAGTGGGATTCCATACCATCTTAAGATACGCCATAGACTTTCGGGTGTATGCTATCAAAAGCCTTTTCAAAATCTACAAAGTTGATATAGAGTTTGCTTTGCCATTCTGTGCATTGTTCTATGATATTTCTAAGAGCAAATATTTGGCCTATACAGCTCCTTCCTCTGCGAAATCCTGCTTGTTCCTTTCTCAGTTTCTTATCCACAGCATCAGTAATACGTTGTACGATGATTTTGCTTAAGATTTTACTTGGGACAGAAAGCAGTGTTATTCCACGCCAATTATTACAATCGGCAAGGGAGCCCTTTTGGGTATCTTGATGATGACTCCTCTGTTCCATGCATCAGGTATTATTTGGGCATTCCATATAGTAGTAAACAAGGTTTGCAATATATTAGCTGCAAGTTCTGGGTCTATTTTGAATAGTTCTGCGTTTAAGTTATCATTCCCTGGTGCCTTGTTATTCTTAAGAGATTTAATTGCTGTAATGATCTCATCCTGGCTGGGTGTTTCAATGCCAATTTCTAACTCCTCTGTTGGTTCTGGTATGTCTGCTACTACCGTTGGAGGTGGTCTGTTTAGCAATTCTTTAAAATGCTCTGTCCATCGTATTTCTTGTTCCTTTTCCGTTGTCAATAGTATTCCATTCTTATCCTTTATGACAGTATTTGATCTTCTGTAATGTTTTCCGCTTATTAGCTTTGTAATTTTGTACACTGTTCCCTGATCACACTTTTTGCTGCTTCTTCTGCCTGTACTGCCAGGTCTTCAACATACATTCTTTTGTCGGCTCTCACAGCCCGTTTGATTTCTTTACTTGCGCTTTTGTACTGTTCTTGGTATCTTGCTTTCAGTCTTTCGGACTTTGCTTCTAACAATTTCTTTTTAATATTCTTCGGCTGTCTATTATTTTCCATGTTGTTGGTGTTATCCATTCTTTTCTTTTCTTTGTGCGGTAGCCTAGACATGTTTCACTGCTCTTGCTATATATAGATGCTATGTTGTCCCATGTTTTATCTATGTTGTCAGTTTCATCCGTAGTTTCATTACTTTCTAGGGCTTGGAATCTGTTCTTTATCTGCATTATAAACTTATCCCTTACTTCCGTGTCTTTTAGTCTATTCACATCGAACCTCTTTTGGAAGTTTTTCTGTTGTCCTGTTTTTCTTAGTTTAAGTTTGACATAAGCTGTGACTAGGTGGTGGTCACTACCAACATCTGCACCTCTCTTGACTACAACATCTAGCAGCGAGCGTCTCCAGGGTCCATTGATCATTATATGGTCTATTTGGTTTTTATCTCTGCCATTAGGGGAATACCATGTCAATTTGTGGATATCTAAATGTTGAAATAGGGTTCCTCCTATAACGAGATTGTTCATGCTGCAGAAGTTTACTAAACGTTCCCCATTTTCGTTCATCATACCACATCCATATTTTCCCATAGTTCTATAACTATGCGTGTTGTCTTGTCCGACCTTCGCATTTAGATCTCCCATAACAATGATAACATCATGGGATGGTGACATATAAATGCGAAATATTGACTTCATTGCACCGGGTGTCCACATAATGCTCCGTCCCTGTCCAGAACGTTGCACAAAGTTCATGAAAATATTAAACATGTTACTCGGTCCGGATTCGAACTTATTACCTTCAGAATGATAGGCAAATATTTTAACCACTTTGCCATCAAGACCTTCAATTAATGAAGGATACAACAAAACAAACTATCTAGTTTTCTTGTGGGTTGATGCTGTAACATCTAATTCTCTTGTGGGTTGATGCTGTAACATCTAGTTTTCTTGTGTGTTGATGCTGTAACATCTAGCTCTCTTGGGGGTTGATGCTGTAACATCTAGCTCTCTTGTGTGTTGATGCTGTAACATCTAGTTCTCGTGTGTGTTGATGCTGTAACTCCCACATTGTTGACATGTTTATGCTGAAGATAGATTTATCATGTTATTTATTTCTAATAAGAAAAAACAAATGTTAAACAGGGAAGGGTGGGGGTGGAAGGTTGTACATGATAAAATTATAAATTATATTGTCAGACAAATTGATATCGCAAAAAATTGTGTTCTAATAATTTCTTGGAAGATTTGATGCAACTCACATTTAATAAGATTTGATGCAACTCACATTTAATAAGATTTGATGCAACTCACATTTAAGATTTGATGCAACTCACATTTAATAAGATTTGATGCAACTCACATTTAAGATTTGATGCAACTCACATTTAATAAGATTTGATGCAACTCACATTTAAGATTTGTTGCAACTCACATTTAAGATTTGATGCAACTCACATTTAAGATTTGTTGCAACTCACATTTAAGATTTGTTGCAACTCACATTTAATAAGATTTGATGCAACTCACATTTAAGATTTGATGCAACTCACATTTAATAAGATTTGATGCAACTCACATTTAATAAGATTTGATGCAACTCACATTTAAGATTTGATGCAACTCACATTTAAGATTTGTTGCAACTCACATTTAATAAGATTTGATGCAACTCACATTTAAGATTTGTTGCAACTCACATTTAATAAGATTTGATGCAACTCACATTTAAGATTTGATGCAACTCACATTTAAGATTTGATGCAACTCACATTTAATAAGATTTGATGCAACTCACATTTAATAAGATTTGATGCAACTCACATTTAATAAGATTTGATGCAACTCACATTTAAGATTTGATGCAACTCACATTTAATAAGATTTGATGCAACTCACATTTAATAAGATTTGATGCAACTCACATTTAAGATTTGATGCAACTCACATTTAATAAGATTTGATGCAACTCACATTTAATAAGATTTGTTGCAACTCACATTTAATAAGATTTGATGCAACTCACATTTAATAAGATTTGATGCAACTCACATTTAAGATTTGATGCAACTCACATTTAAGATTTGATGCAACTCACATTTAAGATTTGATGCAACTCACATTTAAGATTTGTTGCAACTCACATTTAAAATTTGATGCAACTCACATTTAATAAGATTTGATGCAACTCACATTTAAGATTTGTTGCAACTCACATTTAAGATTTGATGCAACTCACATTTAATAAGATTTGATGCAACTCACATTTAAGATTTGATGCAACTCACATTTAATAAGATTTGATGCAACTCACATTTAAGATTTGATGCAACTCACATTTAAGATTTGTTGCAACTCACATTTAAGATTTGATGCAACTCACATTTAATAAGATTTGATGCAACTCACATTTAAGATTTGTTGCAACTCACATTTAAGATTTGTTGCAACTCACATTTAAGATTTGATGCAACTCACATTTAATAAGATTTGATGCAACTCACATTTAAGATTTGTTGCAACTCACATTTAAGATTTGTTGCAACTCACATTTAAGATTTGTTGCAACTCACATTTAATAAGATTTGATGCAACTCACATTTAATAAGATTTGATGCAACTCACATTTAAGATTTGTTGCAACTCACATTTAATAAGATTTGATGCAACTCACATTTAAGATTTGTTGCAACTCACATTTAATAAGATTTGATGCAACTCACATTTAAGATTTGTTGCAACTCACATTTAAGATTTGATGCAACTCACATTTAATAAGATTTGATGCAACTCACATTTAATAAGATTTGATGCAACTCACATTTAATAAGATTTGATGCAACTCACATTTAATAAGATTTGATGCAACTCACATTTAATAAGATTTGTTGCAACTCACATTTAATAAGATTTGATGCAACTCACATTTAATAAGATTTGATGCAACTCACATTTAATAAGATTTGATGCAACTCACATTTAAGATTTGTTGCAACTCACATTTAAGATTTGTTGCAACTCACATTTAAGATTTGATGCAACTCACATTTAATAAGATTTGATGCAACTCACATTTAAGATTTGTTGCAACTCACATTTAATAAGATTTGATGCAACTCACATTTAAGATTTGTTGCAACTCACATTTAATAAGATTTGATGCAACTCACATTTAAGATTTGATGCAACTCACATTTAATAAGATTTGATGCAACTCACATTTAAGATTTGATGCAACTCACATTTAAGATTTGATGCAACTCACATTTAAGATTTGATGCAACTCACATTTAAGACGATGTGATAATAATGGTTTGTAATCTAGACCTGGACGACACAGCGAGATTCCAAGACAGTTTCCCTGGTTCGCATCACAGAACAATAGTTACGCTATACGAAGCCATGAACACAAAATAAAATGATAAATATCTGAGATTTGTTGGGTGCTTGAATACCATTAATACCTGAATGTGTCTTGGGTTTAAATGTTTGTTTGGTTGTTTGTTTGCTTGCTTGTTTCTTGGCGATCGTTCTCACTAGTACCGTTTGAATGTCTCCGTATGTAGTCATCCATATTTAGTGTTCTTTGAAATTCGTCACTCCTGTTGTATCGTTTGCTTGATAAAGGCGTTTTGATCGAAACGTTGCTGTGTGTTGTCACTGTTTTTGTATTTTGTAAAACTAAATTCTGTGTTTTGTATTTTGTTCTTACGTGTTTCGCTATTCAATAAGTTAACCACTCTGTGATATTGTTGTTTGCTGCTCCTTCTTTCAATGTTTGTGTCCCTATTATAACTCGATCCTCAGCTAATTTGTCCAATTTGTTGAGACCAATAGAAAAGTTCTTCATTGAGGCCTTGCAGATATTCTTATATCTGAGCAGTGACCTTTCTTGGGGCGTTTTCCTTTCCGAAAGTTTACAGAACATCACCTGTTGGGATCTGAAGCTATAACCCATTCTTCTAAGTTATCTTAGTCTTCAACAGCTGACTATTGACTGTGTCTAAATGAGAGCTATGTATATTAGCAGATGTGTCCACAGATGTGTTCACAGATGTGTTCAAAGATGTGTTCAAAGATGTGTCCACAGATGTGTTCAAAGATATGTTCACAGATATGTTTAAAGATATGTTCAAAGATATGTTCACAGATGTGTTCAAAGATTTGTTCACAGATGTGTTCAAAGATATGTCGACAGATATGTTCAAAGATATCTTCAAAGATATGTTCACAGATGTGTTCAAAGATTTGTTCAAAGATGTGTTCAAAGATATGTTCACATATGTGTTCAAAGATATGTTCACAGATATGTTCAAAGATGTGTTCAAAGGTATGTTCACAGATGTGTTCAAAGATATGTTGACAGATATGTTCAAAGATATGTTCAAAGATATGTTCACAGATATGTTCACAGATGTGTTCAAAGATATGTTCACATATGTGTTCACAGATTTGTTCAAAGATATGTTCACAGATGTGTTCAAAGATGTGTTCAAAGATATGTTGACAGATATGTTCAAAGATATGTTCACAAATGTGTTCAAAGATATGTTCACAGATGTGTTCAAAGATATGTTCACAGATGTGTTCAAAGATATGTTCACAGATGTGTTCAAAGATATGTTGACAGATATGTTCAAAGATATGTTCAAAGATATGTTCAAAGATATGTTCACAGATATGTTCACAGATATGTTCAAAGATATGTTCAAAGATATGTTCACAGATGTGTTCAAAGATATGTTCACAGATGTGTTCAAAGATATGTTCACAGATGTGTTCAAAGATATGTTGACAGATATGTTCAAAGATATGTTCAAAGATATGTTCACAGATATGTTCACAGATATGTTCACAGATATGTTCAAAGATATGTTGAAAGATATGTTCACAGATGTGTTCAAAGATATGTTCAAAGATATGTTCACAGATATGTTCAAAGATGTGTTCGGAAGAATTCTTTCGGAAAAGTGATTTTAACAAATCTTCTTTGTTCTTTCTACCAGTTTTTGCTTAGTATAACGGAGGTTTCTATAGAAGATGTGGTTCGACGAATGTCCTGCTCTACCGTCGAGTTTGCTTGAAATCCACTGAAACCAAAATAAAGATGTTTAGATGGCATAGCAGAATCCTATCAAAGATAGATGACATAACAGAATCCTATCAAAGATGACATAGCAGAATCCTATCAAAGATAGATGACATAGCAGAATCCTATCAAAGATGACATAGCAGAATCCTATCAAAGAGCAAAGATAACAATCATCCAATCTCACAGAACAACACAAGACAACAAAAAAAATAGAAAACCACGACACTGGGTAACAAACTGGTAATAGTGTGACGATACTAGTCAACAACCTGGTAACAGTGTGACGATACTGGGTAAGAACCTGGTAATAGTGTGACGACACTGGGTAACAAACTGGTAATAGTGTGACGATACTAGGCAACAACCTGGTAACAGTATGACGACACTAGGCAACAACCCGGTAACAGTGTGAGTACATTGGGAAACAACCCGGTAACAGTGTAACGACACTGGGCAACAACCCGGTAACAGTGTGACGACACTGGGCAACAACCCGGTAACAGTGTGACGACAAAATGAGAAGAAAGATAAAGGCAACATTCAATGTAAAAACAACACTGGCAACAATGGTGAAGCATACCGTGACAGGAAATGATGGAATATGAATATATTAACACGTCACAGAATAAGAAATCAATTAGAGCCCATGCACAATAACATAAACATAGACATGCAACAATCGGATTTATAATCTTGGCTTTGTCGTTATTACATAAACATAGACATGCGACAATCGGATTTATAATCATGGCTTTGTCGTTATTACGTTGCATGCGGATACAACACGTGACAATGATAACTTTTGAAACCTGCAGAAATATGTGGACAATTCTGCCCACGAACGTAATTACAGAACAATGTCAATAGCATGATTACAGAAGAGGAATAAGCATTCCTTAGCAACTGTTTTGTTCGTTGTAGAAAGTTTATGACATGCATAAAATCCGAAGAGGAACGTATGGTTAGAGATCTAGCAGTACTAGGTTTTAATATTTGGAGATGATGTGGTCACTATGAAATGTTACTGGTCATGGAGAAATAGATTTTATTATTTGTCAGACTAACAGTCATTTGAAATTTCTCTCTTATATTCTAGATGACCTGACTCTGCAGTCGACATATTCTAGATGAGCCACCTCTGCCAGTCGACATGCTCTAGATGACCCGCCTCTGCAGTCGACATATTCTAGATGACTTGCCTCTGCAGCCGTCGTGCTAACATCAACAGTCCTATCCTGAATCCATCGTCTCCGTGGTTTTCTTAAACTGCTCTTTGCCTTAATGCCTTTGCCTTAAATTGTGTAAAGAATAGAACCACTGTTACCTGCCACGCATGTCGTAAGAAGCGACTAAGGAGGTTTGGCTGAAATCGGATGCACATGTCCTAAACGTATAGAAGTCTATGCGTTTAGGGGCCTACCAAACCAATGTACAACGTATACACGTTCTTGTCAAAGATCAAACATATCACAAAGAGTGGTTAAAATTGGTCGTAAAGAACGAAAGCAAAGAAGAAGAAGAAGACAGAAAACATGTAGAAAAAACAGAATAAAGGGAAGACAGAAAACATGAAAAAAAAACAGAATAAAAAATGACTAAAGAAAGGTAGTTAGAAAACATGAATACAACATAAGTTTGTAAAACGCTTGAAGCTAGACAGAAAACAAATAAAGAATACAATATGATTGAATCAATCAATAAATTAGTAAGATCCAGAAAGAAAAAAAAACTAAACTAGTTGAACATTCCAAGTTATCAGTAGTCCGTCTGGCACCCAGTTAAGACCATGATCTTCATATTTGATTTCTTTCATTCTCGGAGTAATTAAATCATTATTCATTGTGTCAACAAGACAAAGGTGTGACCTGTTCGTGCGTGCAGTATATTAAATAGTCCAGGTTTTGTGGTGTGTCCCAGAGTAAATATCGTTAGTGTGGGTATTAAGTGGGTTTATTCAAACTTCAGTTCTGTAGGAAATCTTCATTTAACATTGGCATTTGGCAGAAATTATCAATAACCTTGCTCATGCGCATTGAGTGTTTCTTTAAGAGAACACAAAAAGAAAAAGTTGCAACTCTAGAGGTAAGTATTTGAGTTCAGAAGTTATTATTTCTTGAATTGTTTCATCAACAATAATTTCTATGTTCTTAAGTGTTCGCATTTCAAATTAATTCTCTACTAAAAGTGTCTTTATTTATATTTTCAATCTCTACTTTTTGCTGTTAGACGTTGCAGGTGATGATAATCAGTTTCCAAGATAGTTCACGCTTGGTCGCTTGATTTGATGTGATATTATGGAGTTTTAAGATATCTGTAACTCCATCAATCCATCTTTTTCTTGGTCTGCCCCTTTATCTTAACGATTTCATTATCAGATTTTACAATCTTGTAATTCATATTTTCTAATAGTTGAACATATTTTTTTTCTTATAATGATTTCATTTCAGTTTTTGAACGGGTTCGGTTTTTCATTGGCAATTCTTAATTTTGGCACTTTAAAAAACAATTTGACAAATTCCGTGAAATTTAACTTGAATCTTCTTTTGTTGAAGAAATATTTTACTCTTATAATTTCTTGTCTCTAGTATCTGTTGATATATTCACTAATTACTTGTTTGTGTCTGGTAACTTTTGATATACCACTAATTATTGTTTGTGTCTGGTAACTTTTGATATAACCACTAATTATTGTTTGTGTCTGGTAACTTTTGATATTACCACTTTGTGTCTGATAACTTTTGATATAACCACTAATTATTGTTTGTGTCTGGTAACTTTTGATATAACCACTTTGTGTCTGGTAACTTTTGATATAACCACTTTGTGTCTAGTAACTTTTGATATAACCACTTTGTGTCTGATAACTTTTGATATAACCACTTTGTGTCTGGTAACTTTTGATATAACCACTTTGTGTCTAGTAACTTTTGATATAACCACTTTGTGTCTAGTAACTTTTGATATAACCACTTTGTGTCTGATAACTTTTGATATAACCACTTTGTGTCTAGTAACTTTTGATATAACCACTTTGTGTCTAGTAACTTTTGATATAACCACTTTGTGTCTGATAACTTTTGATATAACCACTAATTATTGTTTGTGTCTGGTAACTTTTGATATAACCACTTTGTGTCTAGTAACTTTTGATATAACCACTTTGTGTCTGATAACTTTTGATATAACCACTTTGTGTCTGGTAACTTTTGATATAACCACTTTGTGTCTAGTAACTTTTGATATAACCACTTTGTGTCTGGTAACTTTTGATATAACCACTTTGTGTCTGGTAACTTTTGATATAACCACTTTGTGTCTAGTAACTTTTGATATAACCACTTTGTGTCTAGTAACTTTTGATATAACCACTTTGTGTCTGATAACTTTTGATATAACCACTTTGTGTCTGGTAACTTTTGATATAACCACTTTGTGTCTAGTAACTTTTGATATAACCACTTTGTGTCTGGTAACTTTTGATATAACCACTTTGTGTCTGGTAACTTTTGATATAACCACTTTGTGTCTGATAACTTTTGATATAACCACTTTGTGTCTGGTAACTTTTGATATAACCACTTTGTGTCTAGTAAGTTTTGATTTAACCACTTTGTGTCTAGTAACTTTTGATATAACCACTTTGTGTCTGATAACTTTTGATATAACCACTTTGTGTCTGGTAACTTTTGATATAACCACTTTGTGTCTAGTAACTTTTGATATAACCACTTTGTGTCTAGTAACTTTTGATATAACCACTTTGTGTCTAGTAACTTTTGATATAACCACTTTGTGTCTAGTAACTTTTGATATAACCACTTTGTGTCTGATAACTTTTGATATAACCACTTTGTGTCTGGTAACTTTTGATATAACCACTTTGTGTCTAGTAACTTTTGATATAACCACTTTGTGTCTGATAACTTTTGATATAACCACTTTGTGTCTGATAACTTTTGATATAACCACTTTGTGTCTGATAACTTTTGATATAACCACTTTGTGTCTGATAACTTTTGATATAACCACTTTGTGTCTGATAACTTTTGATATAACCACTTTGTGTCTGATAACTTTTGATATAACCACTTTGTGTCTGATAACTTTTGATATAACCACTTTGTGTCTGATAACTTTTGATATAACCACTTTGTGTCTGATAACTTTTGATATAACCACTTTGTGTCTGATAACTTTTGATATAACCACTTTGTGTCTGATAACTTTTGATATAACCACTTTGTGTCTGATAACTTTTGATATAACCACTTTGTGTCTAGTAACTTTTGATATAACCACTTTGTGTCTGGTAACTTTTGATATAACCACTTTGTGTCTGATAACTTTTGATATAACCACTTTGTGTCTAGTAACTTTTGATATAACCACTTTGTGTCTAGTAACTTTTGATATAACCACTTTTGTCTGGTAACTTTTGATATAACATCTTTGTGTCTGATAACTTTTGATATAACCACTTTGTGTCTCGTAGCTTTTGATATTACCACTTTGTGTCTGGTAACTTTTGATATAACCACTTTGTGTCTAGTAACTTTTGATATAACCACTTTGTGTCTGGTAACTTTTGATATAACCACTTTGTGTCTGATAACTTTTGATATAACCACTTTGTGTCTGATAACTTTTGATATAACCACTTTGTGTCTGATAACTTTTGATATAACCACTTCGTGTCTAGTAACTTTTGATATAACCACTTTGTGTCTGGTAACTTTTGATATAACCACTTTGTGTCTAGTAACTTTTGATATAACCACTTTGTGTCTGGTAACTTTTGATATAACCACTTTGTGTCTGGTAACTTTTGATATAACCACTTTGTGTCTAGTAACTTTTGATATAACCACTTTGTGTCTGGTAACTTTTGATATAACCACTTTGTGTCTAGTAACTTTTGATATAACCACTTTGTGTCTAAGTAACTTTTGATTTAACCACTTTGTGTCTGGTAACTTTTGATATAACCACTTCGTGTCTAGTAACTTTTGATATAACCACTTTGTGTCTGATAACTTTTGATATAACCACTTTGTGTCTAGTAACTTTTGATATAACCACTTTGTGTCTAGTAACTTTTGATTTAACCACTTTGTGTCTGATAACTTTTGATATAACCACTTTGTGTCTAGTAACTTTTGATATAACCACTTTGTGTCTGGTAACTTTTGATATAACCACTTTGTGTCTGGTAACTTGATTTAACCACTTTGTGTCTGGTAACTTTTGATATAACCACTTTGTGTCTAGTAACTTTTGATATAACCACTTTGTGTATGGTAACTTTTGATATAACCACTTTGTGTCTAGTAACTTTTGATTTAACCACTTTGTGTCTAGTAACTTTTGATATAACCACTTTGTGTCTGATAACTTTATATATAACCACTTTGTGTCTAGTAACTTTTGATTTAACCACTTTGTGTCTGGTAACTTTTGATATAACCACTTTGTGTCTGGTAACTTTTGATATAACCACTTTGTGTCTGATAACTTTTGATATAACCACTTTGTGTCTGATAACTTTTGATATAACCACTTTGTGTCTGGTAACTTTTGATATAACCACTTTGTGTCTGATAACTTTTGATATAACCACTAATTATTTGTATCTGAAGTCTATTTTTCCAGCTCATGTTTTTTTTGCTATTTTACTTTTCATATTTGTTTGAACTTTCATGAAGGTTGTATATTTAGAATCTCATATAGGGAAGTGAACCCGAATCAAAAGCATGCAGAAACCGGATGAGCTAGCCTATGGGTTTCTAGGCAACTAGCTGTAACAATAAGTTTACGCAATAAGTTGGTTATTTTCAACAAACCACAAAATATAATGATTGAACACTTGCTTGTTGTAAAGTGAAGGAAGAAGAAGAAAACGAACAGATCTCGTATTTTGTGTTGACGTACAAACAACGCTAACATTTGATCACTAGATATGGGTTCAAAACTTGTACATTGTTTAATCTTCATCTTGTATAACATGTTCTTGTGATCTCAAATAGATGTTGTAATTGGTAAACTCATATTAATTTGCCAACAAGAACAAGAGCTACAACATCATATCGACACCTTATATTATAACTGTAACAAATGTGACATGAACATAAACATAGCCAAAACTGAGGTCATGAATATAGGAAGGAAACATAATACACTAAATATCAACATCAATGGCAGTACAATAGAGCAAGTACAGGAATTCAAGTACCTAGAAAGTTTATTTACAGAGGATGGAAGACTCGACAGAGAGATAGAAACTAGAGTCCAGAAAGCAAATGCAATAACCTACCAACTAGCGCCACTACTTAGACATCCAAACATCTCGCTGACAGCTAAACAACAGTTGATCAATATCATCTTCATACCCACTCTATGTTACCAAAGCCAAATATGGACAATTAATAAGAAACATAAACAGAAAATAACAACATGCGAAATGAGATATTTCCACAAAGTCACAAACAACACAAGAATCGACAGAGTAACGAATACCAGCATCAGAGAAAAGGTTGGAACACGACCGTGCTTGAATTATATAGCGAAACAGAGAATGAAATGGTTTGGCTACTTATTAAGAATGCGAACAGACCAAACTGCATATGAAGCTTTCCACAACAGAATATCAGGAAGGAAGGCGAGAGGAAGACCGAGGAAAGGTGGATAGATAACGTAGTTGAATTCTGCCATGTGACTAAGAAAACCATCACACAAGTCACCAGAGAAGCGCAAGACAAATACATAAAACCACGACACTGGGTTAACAACCCGGTAACAGTGTACTGACAAAAGAAAAAGATATTACATCTTGCAAAATGTGTTTCGATGTTTAGCACAATAACTACCAAATGCAGCAACTTGCGCAAGTTTTTTTTTTCATTTGGCCACATGCCGCCTACTGCTTGTTTCGCATTGTGTTAGCTTAGGATGAATATGTATTATGCATCTACAAAATGATATATCGTTTATCCAAATTTGTAAATAGAAGAATAAGAAAACTGCAGTTTAATTTTCACATACACCATTTGATCTATTGTCTGGTACAAGAGACATAAACTTACCTGTAGTCACAAGATCAACCGTGTATTAAATAATGGCATTAATGATAAATAATAGAAGATAATATCCCATAAACTTGCATGAGTGAGCACCGACGGTATCTTTATGAACAATTCTTCTCTTTCTGCTCTCACTCACTACGACTTCAAGTACAGTCACTGCGCCTGGTGTGACGCCACTGACTGTTTTCTGAGTGAAGACCTATTTTCCTTATTATCAGTGTCCTTCGCCATACAGACGCGCATGCTCAGACTTCAGAAGTACTTGTAATTGAAATCCTCAAGTACTGATCTGTCTATAACCAATCAAATCTGATACCATGCTACAGTATAACACCAGATGTGATACTTTAAAGTGAGGTTTTTTTCTGTATGGTAATCGTACAGTTATCCACCTGTAAAAATTGGTATCCTGTTAGATAATACGCATACACTTTGGCAGAAATTCGAATGTGGTTGTCCAACATTCTGTGGCGTAGCGTACTCACTACCTCGGCGCAAAACACACCAATCACAACGAATGGTTAACTTAATTAAACACACAGATCACAACGAATGGTTAACTTAATTAAACACACCAATCACAACGAATGGTTAACTTAATTAAACACACAGATCACAACGAATGGTTAACTTAATTAAACACACAGATCACAACGAATGGTTAACTTAATTAATAAGAAAAACTCCATAAAAAAGGGCGTTCTAAAATCTAGACATAAAGAATCAAGGACAGAGGTTATAAAACAGACGTGAATCGATCTGAAGGAAATAGATCTGATAAGATTTAGAAATATGATCATGATAAACAAACTCTTAATCGAAATTCTTGCTCAGATTCTTGCTCAGATTCGGATATTTCGATGTGTATTTCTGAATCGATCTTTGCTAACAACCAATCATAACCCCTCACATATCTATAAATATTAACATTGTATAATCTTCTAGTCTGCCATTTATTCATCTAATTCATATTTAATATTTAGAGAATAGATTGAGAGATAGTGTATAGTCTTGTTTAATTCGTTGTTATGTCTCCAGAAAAATAGTATTTTATTTTACGTTAATGAGACGATTCGTGTTTTTAACTGCTTCTACAGTTTAACTTTTTCTTTTCTCTCTTTCTTTTTTTTTTTTTTTTTTGTGTGAAATTTGGAAGGAATGAATATTTGTCTTCTACAATCAATTGTTCAATTCATATTCTTTTTAACAACCAAAAAAAAGATTGACCATTTGTTTTGCTATTAAATGGTCTGCCATTGTTTATAGAATGCAACACACATACAATACTGAGGAAAGGAAATGACCAACCTACCTCTCGCATACTGGTGTTAGAAATGTAACGTGACATTTCACAAACTTTGGTCTGGAACAAGTAACAGAATATTTTGTTCTAAATAAATAAGTGTCGAACTGATTGATTGATTGACTGATTGATTGTCTGATTGATTGATTGTCTTATTGATTGATTGATTGATTGTCTGATTGATTGACTTATTGATTGATTGATTGATTGTCTTATTGATTGATTGATTGATTGATTGTCTGATTGATTGACTTATTGATTGTCTGATTGATTGATTGTCTTATTGATTGATTGATTGTCTGATTGATTGATTGTCTGATTGATTGATTGTCTGATTGATTGATTGTCTTATTGATTGATTGTCTGAATGATTGATTGATTGTCTGATTGATTGATTGATTGTCTGAATGATTGATTGATTGACTGACTGATTGATTGTCTGATTGATTGATTGATTGTCTGATTGATTGACTTATTGATTGATTGATTGATTGATTGTCTGATTGATTGATTGATTGATTGATTGACTGATTGATTGACGGATTTACTGATTTATTGCTTGTCTGCTTGATTAATTGACTGATTTATTGATTGCCTGATTTACTGATTTACTGATTTATTGATTTACTGATTGATTGATTGATGGATGGATTGACTGATTTATTAATTGTCTGATTGACTGATTGATTGATTGATTGATTTATGGATTGACTGGTTGATTGACTGATTGATTGATTGAGTGGTTGACTGCCGGATTGATTGATTGAATTATTTATTTACTGATTGACTGATTAATTGATTGATTGTCTGATTGATTGATTGGTGGATTGACTGATTGACTGATTGATTGACTGTTTGACTGACTGACTGATTGATTGATTGATTGATTGACTAATTGACTGATTGATTGATTGACTGATTGATTGAGTGATTGATTGATTGGATTATCATTCATACGCTTCAGGGAATAATCGTGTATGCTTCAATCTAATTCGTATACAGGGAGATCTCAGCGGCAGTGCACGAACGCCATAGCACCGACGTAGGTTCTCGATGTAATTTTCAAATTGGAAAATAATTTTTTGTAAGAATTATTCTGTAATCTGTTGAATGAATTGTGTACGAGCAGCGACTTTGATGCATATTCTGATCGATTTGAATCTGTGAAAGTTTCTTTGTCTTGCTCAACGTGAACATGGTAGCCTACATTGTGTCATCAGTTTCTAATAGGACTAGTCACTCAGTCTCATCTACATTGAGATTATTGATTACTGGATCGCCCCACATTTGAAACAAAATGAGCACTCTAAAAGGGTGAGGTTAGCGATGTACCTTTACAGCCTTGATGAAAATGACTGGATAAAGTGCAGAAACATGATCAATGTAGCTCCTGCAACAATTCTAGGGGTCTCTAAATAAATATACTCGTGAACAGAACGTCGAGATCTAGATGCAAACCCATGACCTTTGAAACGCGAGGCAAGAGCTGAACCACCTAGCCACAGAAATAACACGAGCGGCTTAACCTCTACGCCACAGACCGCTAATAAAACATTACTTGGGTCGAGTCTGTCAATGTATGTGTGTGCGCGCGTGTGTGTGCGTGTGCGTGTGTGTGTGTGTGTGTGTAGATAACTAATGAGATCGATGCGGTTTTAGACAATATTTGGAGTTGCTAGCGTGTGGTGTATTGGTTTCAGTTGAGAGTTGCTAGCGTGTGGTGTATTGGTTTCAGTTGAGAGTTGCTTGTGTTTGGTGTATTGGTTTCAGTTGAGAGTTGCTTGTGTGAGGTGTATTGGTTTAAGTTTAGAAAGAGTTGCTTGTGTTTGGTGTATTGGTTTCAGTTGAGAGTTGCTTGCGTGTGGTGTATTGGTTTCAGCTGAGAGTTGCTTGCGTGTGGTGTATTGGTTTCAGTTGAGAGTTGCTTGCGTGTGGTGTATTGGTTTCAGTTGAGAGTTGCTTGTGTGAGGTGTATTGGTTTAAGTTTAGAAAGAGTTGCTTGTGTGTGGTGTATTGGTTTCAGTTGAGAAAGAGTTGCAAGTTTCGTTCATCTTACTTTTTCACTTGGATTCATCTGTCTAACTCCAGTGACAAGGCAAGTCGAGACAGCTGGAGACATATCCAAGTGCAGCTGATGCCTAGTTCAACGTGTGTGCCTTATCGTATTCTCTATACACTCCCACAGTGACTAGTTAGTTAACTTCCTCTTAGTTGTCCATCGAGATGTTTATCGAATCTAGACTTCACATGCTAGATTATGTCTTAAGTAAGGTTTGCTTGAATCTAGACTTCATATGCTAGATTATGTCTTAAGTAAGGTTTGCTTGAATCTAGACTTCATATGCTAGATTATGTCTTAAGTAAGGTTTGCTTGAATCTAGACTTCACATGCTAGATTACTTCTTAAGTAAGGTTTGCTTGAATCTAGACTTCACATGCTAGATTACTTCTTAAGTAAGGTTTGTTTGAATCTAGACTTCACATGCTAGATTATTTCTTAACTAAGGCTTGTTTGAATCTAGACTTCACATGCTAGATTATTTCTTAACTAAGGCTTGTTTGAATAGCGGGGGAAAGTTATGATATAGAAAGCAAGCCACGGAAATTTCAGTCACAGGCGCCATATTAGGCGCCATAGTAGGAGCCATATTAGGCGTCATAGTAGGAGCCATATTAGGCGCCATAGTAGGAGCCATATTAGGCGCCATAACTACGCCTGAATTCATAGTGGACGAACGAGATTTTGTTTTAAAATGCAGTGTAAGCTTACAATAGTTTACCGTCTGGTTTATGACTAGATCATCTACCCTCATCTCTTGTTGTTGTTACACACTCTCTCTCTCTTCTCTAAGCTGGTGTCCAGTGTGTGGCCGATATTGTCTACTAATAACTTCTAAAAGATATAACACTTGTGAGATTTGAATAGCATATCTGAGTCAAAGACGGATGAAATGCCATGAGAATAGCGTTATAGTCACCTTAACCAGAGTTATATCTGTCTTACTGCTTTTGATCTTAGTCAAACTTCTTCTTCTTCTTCTTCTTCACCCTTCGCCCCTAGGGAAGCATAGGTCCGCAACCAAGGCCTTCCAAGCCCGCCTATCCAAGGCCATCTTTTCCAGATCTCGCCACTCTCTCCCCGTCCTCTTGCATTCCATCTCTAACTCCCGTCTCCAGGTGTTTCTGGGTCTTCCCTTACTTCTATTGCCCTGGGGGTTCCATCGGAGAGCCTGTCTCACGATGCTGTCAAGGGTTTCCTCAGTGTGTGTCCTATCCATCTCCACCTTCTGCTCATTATCTCTTGTTCTACCTGCCGTTGTCCTGTCCTATCCCACAGTTCTATGTTTGTGGTCTTGTCATACCATCTCAGATGGAGTATCCTGCGTAGGCATCTATTGATGAATGTCTGCAACTTTTGGTGTTCACCTTAGTTGTTCTCCATGTCTCTGCTCCATATAGAAGGACAGACTTGACATTTGAGTTAAATATCATTATCTTAGTTTTATTCCTAATCATTCTTGAACTCCATATGTTCTTCAGAATGGCAAATGCTGATCTTGCCTTTTATATTCTAACCTTAACATCTTCATCTGTGCCACCTTGAATGTTGACGACAGTTCCCAGATATGTAAATGTGTCCACCTCTTTTAGTGGTGATCCTCTCAATAAGATTGGGTCTCTGGAACCAGCATTTAATCTCATTAGTCAAACTAAGTGTTAGTTAATAACATTGATCACTTATTTCTTTGTAACTTTTAGCACACCTTAATTAATTAATATCGATTTACTGATGTCTATTTCATGATTTTTATTGTTGTCATGGTAACCTACTTTAAGAGAAAACTTCTAGAGCAGCAAATGAATCTTTGTTGTCGTTTATATGCTTTGATGTCTATTATATCCACAGATGTACATCATTTTGACTGTTATTTCCACAGATGTACATCATTTTGACTGTTATTTCCACAGATGTACATCATTTTACATTTATTTCCACAGATGTACATCATTTTGACTGTTATTTCCACAGATGTACATCATTTTGACTGTTATTTCCACAGATGTACATCATTTTACATTTATTTCCACAGATGTACATCATTTTACATTTATTTCCACAGACGTACATCATTTTACTACTGCTTGTTTCATCAAGAAAATGGTTATATATCTCTGGGTTACTGGCTTACTTACTGTCACATATGGTAGGTTTATGTTATTGTTATTGCTGTTTCAACTTACAAGAAAGTAGGAAGTTTTTTTCTATTTGACCTTTGTTGGAATATTTCCTTATTCCATAGAACTCAAGTCATAGGACACATGATGCAAATTTTGAAATGCAGACATGTCACCATGGACACAAAAAGAGCATTGTTCAACACAATCTTTCTCCCAACATTATTCTTACTATCAGTGCTAAACCTGGACGCTGACATCAAGGGATAGAAGAAAACTAGTCATGACAGAGATGCTGGGACTATCAAGAAGAAAACTAGTCACGACAGAGATGCTGGGACTATCAAGAAGAAAACTAGTCATGACAGAGATGCTGGGAGTATCAAGAAGAAAACTAGTCATGACAGAGATGCTGGGAGTATCAAGAAGAAAACTAGTCACGACAGAGATGCTGGGACTATCAAGAAGAAAACTAGTCACGACAGAGATGCTGGGACTATCAAGAAGAAAACTAGTCACGACAGAGATGCTGGGACTATCAAGAAGAAAACTAGTCACGACAGAGATGAAGTGTCTACTCAGAATGCTGGGAGTATCAAGAAGCGCCGGTTGTTTGTTTTTTTTTTTCTCGATCCAGAGGCATTTAAGCTTTCAGCTCTTCGACTCGGTGTCATGGACATCGTATCCCTTGGGTTCAATGCCACGAACAATGTAAATCTGGAGAACCTGTGGCTTTTCTGCGAGCCCGCGGAATTGAATCGCACTCACAGTAGGCTTGTCACAAATCGTCCAACGCGCTCCAAACACGCTGAGCAGACGGGCAAGCAGCCGGTTTATAAATGAAGACATCTGGAAAAAAGTGGGGCAATATCAGTACTAAACAACATCAAGAAACAACAACAGACATTGTTCCTGTCACATAAACAGATTACCAACAGACAATGCAAAAGGTGGACATCAGAGCTAAAAGATGTGGCGAAAGGCACTGTTTATGAAGCGCACACAAAAACCCGTTCTAGAAATCTCTTCTTATCCTGAAGTTGTGAGAGAAAAAACATGATTAGAGAAATGAAGAAAGGAGAAATTTTTCCAATGTTTTTTCCAATGTTTTTTCTAATGAAACAAATCCAAATATTTCTCTTAAAAATCGTTTATTTATTGATGTTTACAAAAATATGTGATTGTTGAATGAGAGTTTACATCTTGTCATTATAGCAGTTCCAGTCATCACTGATGTTCAGTTGATGTCATTCAAGAAACAAATCTTACCGTATCACAGTGCTACTATCATTGGAGAACCAACGTTAGAGACTACCTTGTTATCTTGTGTCAGGACATGTGTCTCTATGAACTCATCCTGTTATACTGTGACCTATAATATTAATAGTGGATCATGTACTCCAGGTAAGTGTCGTCATAATATATATATACATACACACACACAAACACACATTTAAACGTACATATGTAATAAGTTAAACAGGTTCTAGTATTCATTGTTGTAAATGTTTGGTTGGTATGCACTGTTCTATAAAAGAACATGTTTGATATCCACTATTTTATAAAAGAACATGTTTGGAATGCACTATTTTATAAAAGAACATGTTTGATAAAGTAAGGAAATGTTTGATGAACACTTTTTACACCGGAATGTTTTGGTATACACTATTTTAAGTAAGACTATATTTTAAGTAAGACTATATTTTAAGTAAGACTATATTTTAAGTAAGACTATATTTTAAGTAAGACTATATTTTAAGTAAGACTATATTTTAAGTAAGACTATATTTTAAGTAAGACTATATTTATCCTGGAAGAAGAATGAGTGGAAGACCTAGAGGATGATATCATTGACGTTCTGAGAATGACTTCTGTTAACGCCGGTCAACTTGCATAGAAATGAGAGGTTTTCTGGACTGCTGTCATGGGAGCTACGTTCCGAAAGGGACTAGTCACTTAATGATGATGATCTTTGTTATGCACTATCTGTTTAAATATGCGCTAACCACTACCTGAACTATCTCTGCAGGTTCAATGATAACATACAACCTGACAGGTCCTACACGATCCAAACAAGAAGTATTTTACTACACCAACTTCTGTAATAAGCAGCTAGGATTCAATGTCTATTTGTACGGAACCTGGGTCCAGTGTTTGTTTGTTTCTACTGACCGAACCATTTTCCAGACAGCAAGAGACACATGTACAGGTAAATTTGCTAGGCTCTAACAAACTATAAGATTGTTTTATAAAAAATAATTTAGGCTGTTCTTGTGTGAACGTCACTATATTAAATGCAAATAGGGAACAGTTTAAACCTAATCCACAATTTTCAAAATCATCAGTTTTGGACAAAAACCAATGGTGTCAACAGGTGAAACAGACACCAGAGTATGTCCTGCAAGTTTGTCCTCTCCTGTGTGAGCTGAGAAGCAAAATGTGGCTACATCTAACTAACCTAAAAACCTGTGTGAGCTGAGAAGCAAAATGTGGCTACATCTAGCTAATCTAAAACCTATGTGAGCTGAGAAGCAAAATGTGGCTACATCTAGATAATCTAAAACCTGTGTGAGATGAGAAATAACATGTGGCTACATCTAGCTAATCTAAAACCTGTGTGAGATGAGAAGCTAAAATTTGGCTACATCTAGCTAACCTAAAACCTGTGTGAGCTGAGAAGCAACAGGTGGCTACCATCTAGCTAATCTAAAACCTGTGTGAGCTGAGAAGCAAAATGTGGCTACATCTAGCTAACCTAAAAAGTAAGCTTTGAGGAAACTTGTAGCTGACTTCACAGTGTGTGGTCCACATCAGATTATGCACATGACAAAGAGATTGCTAAAGAAGTCGACAAAGAAAAGAAGCAAAAAAACTTGACTCTGCAAACTGTTGTATCGTGTATACCATTCGCTTCTTCGTTATCTTTCTTTCAGACAGCCAATAGACTGTATGTCAAGGAGCCAGTAGTTTTGTAGAAACCAATCATGATGACCCTGTTATCTCCTGTGTTAGACAGATTTGTTTCAGTTATAATAGTGACGATCTAATACTTGTCTCTATGAAAGTGCCGTACAGCCAACATGCTTGTAGTATCTGCTCAGCGTTTCCTGGAACAGTGACACATAGACACATCGTTGAATCGTCGATGTGGTATATTGTTTGTATGTGCCAAAGTAGGATTTAGTGATCTGTCTTTAATCTTGAGATGATGTAGTAATTATCTCTTGATAAGATCTGAACTGGATCATGTCTACAGATTGATGGCTTCTGGTACAAACGAATGTTTGCGAATGTGTGAAACTAGAATCCAGGTCCATGTATACATACTTCAAGATTATCCAGCTTACAGTAATTCACAACGATACATTTTACTAAGATGGGATCACCAATTACAACAACATATTGACGATAATTTGAAACAAAATTGTAGAAATCATGACATGAAAATCAATAACACTAAAACATAAATAATGAAAATAGGAAGAAAACATAATAAACTAAACATCCATGTCAATGTCACTACAATCAACCAAGTGAAAGAATTCAAATACTTAGGAAGCATATTCACAGAAGACGGAAGACTAGATAAAGAGATAGAGGCTGCGGTGCAAAAAGCAAATGCTGTAACCTACCAGCTAGCTCCATTGTAAAGACACCCAAACATGTCAATGACAGCTAAGCAACAGATGACCAACAGCATTTTCATACCTACTTTGTGTTACCAGAACCAAACATGGACAATGAGTAAAGCGCAGTCACAAAAATTTACTACATGTGAAATGTGATTCCTTCAAAAAGTTAACAACAACACCAGAAAAGTTAACAACACCAGAAAAGTTAACAACAACAGAAAAGTTAACAACACCAGAAAAGTTAACAACACCAGAAAAGTTAACAACACCAGAAAAGTTAACAACAACACCAGAAAAGTTAACAACACCAGAAAAGTTAACAACACCAGAAAAGTTAACAACAACACCAGAAAAGTTAACAACAACACCATAAAAGTTAACAACAACACCAGACAGGTTAACAACACCAGACAAGTTAACAACAACACCAGAAAAGTTAACAACACCAGAAAAGTTAACAACAACACCAGAAAAGTTAACAACAACACCAGAAAAGTTAACAACACCAGAAAAGTTAACAACACCAGAAAAGTTAACAACACCAGAAAAGTTAACAACACCAGAAAAGTTAACAACACCAGAAAAGTTAACAACAACACCAGAAAAGTTAACAACACCAGAAAAGTTAACAACACCAGAAAAGTTAACAACACCAGAAAAGTTAACAACACCAGAAAAGTTAACAACAACACCAGAAAAGTTAACAACAACACCAGAAAAGTTAACAACAACACCAGAAAAGTTAACAACAACACCAGAAAAGTTAACAACACCAGAAAAGTTAACAACAACACAGAAAAGTTAACAACAACAACAGAAAGTTAACAACAACCAGAAAGTTAACAACACCAGAAAAGTTAACAACAACACCAGAAAAGTTAACAACAACACCAGAAAAGACAGACTCACTAACATTAGTATAAGAAAGTTGGCACAGAACCTTGCTTGAATTACATTGAGAAACAAATAATGAAGGGATTCGCCACTTAATAAGAATGCAACCAAACGCCACATTACACAGAGTTTTCTACAACAGAACAACAGGAAGGAAGACGAGAAGATGATCACGAACAAAAATGGATAGATGGCAGAGCAAATATAGCTATTACCCAAGCCACTAGAAGAGCGTAAGACAACAACAGAAAATGACGACACTGGACAGCAACACGGTAATAATGTGACAACAAAAGAATCAAATAATGAAAGATAGATTTGAAGAGGTGAAGCAGAAACTAAGTGTCTATCCTCTCGAGTTGGAAAAAAAGACGAACTTGTCTCAGGAGATCAACTTAAAGATGTAACCTGACTACAGACATGTAGGGGAAAAAACAGGAAGAAGAAGAATTATAGCAACTAATCAAAACAGCAATCAATCAATTAATTCAACATTTCACATTGTAGTTTGTCTTCTCAGGACGTACTTACCTTGCAACTTATAGACTGTCTTCTGGTCTATGCAAAAAGAGATTCCGATAGGAATGTTAGAGTGACAAAGTTCTGCTTACGACAAGCAACTGAATGATGATGATGATACAGAATATCATCAAACTAAACATATTTTCCCAAACACAAATAGAAATGTTTATAGATCATCATAAACGGATATAAATACAGTATTTCTCAATATATCACATGATGTTTAAAAACGAGTTCTTGTTTTGTATGAAGATAGACAATCTTGTCTGTGACATAAAACTAGTTCTTGTTTTGTATGAAGATAGACATCTTGTCTGTGACATAAAACTAGTTCTTGTTTTGTATAAAGATAGACCATCTTGTCTGTGACATAAAACTAATTCTTGTTTTGTATAAAGATAGACAATCTTGTCTGTGACATAAAACTAGTTCTTGTTTTGTATGAAGATAGACAATCTTGTCTGTGACATAAAACTAATTCTTGTTTTGTATAAAGATAGACCATCTTGTCTGTGACATAAAACTAATTCTTGTTTTGTATAAAGATAGACAATCTTGTCTGTGACATAAAACTAGTTCTTGTTTTGTATAAAGATAGACAATCTTGTCTGTGACATAAAACAAAGTAAATGTCAAGACTGTGATGGCGGAAGTAACTTGAAGATTTCTATCTCCAGTGAAAGGTTCCAGACTCTACATTGTGAACTCAAGTGAAAAACTGGAGATGCTGCGGTTTATCGTTCGAACAATCACTCAATCCCAGACCTGGATCGGTCTGACTGACCTAGTTACAGAAGGAACTTTTGTCTGGGAGGATGGTCAAACTGAAGCAAATGCTTCTTTTCCTGTGCCATGGCGACCTGGTACTGTATTAAACAGTTATATTAGAATTCAGAATACGAATAATTGTATATTGTTTCATTATTACATTTTGATTTCTTTCTTTTTAAGTTTTCAATATAAATAAGTGTGTGTTTTTGTGACTACCGGGCTCTAACAAGATTGAGAGAGATACACGTCGATATTGGTATAACCCTAAAAGAACGGCATACCAGATATGCAAAAAAACTGATTAATCAACAGCGCACTTGTGTGTTGGGCCTCTGGAAGCTGCTGAATTTGTTGAAGCGATGATCAAAGTACACATGGACAAGTTCGAAGCGCTATGATGATAGTTCTCATATAACTGACAAATGAATTGATTGTTCAATTGAGGATCATATTCATTGCAAATCATACATTGGTCAACAATTTCTCTGATCTACTTAGTATGTCGTTGAGAACATGTGTATTTCATTTCATCTTAATAATTGGATATTTTTTCTGAATGTATAATGAAAACAAATGTATTTTGATTTACCTTTTATCTTTGATGTCTCAGTAAGATTATGAACATCAGGTGATATGACAAGGCTATGAACATCAGGTGATACAAGATTATGAACATCAGGTGATACAAGATTATGAACATCAGGTGGTACAACAAGATTATGAACATCAGGTGATATGACAAGATTATGAACATCAGGTGATACAAGATTATGAACATCAGGTGATACAAGATTATGAACATCAGGTGGTACAACAAGATTATGAACATCAGGTGATATGACAAGATTATGAACATCAGGTGATATGACAAGATTATGAACATCAGGTGATATGACAAGATTATGAACATCAGGTGATATGACAAGATTATGAACATCAGGTGATACAAGATTATGAACATCAGGTGATATGACAAGATTATGAATATCAGGTGATATGACAAGATTATGAACATCAGGGGATACAACAAGATTATGAACATCAGGTGATATGACAAGATTATGAACATCAGGTGATACAAGATTATGAACATCAGGTGATATGACAAGATTATGAACATCAGGTGATACAAGATTATGAACATCAGGTGATACAAGATTATGAACATCAGGTGATATGACAAGATTATGAACATATGATGACAAATTGAAATCAGGCATATACAAGATTATGAACATCAGGTGATACAAGATTATGAACATCAGGTGATATGACAAGATTATGAACATCAGGTGATATGACAAGATTATGAACATCAGGTATGACAAGATTACTAACATCAGTATACTTACAACTCAGTGCAATTCATCTATCATTGAAATACCTGCATAGAAAATTAAGATGCTAGGACATTGAAAGAATGGAAATCAGTGCATACCAAAGGTTATCGAACATCGGATGAGGAAGTGGTTCTATTAAATATCGGATGAGAATGATTAAATATCGGATGAAAGTTCATTAAACTATCGGATGAGGAATGGTTCTATTAAATATCGATGAAATGGTTCTATTAAATATCGGATGGGAAATGGTTCTATTAAATATCGGATGGAATGGTTCTATTAAATATCGGAAGGAAATGATTCTATTAAATATCGGATGGAAGTGATTCTTTAAATATCGGATGGAAGTGGTTCTATTAAATATCGGATGGAAGTGGTTCTATTAAATATCGGATGGAAGTGGTTCTATTAAATATCGGATGGGAAGTGGTTCTATTAAATATCGGATGGGAAGTGGTTCTATTAAATATCGATGGAAGTGGTTCTGTTAAATATCGGAAGGGAAATGATTCTATTAAATATCGGATGGGAAGTGGTTCTATTAAATATCGGATGGAAGTGGTTCTATTAAATATCGGAAGGAAGTGGTTCTATTAAATATCGGATGGGAAGTGGTTCTATTAAATATCGGAAGGGAAGTGGTTCTGTTAAATATCTGATAGGAAGTGGTTCTGGTAAATATCGGATGGGAAGTGGTTCTATTAAATATCGGATGGGAAGTGGTTCTATTAAATATCGGATGGAAGTGGTTCTATTAAATATCGGATGGAAGTGGTTCTATTAAATATCGGATGGGAAGTGGTTCTATTAAATATCGGAGGGAAGTGGTTCTATTAAATATCGGAAGGAAGTGGTTCTATTAAATATCGGAAGGAAGTGGTTCTTTAAATATCGGAAGGGAAGTGGTTCTGTTAAATATCGGATGGGAAGTGGTTCTATTAAATATCGGATGGGAAGTGGTTCTGTTAAATATCGGATGGGAAGTGGTTCTATTAAATATCGGATGGGAAGTGGTTCTGTTAAATATCGGAAGGGAAGTGGTTCTGTTAAATATCGGAAGGGAAGTGGTTCTGTTAAATATCTGATAGGAAGTGGTTCTGGTAAATATCGGATGGGAAGTGGTTCTGTTAAATATCGGAAGGAAGTGGTTCTGTTAAATATCGGATGGGAAGTGGTTCTGTTAAATATCGGATTGGAAGTGGTTCTGTTAAATATCGGATGGGAAGTGGTTCTGTTAAATATCGGATGGGAAGTGGTTCTGTTAAATATCGGATGGGAAGTGGTTCTGTTAAATATCGGAAGGGAAGTGGTTCTGTTAAATATCGGAAGGGAAGTGGTTCCAATGCAGACCATTGCTCTGATATAAAGATATTTGCAAGGCCTCAATGAAGAATCTTTCTATCGGTTCCAACAAATGGGAAAAAAACTAGCTAAGGACCGAGTTATGTGGAAAATAACATTACACAAAGTACAGAATGTTTTGAAGAGAAACTTAATGAGCTTGAAGACAAGAGAGAGAGAGAGAGAGAGACAAGCGTAAAACTTCGATGTCTTGACAGTAACAAACTTGTCAAATGACCGACTGTAAAGATGAGAAAGTCACACATAATACAATCGATCACTGACAGCATTACTTTCTAATAATCATCAGCATATGCCGCACTGGCTGGCACAGGCGATCATTACTCTGCACAAACGTTAAGATTACTGACTATAAATTTGTTTGTTGTCTTTTGTCTGTGCAATAAAGACAACTTGTGCAGATTTATCTCTGTTATCATCTGTCTTGTCCTTTATTGATTTTGCTGTCTGTTACTCGTCTGTTCAAAACTTCCATTTCTCATGGCATGACAGAGAAATGGTACTTGTCACTTTTTGATATCCATAGTGATCTTTCTCTATTTGTTGACTTCTTGCTGGAACTAAACTTAAGACAGTTTTACAGTTCATGGGATTCTCAGAAATACTCCGTAAACTCTCATCTCTGGAGACTTCAGAGAGTCTGCTTATTTATTATCATTGACTTGATTTTACGATTGTACATGTCAGTTCTAACTATATGTAGAATTGAAGAAAGAAAGATTTGCAAGACCGCACATGTGTAAGGTAGATTGTATCATCCATAGTGTGACATTAGTCAAAGACTGCATGTGTAAGGTAGATTGTATCATCCATAGTGTGACATTAGTCAAAGACTGCATGTGTAAGGTAGATTGTATCACCCATAGTGTGACATTAGTCAAAGACTGCATGTATAAGGTAGATTGTATCATCCATAGTGTGACATTAGTCAAAGACTGCATGTATAAGATCTCATCATCCATAGTGTGACATTAGTCAAAGACTGCATGTATAAGATTGTAGTGTGACATTAGTCAAAGATTGTATAAGATTGTAGTGTGACATCAGTCAAAGATTGTATAAGATTGTAGTGTGACATCAGTCAAAGATTGTATAAGATTGTAGTGAGACATTAGTCAAAGATTGTATAAGATTGTAGTGTGACATCAGTCAAAGATTGTATAAGATTGTAGTGAGACATTAGTCAAAGATTGTATAAGATTGTAGTGAGACATTAGTCAAAGATTGTAGTGAGACATTAGTCAAAGATTGTAGTGTGACATTAGTCAAAGATTGTAGTGAGACATTAGTCAAAGATTGTATAAGATTGTAGTGAGACATTAGTCAAAGATTGTATAAGATTGTAGTGTGACATTAGTCAAAGATTGTATAAGATTGTAGTGTGACATTAGTCAAAGATTGTAGTGAGACATTAGACAAAGATTGTAGTGTGACATTAGTCAAAGATTGTATAAGAATTCAATGTATTTTTCTGTCTTTCTCCAATCTTGTTTTGTCTCACAGCGTCAGGATAAGAAGAGATTTCTGGAACGGGCTTTTGCGAGCGTTTCATAAATAGTGCCCTTCGTGGCTTCTGTTATCTCTGATGTCCACTTTTGCTTCCTAATCCACGGAGTTGAATATTTATTACCATGATCATGTAAAGTTTGGAGAGCATGTATGCAATCTTGTTGTAGTTCAGACAAGTGTACAAATACATCTCCAGATCAATAACAAGTTAGATTGTCTTCCATCTCCTCTATTTCCTGGTTTTGGTTTATTTTGTTTCTCTTTCCTTGTTTAGTCACTGCTTTAGTTTTATCTAGTCTTTTCCACATGTGTCGTGAAGCGTCGTGGGCAGTTTCAGTTTTCTATCCTGTGATAGATGTGTTGTGTTTGTAGTTGTTAGTCTTTGATGTTGCAGAATATCTGTGATATTATCTATCCATCAGGTTCTTGGTCTTCCTTGGACTCTGTGTCTGGTTTGCCGGTTGTTATAGGCGTGAGATGGTAGTAGATTTGGTTTCATTCTCATTATGTGACTGAACCACTTTATTTATTATCTTCTAATATGTTGTATGTATGGTATGATTCTCATTAGATGATCTTCTAATATGTTGTAAGCTTGGTATGATTCTCATTAGATGATCTTCTAATATGTTGTAAGCTTGGTATGATTCTCATTAGATGATCTTCTAATATGTTGGATGTATGGTATGATTCTCATTAGATGATCTTCTAATATGTTGTAAGCTTGGTATGATTCTCATTAGATGATCTTCTAATATGTTGTAAGCTTGGTATGATTCTCATTAGATGATCTTCTAATATGTTGTAAGCTTGGTATGATTCTCATTAGATGATCTTCTAATATGTTGTAAGCTTGGTATGATTCTCATTAGATGATCTTCTAATATGTTGAAAGCTTGGTATGATTCTCATTAGATGATCTTCTAATATGTTGTAAGCTTGGTATGATTCTCATTAGATGATCTTCTAATATGTTGTAAGCTTGGTATGATTCTCATTAGATGATCTTCTAATATGTTGTAAGCTTGGTATGATTCTCATTAGATGATCTTCTAATATGTTGTAAGCTTGGTATGATTCTCATTAGATGATCTTCTAATATGTTGGATGTATGGTATGATTCTCATTAGATGATCTTCTAATATGTTGTAAGCTTGGTATGATTCTCATTAGATGATCTTCTAATATGTTGTAAGCTTGGTATGATTCTCATTAGATGATCTTCTAATATGTTGTAAGCTTGGTATGCTTCTCATTAGATGATCTTCTAATATGTTGGATGTATGGTATGATTCTCATTAGATGATCTTCTAATATGTTGTAAGCTTGGTATGATTCTCATTAGATGATCTTCTAATATGTTGTAAGCTTGGTATGATTCTCATTAGATGATCTTCTAATATGTTGTAAGCTTGGTATGATTCTCATTAGATGATCTTCTAATATGTTGTAAGCTTGGTATGATTCTCATTAGATGATCTTCTAATATGTTGTAAACTTGGTATGATTCTCATTAGATGATCTTCTAATATGTTGTAAGCTTGGTATGATTCTCATTAGATGATCTTCTAATATGTTGTAAGCTTGGTATGATTCTCATTAGATGATCTTCTAATATGTTGTAAGCTTGGTATGATTCTCATTAGATGATCTTCTAATATGTTGGATGTATGGTATGATTCTCATTAGATGACCTTCTAATATGTTGTAAGCTTGGTATGATTCTCATTAGATTATCTTCTAATATGTTGGATGTATGGTATGATTCTCATTAGATGATCTTCTAATATGTTGTAAGCTTGGTATGATTCTCATTAGATGATCTTCTAATATGTTGTAAGCTTGGTATGATTCTCATTAGATGATCTTCTAATATGTTGTAAGCTTGGTATGATTCTCATTAGATGATCTTCTAATATGTTGTAAGCTTGGTATGATTCTCATTAGATGATCTTCTAATATGTTGTAAGCTTGGTATGATTCTCATTAGATGATCTTCTAATATGTTGTAAACTTGGTATGATTCTCATTAGATGATCTTCTAATATGTTGTAAGCTTGGTATGATTCTCATTAGATGATCTTCTAATATGTTGGATGCATGGTATGATTCTCATTAGATGATCTTCTAATATGTTGGATGTATGATGTGATTCTCATTAGATGATCTTCTAATATGTTGGATGTATGGTGTGATTCTCATTAGATGATCTTCTAATATGTTGGATGCATGGTGTGATTCTCATTAGATGATCCTCTAATATGTTGATGCTTGTGTGATTCTCATTAGATGATCTTCTAATATGTTGTATGTATTGTGTGATTCTCATTAGATGATCTTCTAATATGTTGGATGTATGGTGTGATTCTCATTAGATGATCTTCTAATATGTTTTATGTATGGTGTGATTCTCATTAGATGATCTTCTAAGATGCATGGTGTGATTCTCATTAGATGATCTTCTAATATGTTGGATGTATGGTGTGATACCAACGACATTTCTAATGTTCTCATTTCTCAATCTATCCCGCCTTGTAACATTGGCACCCTTTCTTAAACAGTTCATTTCACATGTTGTGATCTATCTCTCTTTGGGATTTAGTTAGGGACCATGTTAATGAGTGATTAAGTCAAACTACAATTGTAGACATTATATTTGTATTTGAACTATTTTAAACTGAACAAAGTTGATGATTATATCCGGACAACGCTCAAACAGGATGTTCCAACACTTCAGAGATGTGTAAGCTTTCTTAGTTTCCTCTAATATAGAGCACTTGCGCAGTATCTCCGACGACGATCCAAAATGTTTTCCCTGCTCAGAAAGTCAGTGAATTCGATCTTAAGTGTAGTGAGTAGAGCCTAAGCTTTCTTCCTTTAAAGTCCTCCCTTTATTTACTAAAGAACGAACATAAACATGTTACTAGTTACTGACAAATAGTGGCATATCGTTTACATGACGTAGCCATCAACAACAGCAGACGAGTTATCGATTTTCTAGTTACCACTTATACGTTCAGTAGTATGCCATTGCTTTCTGAACGGTGAGGTCTATTTTTACAGTTCTTAAAAATCCAATGGAACTAATTTGCTTCCAAACTTGCCCGTCGCGGAGTTTGAACCTGACTCGCTTAGATTGTGTTAGAGTTTACTATCAGTTATGCTACAGACGCTCACTAGTTACTAAAGGTAGATAATACAGACAATGTCAACATTTTGGTTATCTGAGCAATGATTATGTCCCTTGATTTCATTGAACATTCCAGATGTCTTGATAGATGATGCGTGCGCAGCATAATGCGTTTGTTGTATTTCTATCGTACCGTAATATGTCTGGTATTCCAGAGCTGTTATTCAAGAGCTGGTATTCCCAGTATTAACACCATACTTATGAAACACCAACTTCGCTGGGCGGGACATCTCGTCCGCATGCCTGATCACAGGATGCCAAAGATATTATTCTACAGTGAAATGTCGAGTGGCAAACGCTCCCGATGGGGCCAAAAGAAGAGATTCAAAGACACGCTCAAGTCCTCTCTAAAATCCTTTGAAATCAAGATTGATACCTGGGAAAAAGCTGTACGGGACCGAACATCCTGGCGTTCACTCCTACGAAAGGGTGCAAAATCCTGTGAGGCAGCACGTCAAGCAGCATCAGTACTGCGTAGACAAAAGAGAAAGGCCAGTGCACACGAGTCCCAGACTGTAGCAACAATCTCATGCCCACACTGTCCACGACTCTTCAAGGCACGCATCGGACTGACAAGTCACCTACGTGTCCATTGACTGATACTACATTTTGTTTGTTGGATGAAGTAACTATGTGGTTATAATCATATTTGATTGACGAACATTATTAATATGTCATATAGAGGCATCAAGCAATTTCTCCATATCACTCTATCACGGACAACTCATTCAATTTCTTCATGAAACCAAGTTGATATTTCTTCCCTCTCTCATTAATTACGTTTGAAGATTTCTCTAGTGCTGTCTTTCTTGAGATTTCTCTAGTGCTGTCTTTCTTTCTTGAACAATTAACCTCCCACGTGACTGTCAGCATTGCGATTCTGTGATCATTTGTTCTCAGACTATGCCCAACATATCTCCATCTTCTCTTTCTTATAATAGTTGTTACTAGTGATTGACCTTACGTTCTGCTGATTTCATCTCCTGTCATGAAAACGCCCTAGTGCATGTTCAATATTTTTCGCAGGCATTTCATTTCAAAAGAATTCAACTTTCTTTCCTTATCATTTGTTATTTCTCTCTCGCTGGCACACGTGTAGATTGATACAATGTTGGGACCTTTCATTTGTCATTTCTCTCTCGCTGGCACACATGTAGATTGATACAATGTTGGGACCTTTCATTTGTTATTTCTCTCTCGCTGGCACACGTGTAGATTGATACAATGTTAGGACCTTTCATTTGTCATTTCTCTCTCGCTGGCACACGTGTAGATTGATACAGTGTTGGGACCGAAATTTCGTTATTTTGTTTTTAGACTATACAACTTGAAATTTCATATTTTATTTAGAACTTTAACAGCTGATGTTATTTTTGTATCAAATATGCTTGTATTTCTGTTTAAGGTCAACCAGACAATGCTGGTGATCGAGAAGACTGCGGAGAGATGGGAACTGGCAACGATTTCAAGACTATCAATGACCAGTATTGTGGAGATATGGGATATTTCATTTGTGAAATTGGAACAATTTAAGTTTAACTCTTTTAAATATTGAATATTGTTTGACGCATGCTGTTAATGTATCACCAGCATCACCATCATCATTATCATCATTATCGTCATCATCATCATCATCATCCCCATTATCATCGTCGCCATCATCATCATCCCCATCACCATCATCATTATTATGATCATCATCATTATCATCACCTTCCTTATCATCATCATCATTATTATGATCATCATCATTATCATCATCATCGTTACCATCATTAGTCCTCGTCGCACTCAAGGATATATAAAACAAAGATAAACAACTCTGCTAAAGAAAGTGTTTTGTGTTGATTCTGTTTCTGTTTAATAGCTGTTTGTTTTATTAGTCTCTCTCTGTCTCTCTCTGTCTCTCTCTGTCTCTATCTCTCTGTCTCTCTCTCTGACTCTCTCTCGCGATTTCAGCGTTTTATTGGTCTCTCTCTCTCTTGCGATTCCAACGTTTTATCAATCTGGGGTCATCGTTCGTACAACCAACACATCATACTCATTTTGGATGAGATACAAGAGGATGTGCATCTCATATATTGACCAAATCTGTCAAACAGCTAACACCAGCGAAGGTAACAACCTCGGGGAACTCTTAACTATCCTGTACTTTTCAGTGTTCATTGATAAACCAACACATACGACTGTCCAAGGCGTCAAAGCCTTGAACATTCTCAGCCTTTTCGAGGTGCGTGTCGGTACTTGGCAATTTGTATTCTCTACTTCACATTTCCCTAGCCTGGGAAACACCAGACTGGGGCCAAGCACAAATAATGTAGAGGGTCGTTTCAATCAGCGCTAGCAAAGCAACTGAAATTTTGCTCGCCACCATCACCCACCCCAATTCTTCCGGGGATGTTAGTAGCGACTTCAACAGTACCTTGCCCGGCCGCCCCAAGGATAACAGTTCCATTAGGCATCACCCGCCTCAGTTCTATCGGGGATGTTAGTTGTTATCGCAACAGTACCTTGCACGGTTTTCCCAGGGAGGACAGTTTCGTTATGCACTAAAACGCAACTTTACGTTTTGCGCTCGGCCAACTTGTCCAGTACGTGTATTTGCGCCAGGCCACCGATACGTAGTCAGCTGCAATCTTCCCTCGTACCGACGACACGAGGGTAGACTTTTATTCGTTACGCATCTATCTTATTTATCCTTGCCCCCGAGCTGGCAATGTTTGACCTCTCCTCAGGGCTTCAAGTTTTGCCCTATGTGGGTCAACGTTTCGTCACTGGATGCATCTCTCATACTTTCCGAGTATCACTCCACGACTCGGCTTTGTGATGCACCTCTCATCTCTTTGTTTCGGTCATTTACTCCAGGGGAGTTTGCTTTGTGATGCACCTCTCATCTCTTTGTTTCGGTCATTTACTCCAGGGGAGTTTGCTTTGTGATGCACCTCTCATCTCTCTTTGTTTCGGTCATTTACTCCGGGGAAGTTTGCTTTGTGATGCACCTCTCATCTCTTTGTTTCTGTCATTTACTCCAGGGAAGTTTGCTTTGTGATGCACCTCTCATCTCTTTGTTTCTGTCATTTACTCCAGGGAAGTTTGCTTTGTGATGCACCTCTCATCTCTTTGTTTCGGTCATTTACTCCAGGGGAGTTTGCTTTGTGATGCACCTCTCATCTCTTTGTTTCGGTCATTTATTCCGGGGGAGTTTGCTTTGTGATGCACCTCTCATCTCTCTTTGTTTCGGTCATTTACTCCGGGGAAGTTTGCTTTGTGATGCACCTCTCATCTCTTTGTTTCTGTCATTTACTCCAGGGAAGTTTGCTTTGTGATGCACCTCTCATCTCTTTGTTTCTGTCATTTACTCCGGGGAAGTTTGCTTTGTGATGCACCTCTCATCTCTTTGTTTCTGTCATTTACTCCAGGGAAGTTTGCTTTGTGATGCACCTCTCATCTCTTTGTTTCTGTCATTTACTCCAGGGAAGTTTGCTTTGTGATGCACCTCTCATCTCTTTGTTTCTGTCATTTACTCCAGGGAAGTTTGCTTTGTGATGCACCTCTCATCTCTTTGTTTCGGTCATTTATTCCGGGGGAGTTTGCTTTGTGATGCACCTCTCATCTCTTTGTCAGTAACGTAATGCGGTCATTTTCACTGGACATACTTTGCTAAGAACACAAATTAGAAAACATTGTGACAATAAACACAAATTAGAAAACATTGTGACAATAAACTAACAAGATGAATGGAAGATTAAGACATAAATTTACAGATTGCCAAACTTGTTGCTATGGAGACAGTCAACAAACTTGATGGAGACAATCAGTACCGGAAGTTAGTTTTTTTTTTTAAACATGATAGCCTGGGGGTTGGAGAGTCTTATTCCCAGAAGCTGTGATGCTCTTATTAAATAATGAAGCTGTATGACATACAACACAAAGATATAACCTCTTGAGAAACTGCTTATCATCCATATGTGCGTGTTGAAGAGAATGCAGTTAGGATGAGAATCAATTTCAGAAAACTGAATCAATAATTGATTACGTGCTTGTTTGAAGCAATACCTTTTATTAGAGTACTTTTCCTTGGTTTGTACAGTATGATTACATTACAATCAGATATGATGGCATACAAAGACCAGATCTTATGTCGCGTTGCATAAGTTTTTCAACATTTTAGAGTGAAAAGTTAATAGTTTGAAAATAAAGTTGGTAATACATGTCAAGTTGTTTTAGTTCCCCAATGTTACTTGTCCGAGATTAGCAATTATCCCTGATCATAGACGGTGCCAAAACTTGTGGTGAATTCTTGAGAAAATTGGTATGTTGTATTTAGTAAAGCAGTTTTATAACAACGTAGAATTACATGGACGATATATATTGAGGCGCATCTGATTAGTGACTGTGGGAGCGCGGGCGCCATGTGACAATTGCATTAATAATAATACTAAAACTTATAAAGCAATACAGGGTTGTGCGGCATATTTTCTCAGTATGATGCAAGTCTTCGAAATTCCGCTTCTTTTCTTCTTCTTTGCGTTCGTTCTTTACGACCAATTTTAATCACTCTTTGTGATATGTTTGATCTTTGCCCAGAACGTGTATACGTCGCACGTTGGTTTGGTAGGCCCCTAAACGCATAGATCTTCTACACGTTTAGGACATGTGCATCCGATTTCATCCAAACCTCCTCAGTCGCCTCTTACGGCATGCGTAACAGTGGTTCTATTCTTTACACCCCAAATTTCGGCCCCAGTAACCACTCGGGCGTTTTTTCAGCTCCTTAAATGTTTTCTTGTTAAAGTACTTCGGGAAGCGCACGTCAATGACACACCCTGCACCAGAAACCGAAATCAAAGTGTTCCGAAAGCGGTTAGATAGAGGCGTACGATAAATCATAAATCGTATACATCAATATCGGAATAACAAAGACTAATATAGAAAAGCGCTGTGTCAAGATTTTTCATTATTGAACGGTTCAAACTACATTTTCATTTCTCTGCTTGTGCCGGCCCTTACGGTCTCGCCTCATGTAGCCACCTCATGTAGCCATCTCATGTAGCCACCTCATGTAGCCACCTCATGTAGCCGCCTCATGTAACCGCCTCATGTAGCCGTCTCATGTAGCCGCCTCATGTAGCCGCCTCATGTAGCCGCCTCATACGGCCACCTCATGCGGCCGTCTCATGTAGCCGCCTCATGTAGCCGTCTCATGTAACCGTCTCATGTAGCCGTCTCATGTGGCCACCTCATGTAACCGTCTCATGTGGCCGCCTCATGTAGACGCCTCATGTGGCCGCCTCATGTAACCGTGTCATGTAACCGTCTCATGTAGCCGTCTCATGTAACCGTCTCATGTAACCGTCTCATGTAGCCACCTCATGTAACCACCTCATGTAGCCGTCTCATGTAACCACCTCATGTAGCCGCTTCATGAGCGCCTCATGTAGTCGCCTCATGTAGCCGCCTCATGTAGCCGCCTCATGTAACCGTCTCATGTAGCCACCTCATGTAACCGTCTCATGTAGCCACCTCATGTAACCGTCTCATGTAGCCACCTCATGTAACTGTGTCATGTAACTGTCTCATGTAGCCACCTCATGTAACCGTCTCATGTAGCCACCTCATGTGACCGTCTCATGTAGCCGCCTCATGTAGCCGCCTCATGTAGCCGTCTCATGTAACCGTCTCATGTAGCCACCTCATGTAACCGTCTCATGTAGCTACCTCATGTAACCGTCTCATGTAGCCACCTCATGTAACCGTCTCATGTAGCCACCTCATGTAACCGTCTCATGTAGCCACCTCATGTAACCGTCTCATGTAGCCGCCTCATGTAGCCGCCTCTCTGTATCATAGCATGGTCCTGAAGAAATATTTATAGCAACATGAATGAAAATAATGGTTGTGAATTTCAGCCGGCCTCTAACCGAAGTTGAGTTTCAGTTTTCTTTAGATGGAATTTGTGTATTCTAGTCTGAATGTGATAGACTAGTGCACTGTGTGACCCATCTAGGGGATTCTGAAGCCACTGGGACAGCTCTAGCAAGCTGACAGTAACAGGTCTAGCAAGCCAACAGTGACAGGCCTAGCAAGCCAACAGTGACAGGCCTAGCAAGCTGACAGTGGTATAATGTGACCCATCTAGGAGATTCTGAAGTCACTGGGACAGCTCTAGCAAGCCGACAGTGGTATAATGTGACCCATCTAGGAGATTCTGAAGTCACTGGGACAGGTCTAGCAAGCCGACAGTGGTATAATGTGACCCATCTAGGGGATTCTGAAGCTACTGGGACAGCTCTAGCAAGCCGACAGTGCTATAATGTGACTCAGCTAGGAGATTCTGAAGTCACTGGGACAGGTCTAGCAAGCCGACAGTGGTATAATGTGACCCATCTAGGAGATTCTGAAGTCACTGGGACAGGTCTAGCAAGCCGCCAGTGGTATAATGTGACCCATCTAGGGGATTCTGAAGTCACTGGGACAGGTCTAGCAAGCCGCCAGTGGTATAATGTGACTCAGCTAGGGGATTCTGAAGCTACTGGGACAGACCTAGCAAGCTGACAGTGGTATAATGTGACCCATCTAGGGGATTCTGAAGCTACTGGGACAGACCTAGCAAGCCGACAGTGGTATAATGTGACACATCTGGGAGATTCTGAAGTCACTGGGACAGGTCTAGCAAGCCGCCAGTGACAGTGGTATAATGTGACCCATCTAGGGAATTCTGAAGCCACTGTGACAGGCCTAGCAAGCTGACAGTGACAGACCTAGCAAGCTGACAGTGACAGGCCTAGCAAGCTGACAGTGACAGGCCTAGCAAGCCACTGAGACAGGCCTAACAAGCCACTGAGACAGGCCTAGCAAGCTAACAGTGACAGGCCTAGCAAACTGACAGTGACAGATCTAGCAAGATGACAGTGACAGACCTAGCTAGCTGACAGTGACAGGCCTAGCAAGCTGACAGTGACAGGCCTAGCAAGCCACTGAGACAGGCCTAGCAAGCTGACGCTGTTGTAGAGAACGGGCTCCGGGCGTCGTCAATGCGGAAATTCTTGCACTCGTGGATCAGCACTCCCAACCAGGTGATATCATTATCTACACCGATGGCTCTGTCAAGCGTGGCACCAGATCATCGTGGGCTTACTCAGCACAACGAAACGGTCGCACACTTCATGAAGACTGCGGGCTTTCGAGACAACGACATCGAGCATGACTATAGAGATCACCGCTCCTCCAGGGCTCTGTCATGGGTGGCTGAGCAACAGGTTACCCATACGATTATCATATCAGACTCGATGAATATGCTTCAACTGATTGCATTTGGAAGTATGCATGTGGAATGGGTGGACATCATTCGGAGATCATATCTCATGAAAATGACTTGGCTGTACACGCCTGGACATGCTGGAGTGCGAGGTAACGAGCGTGCTGACTCTCTTGAAAACATTTCCCCGACTCAAGTGGGTAGAAGTATGGACAGAGCCGATATCATCAATGCGGTACGTTTTCAATTGTGTGACATGGGCGGGTCTCTGGACACTGGAACGAATTCGAGAATTAGGCGTTAAGTTTGAACATGCCAGACAGTGTCGTCTTCGTGGTAGAGGGAGAAGATATAGTAATCAACTTCTCATGGGTACTGTGAGCAAATGGACTTTGGGATGGCTGCTGCAACGGAGGACAGAGCACGAATGGGAATGCCCAATGTACCATGACATCGATCGCATAACATAACATAACATGTACAATTTATTTAAGATAGTTTATTTTCCTTTATTATTGAATCATTAAATGATACATATTCGTTGTTTTATTCATGTGTTAGATCGTACTGAATCTCATATTCGTTGTTTTATTCATTTCTTAGATCTTACTGAATCTCATATTCGTTGTTTTATTCATTTCTTAGATCTTACTGAATCTCATATTCGTTGTTTTATTCATGTGTTAGATCGTACTAAATCTCATAAGACAGCAGTTAATTTCTTGCATTAAACAACATGGTACTAATGAAAGTTGCAAGCGTTTGTGGAACATTGCTACTTTTTTACGGTAAGTTTTGTGAAAGTAATATTTCATTTGTAATATACTAGACTACTTTCACAATTATTATTTATTTAAAGGGAAAAAACTGGGAACAAAATAACACAGCACTAATTAACATTTATGATGAGGCAGTCTTGAATGATAACGTCAATGAAACAGATGTACTTGTTTACACTGATGTCACTCACGGACAACGATGTGTGTGTGTGAGTTTTCTGCATGCTCAGGAGAAATAAAACGATAAGAGAGGCCAGTGGGGCCTACATGGAGGTGCGGGTGGTTACAGAAGCGGTGACGTAATTGGCATGTCATGACTTTTCTCGTGTTTTTAAACTCAGTGACTCCATGAGTAGGATTCGTAAAGTCGAAATAGGAAAGGTAAGACGACACTGGGTGGATGAGGTACTGTTAAAGACAGGGATCAGAGACATCACCTTCATTTTTGTTACTGGACACGCAGGAGTTAGAGGTAATGAACGAGCTGATAGATTGGCTGACTTGGCTACAATATCAGAGGGAGCTGCCATGGACCAAAATGACATTTGCGACACATTGAGAAAGTCTTTACAAACAGAAGAGTTTCAGAGTTGTGAATCCTATTAGCTGACCAGATTGAGAGAGATGTGTGTCAATATTGGTACAGCCCCAAAATAATGACAAATATGCAGAAAGATTGATTAATCAACATCGAACTAGCGTGTTGGGCCGCTGGACGCTGCTGGGTGTGTTGAGGCGGAGATAGTCCTCATATACCTGGAAACTGATTACTAACTCTTTCCACGCTTTAAACCGCACACTGCGCCATAGAGTTGTTTCCCTTATAAGAAGTCTTACTAGTTTTACTTCTGCTATTTTATTTCAATTCTTTTTAACCTTGTTATTCTATTATTGTGTTCTTTTTGGGACGGAGACTTGAATAAAGAGAAGAACATGTTCGTCGTTGGACATGAAAAGTTGATTTTAACAGAGATATTACGAGCAGTTGATTGTGTTTTTGACAGAAGATGGGCCCAAGACGAGACTAATGGTTGACGGTAGCACAGGTGAGATATCTGGTCTATGAGAGAGAGAAATTCAGAAGCGTACAAAAATAGATTCCGAAGGACTCTTCAAGTGGCAAAATAGAGAAATTCCGAGTTAGGGTGGCATTGTTCTGAGCTGGCAAGGTTATTTAATTATGGTATGGAAAGTTTGAATAAACAGATTCGTATGTAAGTTTTCTAAATACAAGTGTATGTGATCTTGTGTGTATTTTTCATCTGTATGTCTCATGCTCTCATTTCTCTCTGAAACTCTTTTGATAATTTTCTTTCTAATCATGGCCGCCTGAAGCTGTCATAGCACATCATGATCCAGTCAGGAATACATCGACTTTCTTTACACGACTTAACCAATCGGAATATTCTATTCATGTTCAAGACGGACCCTGGAATGAAGAATCTGGTGTTTCATGTGCTATGACGTGCGTCTTCAAGTACCCATCATGCTCCAGTGTTACATACAATCCTACAAAACAAGAATGCGCCCAAGGTACCATGAATGTGTGTTATATTTACATATTTTTTCTGTGTGATTGTCCCCGTGTATATGTTGAATAAAACTGGCGAAAAAGGAGAGCTTTGTGGCAAGCCTGAATATACAGTTCCCTGTTGTTATCAAAGCCAGCACGAAGGTGGAACTGTATCATTCTCAGTTCTGTTTGACGCTTATAACTTTTATTATCAAAGCCAGCACGGACGTAGAACTGCATCATTCTCAGTTCTGTTTGACGCTTATAACTTTTATTATCAAAGCCAGCACGGAGGTGGAACTGTATCATTCACAGTTTTGTTTGATGCTTATAACTTTTATTATCAAAGCCAGCACGAAGGTGGAACTGTATCATTCTCAGTTCTGTTTGATGCTTATAACTTTTATTATCAAAGCCAGCACGAAGGTGGAACTGTATCATTCACAGTTCTGTTTGATGCTTATAACTTTTATTATATCCGTTCTGATTAGTGTTCTCCTATTTGATATCAACATTCAACAAACTAAAATAGGAATTCAAATTAGTAGTTATAAAGTACTTTATCAATACAATAAAATAAAGTCCAATAATGTACCACTGGTATCAACAACACACCAACAACACACCAACAACACATCAACAACATATCAACAACACACCAACAACACATCAACAACACATCAACAACACATCAACAACACATCAACAACACATCAACAACACATCAACAACACATCAACAACACAAGGAAGCAATCTGAAAGTATCACTGGATGCAGTTCTTAAAATGTGTAGAATTCGTCTGCCTTTCTCTAATCCTGCTTTTCCTCACAGTCTCAGTTCAAGAAGATATTTCTAGAACGAACTTTTTTATTTATAAATAGTGCTTTTCACCGACTCTGTTATTTCTTAGGTCCACACGTTTAGTGTGGTCAGCTTTTTCTTTGTATCCACTGTGTCAGATTGTAGCTTTGTATCCACTGTGTCAGAGTAGCTTTGTATCCACTGTGTCAGAGTGTAGCTTTGTATCCACTGTGTCAGAGTAGCTTTGTATCCACTTTGTCAGAGTAGCTTTGTATCCACTGTGTCAGAGTAGCTTTGTATCCACTGTGTCAGATTGTAGCTTTGCTCTTTGTGAAGCACTATCTGTTTGTCATTAGCTTGTGTGGCCGAACCATTTAATTTGTTGGTACTTGATGAAATGCAGTATTGATGTTGAAAAGTCAAGATGGTACGGCACGCTAGATGTGGCACGCTAGATGTGGCACGCTAGATGTGGCACGCTAGATGTGACACGCTAGATGTGGCACGTGGCACGCTAGATGTGGCACGCTAGATGTGGCACGCTAGATGTGGTACGATGTGGATGTGTAGGATAATAAAGCTAATATGATGAAGCCTTGATCTGAGTTAAAACTTTCCTAATGAATATGGAATATCAAGTAGTAGGCATGCTCCTTTCAATATGTTGCTTTCATCACAGACCGCCAGAAAAACTCTCTGTCACTAGCAAATTCACCAACCTCCTCCAGCGTCATGTTCAATGTATCTGTGATGTCCTGCTGTCACCTTCGTCTTGTTGGTCGTCCCCTGCCTCGTACCACAGTAACCATGCGTTCCACTATCGTTCTCTCCAAACCACTGTAACGTTTAACATTACCAAAATATTTCATCTTCCGGGACATGATGTTATTTATGAGCCAATGTTCCTTGATATTCAGCTCTTGTGTGTTGTCTTTGTTTTGTTCTCTTCTCTGTCCAGGATGTTGTAAGAAATGTTCTGTAACATGGAATATATCTAATCAAAATGTTGTTTCAACTAACAGATTTCTTTTTGGGTCGAGCCTATCCTTGTTAAAGAGGAGAAATACCTGACCTAAGATATGCTAACGATACAGAGATAATGTCAACATCACAAATAGAGGTTGAGATATTAGCAATGACAGTACAAGGAAAAAGCAAAAAACAAAATCTATATCTCAATGTAGCAAAAACAAATATAATGACAATAGATAAAACAAACAGGACAAATGATTTGATTACATCCACGGAGAGAAATAGAAATTGTGAACGGTTTTTAATATCTCGGTTCATTGTTAACGAGAAATGGAAATTGGACGTTGGAAATATCTAAAAAAATAACAAATCTAACATTATTGTACTAAGAACAGAAAAAAATGAAACTAGAAGAAAAACAAATATCAGAATACTAAGATCACGCATACTCCCAGTGATAACCTAAGGGCATGAGACATGGACATTTAACACAGCAGTGATAACCTAAGGGAATGAGACATGGACATTTAGCATAGCAGTGATAACCTAAGGGAATGAGACATGGACATTTAGCATAGCAGTGATAACCTAAGGGAATGAGACATGGACATTTAGCACAGCAGTGAAAACCTAAGGGAATGAGACATGGACATTTAGCATAGCAGTGATAACCTAAGGGGAAAGAGACATGGACATTTAACACAGCAGTGATAACCTAAGGGAATGAGACATGGACATTTAGCACAGCAGTGATAACCTAAGGGAATGAGACATGGACATTTAGCACAGCAGTGATAACCTAAGGGAATGAGACATGGACATTTAGCATAGCAGTGATAACCTAAGGGAATGAGACATGGACATTTAGCACAGCAGTGATAACCTAAGGGAATGCGTCATGGACATTTAGCATAGCAGTGATAACCTAAGGGCATGAGACATGGATATTTAGCACAGCAGTGATAACCTAAGGGAATGAGACATGGGCATTTAGCACAGCAGTGATAACCTAAGGGCATGAGACATGGACATTTAGCACAGCAGTGATAATCTAAGTGAATGAGACATGGACATTTAGCACAGCAGTGATAACCTAAGGGAATGAGACATGGACATTTAGCATAGCAGTGATAACCTAAGGGAATGAGACATGGACATTTAGCATAGCAGTGATAACCTAAGGGAATGAGACATGGACATTTAGCATAGCAGTGATAACCTAAGGGAATGAGACATGGACATTTAACACAGCAGTGATAACCTAAGGGAATGAGACATGGACATTTAGCACAGCAGTGATAACCTAAGGGAATGAGACATGGACATTTAACACAGCAGTGATAACCTAAGGGAATGAGACATGGACATTTAGCACAGCAGTGATAACCTAAGGGAATGAGACATGGACATTTAACACAGCAGTGATAACCTAAGGGAATGAGACATGGACATTTAGCACAGCAGTGATAACCTAAGGGCATGAGACATGGACATTTAACACAGCAGTGATAACCTAAGGGAATGAGACATGGACATTTAACACAGCAGTGATAACCTAAGGGCATGAGACATGGACATTTAACACAGCAGTGATAACCTAAGGGCATGAGACATGGACATTTAACACAGCAGTGATAATCTAAGGGCATGAGACATGGACATTTAACACAGCAGTGATAACCTAAGGGCATGAGACATGGACATTTAACACAGCAGTGATAACCTAAGGGCATGAGACATGGACATTTAACACAGCAGTGATAACCTAAGGACATGAGACATGGACATTTAACACAGCAGTGATAACCTAAGGGCATGAGACATGGACATTTAACACAGCAGTGATAACCTAAGGGAATGAGACATGGACATTTAACACAGCAGTGATAACCTAAGGGCATGAGACATGGACATTTAACACAGCAGTGATAACCTAAGGGCATGAGACATGGACATTTAACACAGCAGTGATAACCTAAGGGAATGAGACATGGACATTTAACACAGCAGTGATAACCTAAGGGCATGAGACATGGACATTTAACACAGCAGTGATAACCTAAGGGCATGAGACATGGACATTTAACACAGCAGTGATAACCTAAGGGCATGAGACATGGATATTTAACACAGCAGTGATAACCTAAGGGCATGAGACATGGACATTTAACACAGCAGTGATAACCTAAGGGCATGAGACATGGACATTTAACACAGCAGTGATAACCTAAGGGCATGAGACATGGATATTTAACACAGCAGTGATAACCTAAGGACATGAGACATGGACATTTAACACAGCAGTGATAACCTAAGGGCATGAGACATGGACATTTAGTACAGCAGTGATAACCTAAGGGCATGAGACATGGACATTTAACACAGCAGTGATAACCTAAGGACATGAGACATGGACATTTAACACAGCAGTGATAACCTAAGGGCATGAGACATGGACATTTAGCACAGCAGTGATAACCTAAGGACATGAGACATGGACATTTAGTACAGCAGTGAGGGATAAAGCATCTTTTGAACATAAGTCGAAAGTGTGGAAAGTGTGGAAAGTGTGGAAAGTGTGGAAAGTGTCGAAAGTGTGGAAAGTGTGGAAAGTGTGGAAAGTGTGGAAAGTGTGGAAAGTGTGGAAAGTGTGGAAAGTGTGGAAAGTGTGGAAAGTGTGGAAAGTGTGGAAAGTGTGGAAAGTGTGGAAAGTGTGGAAAGGTCAAGGATTGACTTCATTGCACCGGGTTTCCTGTATGGCTCCGTCCCTGTCTGCAGAGATGACATTCTATATGCCGAGAATATTGCCCAAAGCACGAACTCCGTAGCTCCAGCAACAATCCTAGGGATGTCTTGAAAAAATGTGCTCATTTGTCTCAGTTTGGATTCTAACACACAAAGTACGACAGGCAAACGACTTGACCACTTTGCCATTGATATCCACAAATATAAGTGCTACAATAGAGTTCTACACTTGACCACTTTGGACATATAAATGAATATTTTGGACATATAAATATTGTACTGAATTCCATAAAAGAGATTGAAATAATTGCACAGGATAGAGCGGTATGGAGAAAATGCAGGCTCTTAGTAACCTCTAACGCTACGAAAGAATATATATATATATATATATATATATATATATATATACAGGGGCGGCTCGTCTATAATGGCCAGTGGAGCCGGGCCCCACCAAAAATAATGTATATCATGTATTTATTAAATTAAAATATAGCAATCTAACACCATGATTTATCCGGAACAAAATGTCTGCCCCACCAACAAATATTATCACTAGCCGCCACTGTATATATATATATATATATATATATATATATATATATATATATATATATATATATATATATATATATATATATGTATATATATATATACATATATGTATATATATACTTGCTGTCTGTTAGTATTGCAGATAGCTGATGACACAAGGCGTCTTACTTCTCTTGGATCTAATACACTTTATGTGAGTGACTTCTGCAATTCAAGTACGGGGTTCCAGTTGGTTGCACACAAAAATGTCCAGCAATGTTTGTTTATATCTAAGAATTCATCTGACTTCAACGCGTCATACGCAACGTGTGCATGTAAGTTGAATACACTAAAAATAAAACACATATTAGAATAGTATCTGTCTCTTATTGTATGTTTTGTGTAATTATATGTGATGATAGTGTTTAACTTGGAGATCTAACACGTTGTACAAGTAGTACTGGATGCTTGATGGACAGAGAGAGGAGTGTGTTTAACCAGCGAGTCACAGGTACCATCGGTCTTCATACTTAGAACTGGACACTGCGGTCTCAAAGCCCAACTCCATAGAGTGGGTCTCAGGAACTCGGCTGCCTGCATCTGTAGAGCACCAAAGCAGTCCCCAAAGCCCATCTTGCAAGACTGCCCCAGCCTGAGCAGCGTGAGAATGGAAATCTTTCCAACAGGAAAAACGTTTCAGAACAAACTATGGTGGACGGGTGAAGACCTCAAGACCCCAAGCGCATCACCCTCTTTATTATATATACCGGAGTAGTCGCATAGCAGAAGTTGATCGTAGAATGTGATAGCAGAAGTTCATTGTAGAATGTGATAGCAGAAGTTCATTGTAGAATGTGATAGCAGAAGTTGATCGTAGAATGTGATAGCAGAAGTTGATGGTGGAATGTTATCAGAAGTTGATGGTAGAATGTGATAACAGAAGTTGATCGTAGAATGTAATAGCAGAAGTTGATTGTAGAATGTGATAACAGAAGTTGATCGTAGAATGTGATAGCAGAAGTTGGTGGCAGAATGTGATAGCAGAAGTTGATCGTAGAATGTGATAGCAGAAGTTGATCGTAGAATGTGATAACAGAAGTTGATCGTAGAATGTGATAACAGAAATTGATTGTAGAATGTGATAGCAGAAGTTGGTGGCAGAATGTGATAGCAGAAGTTGATGGCAGAATGTGATAACAGAAGTTGATGGCAGAATGTGATAACAGAAGTTCATTGTAGAATGTGATAGCAGAAGTTGATGGCAGAATGTGATTGCAGAAGAAGAACATGTTCTCCAGGGAAATCTAAACGCTATTCTTCTCTATAAGTTTCCATGAACTCTTATTTACGAGTACACAAAATGAAATACCAGACAATGATAATTATGTAATATAATAGTTTCATGATCTACATACAGACCATGGATCATTGACAACGCGGCAGAGAAGATCATCAAATCTATTGAATACAAATGCTACAGAAGAGTACTTAGAATATCATGGGCAGAGAATAAAACAAACGCGTCTGTTCTGCCACAGCTTGATGTTAAAGACAGTTGGTTATTACAGAATATAAAAACAAGGCAAATTAAATACTTCGGACACATTAAGCGACATGAGTGTCTTAAGAAGATAATTCTAGGAGGAATGGTGCCTGGAAGAAGAGCGAGAGGAAAGCCTAGAAGACGATGGGTGCAGGATGTTATTGACGATCTGAGAACGTCGCTTCTAACGCTGGTCATTTTGCACAGAATAGAGCTTTTTTCAGGACTGCTGTCACAGGTGCCACGTTCCAGAATGGACAAGCTATTTAATGATGATGATGATGATGATGAGAAGATACAGATCAGATAAGTTTGTAATCTTCTAATTGAAGTTCCCCGGAATATATCCCCAAGAATTGATTTCCATTGCAATGGTGGTAGATGCAGACGTGCTTTTGTGTGTCCACTTCTCAATGTTATCTTACCACTTAAATGTTTCTATTAGCTAGTTTATAAGTTTGTGGATTTACTGTCCTGAACATGCAGACATTTATGTCTTTGTCAGAGCAAACAGACTTGCATCAACATCATCGTTCTTGAGAGAGTTAAAGATGAATAATGGGGAACAACTTCAGTGACTCAAATGAAGGGTGGAGGGGGGAATAGTGGAATAAGGAGAAAATATAAAGTTTCTGCAGCTTCTTTATGAGCAGTATATTCAATTTCGGCATGCTTTATATTCTCGATCGTTCTCCCTGGTTACAAAAACGGAAAACCTGTAGAGGCAGACTAGGTCAGAATGTTGCAACAATGTCACTGGAATCATATGCATTCATTATGAAAGCCTTGTCTTGGAGCAGATTAATCTCGCTAGTCACTAGCCTTACTGCTACCGATTGTGGTTTTTATTTCTGTACTTAAAGCACAGCTTACACACTCTGCTGCAAAGACAGAAATATACCAATATCTAGTTTGTGAATCATTATATTCACTTCGAAAAAGGGAATCGATATTTTCACTTCAACAATCTTAGACTTGATATACCTAGGGAACATTTTAGACTTGACATACCAAGGGAGCATCTTAGACTTGATATACCTAGGTAGCATTTTTTCAGCAAATTGAACAATAACTACAGAAATGCAACACAGATACAATAAAGTAAATCAAATCATAGAACAAATGACATCAATTTTGAAATGCAAACATATCCCAGTGAACGCTAAAACAACAATGTTCAACACAATCTTTCTCCCCACATTATGTTACCAGTGCCAAACCTGGATGTTGATATCAAACGATAAAAGAAAACTAGTCATGACAGAGATGAAGTTTCTACGCAGAATGCTGGGTGTAACAAGAAGAGACCGGTTGAGAAATGAAGACATCAGGAAACAAAATGGATACAAGATCAGTCCTGAACTTTAAATTCATCAAGAAACATGAAATTCAATGGTTCCTCCACATAATCAGATTACCAACAGACAGTGCGTATCAAGTAGTCAAAAAGCAATGTTACTCTGATATAGTGGGCACAAAGTTGTTTACGGAAAAGGTGGACCTCAGAGATAACAGAGGCGGTGAAAATCTATGTTTTTTTAAGTGCACGCAAATGCCCCTTCTATAAGTCTCTTCTTATCCTGACGCTGTGGGGCTGGTTCTATAAGTCTCTTCTTATCCTGACGCTGTGGGGGCAAAAGATGAATAGAGAAAAGAAGAAGAAGAAGAACAACAATATTTTGTATTTCTTTTTCTTTCCTCCAATCCTGTTTTGCCCCACATGTAAACCAATGCTTTCATTTTTCTACTCAGTTCCTCCAATCCTGTTTTGCCCCACATGTAAACCAATGCTTTCATTTTTCCACTCAGTTCCTCCAATCCTGTTTTGCCCCACATGTAAACCAATGCTTTCATTTTTCCACTCAGTTCCTCCAATCCTGTTTTGCCCCTCATGTAAACCAATGCTTTCATTTTTCCACTCAGTTCCTCCAATCCTGTTTTGTCCCACATGTAAACCAATGCTTTCATTTTTTCCACTCAGTTCCTCCTATCCTGTTTTGTCCCACATGTAAACCAATGCTTTCATTTTTCCACTCAGTTCCTCCAATCCTGTTTTGCCCCACATGTAAACCAATGCTTTCATTTTTCCACTCAGTTCCTCCAATCCTGTTTTGTCCCACATGTAAACCAATGCTTTCATTTTTTCAACTCAGCTCCTCCAATCCTGTTTTGCCCCACATGTAAACCAATGCTTTCATTTTTCCACTCAGTTCCTCCAATCCTGTTTTGCCCCACATGTAAACCAATGCTTTCATTTTTCCACTCAGATCCTCCAATCCTGTTTTGTCCCACATGTAAACCAATGCTTTCATTTTTCCACTCAGATCCTCCAATCCTGTTTTGTCCCACATGTAAACCAATGCTTTCATTTTTTCCACTCAGTTCCTCCAATCCTGTTTTGCCCCACATGTAAACCAATGCTTTCATTTTTTCCACTCAGTTCCTCCAATCCTGTTTTGCCCCACATGTAAACCAATGCTTTCATTTTTTCCACTCAGTTCCTCCAATCCTGTTTTGCCCCACATGTAAACCAATGCTTTCATTTTTCCACTCAGTTCCTCCAATCCTGTTTTGTCCCACATATAAACCAATGCTTTCATTTTTTCCACTCAGTTCCTCCAATCCTGTTTTGCCCCTCATGTAAACCAATGCTTTTATTTTTCCACTCAGATCCTCCAATCCTGTTTTGTCCCACATGTAAACCAATGCTTTCATTTTTCCACTCAGTTCCTCCAATCCTGTTTTGTCCCACATGTAAACCAATGCTTTCATTTTTTCCACTCAGTTCCTCCAATCCTGTTTTGCCCCACATGTAAACCAATGCTTTCATTTTTCCACTCAGTTCCTCCAATCCTGTTTTGCCCCACATGTAAATCAATGCTTTCATTTTTTCCACTCAGTTCCTCCAATCCTGTTTTGTCCCACATGTAAACCAATGCTTTCATTTTTCCACTCAGTTCCTCCAATCCTGTTTTGCCCCACATGTAAACCATTGCTTTCATGTTTCCACTCAGTTCCTCCAATCCTGTTTTGCCCCACATGCAAACCAATGCTTTCATTTTTCCACTCAGTTCCTCCAATCCTGTTTTGCCCCACATGTAAACCAATGCTTTCTATTTTTCCACTCAGTTCCTCCAATCCTGTTTTGCCCCATATGTAAATATTTTTTCCACTCAGTTCCTCCAATCCTGTTTTGCCCCATATGTAAATATTTTTTCCACTCAGTTCCTCCAATCCTGTTTTGCCCACATGTAAATATTTTTTCCACTCAGTTCCTCCAATCCTGTTTTGCCCACATGTAAATATTTTTTCCACTCAGTTCCTCCAATCCTGTTTTGCCCACATGTAAATATTTTTTCCACTCAGATCCTCCAATCCTGTTTTGTCCCACATGTGAACCAATGCTTTCATTTTTCCACTCAGATCCTCCAATCCTGTTTTGTCCCACATGTAAACCATTGCTTTCATTTTTTCCACTCAGTTCCTCCAATCCTGTTTTCCCCCACATGTAAACCAATGCTTTCATTTTTCCACTCAGTTCCTCCAATCCTGTTTTGCCCCACATGTAAACCAATGCTTTCATTTTTCCACTCAGTTCCTCCAATCCTGTTTTGTCCCACATGTAAACCAATGCTTTCATTTTTTCCACTCAGTTCCTCCAATCCTGTTTTGCCCCACATGTAAACCAATGCTTTCATTTTTCCACTCAGTTCCTCCAATCCTGTTTTGTCCCACATGTAAACCAATGCTTTCATTTTTTCCCCTCAGTTCCTCCAATCCTGTTTTGCCCCACATGTAAACCAATGCTTTCATTTTTCCACTCAGTTCCTCCAATCCTGTTTTGCCCCACATGTAAACCAATGCTTTCATTTTTCCACTCAGTTCCTCCAATCCTGTTTTGCCCCATATGTAAATATTTTTTCCACTCAGTTCCTCCAATCCTGTTTTGCCCCATATGTAAATATTTTTTCCACTCAGTTCCTCCAATCCTGTTTTGCCCACATGTAAATATTTTTTCCACTCAGTTCCTCCAATCCTGTTTTGCCCACATGTAAATATTTTTTCCACTCAGTTCCTCCAATCCTGTTTTGCCACATATGTAAATATTTTTTCCACTCAGTAGTTCCTCCTATCCTATTTTGCCCACATGTAAATATTGTTTCCACTCAGTTCCTCCAATCTTGTTTTGTCCCACATGTAAACCAATGCTTTCATTTTTCCACTCAGTTCCTCCAATCCTGTTTTGCCCCACATGTAAACCAATGCTTTCATTTTTTCCACTCAGTTCCTCCAATCCTGCTTTGCCCCACATGTAAACCAATGCTTTTATTTTTTCCACTCAGTTCCTCCAATCCTGTTTTGCCCCACATGTAAACCAATGCTTTCATTTTTTCCACTCAGTTCCTCCAATCCTGTTTTGCCCCACATGTAAACCAATGCTTTCATTTTTCCACTCAGTTCCTCCAATCCTGTTTTGTCCCACATGTAAACCAATGCTTTCATTTTTCCACTCAGTTCCTCCAATCCTGTTTTGTCCCACATGTAAACCAATGCTTTCATTTTTCCACTCAGTTCCTCCAATCCTGTTGTGCCCCATATGTAAATATTTTTTCCACTTAGTTCCTCCAATCCTGTTTTGCCCCACATGTAAATATTTGTTCCACTCAGTTCCTCCAATCCTGTTTTGCCCCATATGTAAATATTTTTCCACTCAGTTCCTCCAATCCTGTTTTGCCCCACATGTAAACCAATGCTTTCATTTTTCCACGCAGCGAAAGGCTCAAACCTGTACACTGTTACAAGGGCAGGCAAATTTGAGCTACTTGTTTATATTGTTCAGAACATCTTACCAGGCAGAACACCGTGGCTTGGCCTTACAGACAAGCTCCAAGAGGGAAATTTTGTGTGGGTGACTGGAGAACCGCTTGATACGTCGAAACAACCCGTTAAATGTAAGTACTCCTTCTTACAAAATGTCAAAGTTTATGTTAGGTCACTCACTGCCGTCTGTAGTCGTAGGACATTTCGATTCAAGGGGAAATCCCCATAAATTAGACCCACTCACGTCAATTTGATCGAGGTGATTGATGGTTGTGATCGAACTCATTATCGTTGAAGCTACTGGCACCCATAAGGATATTTGCACGACCTCAATGAAAAACTTTTTTATTGATCTCAGACAAAGAGAAAAATTAACTGACGATCGAGTTCTTCAAACAACGTTACTCAAAGGTGCCTAATCTTTCCTAGAGAAACTTATCGATGTGCTTGAACACACAAGAAAAAAGCGCAAACTCAGAAGCCGTCACAGTTACACATTCGCCAACCAACTGACAAGAAGTGGTCACAGTTACACATTCGCCAACCAACTGACAAGAAGTGGTCACAGTTACACATTCGCCAACCAACTGACAAGAAGTGGCCACAGTTACACATTCGCCAACCAACTGACAAGAAGCCGTCACAGTTACACATTCGCCAACCAACTGACAAGAAGTGGTCACAGTTACACATTCGCCAACCAACTGACAAGAAGTGGTCACAGTTACACATTCCCCAACCAACTGACAAGAAGTGGTCACAGTTACACATTCGCCAAACCAACTGACAAGAAGTGGTCACAGTTACACATTCGCCAACCAACTGACAAGAAGCCGTCACAGTTACACATTCGCCAACCAACTGACAAGAAGTGGTCACAGTTACACATTCGCCAACCAACTGACAAGAAGCCGTCACAGTTACACATTCGCCAACCAACTGACAAGAAGTGGTCACAGTTACACATTCGCCAACAAACTGACAAGAAGTGGTCACAGTTACACATTCGCCAACCAACTGACAAGAAGTGGTCACAGTTACACATTCGCCAACCAACTGACAAGAAGTGGTCACAGTTACACATTCGCCAACCAACTGACAGGAAGCCGTCACAGATACACATTCGCCAACAAACTGACAAGAAATGGTCACAGTCACACATTCGCCAACCAACTGACAAGAAGTGGTCACAGATATACATTCGTCAACCAACTAACAAGAAGTGGTCACAGTTACACATTCACCAACCAACTGACAAGAAGTGGTCACAGTTACACATTCGCCAACCAACTGACAAGAAGTGGTCACAGTTACACATTCGCCAACCAACTGACAAGAAGTGGTCACAGTTACACATTCGCCAACCAACTGACAAGAAGTGGTCACAGTTGCACATTCGCCAACCAACTGACAAGAAGCGGTCACAGTTACACATTTGCCAACCAACTGACAAGAAGTGGTCACAGTTACACATTCGCCAACCAACTGACAAGAAGCCGTCACAGTTACACACTCGCCAACCAACTGACAAGAAGCGGTCACAGTTACACATTCGCCAACCAACTGACAAGAAGTGGTCACAGTTACACATTCGCCAACCAACTGACAAGAAGCCGTCACAGTTACACATTCGCCAACCAACTGACAAGAAGTGGTCACAGTTACACATTCGCCAACAAACTGACAAGAAGTGGTCACAGTTACACATTCGCCAACCAACTGACAAGAAGTGGTCACAGTTACACATTCGCCAACCAACTGACAAGAAGTGGTCACAGTTACACATTCCCCAACCAACTGACAGGAAGCCGTCACAGATACACATTCGCCAACCAACTGACAAGAAGTGGTCACAGTTACACATTCGCCAACCAACTGACAAGAAGTGGTCACAGATACACATTCGTCAACCAACTAACAAGAAGTGGTCACAGTTACACATTCGCCAACCATCTGACAAGAAGTGGTCACAGTTACACATTCCCCAACCAACTGACAAGAAGTGGTCACAGTTACACATTCGCCAAACCAACTGACAAGAAGTGGTCACAGTTACACATTCGCCAACCAACTGACAAGAAGTGGTCACAGTTGCACATTCGCCAACCAACTGACAAGAAGCGGTCACAGTTACACATTCGCCAACCAACTGACAAGAAGTGGTCACAGTTACACATTCGCCAACCAACTGACAAGAAGCCGTCACAGTTACACATTCGCCAACCAACTGACAAGAAGTGGTCACAGTTACACATTCGCCAACCAACTGACAAGAAGTGGTCACAGTTACACATTCGTCAACCAACTGACAAGAAGTGGTCACAGTTACACATTCGTCAACCAACTGACAAGAAGTGGTCACAGTTACACATTCCCCAACCAACTGACAAGAAGTGGTCACAGTTACACATTCGCCAACCAACTGACAAGAAGTGGTCACAGTTACACATTCGCCAACCAACTGACAAGAAGTGGTCACAGTTACACATTCGCCAACCAACTGACAAGAAGTGGTCACAGTTACACATTCGTCAACCAACTGACAAGAAGTGGTCACAGTTACACATTCACCAACCAACTGACAAGAAGCGGTCACAGTTACACATTCGCCAACCAACTGACAAGAAGTGGTCACCGTTACACATTCGCCAACCAACTGACAAGAAGTGGTCACAGTTACACATTCGCCAACCAACTGACAAGAAGTGGTCACAGTTACACATTCGCCAACCAACTGACAAGAAGTGGTCACAGTTACACATTCGCCAACCAACTGACAAGAAGTGGTCACAGTTACACATTCGTCAACCAACTGACAAGAAGTGGTCACAGTTACACATTCGCCAACCAACTGACAAGAAGTGGTCACAGTTACACATTCGCCAACCAACTGACAAGAAGTGGTCACAGTTACACATTCGCCAACCAACTGACAAGAAGCCGTCACAGTTGCACATTCGCCAACCACTGACAAGAAGTGGTCACAGTTACAAATTCGTCAACCAACTGACAACTGACAACTGACAATGACGACCGGAAACTGACCATATATTTTATAGTTTCTTCCTTTCTCTTTATTACATTCATCATCATCAGGTGCCGTGTCGGCTGGAGTAGGTGATCATGGATCTCCACAAATCTCTGTCTCTGGTGGTTGCTATCATATCATATGTTGACGCTCTACCTTGCCATGAAGTCAGGCTATCCAACATTTTCTCTCTCTGTCTTCCTCTGTCTCGTCTACCCTCGATTTTACCGGTTGTTACAATGTGTTCTAAACCTTCCTTCCTCATCACATGCCAGAAAATGATGACTGCCTCTTTCTTATATTGATGATAAGCTTTCTCTGTATCTTCATCTCATTCAGCACCTCAACATTAGTCATTTTGCAGTCCATGGGATTCTCATCATTCTTCTGTAAAACCATATCTCTGTAGCCCTCAGAGATTTTACGATCATTAGTCCGTTAGCATTCTGTAATATATTTACCAGTCAGTCTCGTGTGTACTTGCGCGTATGTGTGTGTGTATTGTGTGTGACAATGGTCCTATATATAAATATATATGTGTATATTTTCTTTCAAATCTGCCAGTTGATAACCGCAACAATAATGAAAATTGCTGTGAGATCAGAGATGATGGCACCGAGTACTACATCAACGACAGAAAATGTGATCAGAATAACGTCTTCGTCTGCGAAATGTGAATGATTATGTACTTCTATCAGAAACAGCACAGTTCGAACACACCATGTCAACGATCGTATGGATAGACAGACATACAGACTGACACAGAGTCGTCCATATGTTAAGGCAAGACGGGGGCAAGTACCACCACCTGAAAAATGAATTTGTGATAAAACAGTTTTATACTAATCTGGTCTTTTCAATTTCCACATAATAAACTACCAATTAATTTTATTTTTGATTTTTCACCTCCCTGGACAAACTTCTGTTGACGCCTATGCATAATAAACTACCAACTAATTTTTATTTTTTATTTTTCACCTCCTGGACAAACTTCTGTTGACGCCTATGCATAATAAACTACCAACTAATGAATTTTTATTTTTTTATTTTCACCTCCTGGACAAACTTCTGTTGACGCCTATGCATAATAAACTACCAACTAATTAATTTTAATTGTTTTTTTATTTTTCACCTCCTGGACAAACTTCTGTTGACGCCTATGCATAATAAACTACCAACTAATTTATTTTTTATTTTTTTCACCTTCCTGGACAAACTTCTGTTGACGCCTATGCATAATAAACTACCAAATAATTAATTTTAATTTTTTTTTTTATTTTTCACCTCCCTGGACAAACTTCTGTTGACGCTTATGCATAATAAACTACCAACTAATTAATATTTTTTTTATTTTTCACCTCCCTGTACAAACTTCTGTTGACGCCTATGCATACTAAACTACCAACTAATTAATTTTTTTTTTATTTTGCACCTTCCTGGACAAACTTCTGTTGACGCCTATGGACAGACAGACAAATAGAACAAAAACATATACAGTGACCTGATACTGTCAGGACAAGAACAGAACTTATATAAAGACATGACAAAGACAGGGGTATTTGTTTGGCAGTGTAATTGGCAGGGTGGGTTGTTTTGTGAGTGATAATTGGTGGATTGGGTATGCTATATTGGGTATGCTATACTGGGTATGCTATATTGGGTATGGTGGCGTCTGTGGCTTAGGGGATAGTGACTCGGTCTATTAACACCGACGTTCTGAGTTCGAAACACGCTGCGGATAATTTGGTTGCAAATTGTTTCGCGTGGATTTTACAAAGAATGTGGCACCACCCGTTCAGAAAGCAATGGCAAACTACTGAACGTAATAATGCCTAGAAAACTCACAAACAGCGTTAAAAAGCTGGGGTTGATTCGCAAAGTTTTGTAAAGGATATGCAATTAACTTTTTATAATATTTTATCTTATCTTATCTTAACCACATTTGCCGTGAAGCGTCGTGGGAGAGTTAGTTTTCTATCTTGTGCCAGGTGTAATATCAGTGGTAGATTACGGACTCGGAATTCTTACGATATCAAGATCACAATGTGAACGACTCGAACGGGCTCAGAATGAAGGTATGCGTATAGTTCTGGGCTGCACTAGAGATACCCCCATTGGGAAGATGAGATATATGCTTGGCTTTCTGTCACTACGCTCTCGTCATGCAATCGCCCAAACCAAGGCATATATGCGGGTTACTTCGGATAAGAGACATCCACTACACAAGAACACTAATGATGTTAAAAGGGCACGAGAATCAAACGTGGCATGTTGTGGATGGCCCAGGCTGAGAGAACAATTGGCCAGGTGACTACGGTTGCGACTCTACCAAAAGGGGAAGAATGGATCCCAACAGATGGTAGCATGACCAATTATCTCAACGTCATCATTACTCTTGGAAGAGAATGTAGAGATTGGGGCAACATGAAGGCTGATCTTGCAGTTAAGCAGCTGATAGAAGATAATGCAAGGGATAATGATGTTGTTGTATATACCGATGGGTCGGTTCAACGTGGTGAGAAATCCGGCTGGGGTTTCTTGGCTAATGCGCATGGTAGGGTTGTTGCAGAGCGAAGTGGGGCATACAGGACAACTACTTCTAGTATGAGGATGGAGATTGAGGCCGTTACTGCTGCCCTCCATTGAATTTCTGGGACTTCATTTACTGGTGCAGTTGTTGTATCTGACTCTCAGTCGATGTTTCACAGGATCCAGAAGGGCAGGTTTCGGTATGAGGGGATGTCGTCTATAGAAGTTTCTAACCTCCAGCGGCTTACGTGGATATACTGTCCTGGATATGCGGGTGTTTACGGTAATGAGAGAGCGGACAGGCTTGCATCAACAGCATCGATTGTTGGGGAGTTGAAGATGGATAAGGGGATATTCTTCGGTCTCTTCGCGACTCTCTGTTGGATGAGGACACTAAAATCGATGTTGAATCGATCAAGCGATTTAAGCAATTTGGAGTTACCCATTGTTCAAGTCGAACTGGATGCCTGAGAGGCAGAGTGAGAGGTGTGTTTAATCAGCGAGCCACAGGAACCATCAGTATGCATACTCTTCGATATCTGTTGGGGAGACTGAGCACCTATGGGTTTGCCCGGAGTGCAATGACGTCAGTTTAGTAACCAATAACCAAGCCAGGTGTGTTGCGCTTGACGTTGTCAGTCCATGCTTTCGCAGGGACTCTGAGATGTTATCTATCCATCGTGTTCTTGGCCTGCCTCGTGCTCTGCGCCCCGAGTGTCGATTATTGTAGACATGTGATGGTAGTAAATGTGGTTCCATTCTCATTAGATGGCCGAACCACTTGATTCTTTGCTTCTCGTTGTACTGTATGCATGGTATAGTACCAACGATGCTTCTGATATTCTCGTTTCTCACTTTCTCACCTTGTAACGTTGACAGCTTTTCGTAGACATCTCATTTCACATGTTGTAATCTTTCTTTCTTGTGTCTTAGTCAGGGCCATGTTTGGCACTGATAGCAGAGAGTTGGAATAAATATGCAGTTTATCAGTTTTCGTTTGACCGCCATGTTAATGCTTGGATGTTTTAATAGTGGTGACAGTTGGTATGTCACTGCATTTGCCTTCTGGCATCTAGTCTCGATGTCTCTGTCCATCTTTCCATCTGCTGTGAATATACTCCGAGATATTTGAATTCTGGAGTCTGTTGTATTTTGACATTATTCACGTGTATATTTAGTTGACCTGTTGACCTACTTATTGTCATGACTTCTGTTTTGGAGGTGTTAATTTTCATGTCATATTTTTCGCATGTCGCTTGCAGTGCATTTATGTGTTGTTGAAGTTTGTGTTCGTTGTTGTAAATTATACTCTGATCATCTGCAAAGAGTAGTTCGTTGATTAAATTGTTTATATTGTGTATGCTATATTGGATATGCTATATTGGGTATACTTTATTGGATATGCTATATTGGGTATGCTATACTGTGTATACTATATTGTGTATGCTATATTGGGTATGCTATATTGTGTATGCTATATTGGGTATGCTATATTGTGTATGCTATATTGGGTATGCTATATTGTGTATGCTATATTGGGTATGCTATATTGAGTATGTTATGTTGGATATGCTATATAGGTATGCTATATTGGGTGTGCTATATTGGGTATGCTATACTGGGTATGCTATACTGGGTATGCTATATCGGATATGCTATATTGGGTGTGCTATATTGGGTATGCTATATCGGGTATGATATATTGGGTATGCTATATTTTGTGTGATATATTGGGTATGCTATATTGGGAATGCTATATTGGGTATGATATATTGGGAATACTATATTGGTATGCTATATTTGGTATGCTATATCGGGTATGCTATATTGGGTATGCCATATTTTGTGTGATATATTGGGTATGCTATATTGGGTATGCTATATTGGATATGCTATATTGGGTATGCTATACTGTGTATACTATATTGTGTATGCTATATTGGGTATGCTATATTGTGTATGCTATATTGGGTATGATATATTGTGTATGCTATATTGGGTATGCTATATTGAGTATGTTATATTGGATATGATATATAGGTATGCTATATTGGGTGTGCTATATTGGGTAGGCTATACTGGGTATGCTATATCGGGTAAGCTATATTGGGTGTGATATATTGGGTATGCTATATCGGGTATGGTATATTGGGTATGCTATATCGGGTATGGTATATTGGGTATGCTATATTTTGTGTGATATATTGGGAATGCTATATTGGTATGCTATATTGGGTAATATAGTGTAAGACCCTATACTTCTCTGACAAATAGAACATGGCGTGGTCAACATCACATTGATCACCTCTATTTCTCACTGTTTGTCTGGTACCAATTTAAGACTGTGTCAACCTGCTAGAAGTTTTCATGAAAATATCTCACTTGAACTCAATTCTTAATTCTATAAGTGAACACTTTATTTCACTGAACATAGTTCACCTATGTCTCCGTTCTTCTCGGCAGAAATTGCATGCTATCTGGGGTGTATGCTATCTGCCGAGAGTGTTGTACAAAGCACAAACTCTGTAGCTACATCAACAATCCTAGTCATCTCATGACAAAATTGCACGTGACTCAGTCTGGATTTGAACTCATAGCCTTCAGAATGACAGACCAACGTTTTAACCATTTCACCATAGAGATCCCCTAGTCTATTTTGTCTATTGTTATTCCCCAGTTGCAAGATGGAATTGTTATTCCCCAGTTGGAAGATGGAAATATTATTCCCCAGTTGTAAGATGGAATTGTTATTCCCCAGTTGTAAGATGGAATTGTTATTCCCCAGTTGAATTATGGAATTGTTATTCCCCAGTTGTAAGATGGAATTGTTATTCCCTATTTGTAAGATGGAATTGTTATTCCCCAGTTGGAAGATGGAATTGGTTGTCCACTCTTATCGTTAAGCGCAGGAGTGGGAACTTTAATTTGCGTTCCAGTACCAGATGAGTCACCCTTATTGTGTTATATCCATGTTTATGTAGTGTGGTCTTTAAATTGTCTATCCATCTTTTTCTTGGTCTTCCCTTGGCTCTAGTACTTGAGGATAACAAATCAAGGGCAATCCGTCTTGGAAGCAAGTGAATTCATCGCTGTGTTACAGCGACTCTCTCTCTCTCTCTTTTATCATGACTCTCTTCATTTTCTTCTAAATTTCATCCTTCTTTCAATTAATTAATAAAGAAACAAATACAAACAATTTTCCAGATGTTCTTTACTTGAATGGTACAGCAAGGCACTAGCAAATGTTAGATTAACAAATTATCATAAGTTCTAAATTAATCAAGCCTTCCAAGTGAACTTTCTTTCATCATTTCTCTAATTTTATTTTTGCCTCACAGTTTCAGGTAAATAAGATATTTCTTATCTTTGAGCAGGCTTTTGTGTGCGCTTCATAAATAGTGGTTGTTGTGCCTCTGTTATTTCTGTAGTCCACCGTTTGTGTTTACGATCATTCACTGAAAAGCAGAGTAACATTTCTTTTTGAAGTGTCTGTTGGTAATCTGCTTATGTGCTCAAACCATTAAATTTGCTGTTTCTTGATGAAGTTCAGTATTGATTTTGTACCTAATTTTTTTTTATTGATGTCTTCATTTCTCAACCGGTCTCTTCGTGATACTTCCAGCATTCTGTGTAGACACTTCATCTCTGTCGTGACAAATTTTCTTCTACTGTTTGATGTCAGCATCCAGGTCTGGCACTGATAGCCTGATGTTGAGTGAAAGATAGTGTTCAACACTACTTTTTTTTTGCCGTGTTCATGGTGATATTCTAAGTCACCACACAGTATACAACATACAGTATACAACATACAGTATACAACACACAGTATACAACAAACAGTATACAACATACAGTATACAACATACAGTATACAACACACAGTATACAACATACAGTATACAACACACAGTATACAACATACAGTATACAACAAACAGTATACAACATACAGTATACAACATACAGTATACAACATACAGTATACAACATACAGTATACAACACACAGTATACAACATACAGTATACAACATACAGTATACAACACACAGTATACAACAAACAGTATACAACATACAGTATACAACACACAGTATACAACACACAGTATACAACATACAGTATACAACATACAGTATACAACATACAGTATACAACACACAGTATACAACATACAGTATACAACAAACAGTATACAACATACAGTATACAACATACAGTATACAACAAACAGTATACAACATACAGTATACAACATACAGTATACAACATACAGTATACAACATACAGTATACAACATACAGTATACAACATACAGTATACAACATACAGTATACAACAACAGTATACAACAACAGTATACAATACAGAACATACAGTATACAACATACAGTATACAACAAACAGTATACAACATACAGTATACAACATACAGTATACAACATACAGTATACAACATACAGTATACAACATACAGTATACAACATACAGTATACAACATACAGTATACAACACACAGTATACAACATACAGTATACAACATACAGTATACAACATACAGTATACAACATACAGTATACAACATACAGTATACAACATACAGTATACAACATACAGTATACAACATACAGTATACAACAAACAGTATACAACATACAGTATACAACATACAGTATACAACATACAGTATACAACACACAGTATACAACATACAGTATACAACATACAGTATACAACATACAGTATACAACATACAGTATACAACATACAGTATACAACACACAGTATACAACATACAGTATACAACACACAGTATACAACATACAGTATACAACATACAGTATACAACACACAGTATACAACATACAGTATACAACATACAGTATACAACATACAGTATACAACATACAGTATACAACATACAGTATACAACACACAGTATACAACATACAGTATACAACACACAGTATACAACATACAGTATACAACATACAGTATACAACACACAGTATACAACATACAGTATACAACACACAGTATACAACATACAGTATACAACACACAGTATACAACACACAGTATACAACATACAGTATACAACACACAGTATACAACAAACAGTATACAACATACAGTATACAACACACAGTATACAACACACAGTATACAACACACAGTATACAACACACAGTATACAACACACAGTATACAACACACAGTATACAACATACAGTATACAACATACAGTATACAACACACAGTATACAACACACAGTATACAACACACAGTATACAACACACAGTATACAACACACAGTATACAACACACAGTATACAACACACAGTATACAACACACAGTATACAACACACAGTATACAACACACAGTATACAACAAACAGTATACAACACACAGTATACAACACACAGTATACAACACACAGTATACAACACACAGTATACAACATCACAGTATACAACAACAGTATACAACATACAGTATACAACACACAGTATCACACACAGTATACAACAACAGATACAACATCAGTATAAGACAAAATTCTAGTATCACACATCAGTACTACAACAGACACATATTCCAAGTTAAAGTTACACAACAGTTTTCACACAGTTACAACATACAGTTAAAATACAGTATCAGTTACTCAAAGCAGAAATTTCAATTGAAATTTCACAATTCTATGTTATCAACAGTCTAAATTTAAGCAGACACATATTCCAAGTTGAAAAGTTATCACAAATTCTAGTTATCACACAGTCTAAAGCAGACACATATTCCAAGTTGAAAAGTTATCACAAATTCTAGTTATCACACAGTCTAAAGCAGACACATATTCCAAGTTGAAAAGTTATCACAAATTCTAGTTATCACACAGTCTAAAGCAGACACATATTCCAAGTTGAAAAGTTATCACAAATTCTAGTTATCACACAGTCTAAAGCAGACACATATTCCAAGTTGAAAAGTTATCACAAATTCTAGTTATCACACAGTCTAAAGCAGACACATATTCCAAGTTGAAAAGTTATCACAAATTCTAGTTATCACACAGTCTAAAGCAGACACATATTCCAAGTTGAAAAGTTATCACAAATTCTAGTTATCACACAGTCTAAAGCAGACACATATTCCAAGTTGAAAAGTTATCACAAATTCTAGTTATCACACAGTCTAAAGCAGACACATATTCCAAGTTGAAAAGTTATCACAAATTCTAGTTATCACACAGTCTAAAGCAGACACATATTCCAAGTTGAAAAGTTATCACAAATTCTAGTTATCACACAGTCTAAAGCAGACACATATTCCAAGTTGAAAAGTTATCACAAATTCTAGTTATCACACAGTCTAAAGCAGACACATATTCCAAGTTGAAAAGTTATCACAAATTCTAGTTATCACACAGTCTAAAGCAGACACATATTCCAAGTTGAAAAGTTATCACAAATTCTAGTTATCACACAGTCTAAAGCAGACACATATTCCAAGTTGAAAAGTTATCACAAATTCTAGTTATCACAAATTCTAGTTATCACACAGTCTAAAACTACACCAAATTTGTAAATTGTCAAACATTCTAAATTTATGCAAATATTACATATTTCATTAAACGCTATGTGGTTATCTCATATTCTAAAGTTAACACAAATTCAAAAGACAATGAGCTGATACAGGACACTGTTCCTACACTAAACTAAAACTGTAGATAAACTTCTATTAGTTAAAACATCACATGGTGATCGGTCTCTCATAGCAAGGTCGGTTCAGACATATCATTTGTGTGAAGGGATGAGATTTAGACTTTCACCTGAGACAAATTAAACCAAAGGATGCTGTTAGGGAGTGGTAGAATAAACCACAGGATGCTGTTAGGGAGTGGTAGAGTGGTTACACAAGAAAACAGGATTGCAAAAGTGGGAAGATTGTTTCATGAGTATGCTACGATAATCTAAAACATACTGTTGTTCAAAAACTTTTTTTTCTTGAAATTCTGACTTTTGTTAAAGCAAAGTTAAATTGGAGGTGTCTTAGAAGAGCTGCAGGTGTGACAATAAGAGACAAAATTAGAAATGAAGAAATCAGGAGACTGGATGTGAAACCAGTCATGCAATTCATAAAAAACAACAGATTGAATGGTTTGGACACCTGACCAGAATGCCCTGGTATCGCCTACCAGAGAGCCACACAGAAAAAGTATAATGAGTACAAGGCAAGATCACGCAAAAGATGGAGCGACGACATCAAGAACAGCCTTACGAACATGAATATCAGCTTACAAAGTGCCTTAAAACAAGCACACACAAGATCACTACGTTTCACCCCCAACACTTCTATAAAGAAGTCAATGGTGGAAGAGAAGAAGAAGAAAGTTAAATTGGGTTGCTGAACTGTATAACGACATGTGTGGAAGCCATGTTGAACTGTATTATTCTAAAGTTACCACAAATCTTAAATTTTATTTTGCAGTCTCAAGTTAAAACATAATATCAGATTGTGAAACATGATATAATTATCACATGATCTAAATATATCCTTATAATATATAATAATAATTCATCTCGTACCGTTATACGTTACATAGGGCCTGCAAGTAATTTCTCCATACCGCTCTATCCTGGGCAACTCGCTCAATCTCATTCATGGAACTGAGACCGATATTTCTTGCCTCTCTCAGCAAAGTTCGTTTCAGGGTCTCCTTAGGTCGACCTCTCTTTCTTGAACCCTTTGCATCCCACTTCAATGCCTGCTTTGATATTCGTTGATCATTTCTCCTCAAGGTATGCCCAACATATCTCCATCTTCTCTTTCTTATAACAGTTGTCACTAGTGGTTGACCAGACATGTCTCTGATTTCATCACTTCTCCTAAATTCGTTCCATTTTATATTCATTATTTTTCGCAGACATCTATTTTCAAATGCATTCAACTTGCTTTCTATATCTTTAATGATTTTCCAACTCTCGCTGGCATATGTTAGGATTGATACAACATTTGAATTGAAAATTCATAATTTAGTTTTAATACTATATAACTTGCAGTTCCATATTTTATTTAGACTTTTAAAAGCTGATGTTGTTTTGCCATCAGTATACCTTGCAAAATAAATGCGTCCTAGAATAAAACAAATTACAAAGTGAAAAAGTAAATATTTCTATATATTTGTTACATACTCAAAAAGCTATCATAAAATCTAAAGCTAGCACACATTCCTATAGTTATTACAACTTCTAAAGTTATTAAATTTAAATATCTCACACATTCTAATGTTATTAGTTATGCATTCTAAAGTTATTGCATATTGTTAAGTTATTCAATTTTATACAATTACAGGCTACATTTAAAAATTATCACTGTCATATGTTCTAAAAGTTATCACAAAGTTATCACAGATTCTTAGTTTATCAGAAATTATAAAGATTTGCATGAATGGCGAGGGGGATTGATGATTAAGAAAGCAAGCCTTCATGTAAAAATCAGTCAGTGGTGCCACATTAGGTGCACTGACTATGCCTGAATTTATAGCTGCTAAACAAAAACTAAAAATGATAGAACCCAAAACTGGGTTGTGTTACCGATCATCTTCATGCCTGATGGCACATGTAGCTTCAGTAAGGGTGTTCCAATCTCACTTGTTTCTTGTAGTCTTCAGTGCAGTATTCCACATCAGAGATACAGCAATCAGTGAAGTTTCTCTTCCATCATTTGTCTCCCCACATCAGAGATACAGCAATCAGTGGAAGTTTCTCTTCCATCATTTGTCTCCCCCCCATCAAAGATACAGCAATCAGTGAAAGTTTCTCTTCCATCATTTGTCTCCCCACATCAGAGATACAGCAATCAGTGGAAGTTTCTCTTCCATCATTTGTCTCCCCACATCAGAGATACAGCAATCAGTGAAAGTTTTTCTTCCATCATTTGTCTCCCCACATCAGAGATACAGCAATCAGTGGAAGTTTCTCTTCCATCATTTGTCTCCCCACATCAGAGATACAGCAATCAGTGGAAGTTTCTCTTCCATCATTTGTCTCCCTGCTGTAACTGGTATTTCTTTCTTTCTTACTTCTCCTCTCTGGTGTTCATGAATGGATTCTTTTGTGCTTGTATAGTTGGATTCATTTGTATAACATGACCAAGCCATTTCAGTTCCTTTTCCTGTCTCGTCTTCTACTTCTATTACAACTCTCCTATCCTTCAAGTTAGAACACAGTCTGTTCTAAAAAGAAGAGTGCTGACACCAAAGGTAACTATATAAGAGACACACTATTAGAATCAAGCTGTCATGCCCTGAATATATAAAAAATGTTTCAAGCAAACAAAAGGAAGAAAGAAATCTATACAATATCTGGCAATCTTTTAATTGATAACAAAAATTAAAAATATATTAGAAAAATTATTCTATAAAAATGTGGTCACTTGCCAAGAAATGGGATCACAGTAACTAGCTTACTCGTCTGAGTGGTTACCGGGACCCAAATTTGGGGTGTAAAGAATAGAACCACTGATACCTGCCATGCATGTCGTAAGAGGCAACTAAGGAGGTTTTGGCTGAAATTGGATGCACATGTCCTAAACATATAGAAGTCTATACTTTTAGGGGCCTACCAAACCAATGTGTAACGTGTACACATTCTTGGCAAAGATCAAACATATCACAAAGAGTGATTAAAATTGGTCGTAAAACGACGAAGAAGAAGAAGACTAGCTTACTATTAACATTGCAACAGTTCTTGCTTGAAATACTTATTGGTTATTGAACTGACATCACAGCACTCCTGGCAGACTCATAGGTGCTCAGTCTTCCCCAACAGCTGTCGAAGAGTATGCATACTGATGGTTCATGTGACTGTCTGGTTAAACACACTTCTCTCTCTCTCTGTCCCTCAAGCATCCAGCTGTACTTGTACAGCATGTCATTCCAAACTTCTTAAATTGTTGGATTGATTCAACATGAATTTTAGTGTCCTCATCCAACAATAGATCGCTGAATTGATTCAACGTGAATTTTAGTGTCCTCATCCAACAATAGATCGCCAAGTGACTGAAAAATACTTCCTTACGCAAAAAAAATGTGCATTGATAGCAGGGATAATCGAATTTATATCGAATTGATAGCTCACCAAATCGAATGCCAGGAAGACATATGTAAAACATCATTCAATAAATACATCAGGAATCCATTAATAAATAATTTTCCACATTGAAAAAATCATAATGTGGATGAATTCCTTTTTGTTCTCATGTTTCTATCTCAGCAAGTGTATGTACACATTGAGATAGTTTTTACTTTTATAAAGAAATTTGATCATGGCACAAAGTTTTGTAGACAAATGAGAGTGTTTTTATGACAAGCTAACAGGATGCGTAAGAATAAATTAGGAACAGGTAAGGATCAGAGAGCTTTAATGTTAATTTAGAGCTAATTCAATAACAAAATAAAATAAAGTGTGGTCTGCAGCGTTTGGTAGCTAATATGTTATTAGTAGAGTGGTGTATTTTTGTTTCCATCTGCTAGCTATGAATTCACTAATAGTCATGATGCTTAGTATGGCGCCTTTAACTGATTTTTGTGCCAAGGCTTGTTTTCCTTAATACCAGTGTTCCCTCGTCATTCAAGCAAACCTTACTCTGACTTCAGAGGTACCTGTAATTTAGCTACCAAAGATCAGAGTTTCTTGTTGTCCAACCATGTACTGTGTGCACACTGAAAATGTTTTGCTAAGCTTGCCTTGAACTCCAAAATTTCCCTAGTGCCCTGTCACTAGAGCAGAGTATTATCAACCTCACTATTGGCAATCAATAGAACACTGTATGAATGGTTAGAACTTATGTCTCTCAATCTTGAGGATGGTACAAATTCTGGAAGGATCTGGGATAGTTTCCATGACAGCTGACATATTTAAATCAATCTTTCGAAAGTCTGTGTGCGTAAGACAATACACAAAATTAACAACGTACGTTGATGTATGAAAACTATCAAAAACCAAATTTCAATAGATAAATTAACAATCGAAAATCATAATACAAAAATTAATAACCTGAAGTAAATAAACAAAATTTTACAATGTATGTGGTTATAAAAAAGTTAAGAAAGCGATGGCAACAGACAAAACTTAACAAAATAAAAACAGCACACAAAAGTAAAGAGAGAACATAAGTCAACAGCACAGTCAGTGAACCAGAACTGGCTAAAAGAAAACTCTACCTCTAAGTGGAAGTCCTGACAACAGTCAGCAACACTACAGTGTCTGTAAAAGGTAGTCTGACTCAGCGAGTAGAGATTAAAGTGGAAGTCCTGACAACAGTCAGCAACACTGCAGTGTCTGTAAAAGGTAGTCTGACTCAGCGAGTAGAGATTAAAGTGAGACAGTAAACATAGTTTAAATAATGTGCTAAAAAAACAATTGATGTGTCAGTCTAGAAGGCATAAATAGCATAACTATAATGTAGCTTGCAACACAATGTATAAACACTCTTTTCAAGGCACACAAAGAAGACAAATAGGAAAAATATACAAATTTGTAACTATTCAAGAGTGGACATATAGTAATTAACAAAACAAATATTTACAATAGTGGTAGATGTATGGGACGGATTAGTATAATGCGTAAGCGTTTGTCTAACAACTCAGACACAAGAGGGTTGTATGTTCAATCCTACTCGCACACTCTCCACATATGAGGAAAATAATTGGCCCTCCTATCTCCTGCACACTAGAGCCTAGAAATGTGACTTGACAGGCACTTCCTACTTCCTGCACACTAGAGCCTAGAAATGTGACTTGACAGGCACTTCCTACTTCCTGCACACTAGAGCCTAGAAATGTGACGTGACAGGCACTTCCTACTTCCTGCACACTAGAGCCTAGAAATGTGACGTGACAGGCACTTCCTACCCTAAGGTCTGAAAAGGCTAGGAAAAATATTAGATGTATAAGAATTAGCATCTCCATATTAATAAACAAGAATTTGAGTGGAACCAGCAAGGAAAATGGAAAATGTGACATCCTAAACAGACCTGTAGGTAGAGTCTTCTTGAGGAACTGAGGATCTCTGGAGTATCCTGGTAGACCATAAAGAAAACAGCTAGAGACCAGGAAAAGGGGTGAAGAACTGTTGAAGCCCTATGCTCCACGAGGAGCGGAGAGGAATAAATAAGTAAGTAATTAATAATCTAAGTAAACACATAATAGTAGCCACAGAGATGTGGTTTTACAGAAGAATGTTGAAAATTCCATGGACAGCGAAGAAAACAAATGAGGAGGTTTTAAATCAGGCCTGCACACAAAGAAACCTTATCAAAAGAATAAGAATCCGACAATCAAGGTTCTTCGGGCATATAATGCGAAGAGAAGGTTTAGAACATTTGGTGACTACAGGTAAAATTCAGGAAGGAGAGATCGCGGAAGACAGAGGGAGAAGATGCTGGATGGCCTGACATCATGGTTCGGCACAAGATCGACGTCAGAACTGATTACATGCACCAAGCAGAGAGAGTTGTGGAGAGACATGATCGCCTACGCCGACAGGCATGGCACTTGATTGATTGATTGAGACACATAATAATTAACATACAAAATAAATAAACAAACCCAATTAAATATTAAATTTATATGATGTCAAAAAATTATTTTCTAGAAAATTCTATCAATATCAGAAAAAAGTCACAAAACCATATTTTACACTGCTTGTTTGTATGAAATATTTCCAGTGTATTTCCTTATAAGCTCATCTGCATATCTTCGTTGTTCGTCACTCAATAGAGGTGCTTTATTTCTGCAAAAACAAATGCATAGTTCTGTCAAAGCAATTGTCTATCATTGGTAGTAAAATAAATGGAGTTGTGTATAATGGTTATGTATTGTCAACATCAGCTTTTAAAAGTCTAAATAAAATATGGAACTGCAAGTTATATAGTATTAAAACTAAATTACGAATTTTCAATCCAAATGTTGTATCAATCCTAACATATGCCAGCGAGAGTTGGAAAATGACTAAAGATATAGAAAGCAAGTTGAATGCATTTGAAAATAGATGTCTGCGAAAAATAATGAATATAAAATGGAACGAATTCAGGAGAAGTGATGAAATCAGAGACATGTCTGGTCAACCACTAGTGATAACTGTTATAAGAAAGGAGAAGATGGAGATATGTTGGACACACCTTGAGGAGAAATGATCAACGAATATCAAAGCAGGCATTGAAGTGGGATGCAAAGGGTTCAAGAAAGAGAGGTCGACCTAGGGAGACCCTGAAACGAACTTTGCTGAGAGAGGCAGGAAATATCGGTCTCAGTTCCATGGAGGAGATTGAGCGAGTTGCCCAGGATAGAGCGGTATGGAGAAATTACTTGCAGGCCCTATGTAACGTATAACGGTACGAGAGGAATTTTATTATTATTATTATCAATATTACTGTATTGTCAATGTTACTGTATTGTCAATGTTACTGTATTGTCAATGTTACTGTATTAAAGTGAATCATGGACAATAAATAAATATACAAAAGAAAATATGTAGGAATTGATTGATTGAATAATATGACCATCATCATTGCACTTCGATGAGTAACCATGTGTGCTTCGATCTCTTTCTTACATTGCACTTCGATAAGTAACCATGTGTGCTTCGATCTCTTTCTTACACAGGAAGATCTCAGCTGCAGTGCATGAACTCTGTAGTACTGATGAGGGTCCCAGATGTAATTTCAAAGATGGTAAAAATATTTGTGTAGGAGTTCTATTTTTAAATCTTTCTAAGAAATTTTGCCCAGGCAGCGGCTTTCCAGCCTGCTCCTCTAGATATTTGAACTGGCTAAGGGTTCTTCTTCTTCTCTGCGTTCGATTTTTACAACAAATTTTAATCACTCTTTGGGATATGTTTGATCTTTGCCAAGAACGTGTATGCGTTGCACATTGGTTTGGTAGGCCCCTAAACGCATAGACTTGTACATGTTTAGAAGACATGCATCTGATTTTAGTCAAACCTCCTTAGTCGCCTCCTACGACATGCGTGGCAAGCAACAATGGTTCTATTCTTTACACCCCAAATTTGGGCCCAGGTAACCACTCGGCGACCAGGGTTCTATTACATGCAAAAATTTAACCAGGGACCTACACTGAAATCAAGGATCTCTGGAGAAATATATCGATGGCTCCACAAGGGAGCGAACCAATTACATTTGGAACGAGAGGCAAACACCTAACTTCTACACCACAGAATAGTGTAGAATCGTCATTTATAGTTAATACTGTTGTATGAAAGTGAATAATGGACAGTCAATAAATATACACAAGAAACAATGTAGTTTGACGAGGATGAGAGAAAATAACTGTAATCAGAATGAGAAAACATAGATTCATGAATAAAATTAATCTGGGCACTACAGCAAAAACAATTCTTCAGTGAACAGTCATTCACAACAAACAAGGAGAAAACAAGGAGACATGGATAAAAGAACCTGAAAAAGGACAGTGGAAATAGAAATTAACTCCTTCACTCCTCTAAGCTAATATATTGGCTAATACAGTAAATAATACAATATAAATGCAATCATTAGTTTTAAAAAATTATTGAATGAAAGAGTTCAACAGTTTGAACTGAGATTCACATGCAGCCTGCCATGCCATCTTGACCGAAAGCCCTCTTATCCTGACGTTGTGAGGTACTTCCTTCCTTTCGTTCGCTTGAAATATGTCTATATATTCAATGTTGTCTCTTGTATGAACTTCACTGTCTTTTGTAGCTCACACAGAGGTCCGTGTAGTTTTCTGTCGAGTGTTGTTTCGTTAGGCCAGTGAGTTTGTCTCAGTGTATCATATTCGGGGCAGTCTTGAAGTATGTGCTCTGCAGTGTGGTGTGCCTGTCCACATGTACACATGGCTGAATTGTCAATCTTGAATTTTGTATACATGTGGCTGCGGAGTCAATTGTGTCCTGTTCTAAGGCGCAGAATGACTACTTATTCCAATCTGCTCATATTATAGTAATCGTCTTGTGTTGATATTTGTGGCTTTCTAATTGATTTAATCATCCTTTTCTTTTGGTGGTAGGTAACTGGCACATCCGGTTGCTCTCCTGCAGCACCTTCCTTGGCCAATCGGTCTGCTGTTTCATTTCCTGGTATTCCACAGTGAGAGAGTATCCACTGCAAGACGACCCTGCGCTGCTTGGACAATTTAGACAGTAGGGTCTGTAGACCTAGCAATTTTCTAGACTGGAGTGCTGATTTTGCATCAGTCAAAAATACAACAGATTGAGGATCGAGTCTGGTATTCAACAGTTTCTCAGATGCCACCTTGATTGCCTGAATTTGTGCATCATAGTTGTGACAGAATTTCCCCGTTGGTACTTTAATCGCATCTCTAGAGTTGTTTGGGTATTCTATGTACACTCCTGCTCCTCCATTCTTCACTGCATTTTCTGCTGACCCATCCGTGTATACCCGGACCCAGAGGTCATGTGGGTATTCTTCATCAAGTAAACACGTTGTGAGATAAAACAGGATTAGAGAGATAAAGAAATGAGATAGGATAACATGGATAGGAAGGCAGCAGTGATCGTGTGGTGCCAGGGCCCACAAGGGAAGCAAAGAATAGTACCACTGTGACCTACAAGGCATTTCATAAGAGGTGACTGATACAGGACCTAAGGAAGCTACCCTAGTAAATAAAAAGCATAGCAGAAATCAGATGTACTTTCCTACTTGTAGGCGCATAGCTGGCACAACTTACAATTGCTCTTAGGTTCAAATCACATACAAATCATACAGAGTGGTTAACAAGTGGTCGATATGGAGCGTTGGAAGAAGAAGAAGAAGAAAGGCAGCAGACCAGTATAAATGTAAATCTCTTGTAAAATTTCTTATACGTTAATTCCAACATAAAGAGCATACAGATAGATCGTAGTATTACCTTACCAACATAAAGAGCATACAGATAGATCGTAGTATTACCTTGCCAACATAAAGAGCATACAGATAGCTTGTAGTATTACCTTGCCAACATAAAGAGCATACAGATAGATCATAGTATTACCTTACCAACATAAAGAGCATACAGATAGCTCATAGTATTACCTTGCCAACATAAAGAGCATACAGATAGATTGTAGTATTACCTTGCCAACATAAAGAGCATACAGATAGATTGTAGTATTACCTTACCAACATAAAGAGCATACAGATAGATCGTAGTATTACCTTGCATATTTATGTTCACAGCTTGATCGGCTGCTCATGCTTGAATTAATTCCAGTATCTTCATCATCAGAGTCACTGTTTGGTTGAAACAGAAGACAATTAGGTAAAAGCACTAACAACCTGATTTCTATCAAATTATCTTTAGTAGAGAAACCCATCTTTCCTGGTATGATTCCTTCCATAATAATTTCTATACTATAAGAACTTGAAAGATCTTAAGGAGAAAGATTAACTTCATCAGGTTTCCTTATATGGCTCCATCTCTCTTGGCAGCAAAGACAAACCCCCTCCCACAAGCGTTGTCATTGTATCAGGTTTCCTTATATGGCTCCATCTCTCTTGGCAGCAAAGACAAACCCCTCCACAAGCGTTGTCATTGTATCAGGTTTCCTTATATGGCTCCATCTCTCTTGGCAGCAAAGGCAAGCCACCTAAAACAAGTGTTAAACAAAGCACAGACTTTGTAGCTCCACCGACAATTCTAGGAATCTCTGGGGGAAAATGCACATGTAAACTGAACAACTCTGTCCAGATTTGAACTCATAACCATCAGAAAGCAAAGCAAACATATTAATCACTACACCACAGTTAACCCCAATGAACTCTATTAAGAGCTTATAATGTATTAATAAATGAATGTAACAGTTGAACGGTACATACCTTTGCAATTCAAACCATGACTTGTTTTGAGATTTAGATGACTTCTGTTTAGTTTCATTGTCAAACTGCATCTGAAATTTTGTAGCAATTTCTCCTGCTTCAGCTTTTGCATGTAATTGTCTCCTCTTGATCTTGGCAGCAGTGGATGCCTTTTCATGGGCAATACCTGACATTCGAGTAGGTGGTGAATGGCTTCTGTGGATGAAGTATATAGGATTTCTTTCCAGAGAGGCAGATTGGTAATGCAACCTATGGTTTCCAGGAGGTCTGACATATTTGAAAGGAAAATAGAAACAATTTAATCTGAGTGCTTGTCTGAGATATATACAAATGGTGAAATTAACATATCAACTCTTGTTACATCAATACTGAACTTTCTCAAGATATTTCTTGCTTCTCTCAGTAAAGTTTGTTTCAGGTTTTCCCTAAGCCATCCTATTTCTTTATTGAACCATTTACCTCTCACTCCAATTCCTGCTTTGGTATTCTTTGATCATTTCTTCTCAAAGTTTACCCAACATATCTCCATCTTCTTCTTATAACAGTTGGTACTAGTGGTTGACCAGATGTTTCTCTGATTTCATCACTTCTCCTGAATTTGTCCCATTTTCTGTTCACTATTTTTTGCAGACATCTATTGTCAAATGCATTAGACTTACTTTCCATATCTTTAGTAATTTTCCAACTCTCACTGGCATATGTTTGGAATGATACAACATTTGAATTGAAAATTCCTAATTTAGTTTTAAGTTTGTTAGCTTGTACTAAAAAAACACATTAATTTCTCTACAAAATTAGATGTCATTCTCCAAATTTGGTTAAACTTTAAGAAAACTACAATTTGATTTGTACATAACAGCTGTTCAGTGAAAAAGTGAATCGTAAATTATTTCAGCAACAGAGTTTAAACAAAAAATCTTAGTCTTAAAAAGTGAATCGCAAATTATTTCAGCAACAGAGTTTAAACAAAAAATCTTAGTCTTAAAAAGTGAATTGTAAATTATTTCAGCAACAGAGTTTAAACAAAAAATCTTAGTCTTAAAAAGTGAATTGTAAATTATTTCAGCAACAGAGTTTAAACAAAAAATCTTAGTCTTAAAAAGTGAATTGTAAATTATTTCAGCAACAGAGTTTAAACAAAAAATCTTAGTCTTAAAAAGTGAATTGTAAATTATTTCAGCAACAGAGTTTAAACAAAAAATCTTAGTCTTAAAAAGTGAATTGTAAATTATTTCAGCAACAGAGTTTAAACAAAAAATCTTAGTCTTAAAAAGTGAATTGTAAATTATTTCAGCAACAGAGTTTAAACAAAAAATCTTAGTCTTGATTTCTTTTCTCTAATCTTGTTTTACCTCACAGCATCAGGATATTAAGATTTTCTTTTTTTCAATTTGGTAATTTATGTGTTCAAGTGTTTGAAATGCCTCACATCTGTTAACAAATTGTTTCTTAACTCATTCACCATTCTGAGCTGATATAGAAGCTGATATTATTTGTTAAGATAACACAAAGTCAGTATACTGTCTCCCAGTATTTGTTAAGAGATAACACAAAGTCAGTATATTGTCTCCCAGTATTTGTTTAAGATAACACAAAGTCAGTATATTGTTTCCCAGTATTTGTTTAAGATAACACAAAGTCAGTATACTGTCTCCCAGTATTTGTTAAGAGATAACACAAAGTCAGTATACTGTCTCCCAGTATTTGTTAAGAGATAACACAAAGTCAGTATACTGTCTCCCAGTATTTGTTAAGAGATAACACAAAGTCAGTATACTGTCTCCCAGTATTTGTTAAGAGATAACACAAAGTCAGTATACTGTCTCCCAGTATTTGTTAAGAGATAACACAAAGTCAGTATACTGTCTCCCAGTATTTGTTCACTTGACACAAAGTCAGTATACTGTCTCCCAGTATTTGTTCAGTTGACACAGTCAGTATACTGTCTCCCAGTATTTGTTAAGAGATAACACAAAGACAGTATACTGTCTCCCAGTATTTGTTAAGAGATGGCACAAAGTCAGTATACTGGATTATTTCATGAATGTGTGCATATATCAACAAAAATGTACAGAGTGAAAAAGATTAATGATATGAAGAACTCACCTTCTAAAGAAATCCTGATCATTAGATCTAACATATGAAGGACTTAGATTTCTCCATGTTGTTGAATGTTCCTCCCGACTTCTATCCCTACTTTTAGGTATTCTCTTATATGTGAAAGGATTGTTGTTTACATCTTCAGCTGAACTGAATGATCTGTCTAGCCTGTACTGAGAAGGATAAGCTTCAGTATAATGAATTCTTTGAGAGCTTTGTGCCAGTTTGCCATTAGAAGTATTGGATCTCAACATTGATGTTTCATTTCTGTCTGGAGAATATGAAGATGGAAAATTGGACTGAGAATACTGGATACCACCTGCTACATACTTCTTTTCTTGTCTTCTTGTGCCTTTGAAATTTTGTGGTATACCCTGACCATGAGATAATTTATTCACTGATGATGGACAGTAGTGTTCAGGTGAAGAAGTTGATCGGCCGTCATGACGAGGACTACAGCTTCTGTTGTGGGGCGAGTAACCTCTTCTATGCGGATATATCTCTCTGACTTGTTCGGGCAACTCCTCATAATCTCTAGAACTGTGCCTTTGCTTATAAAACTGCCATGATTTTGTTTGTAAAGGGTCACCATGTTGATGTTGAGATAACTTATGTGGAACTCTATCCAAACTTCTACTATGTCTAAAAGAAGGGGAGCGAGAGACAGAGTCTGAACTACCCCGAGAATTAGATCTAGGATAATCAAAATAAACTATCGGGGTCTCTTCCAGTAAGTCCTGCTTCCTTTTCCATTCATGATCAGAATCCTTCTCCTGACAACTAGTGATTATCTCCTTTACTCTGTCAGTTTGGTCCTGCCTCTGCAATGATGCTAATTTATCAAAGAGCTCTTGTCTCTCCTCTCTGATCTTGGATAAACATTCCCTTAATGCATCCATAGTTGCAATAGCTTTATCCTGATTCTGCTTAAGACTGTGTACCTCCTACGGAAAAAATATAATTAAAATGTGTTTTATTTAGATCTGACAAAAACAGGATAAAATTTGAGATTTATTGAGAATATAGTCAGTAAAAAAAGGAATCTAACAACAAAAGATTGACTTCATAGCACCGGGTTTAACTACATAGGGTTCATAGCACCGGGTTTAACTACATAGGGTTCATAGCACCGGGTTTAACTACATAGGGTTCATAGCACCGGGTTTAACTACATATGACTCATAGCACCGGGTTTAACTACATATGGCTCATAGCACCGGGTTTAACTACATATGGCTCATAGCACCGGGTTTAACTACATATGGCTCATAGCATCGGGTTTAACTACATATGGCTCATAGCACCGGGTTTAACTACATATGACTCATAGCACCGGGTTTAACTACATAGGGTTCATAGCACCGGGTTTAACTACATATGACTCATATCACCGGGTTTAACTACATATGGCTCAGTTCTTCTCTACAGAAATGGCCCTCCAGCTGCTGAGAGTATTGCACACAGCACAAACTCCGAAGCTCTTGCAAATATCCTAGGGTTTTCTGGAATAAATGCACTTGTGAACAAAGCTGCACGGTCCGGATTCAAAACTACGACCTTCAGAACACAAGGCAAGGTCTTAAGCACCTAGCCACAGAGACCGCCAATATAGTCATTTTATGAGATAAGCTGTTTGATACAGAAAATGTTGGAAAGTGAAATACAGGGAAAGAGAAGAAATCAATATCTGAGGACCATGTTTAATGTGTGGTCATTCTTTGATCTTTGAGATTTAGACATGTGCTGATCTATAGATTGCTGCCAGGAACAGAAGACAGACATAATCAGATGACTTTTTCCTAGGTTCTTGGACTGTTTCAACCAAGACTGATGACAGGGTACAGCGAAGAGATATGATCGGATGATTTTATCACTAATATTTTGACTGTTTAACCCTTAGAACCCGGGCTCTCGATATTTCGGGATTGAATGTAAGCGCTGCATATCCCAAGCTCCCGATATATCGGTCTGAGAATATTTTTGCCCAGGAACTTTGGGGAAGAGATTTTTAAGGTACATGTGGCCAGGGTTCAAAGGGTTAAAATGATGTTTACAACAGGGTACAGTGGATCGACATAATCAGATAACGTTACAATAAGTCTGTTAACTATCTAAATTGATGACGACGACAGAGTACAGTAGGCAGATTTGATCACATGACCTTACCACCAGTCTTCAGACTGTCTAATGTAATGATGAATCAAGTATATTCATACTTTATAAATTTATATGGAATATATTGCTTTATATTTTCCTTACTCTCTGACCATCTCTTCCTCTTGATCTCTCTCATAAAGAGCATATTTCAAGAAATGTTTAGTGTCAACAAATAATACCACAATATCACCATAATGATAACATAATCAGAAAGTTTTTCCCAATAGAGGAGTTTCAGAGATGGGAATCTCACTCGCTGACCAGATTGAGAGAGACGAGTGTCGATATTGGTACAGCATGAAATGAACGACATACCAAATACGCAACAATGTTGATTAATCAACATCGAACTCGACATCAGCTGGATTTGCTGAGGCAGAGATCGGATTACCTATGAACATGTCCAGAGTGCTATGATGATAGTCCTCACATAACTGATAACTGATCACTATAATAAAGTAAGTCCTTCATTAAATATATTACTGCCACTAACAATATTACAACAAATCTGAAATCTACAAAATCATTATCACATAACATGTTTTTTGCAGAAAGTTGCTCTCATTACAGTCCTCCAGAAAAAAACTCTCTTGGTTTCAAGCAAATTCTCCTACTTCCTTCAATATCATATTCAAGATTTCTTTAATGCCATTTTTATCAGTCATCTTGGTCATCCCTTGCCTCATCTTTCTGAAACCATGACCTCACTTACTATTCTCTTCAAACCACTGTAATATTTAATCCTTTCAATCCATAATTTTGTTTATCTTCGGACGCACTTATATTGAAATGTATACTGAATTAGCCTGAATACTGGGTTTGCGTCATCTTATAAAGGTACCTTAGCCTCAGAGAAGCGAATGAGTTAATATAATCTAAATATTTCAGTTTATAGGATATGATGTTATCAATCATCTCAATGGCAGTTAAATAACAGATGATCAACAGAATTTTAATGTCTACCCTGTGTTACCAGAGCCATACATGGACAATGAGCAAAGCACAGTCGCAAAAATCAACTACATGTGAAAAGCAATGCCTACGAAAAATTACCAACAACATCAGAAAAGACAGGATCACCAGCATGAGCCCAAGAATGAAAGTTGGGACAGAACCTTGCTTGAAGAATGAAGAGGTCCATTCACTTAATAATAATGCAACGAAACTCCACTGTGTACAGTTTTCTACAACACAATATAAAGAAAGAAGGCAAGAGGAAGACTACGAAAAAGATGGTTAGATGGCATAGCAGAATGCTGTAAAAAAACAAACTATCACCCAAGTCACTAAAGCAGCCCACGACAAAAACAGAAAACCACACAAAAGAAGAAGAAGAAGATGTTGCTTATGTGTTAATGTTAATCAATGTTCAAGTCATGTAGGATATTTATATTTTTTTATTTTTCTCTCCTTGATGTTCTAAAGAACGTTATGCCTCTCTTTCCTTCCCTAGATTTGATTTTATTCTGGAATAATTGTGTTTTGATCCTGATTCACAACCTAGTGCTGCCACAGGAAAAATCTACGTTCTTAGAAGTTTTACTTTTGTTTCTTTACTTGTAACTTGCCATAGTTTCTTTACTTGCAACTTGCCATAGTTTCTTTACTTATAACTTGCCATAGTTTCTTCACTTGTAACTTTCCATAGTTTCTTTACTTGTAACTTGCCATAGTTTCTTCACTTGTAACTTGCCATAGTTTCTTCACTTGTAACTTTCCATAGTTTCTTCACTTGTAACTTGCCATAGTTTCTTCACTTGTAACTTGCCATAGTTTCTTCACTTGTAACTTGCCATAGTTTCTTCACTTGTAACTTGCCATAGTTTCTTCACTTGTAACTTGCCATAGTTTCTTCACTTGTAACTTGCCATAGTTTCTTTACTTGTAACTTGCCATAGTTTCTTTACTTGTAACTTGCCATAGTTTCTTCACTTGTAACTTGCCATAGTTTCTTCACTTGTAACTTGCCATAGTTTCTTTACTTGTAACTTGCCATAGTTTCTTCATACTAACCACTCACTGAAACTCCATAACTAATATCCATCTCATTTCTTTTACACAATTTCCATATTACTAATTATTCTTCTTCTTCAGTGATCTCAGGTCATTCACTCAGTTTACTGTGGACCACAAATTAGGCAGTTAGCTTCATTTCTGCCAGGTTTCCCCAAAGCTTAGTTCTTTAGGTCGACTGGGTTTAGCTACTTGTTGCTTCTCAGCTCACCTAGGAGATTGCAGTCTTGCTAATTTTGAAGCCAAAATATATCAAATTTGTAATGTTGTCAATGTCTTTTATCAATGATGGTAATAAATCTAAATTTTCGCCCGAGTGATTACCGGGGCCCAATTTTGGGGTTGTAAAGAATAGAACCACTGTTACCTGCCACGCATGTCATAAGAGGCGACTAAGGAGGTTTGACTGAAATTGGATGCCTGTGTCCTAAACGTGTAGAAGTCTATGCATTTAGGGGCCTACCAAACCAATGTGCAACGTATACACGTTCTTGGCAAAGATCAACATATCACAAAGAGTGATTAAAATTGGTCGTAAAGAACGAACACAAAGAAGAAGAAGAATCGAAATTTTGTTATCAGTGAAGGTAATCTCAAATAATACATGTCTAAGAAAAACTTACTTCTTCAAATAATACAAGTCTAAGAATAACTTACTTCTTCAAATAATACATGTCTAAGAAAAACTTACTTCTTCAAATAATACAAGTCTAAGAATCACTTACTTCTTCAAATAATACAAGTCTAAGAATAACTTACTTCTTCAAATAATACAAGTCTAAGAATAACTTACTTCTTCAAATAATACAAGTCTAAGAATAACTTACTTCTTCAAATAATACATGTCTAAGAATAACTTACTTCTTCAAATAATACACGTCTAAGAATAACTTACTTCTTCAAATAATACATGTCTAAGAAAAACTTACTTCTTCAAATAATACACGTCTAAGAACAACTTACTTCTTCAAGATCATCATTTTTATGTTCCATGAAGATCAGTTTGGAAGAAAGTTTCGAATTTTCCACTTTCAGAGAATCAACTTCAGGTTGCATTGTGTTCAGCGAATGATCAAATAGTGCAGCAGTCTGATCAAGTTCATTCTCCAACTGCTGATTGTCAGTGTTCACCTGGTAACATTTAACATAATGACAACATTTAACATAATGACAACATATAACATAATGACAACATTTATTATAATGACAACATTAAATATATAATAATTAAACTAATTTAAAACAGATCAACATTGGATGATACTAACAGATAGAGGAAGGTTGAAGGGGATACTAAAATGAGTGTATATACAAGTTAATGCTAAGTTGGTGAAAGGCTTTGATTTAGATTAATTTTAAAAGCAGGAAAGAAAAGTTCTGAATTAGCTGAGATGTTCTGTAAGTGCTGAAATGCTTGCGGAATTGTTCCTGTTTATTGAGGATTCTGTGATTCTCTATGGCATGGAGGCAGGGTGTCCACACAGATTCTGTGAGCCTCTATGGCATGGAGGCAGGGTGTCCACACAGATCCAATTTCTGCAATGCTTTTTATTTACTAGAGTAGCTTCCTAGACCCCTACCTCAGTCACCTCTTACGACATGCCTTGTAAGTCACAGAGTTACTATTCTTTGCTCCCCTTTGAGAGCTCCTGCAACAAACGGTTGCTTTTGCTTCAGAGTTCCTGCAACAAACGGTTGCTTTTGCTTCAGAGCTCCTGCAACAAACGGTTGCTTTTGCTTCAGAGCTCCTGCAACAAACGTTGCTTTGCTTCAGAGCTCCTGCAACAAACGGTTGCTTTTGCTTGCTATGAATTTATGAGTAGTCATGGCACATAATAGGGGGCTTGTGAACAAATTAATTTTGTATCCCTTTTCCACTCTGCAGGTGTATGTACAACTTGAATTGTAATTTTCTTACTGCTCAACCAAATTGAGATAATGATATATAATTTTGTGGTTACATTAATTTGCTTTTATTACAACACTAGCAGAATGTGCAAGATTAACTCATTGTCTACTCACAAAAAAAACCATGTCTGTTATGCACTGTTTTAAAATATCACATTTATAATATTCACTATCAGAATCTCATGTATCGGAGTATGCAGATGTGAATGCTCTATTTTATGAATTTACTTATCTTAATCTACCAATAATTGTCTTATTCTACCAAAAATTATTCACATGAAGTGAATTTTGTGAGTAATTTTATTCTATTTAACTTTTTTTTTTTGGTGAGGTGTCACGTCAGAACATTGGTTACTGCCAGAACGGTTTGTCAAATGGGTTGTTACATTGTAGGAGTTAAAGAACAAGAAATGATCAGAATTTATTAAAGCAAATGTGGAGTTAATTTGACAATTTAAAAATCCTGGCGCAATCACTGGCAGAACCTGGCCAAATGTGACAAACAAATGGGCGTAGATTGTTGAACTTGGTAGCTAATGTGTTATTGTAGTACACATTGATTGCTAAAACTGGACAGAGATTTGTGGAGATCTATGATTATCACTACCAGCACTCATCGCACATGATGATGATAAAGATAATGATCAACTTATATGAACAGACAAATAAAATATTAATATGTTCTTGTAACTGCAGAAAAGTATCTGCAGACACGACAGAGATGAAATGTCTATGCAGAATGCTGGAAGTACCAAAAAGAGACCGGTTTCGAAATGAAGACATCAGGAAAGAAGGGGATACAACATCAGTACTGAACTTCATCAAGAAACAACAAATTAAATGGTTCAACCATAAAAGCAAATTACCAACAGAAAGTGCATCTCACAGAGAAATATTAAATCAGAGAGAGGGGATACAAAACAAAAGGTTGTCCACACAAAAGATAGACCGAAGAATAAAAGAATCTGTGAAAAACACTATTTATGAAATGCACACAAAAGCTGGTTCAGAAATCTCTTCTTATCCTGATGCTGTGAGGTAAAACAGAATTATAGAAAAGAAGATGCAGACAAAAAATAAAAACTTGTTTCATAAAAGGTTTTCTAAGTGTTTACAGCAAAACTTAACAATGAAAACGTTTGAAAACATAACACTATCACATTCTTACCTTTAAAATGCTTTGCTCCAAATTTCTAATTCGGTTTTTGTTTGCTTCACTTTTCTGCTTCTCATGTTCCAACACTGTCCGCAGTTCCATATTCTCTGCTTGAGCTTTGGCTAAGTGATGTCGACAGTCATCTAAAACTCCGTTGGTATGTTTGAGTTTGTCATGAATATCAAAACGGACATTGCTAAGTTTAGTTTGCAAAATATCATTTTCTGCTAAGGCACTAGCTAGAGCCTGCTTCAACTCTCTCACTTCAGATTCTGAAAGTGTATGATGGGATATCAACTGTTTCCAATGTTCCATCTTGTTAAACTCAAAACTTCCAGCCATGGTAAGATCATCACCAAATGTTTCAGGCTTCACTAAATACACAAAGCTTTTTTTATTAATGCCTTTCTCAATGTTGTGCTGGTAACTATTATTTTTATTAAGGTCAATGTTTATATTTCTTGGGGTTAAAGTTGAGCTTGAATTATTACTTCGACCATGGTAAGTAGTAACATTGTTATTTCTTGGTGATGTGACTTCAGATGTTACTGAAAGTGTTGAACTTCTTGATAAAGACCTCGTTGCTGGTGATCGTCTGCTTAGTTTTAACAGGGGACATGATATGGCTCTGCCATTACTTGTTCTAAATGATAATTTCATCTGTTCTGCATCTACCAAAGAATTGTTCTCATTCTGGTTTCTTCTTGTGATGAAAGAAGTTGTTTGTCTTCTGCTATCTACAGCACTAGGCGATCTGTTCAGCAGGTTCAAGCTCTGTGAGACACCACTCTCCTCAAGTATTTCTACTTTTTGTTTTAACATTTCTATCTCCATACACAATGCTTCCACAACTCTGGACTGAGATACTGTGTCTGTCTGATTATCTAAAATAAAATCTTCCTTTTTTCTTCTTTCTAGTTCCCATGCCTCACGTCTTGGTACTCTTCCTGCACCTCCTCTGCTAATAGGAGGTGGAGAAATATCCCTACTCTCTATCAGATGACCCACCTCACCTCTATCTAAATTCCATTCAAAATCAAGACCAGACACCCTTTTCAATTCAGTATTCATAGGCGGTCTCTCTGAAGAGAAAGTCTTCTTCGCTGATAATATATATTTCTCTGTTGGATAATCTATGCTAGTTGTACCAGTGGACAGATTCCCAGAATCAATTATATCAGATATCTCATCATCAAACTCTCTTGTACTTAAGCCCAGTTCAGTCTGCAGTAATCCTTCCCTTGGGGGATGAGCAGCTGATGCAGATAAATCCTCAGAAGATACATTTAAATGAATATATTTAGAAGCAGTTTCTGGGTCTTTTACTGTTCGTGTGGTATGGTATGGGAACGTGTATCTTAATCTTGCTGAATCTGAAAAAATATCAGCGTCTCTTTGACTGCTGCCAGAAATAGAGTTTGAGCTAACCGTTTGTTTGTGTGGAGAAAGAGATTGAACTCTGTGCAGTATAGGTGAAGCAGCTGTACTAATGGCAGACATTTGAGGCTCTTCGGTAGGAGAATGTTTACTATAATGAGATTTAACATTTGTTTGTTGTTGGAATCGAACCCTTGAACCTGAAGAAGATGGTTCAGACCTGTCTCTCTTTTTTAATATAGTTTGTTCAACTGTTTCACTGGAACCTTGAGACTGAGCTCTATGGGGTGTGATGTTACCTTGAGACTGACCTCTATGGGATGTGATGGTACTTTGAGGAACTGTCACTTGAAAATTATCTCTAGCTACACTAATTTTCACTTTCAAAGTTGGAACTTCTGACCTACTTGTAACCATTGAAGGACTGGAATCATCTTCAAGTTGATAGTGCATGTTTCCTTGAATTCTACCAAGTCTGTTACTAGGATATGTCAAACCAGTGTTGCCTTTCTCAGCTAAACTTGTCTGCTGTTTACCACCATGACTTCGGTAATGATCAATACTTGAGCTTTGAAAATCTTGTGATGATGCAGAAACCGTAGGCAACGCATCGCTTGATTTGCTTCTAGAAGCTACCATGTTATGTCTTTCAAAACTGCCACTAGCAGGACCCACAGAATTTCTGTAGGAAGACAATCCAGCCTCCAAAGATTTTGCTCTCAATGGTCGACTAGTCTTATAGCTACTAATTAGTGGAGACTTTGGTGACCCAAACTCATCTGTCAACGATACAGTTGATAAACGATCTATAGTATCTTCCCACTGTCTTAAATAATCTTTAGGTCTTTTGATTCTGATTTTAAGATTCTCCTCTCGAGGATTTTCCCAGTATCTGTGTACTGACATTCTTTGGCTATGAGGCTCTACATCAGTTTGATTTGACCCACTATAAATTGGTCTGTGAGTAATATCTGAAACTCTTTGACTGTCATTCTCTGCTGTATTGTATCTGTATGAACTACTGCTTAGTGTTGTCAGTGTATCATTTTGATCTGCAGTTATAAAATTCTTTGTGTCATGTGTGGCATGATTCGCTTCCAGAAATTCTGAGATCACAGAATCAGGCTTGTCTCTTGTAAGTGAAGAAAAATTTGCAAACTCTGACAACGTATCTGTTTCTTTTTCACTAACCATCTGTGACTCCATCTCTTTTCCTGGATTCCTGCTTGTACCCACTTCAGACACATACTCTACTGTCCTTAAATTGATATCCTGTGATATAGGCTTGTTTCCATTTGAGATATTCTGGGATAAGACGAATTGTTTTGAAGGAGAACTTTCAAATTCTGAAAAATGTGACCCTAAAGAAGGCCTGTCCAAAGAACCATCTCCAAAAACCTGGTAAGAAATTGTTTCAGTGATGATGGGTTTCCAGCTAGATGTGCTTGATCTCCTTCTACCTGGATTAAACACATCATCAAGTTGTCCTGCTTCTTGAGCTTCCATGGTGGAGACTGCAGGCACTGATCTTTGTGAGTCACTGGACAGTGGATCAGTTTGCTGCCAAGTGTGCTGCACCTAGGGATACACAAAGCACATAATTACAAGATAAGATTAAGGTAAACAAAAACATTTGCTAAGAAAAAACTCAAGCAAAATGTGATGTTTCTAGAGGTTCCTGTCTGTGTTCTACTGGTCATCAGTAGGCTACTAATTTTTACTTCTTGTCATGCTTAAAGGAGACGAAGAGCCACAGTAGTCATGCTTCAAGGAGACTAAGAGCAGCAGTAACATAGTTGCCGGTAAACTCACTTCTTAGGCTAGTGGTCCGGGTTCAATTCTATAGTGGGTATGGAATTTTTTCCAATTGTAACGGCTCTCATGTCGACCCAGCCTCAATTGGGTACCAAGAAAAGCCCTGGGAAGTAAAGGCGGTTGGCGTGATGTTAACCACATCGCCAATCGTATGTCGATGGGCAATGAATAATAAGAGCCTATCACTGTATTATCCTTGATACCTGGTGGTATAACAAGTGCTCCTTTACTTTACCGTTACTCTTTAAGAAAGACTAGCCAACCCAAATTCTCCTGGATGCACAGCAAGACACAGAGCACACTTTATAGACCATTTGTTATCTTATATTTTAATTTTATTGCAGGTTTTATCATTTTAATGTTGTATTAGTCTGTTGTTCCGCATCACATGGAGATCTAAAACCTCTGCCCTATGTGCTGCCTTTAGCACGAAAGGTACAAACTAACTAGTCTGTTGTTCCACATCACATGGAGATCTAAAACCTCTGCCCTATGTGCTGCCTTTGGCACGAAAGGAACAAACTAACTAAACTAACTAACTAGTCTGTTGTTGTGCTTGCTATATATTTACACATACTCTTTTGGTTATTGGTATTGTGTCAGCCTCATAGAAACTCCAAGCAGACCCATAGGTGCTCAGTCTCCTCCAGCAGATGTTGAAGTGTATGCATACTGATGGTTCCGGTGACAAACTGGTTAAACAGACTCCTCTCTCTGCTCCCTAGGCATCCAGTTTCACTTGTTCGACATGTAGTTCCAAACCCCTTAAACTGCTGGTTGAATTCAAAATCAATTTTAGTATCCTCATCCAACAGAAGGCTGTCAATAGACCAAAGAACATCCCCATTATCGATCTGTATCTCCCAAATGACCACTACTCTTCTCTCCTCTGCTTCTCTATGTATATTTCCTTGCTTGATCTGAGGACCAAACAATAGTCCACATACTCCACTAACACATAAATAAGTACCACTAACGACAGCCTGTAACAGTAACAGAACATTGACAGAATGTTGACAGAACATTGACTGAACATTGACAGAACATTGACAGAACATTGACAAACCATTGACAGAACATTGACAGAACTGCATCTTCTTTATGTACTAACCTTTCTCTTTAAAAGAGACAAATAAATCATTAAGGAATGTTCATCTACGGTACCATCAACAATATCAAGGGCTCTGAAAATAATATGTTACGATTGATTAACCAATGAGTGATGAGGATAACAGAAATAAATCATAACAAAATAAATAACCAAATATTATTGATTGAGTAATTTTTTAAAACTGTCATTACTGCCTGAGTGTTGCTGCTTTTAGGGGTGTGGGGAGGGTGTAGGACATGGGCAACATGAGCCTGAGGAATTTAATGGCTGTATGACTAGTGCAGTTGCCTCAAAACTGTTCAGGTTAGAGCGTTTTCTTTATGCCACTGACAGAAAAAAACCTTTGACCTTACCTGGGATCCAACCTGAGTTTCCCAAATGGGAGCCGCACTCTAATTCCTTCGTCCAGGTGCTGCTCTTTTTGTATTGAGTATAACATTTCAATAATGGAGAGGGTCTCTATTGCAAAGTTTGTGTTGCACCTTAGGATTGTTGCTGGAGCTACAGAGTTTGTGCTTTATGTAATAATCTCAACAGGTGGAGTTTTTAATGATTTTAACCAGTATTGCGTATGGTGTTCTATGTTATAATAAAGCTGCGATATCCGCATCTTTTGGCCCTGAACATCTGATTTCATCATAAGCTTTTTGCTGAGATTTTCACATGAAACTGTTTCATGATTTTAGATCTAGTCAGACATAGCTCTAATTTTTTATATGTTAAATTTTACCTGGGCACTAGCTATACAACCTATTTAAATTTTACCTGGGCACTAGCTTTACAACCTATTTAAATTTTACCTGGGCACTAGCTTTACAACCTATTTAAATTTTACCTTGGCACTAGCTTTACAACCTATTTAAATTTTACCTGGGCACTAGCTTTACAACCTATTTAAATTTTACCTGGGCACTAGCTTTACAACCTATTTAAATTTTACCTGGGCACTAGCTTTACAACCTATTTAAATTTTACCTGGGCACTAGCTTTACAACCTATTTAAATTTTACCTGGGCACTAGCTTTACAACCTATTTAAATTTTACCTGGGCACTAGCTATACAACCTATTTAAATTTTACCTGGGCACTAGCTTTACAACCTATTTGCTTCAGTTTTCAACTACCAAGTGTTCTTTTATGTGTTCAACTTCAACAGCAGGACACACATTGTTTTGTTCTCATTTGATAGGACTAGCCACTTGATATCACCAACATTGAGGTAAGGTTTCATCAAATAAAAGCCTAATTGTAAGTGAACCAAGTTCTTTTGGAGTATGAGTTGAGCACTGTACATCAATATACCAGAGATCTCAATAATATCTCTCTCTCTCTCTCTCTCTCTCTCTCTCTCATTCCCCAAATAATATATATGAGAAGCTAACAGTGAGATCATAAGTATGTTACATACACGAAAAACTAATCGAAAAAACCATATTTTCCTCTTTTCTCTAATCATGTTTTGCCTCACAGCATCAAGATAAAAATAGATTTCTAGTATAGGGTTTTATGTGCGCTTCATAAAAAGTGATTTTCATCCCCTCTGTTATATCTGTGGTCCACCTTTTGCGTAGACGGCCTTTTGCTTTGTGTCCATTGTATCATAATAACATTGCTCTTTGAGGCACACTAATTGTTGGTAATCTGCTTATGTGGTCGAACCATTTAATTTGTTGTTTCTTGATGAAGTCTAGTACTGATGTTGTACCCACTTTTTCCTGATGTCTTCATTTCTCAACCAGTCTCTTCTTATTACCCCCAGCATTGTGCGTAGACACTTCATCTCTGTCGTGACTAGTTTTCTTTTATCGTTTGATATCAACATCCAAGTTTGGCACTGATAGCATAATGTGGGGAGAAATATTGTATGGAATAATGTTCTTAAAGCGTTCACGGTGACATGTTTGCATTTCAAAATTTCTGCATTTGTTTTATTATTTGATTGCCTCTATGTTGGATTTCATTAGTTATTCTTCTATTTGCTGATAAAATTTTCTCTATGTATCTAAAGTCTTTGACTTGTTTTAATGGGCTATTGTCAATGGAGATATTGGTAATGCTTTCCTCTCTGACGAATATCATTACTTCCATTTTTTGTCAATGTTTATTCTCATGTTGTAGTCATTGCATGTTAACTGGAACCTATTAATAGCCATAGCTGTTTCTTTGTTGTTGTAGTCATTGCATGTTAACTGGAACCTATTAATGTATTGTCATAACTGTTTCTTTGTTGTTGGTGTGATTGCCTGATCATCAACAAAAGAAATTTATTTAAGAGTAAAACCATGCAATGTATGCAAAGAACTGACTTGCATCAATCCTGAATTCCTTTGACCTATCTAATGGGGTAATTTTTATTAAGGTATGATTCTCAATATGTTCAAATTACTAAACGATGTCATTTTATTATTAAGGTATCCATCCTGGAACTGTTCATCTAACTTAACAAAGTCATTTTTATTAAGGTATCCTGGAACTGTTCTTTTAACTCAATGATTTCATTTTTTTATTAAGGTATCCATCCTGGAACTGTTCATCCAACTTAGCAAAGTCATTTTTTTAATTAAAGTATCCATCCTGGAACTGTTCATCCAACTTAACAAAGTCATTTTTATTATTAAGGTATCCATCCTGGAACTGTTCATCCAACTTAGCAAAGTCATTTTTTTTATTAAAGTATCCATCCTGGAACTGTTCATCCAACTTAACAAAGTCATTTTTTTATTAAGGTATCCATCCTGGAACTGTTCATCCAACTTAACAAAGTCATTTTTTTTATTAAGGTATCCATCCTGGAACTGTTCATCCAACTTAACAAAGTCATTTTTTTTATTAAAGTATCCATCCTGGAACTGTTCATCCAACTTAACAAAGTCATTTTTTTTATTAAGGTATCCATCCTGGAACTGTTCATCCAACTTAACAAAGTCATTTTTTTATTAAGGTATCCATCCTGGAACTGTTCATCTAACTTAATGATGTCATTTTTTATTAAGGTATCCATCCTGGATCTGTTTATCGAACTTAATGATTTCATTTTTTATTAAGGATAAAATCTAGAATTTGTTAAACTTACTTAATAATGTCTTTCTTAATCAGGTATTGTTCCTGGATCTGCCTCAGCAAAGCCTCAATATATTCTGACTTGTCCTGATAAATAAAAATTATACGGACAAATTATTTACACATTTAAGCTAGAGATTTTATGCAGAATGCTGGGAGTATCAAGAAGAGGCTAGTCACGACAGAGATGAAATTTCCACACAGAATGCTGGGAGTATCAAGAAGAGACTAGTCACGACAGAGATGAAATGTCCACACAGAATGCTGGGAGTATCAAGAAGAGACTAGTCACGACAGAGATGAAATGTCCACGCAGAATGCTGGGTGTATCAAGAAGAGACTAGTCACGACAGATATGAAATTTCCACACAGAATGCTGGGAGTATCAAGAAGAGACTAGTCACGACAGAGATGAAATTTCCACACAGAATGCTGGGAGTATCAAGAAGAGACTAGTCACGACAGAGATGAAATTTCCACACAGAATGCTGGGAGTATCAAGAAGAGACTAGTCACGACAGAGATGAAATTTCCACGCAGAATGCTGGGAGTATCAAGAAGAGACTAGTCACGACAGAGATGAAATTTCCACACAGAATGCTGGGAGTATCAAGAAGAGACTAGTCACGACAGAGATGAAATTTCCACACAGAATGCTGGGAGTAACAAGAAGAGACTGGTTTAGAAATGAAGACATTAGGAAAAAAGTGGTTACAACATCAGTACTGAACTTCATCATGAAACAACAAATGGTTCGCCACATAAGCAGATTACCAACAGACAGTGCGCCTCAAAGACCAATGTTACTCTGATAGAGTGGATACAAATAAAAAGGCCATCCACGCAAAAGATGGTCATCAGAAGTAACAGATGCAGTGAAAAACACTGTTTATGAAGCACATACAAAAGCCTGTTCTAGACGTCTCTTCTTATTCTAACGTTGTGAGACAAAACAGGATTAGAGAACAGAAGAAGAAGAAGAAGAAGCAGCTAGGAATCATCAATTTAGTGTGACACACATAAACATCACTGGTAGGAATCATCAATTTAGTGTGACACACATAAACAGAAGAAGAAGAAGAAGAAGTTAGGAATCATCAATTTAGTGTGACACACATAAACAGAAGAAGAAGAAGAAGCTAGGAATCATCAATTTAGTGTGACACACATAAACAGAAGAAGAAGAAGAAGAAGCTGGGAATCATCAATTTAGTGTGACACACATAAACAGAAGAAGAAGAAGAAGCTAGGAATCATCAATTTAGTGTGACACACATAAACAGAAGAAGAAGAAGAAGCTAGGAATCATCAATTTAGTGTGACACACATAAACAGAAGAAGAAGAAGAAGAAGCTGGGAATCATCAATTTAGTGTGACACACATAAACAGAAGAAGAAGAAGAAGAAGCTAGGAATCATCAATTTAGTGTGACACACATAAACAGAAGAAGAAGAAGAAGAAGCTGGGAATCATCAATTTAGTGTGACACACATAAACATCACTGGCAAGTAACAAATGTCTGTGCAAGAACTTTACTTTTGATTGACATCATGAACTTCTAGAATTATCAATAAAATCTTCTTCTTCTTCTTCAGCGATCTCTGGTCATGCGCTTAATTTACTGTGGACCACAAACTGGGCAGACAGCTTCAGGTCTGTCAGGTTTCCCAAAGCTTAGTTTTCAGGTCGACTGGGTGTGGCCACATGTTGCTTCTCAGCTCACACCGAAGAGGACAGTCTTGCAGGATATGCTCTGGTGTCTGTTCTGCCTGCTGACACTGGCAGAGAGCTGTTTGACTTATTTCTAGTCTGTATAAGTGTTTGTTGAGTCTGCAGTGTCCGGTGCGTAGTCGAAATATAATGACCTGGTCTGTTCTGCTTAGGTCTTTGAGGGAGTCTTTCCATAATCATATCCAGTGTTTGTCTTCCAGTCTACTGCAGATTTTCTCTGTATGAGGGTTTTGACCTCTTGAAAAGACAAGGGTTGGTAAATTTGCTCTTTGGCACTGCCCTCCTTAGCTAAGACATCAGCACTTTCATTGCCTGCAATGCCACAGTGAGATGGAATCCACTGCAAGTGAATTTCTGCCTTTTCTGAAAGCTGAGCAAGTTCTCTTTGTAGTTTTGTACTGTGCTGTCAGTGGATTTAGCCTCCAGGGCTTGTATAGCTGACAATGAGTCTGTAAGAAATACCATCTTGCTTGCAGCTGCTTGCAGCTTATTCATGTGCTGTGCTGCCATCAGAAGGGCTATGAGTTCTGCTTTGTAGTTGGAACATATTCTTCCAGTAGGAGCGCTAGAGACACAGTGGTAGCATCTGGGTGCCTAATGTACACTCCTGCTCCACCATTCATGGTTGCCTCCATTGCCGATCCATCTGTTAAATTCTTATCCAGCTGTCTTCTGGAAACATGTAATTGAGATGTTCCATTGTAATTGCTTTTTTCACTAGATTAGGCTCCGCATCTTTGCTTAATAATTTAGGGATGGAGGTTGAGAAGTTTAGTGGCACTGAGTCTGGTTCCCAGTGATCAAAAGCAATTCTTCAGGTATGGAATTATGATTTAGTAGTTCCAAGTATGACTTTCCTATTTCTTTTGCTTTGTGGTTTAGACTTGTGCGCTTTAGTCTGTTCTTTGTTCTAGCCGCCATTTTTCCATGCAGTGGATGGTGAGGCATTCTTTTGATCCTTTCAGTCTGTAGAATAACTTTTCTCCTTCTTCTGTCTTCCAAGGGCTGGATGTTGGCTGCCTTTTCCATTTCTACAATTGGTGTAGATTTCATGGCTCCCAAAATAGTACGCAGACACCTGTTTTGTGTTTTTCCAGTATCGATTTGTTTGAATGGGCTGCTGATATCCATGTCGATGATGCATATTCGAGGGTCGGTCTAACTACACCAGTGTACACCTGACTCAGGATTCGAATATCAGCTCCCAGGTAGTTCCAGCCAGCTTCCGCATCACACTTTGTTTCCTCATAGCCTTTCTGTTTGTTTCCATTATGTGATGTTTCCATGTCAGACGACTGTCAAGCTTAACTCCCAAAAAGGTTGGAGTATGGGAATGGGAACGATATCATCGTTAAATTTCAGTCTGAAGTGTTCTTCCTTTGTTGACAATGAGAAAAGCGTTGCTATAGTTTTGCTCCCGTTTATTTCTAGACCCCATTTACTTGCCCACATTATGACGCTGTTCAGGCTGGCCTGGAGTTTAAAGATGGCAGGACCCAGAAACTCGGAGGTGTACCACACAGCTAGATCATCAGCATGGAGAGAGTGTGATACATGTCTGGGCAGAGTTTGTGGCAGATCATTAATATATACCAGGAAAAGCAATGGGGACAGTACGCTTCCCTGTGGGACTCCTGCTCTTAATTTGAATCTGGGACTGTGCACTCCATCCAATTTTACAGATGCTTGTCTATGGGTAAGAAAGTCTTTTATCCAATAGTACATTCTACCCCGTATTCCACTGCGTAAGAGCTTGAGTAGCAAACCATCTTTCCAGACTTTGTCGAAGGCCTTAGACATGTCGAAGAACACAGTGAGGGTTTTCTTCTTTTCTTGGAAGCCATTTTCTATGTCCTGTGCGAGGTATGCCACTTGGTCATCAGTGCTTCTATGCTGCCTGTAGCCTGTCTGGGCTGGATCCAGTTTATGGTTGGATTCTAAAAACCACTGGAGTCTAGTGGTTATCACTCTCTCCAGCAGTTTTGCAGTGCAACTTAGCAAACTTATAGGTCTGTAGCTCTGCGGATCCTTTTGTCTTTTCCACTTTTGAAAATTGGGTGGATTGTGGCATTTTTCCAGATGTCTGGGACTCTTCCCTGTCTCCAACTATTGTTAAAAATCTGGAGTAGAAGACTCTGTGCTATTGGGCCTATTTGTTTGAGCATGTCGTTTGATATTCCATCTGGTCTCCGGGCCTTTTTACGATTGAGCTTTTTCAGTGCTCTCTGCAGCTCAGTTAGTGTGATGTCTACCTCCATACAGGGTTCACTTGTTGCTTTTTGAATGTAGCATTTATCTCACTTCTGACTTCTTTCCCTTGCTCCTGACTTATTGAGCATGAGCTTTCTTGCTTGTAACACTGGGCCATCAGGGTGGCTGCTCGCTTTCCTGTGAGAAGTTGTTCTCCTTGCTGGAGAACTGTTTTCCTCTAGATGGGTTGTCATCGTTCAGGGCTTTGTAAGTCTCCACAACTTTTGAGTATCTTTTTCCATGTTCAAAGAGGCTGTCTTTTCTTTCCAGGATTTTCTACACTGCTGGTTTCTTTCTCTAACATAAAGGGCCCTTGCTCTATTGTGTTGCATTACATTTGGTCCGTTGGTGCGAGTTCCATTGTATTTCTGGCACTGCAAAGCGAGCTATGGAGAACTTCCATCTCTGGTGTCCAATATGGCTTGTAGTTTTTCTCCTCCCTCTGGGTATAGCCTTTTTGCAGCATCTAAAATGGCTTTATTGAATGAACGTGCATCTCTGTCCACTTTTCCTGATTGATTAATTTCTTTACAGTACTTGTCTGCTAGTTCTTGGAATAGCTTCCAGTCTGCCTTTTGTAATTCCAACTAAGGGCAGAGTTTGTAAGTTCCTCCTTGTTAATGTTATTTATGAGGAGTTTCGCTGGTCTATGGTCACTACCTCCAATCTGGTCGCAGACTTGCCTTTCGGTTATCCTGTGAATGTCGTCTGTAGCAAAGCCAGATCTGGGGTGCTTGTTGTGCGCCACCGTCGTGAGTAACATGTGTGAGGATCATCTGGGTGGTTGAGAATGGTGAGACTGTTGGTGATCAGCCATTCTTCAAGGCTTTCACCTCGAGGATCTAGCGTGTCATAGCCCCAGCTTGGTTTGTGGCTGTTGAAGTCTCCTACTATAAGCAAGTTGTCATCTTGAACTTTGATAGCTTCCAGCTCAGTTTGAATGGAGGGCGGTGAGTATATATTGTATAGTGTCATCTTAGTGTTGTTGATAAGGAGTTGAACAACTATGAATTCTGTGCTCATCTGATTGGACCTGTGAAGTTCAACTGCCGGTATGGAATTACGAACTAGTGTTACTACTCCACCCTTATGTCTATTTTCTCTATCCTGACGGAAGGTTTCAAATCCTCTAATGCTGAATCTATTTCCCGGATTAAGGTGTGTCTCTTGGATACAGCAGATGTCAATCTTTTCTGCTCGCAGACGTTCCTCTAGCTCTCGTTTTTTTGTTGGTTACCCCTTCTGCATTCCATTGCATAATTGTGAGGGGTGAAAGTTTGTCTTTGCTGCCAGTAGTAATACCCTGTCCTCCCCTGGCTTTGCAAGAATCAACAAGGCCGCCAGTAGCTAAGGGTGGACCCCTTCGAGGCAGGGGGTTCGGTCCCACCACCACCTGGCTGTTTCCCATGGTGGTGGCACCACAGTTATATAAATATTTGCGCATGGCCATTTGAGTTGTTCATATGTGTCGATTCCTCCCCGCCAATAATGGCTGACACATTCCGTTTCTGAGGACATCTTTTTTGAGGTTGTTCTCTAGACAGTTGCAGTCCCTGCTGACGAGATCTGTCTTCCCGGGTTTGTCTGGAGTCGTCCTACTCTAGATGACTTCAGCCTTCTGTTGCCGGGCTCACCAACCCAGGCTTTTTGCAGGGTGTGCTCCCTGGACACTGTAGTTTAATCCCTTATGCTAAGGGAAAGTGTCATAGAAGTAGAAGACAAGACAAGAAAAAGGATGTCCTCCTCAAGAGAGAGAGAGAGGACATGTGCTATTTGTCCCATAGCTGGGGATGGGTTGGTTGCAGCCAGAGCATTTACCACTCGCCGGTGGGTTCTGCACTGTCACCTTATGAGGCCCCATCCTGCTCCCCGCCTTTGGTCTGGCCTTTCACCTTCAGTCTGTTCGGCTTGGTTAGACCTGCCAGGAGTTAGACTCCCGCCGACATAGCCTGAAGGATCCTAAAGGCACACAAACCCTCCAACCACGATAAGGTAGGCTTATATGGAGGGATCAATAAAATAACAATACAAGAAAATGTAAACTTCAGTTGCACAGAAACTGGCAGAAAGAAAGAGCAGTCAAATGGTATAACAATAAACAAACAACAAATTATTCTGAAACAAAACAAAAAAATATGTAAAATCTTAAACTTAAAAATACAAATAAAGTGATCAAAGAGAAGTTATCAGGTCATACTAGTGTTAGTGGTGAATCTACAACCAGACTGCTAGAATTCCAAGTCAAATGTGTTGTGGCTAGACAAGAACATTATGCTGGTAGCCAGTGAAGAATAGTAAACCAACACAGAACCGGAGTCGCACACACTGAGAGATATACTAAGGGGAGATCGGAGCACTTATGGACTAATTGGTTCGATGTGCAGTGATGATGATCTGACAACTAAACTAAAACAAATGTTAGTAAAACATATTCTGATAAGGGTAACCTTTCCTTTCACATTTAGCAGATCAAGAAATACAAGATATATTTTTGTTAGATAACTAAATGAGAATGTACTTCACCTCTGACTTGTGTACACAATGATGTGTTACTTTGTCCAGTAATCTGATGAACCAGTCGTTGCTGCATAAGCTGTTCAAAGGAGAGAGGGAGATTGAGAAAATGAGCACTAGTTCTGTATGTAGTAAAGTGGTTTACCAGTGATTGCATGCCAGCTTAATGCTGTCAATGTCTAGCATGGACACTATCTAATTTGCAAGCATGGGCACCCATGTTACCTTAATGGGGTACATACATTAAGGCAATGGGGTGGGGGGGGCATATGTTAAGGCAAACAGGGGGACATATGTTAAGGCAAAGAGGAGAGCATATGTTAAGGCAAGGAGGGGCTAGCCACGAGTGGGGATGGGGGGGGGCCACAACCGTTTGGTAACATAGCAACCTCTGATCTCTCTCTTGAATGGTTATTTAGAACAGAGAAATATGCTGACGCGACCAAGCCAGTGAACAGTTAAACAGTGTAATTGCGTTAAGAATTATTCCGGGTGCGTAAATACGAAGTGAAATATAAAAATAATAGAAAATAATTAAAATAATTAACTAACCATTATAGGATAGTTTAAGGTAATCGCCCGTTCCATCAATATACATCTTTGTGCAACAATGTTCATTCTAGTAAAGGGGGGGATGCATAGGACTAGGTATTGAGGTAGAGAAAAAAGCACAAGATCGAACTGAGTTGACATTTTTGTCTCTGACTTATGTACGCTTGGGTCGAGACAAGGAGTGATGTTGAATGACGTTCTGATGCCCATTATTGCATACCTTGATGAATGTCTGTATGATTGTTCTATAGATTATTGCATACCTTGATGAATGTCTGTATGATTGTTCTATAGATTATTGCATACCTTGATGAATGTCTGTATGATTGTTCTATAGATTATTGCATACCTTGATGAATGTCTGTATGATTGTTCTATAGATTATTGCATACCTTGATGAATGTCTGTATGATTGTTCTATAGATTATTGCATACCTTGATGAATGTCTGTATGATTGTTCTATAGATTATTGCATACCTTGATGAATGTCTGTATGATTGTTCTATAGATTATTGCATACCTTGATGAATGTCTGTATGATTGTTCTATAGATTATTGCATACCTTGATGAATGTCTGTATGATTGTTCTATAGATTATTGCATACCTTGATGAATGTCTGTATGATTGTTCTATAGATTATTGCATACCTTGATGAATGTATGTATGATTGTTCTATAGATTATTGCATACCTTGATGAATGTCTGTATGATTGTTCTATAGATTATTGCATACCTTGATAATGTCTGTATGATTGTTCTATAGATCATGGATTATCTCTCAAATGAAAATGATCTAGAGGAAAATGATTTACCCAATTTTTCAATTTGGTTCCGTCACTGTTGGCAGAAATTGTACACCATCTGTTGAGAATGTTGCAAATAGTAGGAGCTCTGTAGCTCCAACAACAATCCTAGTGATCTCATAAAAAAATTGCAAATGTGACTCGGTCCAGATTCGAACTTACAACTTTCAGAATGACAGGCAAACATCTTTACCACTTCACCATAGACACGCCATATTGCTATTATTTTCTCTGTAATATTTAGTAAAACTTTGTGCCAAATCTATTTTTGTATATATCCCACAATTCCTCATTTATTATTATCAAATATTTATTACATCAGGAAACTTACTTGAAAGCTATGGTGTCTCCGGGATCAAAGGTTGCACCTAGTTCTTCCTGGCACCATTCTAATAGATTCTTTTTACCCACTCCTATGCTTCTGTGTTGAACATTTTGACCTGTAGAATGTGTGCGCTGTTAAATTATATGTGGATGTTCAGTATCAATCTTTAAAATAATAAAACTGATGATCTGCATATGCGTGGCGACAGCTTCAAGCAAACTTAATCTGAATTATAATATCCATCAGCATATTCTCGTAAATTGGAATAAAGAGCTGTAAGGACAGGTTTTTTAGCGGGACAGTGGGTGTCGAATGGTTACTATGTTTGTCTTTCTGCTCAGCACTTCCATGTTTTGTGTATCCCAACTTTCTGCAATATGTAATGTTTACCTTGTCTCTTGTTGACTTTGTTTCCTTTCATGATGTTTACTTCTACAGTATCATTTGTCCTTATTGTCTTCATCAAAATCCAAACTACTTTATTCGGGTTTTCCTGGTGCAAACTTCCTATTTACAACCTCTCGATGTGCTCCGAAACAAAACTTATGTTGAGAAGAAGATAAAAACGATGACCTGCACACTCTTGCCGGCATCTTCGGACAAGAAGCCTTAATTCATCCGTTCTCGACACAAAACCAAGCGTAATTTAATAGATGGAAACAGAGTGCTTAAAATTTTTTTATGTAAATCTCATTATTTTTGTATATTTTACATTATGTCTCTCTTGTACATAATCTCTCTCTGACTCTCTCTATTATCTCTCTCTCTTGTACACAATTTCCCTCTGACTCTCTCCATTATCTCTCTCTTGTACACAATTTCTCTCTGACTCTCCATTATTTCTCTCTTGTACACAATTTCTCTCTGACTCTCTCCATTATCTCTCTCTTGTACACAATCTCTCTCTGACTCTCTCCATTATCTCTCTCTTGTACACAATTTCTCTCTGACTCTCTCCATTATTTCTCTCTTGTACACAATTTCTCTCTGACTCTCTCATTATTTCTCTCTTGTACAAATTCCTCGACTCTCTCCATTATCTCTCTCTTGTACACAATTCTCTCTGACTCTCCCCCATTATCTCTGTACACAATCTCTCTGACTCTCCATTATCTCTTTAGCACAATTTCTCTCTGACCTCTCTCCATTATCTCTCTCTTGTACACAATTTCTTCTGACTCTCTCCATTATCTCTCTCTGTACACAATTTCCTCTGACTTCCATTCTCTCTCTTGACACAATTTTTCTCTGACTCTCTCCATTATCCTCTCTTGTACACAATTTCTCTCACTCTCTCCTCACATTATCTCTCGAACTACCTCTTATCTCTTTCATTTCCTATGCACAAACGAGGAGGAGAGATACAGACATACTACAAGGCCTCATGATTGACTCATAAACAATAGCATGTCAGGTTCCTGGATGAGTAGGTGGGGATGACCAAGATGATTAGCAGAATGAATTTGAGAAACCTTGAACATGAATGAGGAGGTGGAAGATACTGAGATTGACAGTCTTTGACAGGCTGTCATGACAGTGACATTTGAAAGACATACTACATACATAATATCTCTCAGGAGGACATACACATACATAATATCTCACAGGAGGACATACTGCATACATAATATCTCACAGAGAGGACATACTACATACATAATATCTCTCAGAGAGGACATACTACATACATAATATCTCTGGAGGACATACTACATACATAATATCCCCAGAGAGGACATACTACATACATCCAAAATATACATACATATCCAGAGAGTGACATACTACATACATAATATCTCCAGAGAGGACATACTACATACATAATATCTCACAGGAGGACATACTACATACATAATATCTTCAGGAGGACATACTACATACATAATATCTCTCAGAGAGGACCATAATCTGACCATACATAATATCTCTCAGAGAGGACATACTTCATACATAATATCTCACAGAGAGGACATACTACATACATAATATCTCTCAGAGAGGACATACTACATACATAATATCTCACAGAGAGGACATAATACATACATAATATCTCACAGAGAGGACATACTACATACATAATATCTCACAGAGAGGACATACTACATACATAATATCTCACAGAGGGACATACTACATACATAATATCTCACAGAGAGGACATAATACATACATAATATCTCACAGAGAGGACATACTACATACATAATATCTCCAGAGAGACACTACTACATAAAGCAATAATATCTCAGAGAGGACATACTGCATACTATAAACTCATCTCTCAGAGGACATACTACATACATAATATCTCACAGAGAGGACATACTACATACATAATATCTCTCAGAGAGGACATACTACATACATAATATCTCTCAGAGAGGACCTACTACATACATAATATCTCACAGAGAGGACATACTACATACATAATATCTCACAGAGGACATACTACATACATAATATCTCACAGAGAGGACATACTACATACATAATATCTCACAGAGGACATACTACATACATAATATCTCCCCAGAGAGGACATACTACATACATAATATCTCAGGAGACATTCATCATAATATCCAGGACATACTACAATAATCATTCCAGAGAGACTTCATATACTCTAAGGAGGACACTCATACTAATATCTCCAGAGAGGACATACTCATACATAATATCTCACAGAGAGAGGACATACTACATACATAATATCTCACAGAGAGGACATACTACATATAATATCTCTCAGAGAGGACATACTACATACATAATATCTCTCAGAGAGGACATACTAATACATAATCTCACAGAGAGACATTACTGCATAATAATATCTCAGAGAGGACATACTACATACATAATATCTCTCAGAGAGGACATACTACATACATAATATCTCAGAGAGGACATACTACATACATAATATCTCACAGAGAAGACATACTACATACATAATATCTCACAGAGAGGACATACTACATACATAATATCTCAGAGAGGACATACTGCATACATAATATCTCTAGAGAGGACTACTACACATAATATCTCACACAGAGGACATACTACATACATAATATCTCACAGAGAGGACATACTACATACATAATATCTCACAGGGAGGACATACTACATACATAATATCTCACAGAGAGGACATACTACATACATCAATATCTCACAGAGAGGACATACTATATCATAATATCTCACAGAGAGGACATACTACATACATAATATCTCACAGAAGGACATACTCATACATAATATCTCACAGAGAGGACATCAATACATAAATCTCTCAGGAGGACATACTACATACATAATATCTCACAGAGAGGACATACTACATACATAATATCTCACAGAGAGGACATATACTACATACATAATATCTCTCAGAGAGGACATACTACATACATAATATTCTACAGAGAGGACATACTACATACATAATATCTACAGAGAGGACATACTACATACATAATATCTCCAGAGAGGACATACTACATCATAATATCTCTCAGAGAGGACATACTACATACATAATATCTCTCACAGAGAGGACATACTACATACATAATATCTCACCGAGAGGACATACTACATACATAATATCTCACAGAGAGGACATACTACATCATAATACTCTCAGGAGGACATACTACATACATAATATCTCAGAGAGGACATACTACATACATAATATCTCACAGAGAGGACATACTACATACATAAAATCTCTCAGAGAGGACATACTACATACATAATATCTCACAGAGAGGACATACTACATACATAATATCTCACAGAGGACATACTACATACATAATATCTCTCAGAGGACATACTACATCATAATATCTCTCAGAGAGGACATACTACATACATAATATCTCTAGAGAGGACATACTACATACATAATATCTCACAGAGAGGACATACTACATACATAATATCTCACAGAGAGGACATACTACATACATAATATCTCAGAGAGGACATACTACATACATAATATCTCCCAGAGAGGACATACTACATACATAATATCTCTCAGAGAGGACATACTACATACATAATATCTCTCAGAGGACATACTACATACATAATATCTCGAGAGGACATACTACATACATATATCTCTCAGAGAGGACATACTACATACAAATATCTCCTCAGAGAGGACATACTACATACATAATATCTCCAGAGAGGACATACTACATACATAATATCTCCAGAGAGACATACTACATACAATATCTCTCCAGGAGGACATACTACATACATAATATCTCACAGAGAGGACATACTACATACATAATATCTCTCAGAGAGGACATACTACATACATAATATCTCCAGGAGGACATACTACATACATAATATCTCAGAGAGGACATACTACATACATAATATCTCAGAGAGGACATACTCATACATAATATCTCCAGAGAGGACATACTCATACATACATTCTCAGAGAGGACATACTACATACATAATATCTCCAGAGACATACTACATACACAATATCTCTCAGAGAGGACATACTACATACATAATATCCTCACAGAGAGGACATACTACATACATAATATCTCACAGAGAGGACATACTACATACATAATATCTCAGAGAGGACATATACACATACATAATATCTCACAGAGAGGACATACTACATACATAATATCTCGAGAGGACATATCTACCAATCTCACAGAGAGGACATACTACATACATAATATCTCACAGAGAGGACATACTACATACATAATATCTCACAGAGAGGACATACAACATACATAATATCTCACAGAGAGGACATACTACATACATAATATCTCTCAGAGAGGACATACTACATACATAATATCTCACAGAGAGGACATACTACATACATAATATCTCACAGAGAGGACATACTACATACATAATATCTCACAGAGAGACATACTACATACATAATATCTCTCGGAGGACATACTACATACATAATATCCTCACAGAGAGGACATACTACATACATAATATCTCACAGAGAAGACATACTACATACATAATATCTCACAGAGAGGACATACTACATACATAATATCTCACAGAGAGGACATACTACATACATAATATCTCTCAGAGAGGACATACTACATACATAATATCTCACAGGGAGGACATACTACATACATAATATCTCACAGAGAGGACATACTTCATACATAATATCTCACAGAGAGGACATACTACATACATAATATCTCACAGAGAGGACATACTACATACATAATATCTCACAGAGAGGACATACTACATACATAATATCTCACAGAGAGGACATACTACATACATAATTCTCAGGAGGACATACTACATACATAATATCTCCAGGAGGACATACTACATACATAATATCTCTCAAGAGGACATACAATACATAATATCACAGAGACATACTCTATATCTCACAGAGAGGACATACTACATACATAATATCTCCAGGAGGACATACTACATACATAATATCTCCAGAGAGGACATACTACATACATAATATCCTCAGAGAGACATCACTACATACATAATATCTCACAAGAGGACATACTACATACATAATATCTCACAGAGAGGACATACTACATCATAATATCTCTCAGGAGGACATACTACATGACATATATATCTCCGAGAGGACATACTACATACATAATATCTCACAGAGAGGACATACTACATACATAATATCTCCAGAGAGGACATACTACATACATAACATCTCACAGGAGGACATACTACATACATAATATCTTCTCGGAGGACATACTACATACATAATATCTCACAGAGGACATACTACATACATAATATCTCACAGAGAGGACATACTACATACATAATATCTCACAGAGAGGACATACTACATACATAATATCTCTCAGAGAGGACATACTCATATAATATAGAGACTCTACAGCAACCAGGACATACTACATACATATATCTCACAGAGAGGACTATACTACATACATAATATCTCACAGAGAGACATACTACATACATAATATCTCACAGAGAGACATACTCACATACATAATTATCTCTCAGAGAGGACATACTACATACATAATATCTCTCAGAGGACATACTACATACATAATATCTCACAGAGAGGACATACTACATACATAATATCTCACAGAGAGGACATACTACATACATAATATCTCCAGAGAGGACATTACATACATAATATCTCTCAGAGAGACATACTACATACATAATATCTCACAGAGAGGACATACTGCATACATAATATCTCACAGAGAGGACATACTACATACATAATATCTCACAGAGAGGACATACTACATACATAATATCTCTCAGAGAGGACATACTGCATACATAATATCTCTCAGGGAGGACATACTACATACATAATATCTCACAGAGAGGACATACTACATACATAATATCTCACAGAGAGGACATACTACATACATAATATCTCACAGAGAGGACATACTACATACATAAATATCTCCAGAGGACATACTACATACATAATATCCTCAGGAGGACATACTACATACATAATATCTCACAGAGAGGACATACTACATACATAATATCTCACAGAGAGGACATACTACATACATAATATCTCACAGAGAGGACATACTACATACATAATATCTCCAGAGAGGACATACTACATACATAATATCTCACAGAGAGGACATACTACATACATAATATCTCACAGAGAAGACATACTACATACATAATATCTCACAGAGAGGACATACTACATACATAATATCTCTCAGAGAGGACATACTACATACATAATATCTCACAGAGAGGACATACTACATACATAATATCTCAGAGAGGACATACTACATACATAATATCTCACAGAGAGGACATACTACATACATAATATCTCACAGAGAGGACATACTACATACATAATATCTCTCAGAGAGGACATACTACATATACATACATATCATATCTCAGGAGGACATACTACATACATAATATCTCACAGAGAGGACATACTACATACAATATCTCACAGAGAGGACATACTCATACATAATATCTCACAGAGAGGACATACTACATACCATCAATATCTCCAGAGAGGACATACTACATACATAATATCTCTCAGAGAGGACATACTACAACAAATATCTCACAGAGAGGACATACTACTATACATAATATCTCACAGAGAGGACATACTACATACATAATATCTCAGAGAGGACATACTACATACATAATATCTCACAGAGAGGACATACTACATACATAATATCTCACAGAGAGGACATACTTCATACATAATATCTCACAGAGAGGACATACTACATACATAATATCTCACAGAGAGGACATACTACATACATAATATCTCACAGAGAGGACATACTACATACATAATATCTCACAGAGAGGACATACTACATACATAATATCTCTAGGAGAGGACATACTGCATACATAATATCTCTCAGGAGGACATACTACATACATAATATCTCCAGGAGGACATACTACATACATAATATCTCTCAGGAGGACATACTACATACATATATCTCACAGAGAGGACATACTACATACATAATATCTCACAGAGAGGACATACTACATACATAATATCTCACAGAGAGGACATACTACATACATAATATCTCACAGGAGAGACATACTACATACATAATATCTCACAGAGAGGACATACTACATACACAATATCTCTCAGAGAGGACATACTATATACATAATATCTCACAGAGAGGACATACTACATACATAATATCTCACAGAGAGGACATACTACATACATAATATCTCACAGAGAGGACATACTACATACATAATATCTCACAGAGAGGACATACTACATACATAATATCTCTCAGGAGGACATACTAATACATAATATCTCACAGAGAGGACATACTACATACATAATATCTCAGAGAGGACATACTACATACATAATATCTCACAGAGAGGACATACTACATACATAATATCTCTCAGGGAGGACATACTACATACATAATATCTCTCAGGGAGGACATACTACATACATAATATCTCACAGAGAGGACATACATAACATCAAATATCTCCAGAAGTGACTATAATACCCATCATAATATCTCACAGAGAGGACATACTACATACATAATATCTCTCAGGGAGGACATACTACATACATAATATCTCTCAGGAGACATACTACATACATAATATCTCACAGAGAGGGACATACTACATACATAATATCTCACAGAGAGGACTACAATACATAATATCTCTCAGGGAGGACATACTACATACATAATATCTCTCAGGGAGGACATACTACATACATAATATCTCCAGAGAGGACATACTACATACATAATATCTCACAGAGAGGACATACTACATACATAATATCTCCCAGAGAGGACATACTACATACATAATATCTCTCAGAGAGGACATACTACATACATAATATCTCACAGAGGACATACTACATACATAATATCTCACAGAGGACATACTACATACATAATATCTCACAGAGGACATACTACATACATAATCTCCAGAGAGGACATACTACATACATATCTCTCAGGGGACATACTACATACATAATATCTCACAGAGAGGACATACTGCATACATACATCTCTCAGAAGACATACTACATACATAATATCCCTGCAGAGGACATACTACATACATAATATCTCTCAGGGAGGACATACTACATACATAATATCTCTCAGAGAGGACATACTACTATACATAATATCTCAAGAGAGGACATACTAATGACAATATCCAGAGAGACATACTACATAGCATAATATCTCTCAGGAGGACATCTAGCATACATAATATCTCACAGAGAGGACATACTACATACATAATATCTCAGAGAGGACATACTACATACATAATATCTCCAGAGAGGACATACTACATACATAATATCTCTCAAGAGAGGACATACTACATAAATATCCACAGAGAGGACATACTACATACATAATATCTCACAGAGAGGTACATAAACTAAAGGCACATACTATAAATATCTCTCCAGAGAGGACATACTACATACATAATATCTCACAGAGGACATACTATACACTAATATCTCCAGAGGACATACTGTATACATAATATCTCAGAGAGGACATACATCACAACATTCAAATCTCACTTTAGATGCATAATATCCTAGACATACACATAATATCTCTCAGAGCTCATACATAATATCTCACAGAGAGGACACTACATACATATTTCAGAGAGGACATACTGCATACATAATATCTTCAGGAGGACATACTACATACATAATATCTCACAGGAGTGACATACATTGTATAGAGAATATCCTCCACTAGAGAGAGACATACTATCATAATATCTCTACAGAGAGGACATACTACTACATATATCTCAGAGGGACATACTACATACATAATATCTCTCAGAGAGGACATACTACATACATAATATCTCCACGAGAGGACACACTACATACAAATATCTCACAGAGAGGACATACTACATACATAATATCTCACAGAGGACATACTACATACATAATATCTCTCAGAGAGACATACTACCAACATATCATATTCTCACAGAGAGGACACATCCACATGACACATAATATCTCACGAGAGGACATACTCCATGCTAATATTCCTCAGAGAGGACATACTTACATACATATATCACAGAGAGACATACTACAACATACATATCTCTCAGAGAGGACACTACACATACATAACATCTCTCCAGGAGGACATATTTACATAATAATATCTCTCAGGGAGGACATACTACATACATAATATCTCACAGAGAGGACATACTACATACATAATATCTCTGCAGAGAGACATACTACATACATAATATCTCACAGAGAGGACATACTACATACATAATATCTCTCAGAGAGGACATACTCATACATAATATCTCTCAGAGAGACATACTACATACATAATATCTCTCAGAGAGGACATACTACACACATAATATCTCACAGAGAGGACATACTACATACATAATACTCTCAGGAGGACATACTCACATACTAATATCTCTCAGAGAGGACCTATACTACATACATAATTCTCCAGAGAGGACATACTGCATACATAATATCTCTCAGGGAGGACATACTACATACATAATATCTCACAGAGGACATACTACATACATAATATCTCACAGAGAGGACATACTTATATACATAATATCTCACAGAGAGGAAATACTACATACATAATATCTCTCAGAGAGGACATACTACATACATAATATCTCACAGAGAGGACATACTACATACATAATATCTCTCAGAGAAGCATACTACATACATAATATCTCACAGAGAGGACATACTACAAACATAATATCTCACAGAGAGGACATACTACATACATAATATCTCTCAGAGAGGACATACTACATACATAATATCTCTCACAGAGGACATACTGCATACATAATATCTCACAGAGAGGACATACTGCATACATAATATCTCTCAGAGAGGACATACTAATACATAATATCTCACAGAGAGGACATACTACATACATAATATCTCACAGAGAGGACATACTACATACATAATATCTCACAGAGAGGACATACTACATACATAATATCTCTCACAGAGGACATACTGCATACATAATATCTCACAGAGGACATACTGCATACATAATATCTCTCAGAGAGGACATACTACATACATAATATCTCACATAGAGGACATACTGCATACATAATATCTCTCAGAAGGACATACTACACATAATATCTCTCAGAGAGACATACTACATACATAATATCTCACAGAGAGGACATACTACATACATAATATCTCACAGAGAGGACATACTACATACATAATATCTCTCAGAGAGGACATACTACATACATAATATCTCACAGAGAGGACATACTACATACATAATATCTCTCAGAGAGGACATACTGCATACATAATATCTCTCAGAGAGGACATACTACATACATAATATCTCTCAGAGAGGACATACTACATACATAATATCTCTCAGAGAGGACATATGATACATAATATCTCTCAGAGAGGACATACTGCATACATAATATCTCACAGAGAGGACATACTAATACATATCTCACAGAGAGGACATACTACATACATAATATCTCTCAGAGAGGACATACTACATACATAAAATCTCACAGAGAGGACATACTACATACATAATATCTCACAGAGAAGACATACTACATACATAATATCTCTCAGAGAGGACATACTACATACATAATATCTCCTCGAGAGGACATACTACATACATAATATCTCACAGAGGACATACTACATACATAATATCTCACAGAGAGGACATACTACATACATAATATCTCAGAGAGGACATACTACATACATAATATCTCACAGAGAGGACATACTAATACACAATATCTCTCTAGAGAGGACATACTACATACATAATATCTCCAGAGACATACTACATACATAATATCTCCTAGAGAGGACATACATACATACAAATATCCTGCAGAGACATACTACTACATAATATCTCACAGAGAGGACATACTACATACATAATATCTCACAGAGTGTACTACACATATATCTCACAGAGAGGACATACTATACATAATATTCTCAGAGAGGACATACTACTTATAATATCTCCAGAGAGGACATACTACATACATAATATCTCACAGAGAGGACATAATACATACATAATATCTCACAGAGAGGACATACTACATACATAATATCTCACAGAGAGACATACTACATACATAATATCTCACAGGAGACATACTGCATACATAATATCTCCTCAGAGAGGACATACTACATCATAATATCTCACAGAGAGGACATACTGCATACATAATATCTCACGAGAGGACATACTACATACATAATATCTCACAGAGAGACATACTACATACATAATATCTCCAGAGAGACATACTAATACATAATATCTCACAGACAGGACATACTACATACATAATATCTCTCAGGGAGGACATACTACATACATAATATCTCTCAGAGAGGACATACTACATACATAATATCTCACAGAGAGGACATACTACGATACAATATCTCCTAGAGAGGACATACTACATACATAATATCTCTCAGAGGACATACTACATAATAATAATCTCACAGAGGACATACTAACATAAATATCTCTCAGAGAGGACATACTACATACATAATATCTCACCGAGAGGACATACTACATACATAATATCTCACAGAGAGGACATACTACATACATAATATCTCTCACAGAGAGGACATACTACATACATAATATCTCTCAGAGGACATACTACATACATAATATCTCACAGAGAGGACATACTTACATACATAATATCTCTCAGAGAGGACATACTACAACATATATCTCCAGAGAGGACATACTGCATACATAATATCTCTCAGAGGACATACTATTTACAAATATCTCCTCAGAGAGACATACTCATCACACTTATCTCTCAGAGAGGACATACTACATACATAATATCTCCAGAGAGGACATACTACATCATAATATCTCACGAGAGTACACTACATAATAATATCTCTAAGAGAGGACATACTACATACATAATATCTCTCAGAGAGGACATACTACATACATAATATCTCCAGAGAGGACATACTACATACATAATATCTCTCAGGAGACATACTACAAACATAATATCTCCGAGAGGACATACTACATACATAATACTCTCAGAGAGGACATACTACATACATAATATCTCCCACAGAGGACATCTGCATACATAATATCTCACAGAGAGGACATACTGCATACATAATATCTCTCAGAGAGGACATACTACATACATAATATCTCACAGAGAGGACATAGTACATACATAATATCTCACAGAGAGGACATACTACATACATAATATCTCACAGAGAGGACATACTACATACATAATATCTCTCACAGAGGACATACTGCATACATAATATCTCACAGAGGACATACTGCATACATAATATCTCTCAGAGAGGACATACTACATACATAATATCTCACATAGAGGACATACTGCATACATAATATCTCTCAGAGAGGACATACTACATACATAATATCTCTCAGAGAGGACATACTACATACATTATATCTCACAGAGGACATACTACATACATAATATCTCACAGAGAGGACATACTACATACATAATATCTCTCAGAGAGGACATACTACATACATAATATATCACAGAGAGGACATACTACATACATAATATCTCATGAGAGGACATACTGCATACATAATATCTCTCAGAGAGGACATACTACATACATAATATCTCTCAGAGAGGACATACTACATACATAATATCTCTCAGAGAGGACATACTGCATACATAATATCCTCCAGAGGACATACTGCATACATAATATCTCACAGAGAGGACATACTACATACATAATATCTCACAGAGAGGACATACTACATACATAATCTCTCAGAGAGGACATACTTATATACATATATCTCAAGAGGACATACTACTATAATATCTCACAGAGAGGACATACTACATACATAATATCTCTCAGAGAGGACATACTACATACATAATATCTCTCAGAGAGGACATACTACATACATAATATCTCACAGAGGACATACTACATACATAATATCTCACAGAGAGGACATACTACATACATAATATCTCTCAGAGGGACATACTACATACATAATATCTCACAGAGAGGACATACTACATACATAATATCTCTCAGAGAGGACATACTACATACATAATATCTCACAGAGAGGACATACTACATACATAATATCTCTCAGAGAGGACATACTACATACATAATATCTCACAGAGGACATACTACATACATAATATCTCACAGAGAGGACATACTACATACATAATATCTCACAGAGGACATACTACATACATATCTCACAGAGAGGACATACTACATACATATATCTCTCCAGGAGGACATACTACATACATAATATCTCACAGAGAGGACATACTACATACATAATATCTCACAGAGAGGACATACTACATACATAATATCTCACAGAGAGGACATACTACATACATACATATCTCACAGAGAGGACATACTACATACATAATATCCTCACAGAGAGGACATACTGCATACATAATATCTCTCAGAGAGGACATACTACATACATAATATCTCACAGAGGACATACTGCATACATAATATCTCACAGAGAGGACATACTACATACATATATCTCACAGAGAGGACATACTACATACATAATATCTCACAGAGAGGACATACTACATACATAATATCTCACAGACAGGACATACTACATGCCATAATATCTCTCAGGGAGGACATACTACATACATAATATCTCTCAGAGAGGACATACTACATACATAATATCTCACAGAGAGGACATACTACATACATAATATCTCTCAGAGAGGACACTACATACATAATATCTCTCAGAGAGGACATACTACATACATAATATCTCACAGAGAGGACATACTATACATAATATCTCTCAGAGAGGACATACTACATACATAATATCTCACAGAGAGACATACTACTACAAATATCTCACAGAGGACATACTACATACATAATATCTCACCGAGAGGACATACTACATACATAATATCTCTCAGAGAGGACATACTACATACATAATATCTCACAGAGAAGACATACTACATACATAATATCTCTCAGAGAGGACATACTACATACATAATATCTCTCAGAGAGGACATACTGCATACATAATATCTCTCAGAGGACATACTACATACATAATATCTCTAGAGAGGACATACTACATACATAATATCTCTCAGAGAGGACATATTACATCATATATCTCTCAGAGAGACATACTACATACATAATATCTCACAGAGAGGACATACACATACATAATATCTCACAGAGAGGACATACTACATACATAATATCTCTCAGAGAGGACAAACTACATACATAATATCTCACAGAGAGGACATACTACATACATAATATCTCACAGAGAGGACATACTACATACATAATATCTCACAGGAGGACATACTACATACATATATCTCTCAGAGAGGACATACTACATACACAATCTCACAGAGAGGACATACTACATACATAATCTCTCAGAGAGACATACTACATACATAATATCTCACAGAGAGGACATACTACATACATAATATCTCACAGAGAGACATACTATACATAATATCTCTCAGAGAGGACATACTACATACATAATATCTCCAGAGAGGACTACTGCATACATAATATCTCACAGAGGGACATACTACATACATAATATCTCTCAGAGAGGACATACTACATACATAATATCTCTCCAGAGAGGACATACTACATACATATATCTCTAGAGAGACATACTACATACATAATATCTCTCAGAGAGGACATAATACATACATAATATCTCACAGAGAGGACATACTACATACATAATATCTCTAAGAGAGGACATACTACATACATAATATCTCACAGAGAGGACATACTACATACATACATCTCACAGAGGACATACTACATACATAACATCTCCAGAGAGGACATACTACATACATAATATCTCACAGAGAGGACATACTACATACATAATATCTGTCAGAGAGGACATACTGCATACATAATCTCTAGAGAGGACATACACATACATAATATCTCTCAGAGAGGACATACTCATACATAATATCTCTCAGGAGGACATACTACATACATAATATCTCTCAGGAGGACATATACATACATAATATCTCTCAGGGACATACTACATACATACATCTCTCAGGAGGACATACTACATACATAATTCTCACGAGAGACATACTACATACATAATATCTGTCAGAGGACATACTGCATACATAATATCTCTCAGAGAGGACATACTACATACATAATATCTCACAGAGAGGACATACTACATACATAATATCTCTCAGGGAGGACATACTACATACATAATATCTCACAGAGAGGACATACTACATACATAATATCTCTCAGAGAGGACATACTACATACATAATATCTCACAGAGAAGACATACTACATACATAATATCTCACAGAGAGGACATACTACATACATAAAATCTCACAGAGAGGACATACTACATACATAATATCTCACAGAGAGGACATACTACATACATAATTCTCTCAGGAGGACATACTAGTATACATAATATCTCTCAGGAGGACATATCATACATAATATCTCTCAGAGAGGACATACTACATACATAATATCTCACAGAGAGGACATACTACATACATAATATCTGTCAGAGAGGACATACTGCATACATAATATCTCACAGAGAGGACATACTACATACATAATATCTCTCAGAGAGGACATAATACATACATAATATCTCACAGAGAGGACATACTACATACATAATATCTCAGAGAGGACATACTACATACATAATATCTCACAGAGGACATACTACATACATATATCTACAGAGAGGACATACTACATACATAATATCTCACGAGACATACTGCATACATAATATTCTCGAGAGGACATCTGCATACATAATATCTCACAGAGAGGACATACTACATACATAATATCTCACAGAGAGGACATACTACATACATAATATCTGTCAGAGGACATACTGCATACATAATATCCTCACAGAGAGGACATACTACATACATAATATCTCTCAGAGGACATACTACATACATAATATCTCACAGAGAGGACATACTCCATACATAATATCTCTCAGAGAGGACATACTACATACATAATATCTGTCAGAGAGGACATACTACATACATAATATCTCTCACAGAGAGGACATACTACATACATAATATCTCACAGAGAGGACATACTGCATACATATTCTCACAGAGAGGACATACTACATACATAATATCTCACAGAGGACATACTGCATACATAATATCTCACAGAGGACATACTGCATACATAATATCTCACAGAGAGGACATACTACATACATAATATCTCACAGAGGACATACTGCATTCATAATATCTCACAGAGAGGACATACTACATACATAATATCTCACAGAGGACATACTGCATACATAATATCTCACAGAGGACATACTGCATACATAATATCTCACAGAGAGGACATACTACATACATCAATATCTCACAGGACATACTGCATTCATAATATCTCACAGAGAGACATACTACTATACATAATATCTCACAGAGAGGACATACTACATACATATATCTCTCCAGGAGGACATACTACATACATAATATCTCTCAGAGGACATACTCACATACATATATCTCTCAGAGAGGACATACTACATACATAATATCTCACAGAGAGGACATACTACATACATAATATCTGTCAGAGAGGACATACTGCATACATAATATCTCACAGAGAGGACATACTACATACATATTATCTCTCAGAGAGGACATACTACATACATAATATCTCACAGAGAGGACATACTACATATCATAATATCTCTCAGAGAGAGACATATTACATACATAATATCTCACAGAAGGACATACACATACCAAATATCTCACAGAGAGACATACTACATACATAATATCACAGGACATACTGCATACAAATATCTCCTCAGAGGACATACTGCATACATAATATCTCACAGAGAGGACATACTACATACATAATATCTCACAGAGAGACATACTACATACATAATATCTGTCGAGAGGACATACTACATACATAATATCTCTCAGAGAGGACATACTACATACATAATATCCAGAGAGGACATACTACATACATAATATCTCACAGAGAGGACATACTACATACATATATTCTCTCAGAGAGGACATACTACATACATAATATCTCACAGAGGACATACTGCATTCATAATATCTCACAGAGAGGACATACTACATACATAATATCTCACAGAGGACATACTGCATACATAATATCTCACAGAGGACATACTGCATACATAATATTTCTCACAAAATCTCACAAATTATCTCTTTTTCTCTCACCTACACACTCTCTCTCTATCTTGCAAACACTATCTCGACTCAAGCTGGCAGAAGTATGGACAAAGCCGATGTCATCAATGCTGTGTGCTCTCATTTATGTGATATGGGCGAGTCTCAGACAGTGGACAGATTGCGAGAATTAGGAGTTAAATTTGGACATGCTAGACAGTGTCGTCTTCAAGATAGAGAGAGAAGATAAACTAATCAACTTCTCATGGATATGATTTGATTGAGTGATTGATTGATAGGACCATCATCATTTCACTTTGGTCAGCAACATGTTGCTCCGATCTATTTCTTACACAAGAAGATCTCAACGGCAGAGCACAATCTCCATAGCACCAGCGAGGGTCAATGATTTATGGTAATCAAGTGAACTTTGGGATGGCTGCTGCTGCGGTGAACGGAGTACGCATGATCGAATAACATAACATAACATCATAACATACCTGAAACAATAACAGAAGCAACAGAACAAACTATATTGTAAACAGAACATAGTACTATATTTATGACATAGTCCATTGCAAACAGTATGAAAATCTATGAATATAGTCAGTTGGTAGTCCATTAGCAACCCATCACTACATTGATTGAAAAATATGAATGAATGTTACGAATAATGGCTTAGTTTATCCAACAAGCAACATAAACCATCAGCAGACATTTCTTTTAACAGCTGCTGAGCAAGACTGAGTACCTATGGGTCTGGCTAAATTTCTATGAGATCGAGTCTATAACAAACTGTTGCTCGCCTGCCCAGCGTGTCGTGTTGGATGACGGGTGACAAGCTCCTAGGAGTGCGGTTCAATTACATGGGGTGGTAGAAAAGCCACAGGTTCTCCAGATTTACAATGTTTGTGGCACCAAACTGAAGGGTTACGATGTCCATGGCACCGAGCCAAAGAGCTGAAAGCTCAAGTGCTTCTAGATCCCCAAAACCAAAACAAACTGTTATATTGTGGATACTCACGGATATCATGTATGCTGTAGTTGAGAATCATAATCCACAGAACATCCAGCATAGATTTCACATCGTTCTGGATAATGTCTGAAACATGCATTTATAAAACACTTAAATTGATCACACAGTGTGTGGAGGAACAGTGTGTGGAGGAACAGTGTGTGGAGGAACAGTGTGTGGAGGGACAGTGTGTGGAGGAACAGGCAGAAATGTTGGAATAAAAATAGAGAAAGCATGAGAAGTTGTCATAGCACTGGAAAGTTGTGAGATCTAAAAGCTATATATAAACGAAGGATTGACTTCATTGCTCCGGGTTTTATCCCACATGGCTTGGTTCCTCTCTGTAAAATGGCGGCACCTGCCTAAAGCATTGCACAAAGCACAAACTCTGCAGCTCCGGCAGAAACCCTAGGGGTCTCTGGAAAACAATGCACTCGTGACCAGAACTGTGCGGTCAGGATTTAAACCAAGGATTTTCTGAACACAATGCAAATACTTAACCAGTTTGCCACAATTCTGGGGTTTGAGGCCAGTTTGGTTTAAATTTCTCGGTGTGCACATGGTTGAACTTCTCGGTGTGCACATGGTTGAACTTCTCGGTGCACATGGTTGAACTTTCGGTGTCACATGGTTGAACTTCTCGGTGTGCACATGGTTGAACTTCTCAGTGTGCACATGGTTGAATTTCTCGGTGTGCACATGGTTGAACTTTTCAGTGTGCACATGGTTGAATTTCTCGGTGTGCACATGGTTGAACTTCTCGGTGTGCACATTGTTGAACTTCTCGGTGTGCACATGGTTGAACTTCTCGGTGTGCACATGGTTGAACTTCTCAGTGTGCACATGGTTGAATTATCGGTGTGCACATGGTTTAAATTTCTCAGTGTGCAATGGTTGAACTTCTCGGTATGTACATGGTTGAACTTCTCGGTGCACACACGGTTGAACTTCCGGTGTGCAGCGTTGAACTTCCGGTGTGCACATGGTTGAATTCTCCAGTGTGCACACGGTTGAACTTCTCAGTGTGCACACGGTTGGACTACAGGAAACCTTGGTCCTTTACCTGGGGATCTAAATTAAAAATACCTCCAAATCAGAGTAATGGTGATAAGAAAAACAAGTCTTCATGCAAAAATCAGTCAGCTGCATCATATTAGTCACAATTACTACGTACGAATTCATAGTCACTGAACAACAACAAAACATATATAAAGCAGAGATAATTTATAATGATTAAATAACAGAATAGTAATTTTAGTTATAATAATGAAGTTGAATAATTGACTTTGACAGGTGACTGTGAGAAAATAATGTGGCTGTTGATGTCTTGAGTTGTGGATATAAAGAATAATATTAGTATTTTATTTACAGTCACAGAAATAATGATGGTGAGAAGGTCTAGGCGAACAAAAATCAGTTTATTTTTGTGCCAGGCATGCAGGTGGAAGGAAATGAACGCTCCCATACACTTTGTACATATGGCTGCTGTAAAAGCGGTAAGCAATGGACCATGCCGATATTCTAAATTCCCAAAGGGAGAAAGGACGTGTACTTGATTTAAGTAACAGTGGTGAATTTACAACCTAAACTGCAAGAATTCAAGTCAAGTGTGTGTAGCTAGACAAGAACACTACACTGGCAGCCAAAGAAAAGTAATAAACCAACAAAGAACCGGTGTCGTTAACCGCCACATGCTGAGAGACATACTGAGGAGATCGGAGCACTTATAGACATGGTTATGTTATGTTATGTTATCTTATGTTATGTGATCGACGTCACGGCACATTGGGCATTACCATGCATGCTCTGTCCTCCGCTGCAGCAGCCATCCTAAAGTCCATTTGCTCACCGTACCCATCAGAAGTTGATTACTATATCTTCTCTCTCTACCACGAAAACGACACTGTCTGGCATGTCCAAACTTAACGCCTAATTCTCAAACTCGTTCCAGTGTCTGAGACTTGCCCATGTCACATAATTGAGAGCGTACCGCATTGATGATATCGGCTCTGTCCATACTTTCGCCCGTTTGAGTCGGGGCATTGTTTGCAAGAAAGTCTGCACGCTCGTTACCCTGCACTCCAGCATGTCCAGGCGTGTACAGCCAAGTCATTTTCTTGAGATGTGATCTCCGAATGCTGTCCACCCATTCCACACGCATACTTCCAGGTGCAATCAGTTGAAGCATATTCATCGAGTCTGATATGATAATCGTATGGGTAAATTGGTTCCATGTGCAGTGATTATGATCCAACGATTAAACTAAACTAAACACAGAAATAAACAGATAGATACTGGAAACAATCCGCAATGAGAAAAGTATTGCAGAATCAAATAAAACAAAGACAGAGTCAATAATGTTGGCCCGGCAGACACAATACAGACTTAGAGATGGATACAAACATACACAGTAATGCAAGTCGATACAACAGACAGATACGTACAGATACAACATAAATATACAACAAACAGAAACAATAGATATACAAAACTGATGGACACAGCAAACATATACAACAAATACAAACAATAAACGTACACAGTAAACAGATATAGACAGACATGAATGACAGGTACAAAGAGACATGTCAGACAGAAACAGTAAGACACGACACACAGACGCAGCACTGAGATACAAACAGACAAAGACAGACACTCCACACACATATAATGGACAGACATGACAGACACATACAATGGACAGAAAAAACAGCACATATCGTACAGGTACAGCAGACAGACGAGCATGAGAGCAAACGTACACACCTTCTGCTGGGAATCGAACGTTAATTCCGTGTTGTCTCATATGTTCTAAAGCTGCTTTGATGTAGGTTAATGCTGTGCAATCACCTGATGCCTGAATGAACATAACATTCCTTAGCTTTAGTCAATGTTGTGATATTCATTTTAGAGTTAAAAGTGAACGAGAGAGAGAGAGAGAGAGAGAGAGAGATGGAGAGAGGTATAGAGAGAGAAACGGAGAGAGAGAGATGGTTGATGACTTGAAGAACGAGAAAAATCGTGTGTGTGATTGTGGCCCAGTAAATGAATGCATGACAAGTCGGGGTTGATGCTGATGTAGTTGTTGGCGCTATAATTGTTGTTACTGTAGTTTTTGCTATTGTTGCTGTAGTTGCTTTTGTTGTTGTTGCTTTTGTTGTTGTTATTGCCGCTGTTTTTGCTGTAGTTATTGCTATTTTTGCTGTTGCTTCTTCTGTTGCAGTTGTTTTGCTGTTGTTATTGCTGCTGTTTTTGCTGTAGTCTTTGCTATTTTTGCTGTTGCTTCTTCTGTTGCAGTTGTTTTTACTGTTGTTATTTTTGTTATTTTTGTTGTTGCAGTTGCCGTTATTCCTGTGGTTATTGCTCTGTTGTTGGTCTTGTTGCGATGTCGTTGCTGCCTATGTTGTTATTGCTGATGCTGCTAGTGTTGCTGTTATAGTTGCTGATATCACTACTGTTACTCTGGACCATGTAATGATTGTAACAAGCTATCTGTGAGAATAGTGTCTAATATATCGGTACCAGAGAAACCACGTATGACCATCTCCAGCAGAATTGTGGACCAAGGTATGTGGCTTATACGTATTGAACCGACATCAAACTGGATCGATAAGTTTGCACAAATAAGAGACATTAATATAATAACGACAGCATTGATTACAAGCTGTAGTACACACGTACACCCAGAATTGTTTTCTCTCGTACAGTTATACATTAAACAGGGCGTGCAATCAATTTCTCTATACCTCTCTATCCTGGGCAACTCATTCAATCTCTTTCATGGAATTGAGTGCAATAGTTCTCGTCTCTCAGTGAAATAAAACCCAAATAATTACGTCATGTAAATATTATTAAAATTGACAGGAAGTATGACCGCTTCACGTGAATTAGAGTTCTCTTTTTGGTTGTGTAAATGAGAGAGAGAGAGAGAGAGAAGATACATATGCAGTTTACACAAAACAGGAGTTATTTTATTAGTGTTAATTTTAAGAGACGCTTCTATTTGTGAGGAAGTTCTAAATACGTTTATGTATTCTTTTGATATATTTGATATCAACGTGATGGCTTAGTCTGGTTCCATCATCATCATCATTAATCCTCTCCGCTCCTCGTGGAGCATAGGGCCTCAACAGTTGTTCGCCACTCTTCTCGGTCTCTGGCTGTTCTTTTATGTTCTCCCAGGTCAATTGAGCACTCTTCAGCTCCTCGGTAAGACCTCGTCTCCAAGTCTGCTTAGGGCGTCCTCTTTTCGTTTTCCCTGCGGGTTCCACTCGAGCACCTGTCTAGTGACACTCGACTGTGTCTTCCGCAAGGTATGGCCTATCCATCGCCATCGTCTCCTCTTGACCTGTGTCATCATAGGTTCCTGCCCTGTTCTTATCCACAGATCCGTGTTTGTAACTCTATCATATCATCTCAATCTGAGAATCCGCCGCAAACATCCGTTGACAAAGGTCTGGATCTTATTTAGTCTGGTTCCAGCAGTTCTCAAACTAGTGAACTGAGCTTGCCTCCAGCAGGGATCTCTGTGGTTAAGTGGTTAAGACGTTCGCTCTAATGTTCAGAATGTCGTGGGTTGGAATCCAGGCATCGCCGTTCTATTTACAACGAATGAATGTTTCCCAGAGATCACTAGGGTTCTTGCTGAAACTACGGAGTTCGTGCTTTGTGCAATACTGTTGCCAGATGGAGTGTCATTTTATCGAGAGCGACCGAGCTATATTTCGAGAAACCCGGTGCAATGAGGCCAATCTTACTTCTTTGGGTCCTTTACCCCCAGCTGGATCATCAGGTTGGTCCTATTTAAGATGATAGTGAAACCCAACTCTTCAAATGTCACCACACACCTGGTCATGAGAGTCTGACGACTTTTTGTGTGTGGGACTAACATGGCATCCTTTACAAACATCATCTTCCCTTCTTTTGTGTTTTTTGTTTAAATCTGTCTAGAATATATCATCTTCTATCACAACAAATGTGATGTTAGACATCTTCGGTTCATGATTCATTGTTCTATCACTTGCCACTGTTACCATGTCTGCAAGTTTGTTTGTTAGTTCAGTTCAAATAATAATAATCAACGGATACATTCGAGATTGTACGAACTTTACAACATCAGAGAAGATGCTCACTGATGCACTTCTAGTCTACCTCGGTGAGAGCACTACAGTCCATGTGCGAATTCACAGCATCGGAGAAGATGCTCACTGATGCCCTTCTAGTCTACCTCGGTGAGAGCACTTCAGTTCAAATGTACTACCTTCACAGCATCGGAGAAGATGCTCACTGATGCCCTTCTAGTCTACCTCGGTGAGAGCACTACAGTCCATGTGCGAATTCACAGCATCGGAGAAGATGCTCACTGATGCCCTTCTAGTCTACCTCGGTGAGAGCACTACAGTCCATGTGCGAATTCACAGCATCGGAGAAGATGCTCACTGATGCCCTTCTAGTCTATGTCGGCAAGAGCACTTCTGTCCAAATGTACTACCTTCACAACATCGGAGAAGATCCTCACTGATGCCCTTCTAGTATATCTCGGTGAGGGCACTTCAGTTCAAATGTACGAATTCACAGCATCGGAGAAGATGCTCACTGATGCCCTTCAAGTCTATGTCGGCAAGAGCACTTCTGTCCAAATGTACTACCTTCACAGCATCGGAGAAGATGCTCACTGATGCCCTTCTAGTCTATGTCGGCAAGAGCACTTCTGTCCAAATGTACTACCTTCACAGCATCGGAGAAGATGCTCACTGATGCCCTTCTAGTATATCTCGGTGAGGGCACTTCAGTTCAAATGTACTACCTTCACAACATCGGAGAAGATGCTCACTGATGCCCTTCAAGTCTATCTCTTGGCACAAACTCTCTACATTAGAAGAATAGACTTACCAAACATCTTACTAGAATGTTGTAGCATCACAGAAAACACGACAGCAAAGTTCACCATCTTCACTCACAATGAATAGACACTGTTGATATACTGAACGACATTAGGGAGACGGGCCAGGCAAAGAATTCATGGAGCAACTCGAAGTTTAAGTCAATGTCCGCCCGCGTGCCCAGCGTGTTCGTAGCGCGTTGGACTACGGGTGACTAGTCCTCTGTAAGTGCGGGTTCAACTCCGCGGACTGGCAGAAAAGCTACAGGTTCCCCAGATTTACGGTGTTCGTGGCACCGAGCCGAAGGTTACGATGTCCATGACACCGAGCCGAAGAGCTTTCAGCTCAAGTGCTTCTGGATCGGGAAAAAACAAAAACAAAAGTCAATGTCCCGACTGCAGGAACTTGAATTCAAACGTGAACTTGCTAGATTTGAATACATTACGCACGGGGAGTAGGCAGTGTTCTATTAACAAACATAAAACTGAAATTGTCAGTTCCAGTAACAAAAACCTCAAGGACAAACTCTACAGAGAGTCTGTCCTAGAGTTCTGCCATCATTAAGATACTTTATTATTGCGTGAAGCAGGACTGTGTCATCACTAAGATACTTTATTATTACGTGAAGCACGACCGTACCATCACTAAGATACTTTATTATTACGTGAAGCAGGACCATGTCATCATTAAGATACTTTATTACTACGTGAAGCAGGACCGTGTCATCATTAAGATACTTTATTACTACGTGAAGCAGGACCGTGTCATCATTAAGATACTTTATTACTACGTGAAGCAGGACCGTACCATCATTAAGATACTTTATTACTACGTGAAGCAGGACCATGTCATCATTAAGATACTTTATTACTACGTGAAGCAGGACCGTGTCATCATTAAGATACTTTATTACTACGTGAAGCAGGACCGTGTCATCACTAAGATACTTTATTACTACGTGAAGCAGGACCGTGTCATCATTAAGATACTTTACTACTACGTGAAGCAGGACCGTGTCATCACTAAGATACTTTATTACTACGTGAAGCAGGACCGTGTCATCATTAAGATACTTTATTACTACGTGAAGCAGGACCGTGTCATCACTAAGATACTTTATTACTACGTGAAGCAGGACCGTGTCATCATTAAGATACTTTATTACTACGTGAAGCAGGACCGTGTCATCGTTAAGATACTTTATTATTACGTGAAGCAGGACTGTACCATCACTAAGATACTTTATTACTACGTGAAGCAGGACCGTGTCATCATTAAGATACTTTATTACTACGTGAAGCAGGACCGTGTCATCATTAAGATACTTTATTACTACGTGAAGCAGGACCGTACCATCACTAAGATACTTTATTACTACGTGAAGCAGGACCATGCCATCATTAAGATACTTTATTACTACGTGAAGCAGGACCGTGTCATCATTAAGATACTTTATTATTACGTGAAGCAGGACTGTACCATCACTAAGATACTTTATTACTACGTGAAGCAGGACCGTGTCATCATTAAGATACTTTATTACTACGTGAAGCAGGACCGTGTCATCATTAAGATACTTTATTATTACGTGAAGCAGGACCGTACCATCACTAAGATACTTTATTATTACATGAAGCAGGACTGTACCATCATTAAGATACTTTATTATTACGTGAAGCAGGACCGTGTCATCATTAAGATACTTTATTATTACGTGAAGCAGGACCGTACCGTGCTATGATGCAGACAGGCGGCCACATCAGGCGGTACAGTTAGGGAGGGTGGGTGGAGGCATATGCAACAAAATCAAAAGGTTATTTTAAGGAAAAAACATTTAATGGGCGGCACTTCGAAGACTTCCATCATACTGAGAAAATATACCGCACTATCTTGGCGTGAAGTGCAGTGTCGGCAACATTGTTTATGTATGATGACAATTTGAAGTAACACTCCACTCTCACTCTTTCTCTCTCTCTCTCACTCTATCTCACTCTCTCTCTCTCTCTTGTTATTATTTCTAAATCCTTGTACTGAATGATGTTCATCTTCATCAAATAGCTTGTCCTGAGCAGAACTTTGCCACCCCAACAGTCCTTCAGAATTTATCTCTCATAGGTCAGATGTCCTGCCTCTGCAGCCATCATGTTCAAACCATCAGTTACATCCTGAATCCATCTTCTCCGTGGTCTTCCTCTTCTTCTCTTCGCCGGTATGCCTCCTTCCATGATGGTATTCATGATGGAATGATGTTACCCGTTGATTACTAATAGTTCTGTAGCCATTCTTTAAGTGATCCAAGATTATGATTATTTTATCACGTATCTCTTTACTGTTAACGATATCAGTGGGCATGCTGTGACAGAGTTGATGCCAGTATTCATTGGAATATACCGTGTAGTTAATCTCTGTTATTTTCTAGCCCTCACTCGGAACAGAAGCAATTTGTTGTTATAGTCGTTGACTGTTTCTTCCTATATTTGGTCAACACATTGAGGCATAGCTAGCTAGAGTATCATCTCTACTACATGACACGTTCTGCGCCATACTGATATGGGTTATCGTTGTGGTCAAAGCTGTAGTTCCCCTCGACGGATATTTCGTTATAGCTGATACATGCAAGGGAATGACACAGCTGTAGTTCTCCTCGACCGATATCTCGTTATAGCTGATACATCTAAGGGAATGACACAGCTGTAGTTCTCCTCGACCGATATCTCGTCATAGCTGATACATGCAAGGGAATGACATGGCCGAAACAGACCGACACCAACAAAGTCGAGGGAGTTTCCAGAATAGAAATAAATATAATGTCATTCTGTCAGGGAACTTCTGTTTGTGGCTATATTTATGGATATACCACCAAAGCTTTCTTAAAAAGGGGTATGACCCGCAAGGCAGCAGAGGTTTGAAATAACAGCTTTTTTTTCTCCTTGATCTGCATTGCGAGTCGAAGGTCGTGGGTTCGAATCCGGACTGCTCCGCTCTCTTCACGAGTGCAGTTTTTCCAGAGACCCCTAGGATTGTTGCTGGAGCTATGAACTTCATGCTTTGTGCAATACTCTCGCGAGGTGGCGTACCATTTCTGCGGAGAGAGACCGAGCCATATGTGGTAAAACTCAGTGCAATGAAATCAATTCTTCGGCTTTTAAACCCTTTTGTTAAAACAAGGGACGAGTCTCATCACCCAGAATAATTACTGTCTCAATGTGGAATACCAGAAAATGAAATCGTAGACCGTCTTTTCCATAATCATATCCAGTGTTTGTCTTCCAGACTACTACATATTGTCTCATAATCATATCCAGTGTTTGTCTTCCAGTCTACTACATATTGTCTCATAATCATATCCAGTGTTTGTCTTCCAGTCTACTACATATTGTCTCATAATCATATCCAGTGTTTGTCTTCCAGTCTACTGCAGATTGTCTCCAATAAATTGCTAAATATCTCATTGTGTATTATACCACATAGTTTGAGAATCACGAGACTATTGGTTTGCTATACAATCTCTGTTTATCAATCGATAAATTTCAATATGGATTTATTGATGGTCAGGCGTGTATATTCCTGCTTTGTTTTTAATTATTTTGTAAGCTTTAAATTTCTTCAATAAACACACATTTCGTTCAGTATAGTTCTTCTTCATTCTCTCTATCTAGTTTTTGTTCTTTATTCTCTCTATCTAGTTTTTCTTCTTTTATCTATCCAGTTTCCCTCCTTCGTTTTCTCTATCTAGTTTTTCTTCTTTTATCTATCCAGTTTCCCCTCCTTCATTTTCTCTATCTAGTTTTTCTTCTTTGTTTTATCTATCCAGTTTCCCTCTTTCATTCTCTCTATCTAGTTTTTCTTCTTCATTCTCTCTATCTAGTTTTTGTTCTTCATTCTCTCTATCTAGTTTTTGTTCTTCATTCTCTCTATCTAGTTTTTGTTCTTCATTCTCTCTATCTAGTTTTTCTTCTTTTGTTTTATCTATCCAGTTTTTCTCCTTATCTTTCTACCTAGTTTAAGCACACACACACAAGTCCCTAGTTGTGAAGACAATTTTCTGTGATTACAACTTGCCACTTAAGTGTAACTATGTTGTGTTGTATTTCTGGAAAGTGGAGGTCATCTATTGAGATGCTATGCTCCACAAGGAGCAAGGACTAACGGGAGAGGAAGGTGTGGTAGGACTTAGCTTTAACTTCTTTCTTCATCTCAAAATGTGTCTAGACGGTGCTTTGACATCTTGTTCAACATGCCCATACTTCATCTGCTTCGGTTGTCTTTCCTGTGACCTGAACAAGACGTGTATTGATATGTTCATATACTTGTCTATACAAAACCTTCTGTACTTGTTGATAGGAGAGGCGGTAGAGCACATTCGCTGCTATGAAACGAATTGCAAAATAAATACAAACTTTCAGTGTTTACATTTATAGTATGCTCAATTCCCTAGTACACCAATCTGAATATGAGTACCAGAACATTCATAGCCGTTGCTGTAGTTACACTAGAATCGTTATAAGGTTAATACGATCAACTTTACGAAATTGATATCGTTGATACAATCAACTTTCAGAAATTGATATCACTGATACAATCAACTTTCAGAAATTGATATCACTGATACAATCAACTTTCAGAAATTGATATCACTGACACAATCAACTTTCAGAAAGTGACTCTGCACATGCAGGAAAGATTTGATTGAATATAAGACGATTCTTACTGCCAGATGTTCAGTTCTAATGCCCATGCTTGTTTGTATGTTTGCATGTGTGTTTGTGTGCTTGTCTGTCTACAAGTGCGTGTATGTTTGCATGTGTGTTTGTGTGCTTGTCTGTCTACAAGTGCGTGTATGTTTGCATGTGTGTTTGTGTGATTGTCTGTCTACAAGTGCGTGTATGTTTGCGTGTTTGCTTGCATGGGCAAGAGAATTGACACAAAGCATATACTTTGTTTACTTGATTGCTCAACTTCTATCTAGTAAAACATCACTGGTGAGACGATGTATGAGCGTTATACATAAGCAGTAGGTAGTCTGTCAGAAGGTCCATCTTGCTTGCAGCTTGCTCGTGCACCGCGGTGTCATCAGAAGGCTGACAGTTCTGCTTTGCAATTGGAACATATTCGTCCAATGAGAGTCGCCAAAGACACAATAGTGGCATCTGAATGCTTAATGTAAACTCCTGTTCCACCATTTATGGTTGCCCTCATTGCAGATACATCTATGTAACTTCTTGTCTAACTGTCTTCAGGAAACATGTAATAAAGATGTTCCATAGTAGCTGATTCCAACAAAAATAAAACAATATTATTTAATAGAACTCTGCTCGTTCTACCTTACCTTGACCTTCGCTAGAAGGCCAGCGTCAGGAACAAGGATATCAATTAGTTCACATAAAACCTTCCCATCCTGCAATGCTTCTACGCCATCCACATGAACTCCGACCTCTGCTAACACAGAGTTCACCCAATTGATATATATCTGAAACATAATAGTTATAGATTGAGCAAGCGTTAAATCTGAAGTAAACATTGAAGCTACTGCATCAAAATTCAATTTAGAATGAAAGCTAAAAAGATCATATGAAAACTGACGATAAAATAGAAATGGAAGGTTTTTCGTTTCTCTAATCTTGTTTTGTTTGACATCGTCAGCATAAGATGACATTTCTTGAACAGTTTCTTGTGTGCAATTCATGTATGGTTTCTTTCATCGTCTGTTTTTTATATGGTCCACCTTTTACGTGGATGTCTTTTTGTTTGATATCCACTGCTGTATCGGAGTAGCATTGTCCTTTGGAGCGAACTGTCTGCTGGTAATCTACTTATGTGACCGAACCATTTAATTTGTTGTTTCTTGATGAAGTCTAGTACTGATGTTGTACCCATTTTTGTCTGATGTCTTCATTTCTCAACCAGTCTCTTCTTGATACTTCCATCACTCTGCATAAACATTCCATCTCTGTTGTAACTAGTTTTCTTCTATCGTTTGATGTCAGGGTCCAGGTCTGGCACGGTTAGCATAATGTAGGTAGAGAAAGATCGTATTATACAGGGTGTTCAACTTAAAAGCAGCCCCAGTGATAAATAGAAATTTGCCAGGTACGCATTGCATCTCGTCTATTTACTATTTAAACCGGTTCTGACTAGCTTGTCCTACGTCACATTTGTTCATCGCCCCTTCCCGCACTACAATTACACACCATCACACAACCTTGACCTATACTACGTCATAACTGAACCTTCTCATTTCCATATATATATATGCCAGATTAGCTCCATTCACAGGCTGCTTTTAAGTTGAACACCCTTTTCTTTGCCAGTTCTCAGAAATCAACTTGAATATGCTCAAAGAAAACAGTGGTCCTCCTCAGGTTGTCGAGGCCTCTAAAACAGTGGTCCCCCTCAATTTGTCGAGGCCACTAAAACAGTGGTCCCCTCAGGTTGTCGAGATCTCTAAAAACATGTATCCAACAATGTCATTGATGACAGTCTGATTGTATATATAGACAGACAAAATCAGCTTCAATCTAATTCCATTCTATGCAATGTCAGAATGTCTCATAAAGAACAATAACAAGCAATGTAGGAGGCATTAGATTTGAATCTACCATCCACTCTCACTGCATACCTGACGTAATCAGTCATATTCACTTAATAATAGACAAATCATGTTGATGTATGAATTTCTGACGCCAGATTACCTGGTATTGTGAGAGTAAAACCCATATTCCCTCCGTGTTTACGGCGTGTTCTCACCTGTACAACCAAATCTTGCACGTAGTCTCTCTAGTTACACGGTGAAAACAGCGGGAACAGGTAAGCGAAACTTATATTAGGTGGCACAACAATGCAACACTACATAACTTAACTCTAGAATGTCTTTGTTGGAGACGGACGGGGAAATACAACCAAATAATGATCTAATTTTTTTTTTTAATTGACAACAAATAAAACCAAGATAAAAATGTGTACACTTTATTTGATTTCAATGTTGTTCCATTATACAATGTGATGTTATTATATTGATGGTATACAATTTATCTGAGCGATTGAGATTGTATGATTGAGTCACAAATGACAAGTTCATGAAGAGAAGAAGGAAGATCCAAGTGATCAAAATGGCGAAGAAAGGACGATGAAGCTGGATAGGAAACACTTTGAGAAAATCTTACGGGAATATAACACGAACGTCTCTGTCCTAGAACACACAGTGTAAACAAAAGAGATGGAAGTCTAGAAATACATAGAGAAGAGATTTGGAGGCAGAGATTAATGATCTATAGAAGAACTGGAAGGTGCTGCGGGAGATAGCTAAAGGATAGTGGTAGTGGTAGATGGAATAGGTGTAGTGGTAGATGGGATAGTGGTAGATGGGATAGGGGTAGTGGTAGATGGGATAGGGGTAGTGGTAGATGGGATAGTGGTAGTGGTAAATGGAATAGTGGTAGTGGTAGATGGGATAGTGGTAGTGGTATATGGGATAGGGGTAGTGGTAGATGGGATAGTGGTAGTGGTAGACGGGATAGTGGTAGTGGTAGATGGGATAGTGGTAGTGGTAGACGGGATAGTGGTAGTGGTAGATGGGATAGTGGTAGTGGTAGACAGGATAGTGGTAGTGGTAGATGGAATAGTGGTAGTGGTAGATGGGATATTAGTAGACGGGGTAGTGGGAGTAGTAGTATCACAATCACAGTTCCAACTTTACGGCAACATGTTGCCTCATAATTGTTGCATTCTTGTTGGCCATGTTGCAGGCACTGTTCAGCTGGTATGCGGGCTCACGAATATTGACCCAGGTAAGGAATGGATACTTGCGCCTTTAATATTCCGGAACATCTTTTTCACCATTACCGAATTCGACAACCGTGGCGCGGTGGATGACAACCGTGGCGCGGTGGATGACAACCGTGGCGCGGTGGATGACAACCGTGGCGCGGTGGATGCAGACATCAATGCCATCATAGATTGGTAGTTAGCCACCAAAACTCTGGATAATCCTTCTCTGCAAGCTCATACGGTAGAAAGGTCAAGGAAGCCAGTGGTGCATTTAGTATAACAACAAGTAGCATGCCAATGGAAGTACTGGCAGTGACCTAAGACACTACTCTGACTGGAGTCACAAAACTATACACATGAGTGCATTCTGAATGATTCGTTGATTATGATCTGAAAGGTGGAGGCTGGTTCTGTGTGGAGGCTGGTTCGGTGCGCAGGCAATGGACTGAATCACTGCTAGCCTCAACAATTTGCAGAATTATATTTATCTTCGTTCCGGGGTACATAGGTGTCGTTGGTAATGAGAGAGCATACAGACTGGTAGACTCTGCCATTATATCAGGGGTTCAGCCAATGGATAGAGCTGACATTCCGAACGCCGTCACAGAGAGTGTCCAAATAGAAGACTTTAAAGCAATCCATGTCAACTGCTAAATTACAAGAGTTTGGGTTGAAGATTGAAGTGGCCAGAAAAGGACAGCACAACAGGTAGTATATGAGTAGACTCATCAATCAACACAGGACTGGTACGGTTAGTCGCTGTTGGAGATATTGCGAAGGAGATCGGAGCGCCTCTAGACATGTCTGGATTGCAATGAAGATATTCCAAACTGAAACTGTCTATTGGTAATCTGCTTATGTAAAACATTAAATTTGTTGTTTCTTGAAGAAGTTCAGTAAAGATGTTGTATCTGCTATTTTCCTGATTGATGTCTTCATTTCTAAACTGATCTTTTCTTGATAGTCATACTCTGCGTAAACACTTAATCTCGGGGAGGGGAATATTTTCTTCTGTCTTTTGATGTCACTGTGCAAGTGTGGCACTGTTAGCATATTGTCGGGAGAAAGAGCTATCGTGCTGCATAATGTTATCTTAATATTTATGGTAACAAGATTGTATTAAAAAATGTGTGCCATTTTAACTACAATTTTATTTGCTTGATTGCATCTATGTTGATGTAACACAGTTATAATATGATAACGAAAGCGTTTTACAAAAACACATAATTGTTTCGCTGCAAATAAAAAGGTCGACATTTATAGTTTTCATTCTGTGGCAAATTTAATGCTTAAAAATATCTAACGGTTATAAACGTCCATAACGAAACAAAATGGCGTAGTTAACGTATAACGTGTAAATCATGTCTTTTGTTAAATACAAACCAGAAAGATTGAATGTTTTTAAATGTATAACTGTTGAAGTAACACCATCAAATATAGAAATAGTAGAAACTAATAAATTTATAACTGTTGAAGTAACACATCAAATATAGAAATAGTAGAAACTAATAAATTTATAACTGTTGAAGTAACACATCAAATATAGAAATAGTAGAAACTAATAAATTTATAACTGTTGAAGTAACACATCAAACATAGAAATAGTAGAAACTAATAAATTTATAACTGTTGAAGTAACACATCAAACATAGAAATAGTAGAAACTAATAGCAAATTTTAGTTTGGTGTGTTACTTAGTTGCAACATTATTTTGTAAACGTTACCGGTTACCTTCCATAATTTCTGGTGAATATTATTGTTTCTAATATATTACGAGATTTAGTTCAACCAATAATCAAAGTAAAACTGACAGCACAAGTTGAACAAGTGTAGATGTACTTATACAAGCAATAATCAAAGTAAAACTGACAGCACAAGTTGAACAAGTGTAGATGTACTTATACAAGCAATAATCAAAGTAAAACTGACAGCACAAGTTGAACAAGTGTAGATGTACTTATACAAGCAATAATCAAAGTAAAACTGACAGCACAAGTTGAACAAGTGTAGATGTACTTATACAAGCAATAATCAAAGTAAAACTGACAGCACAAGTTGAACAAGTGTAGATGTACTTATAATAGATACACTAAGATACGTTGTGGGTCTCTATGGAAAGAGGTTAAGGACGTTGTGGTCTCTATGGAAAGAGGTTAAGAACGTTGTGGGTCTCTATGGAAAAGAGGTTAAGGACGTTGTGGGTCTCTATGGAAAAGAGGTTAAGGACGTTGTGGGTCTCTATGGAAAAGAGGTTAAGAACGTTGTGGGTCTCTATGGAAAAGAGGTTAAGGACGTTGTGGGTCTCTATGGAAAAGAGGTTAAGGACGTTGTGGGTCTCTATGGAAAAGAGGTTAAGGACGTTGTGGGTCTCTATGGAAAAGAGGTTAAGGACGTTGTGGGTCTCTATGGAAAAGAGGTTAAGAACGTTGTGGGTCTCTATGGAAAAGAGGTTAAGGACGTTGTGGGTCTCTATGGAAAAGAGGTTAAGAACGTTGTGGGTCTCTATGGAAAAGAGGTTAAGGACGTTGTGGGTCTCTATGGAAAAGAGGTTAAGGACGTTGTGGGTCTCTAGGGAAAAAGAGGTTAAGAACGTTGTGGGTCTCTATGGAAAAGAGGTTAAGGACGTTGTGGGTCTCTATGGAAAAGAGGTTAAGGACGTTGTGGGTCTCTATGGAAAAGAGGTTAAGGGCGTTGTGGGTCTCTATGGAAAAGAGGTTAAGGACGTTGTGGGTCTCTATGGAAAAGAGGTTAAGAACGTTGTGGGTCTCTATGGAAAAGAGGTTAAGGACGTTGTGGGTCTCTATGGAAAAGAGGTTAAGGACGTTGTGGGTCTCTATGGAAAAGAGGTTAAGGACGTTGTGGGTCTCTATGGAAAAGAGGTTAAGGACGTTGTGGGTCTCTATGGAAAAGAGGTTAAGGACGTTGTGGGTCTCTATGGAAAAGAGGTTAAGGACGTTGTGGGTCTCTATGGAAAAGAGGTTAAGGACGTTGTGGGTCTCTATGGAAAAGAGGTTAAGGACGTTGTGGGTCTCTATGGAAAAGAGGTTAAGGACGTTGTGGGTCTCTATGGAAAAGAGGTTAAGGACGTTGTGGGTCTCTATGGAAAAGAGGTTAAGGACGTTGTGGGTCTCTATGGAACAGAGGTTAAGATACGTTGTGGGTCTCTATGGAAAAGAGGTTAAGGACGTTGTGGGTCTCTATGGAAAAGAGGTTAAGGACGTTGTGGGTCTCTATGGAAAAGAGGTTAAGGACGTTGTGGGTCTCTATGGAAAAGAGGTTAAGATACGTTGTGGGTCTCTATGGAAAAGAGGTTAAGGACGTTGTGGGGTCTCTATGGAAAAGAGGTTAAGGACGTTGTGGGTCTCTATGGAAAAGAGGTTAAGGACGTTGTGGGTCTCTATGGAAAAGAGGTTAAGATACGTTGTGGTTCTCTATGGAAAAGAGGTTAAGGACGTTGTGGGGTCTCTATGGAAAAGAGGTTAAGGACGTTGTGGGGTCTCTATGGAAAAGAGGTTAAGGACGTTGTGGGTCTCTATGGAAAAGAGGTTAAGGACGTTGTGGGTCTCTATGGAAAAGAGGTTAAGATACGTTGTGGGTCTCTATGGAAAAGAGGTTAAGGACGTTGTGGGTCTCTATGGAAAAGAGGTTAAGGACGTTGTGGGTCTCTATGGAAAAGAGGTTAAGATACGTTGTGGTTCTCTATGGAAAAGAGGTTAAGGACGTTGTGGGGTCTCTATGGAAAAGAGGTTAAGGACGTTGTGGGGTCTCTATGGAAAAGAGGTTAAGGACGTTGTGGGTCTCTATGGAAAAGAGGTTAAGGACGTTGTGGGTCTCTATGGAAAAGAGGTTAAGGACGTTGTGGGTCTCTATAGAAAAGAGGTTAAGGACGTTGTGGGGTCTCTATAGAAAAGAGGTTAAGGACGTTGTGGGTCTCTATGGAAAAGAGGTTAAGGACGTTGTGGGTCTCTATAGAAAAGAGGTTAAGGACGTTGTGGGTCTCTATGGAAAAGAGGTTAAGGACGTTGTGTGTCTCTATGGAAAAGAGGTTAAGGACGTTGTGGGTCTCTATGGAAAAGAGGTTAAGGACGTTGTGTGTCTCTATGGAAAAGAGGTTAAGGACGTTGTGGGTCTCTATGGAAAAGAGGTTAAGGACGTTCGACGAGTCTTCTGAAGGTTGTAAGTTCAAGTCCTCACTGAGTCATATTGCAATTTTTTCCGGAGATCCCTAGAATTTTGCTGGAGCTACGGAGTTAGTGTTTTGTGCAACACTTTCTGCAAGTGGTGTGCCATTTCTGTCAAAAGGAGTACGGAGTCAAATGGTTAAACTCGGCGCAATGAAGTCAGTGCTTCGCCCTTCGACCCCGTTAAACTTATTTAGACAACAGTAATGCATATGTGTTCCCAGGGTTCACAAGAGGAGCAAAGAATAGTCACACTATGACCTACAAGGCATGTCGTAAGAGGCGACTGAAGTAGGGCCTAGGGTAGCTACCTAGTAAATAAAAACTTCGCAGAAACCGGATGTGTTTTCCTACTTGCAGCCGCATAAATGTCACAACGCACAATCGCTCTTAGGCTCAGATAACATACAAATCACACAGAGTGATTTAACAAGTGGTTGATATGGAGTGTTCAAAGAAGAAGAAGAAGAAGAAGAAGAAGAAGAAGACGACAGTAATGTAGTTTTATTTAATCCCTTCCGAGTCGGTCTACTAGCTCGCAATATTCTTTAAGATAACACAAAGTTAGTTATACTGTCACGAATTATGTTTTGTTTAAGATAAAGCACAGTCAGTTATACTGTCTCGAATTATGTTTTGTTTAAGATAAAGCACAGTCAGTTATACTGTCTCGAATTATGTTTTGTTTAAGATAAAGCACAGTCAGTTATACTGTCACGAATTATGTTTTGTTTAAGCTAACACAAAGTTAGTTATACTGTCACGAATTATGTTTTCTTTAAGATAAAGCACAGTCAGTTATACTGTCACGAATTATGTTTTGTTTAAGCTAACACAAAGTTAGTTATATTGTCAAGAATTATGTTTTGTTTAAGCTGACACAAAGTTAGTTATACTGTCACGAATTATGTTTTGTTTAAGCTAACACAAAGTTAGTTATACTGTCTCGAATTATGTTTTATTTAAGATAAAGCACAGTCAGTTATACTGTCTCGAATTATGTTTTGTTTAAGATAAAGCACAGTCAGTTATACTGTCTCGAATTATGTTTTATTTAAGATAAAGCACAGTCAGTTATACTGTCTCGAATTATGTTTTGTTTAAGATAAAGCACAGTCAGTATACTGGGTAAGGCCGTAAACATTGCTTTGAAAATAAGTCCACAAGTAAACACAATTTACGGAGAGAAAGTGTTAATACAACAATAAGTAAGGTACTTTTATTATCATTATAATTATTATTATTATTATCAGAAATTGTAATATGTTCCTGACTATATGTGATTTCATAACAAATCTCACTGTCTATTTTTAGATACGTTGTTTCTGTATTGTCTATTATTTCTGTTCAAATAGATTTCTTTCATTACAAGCTTTCTCTCTCCCAATGAGAATTCTGTCAAACTAGCACGGTGTGAGTGATTTAACATGAAGCTAATCAGAGACAGTTGACCTAGTTTAGGTAGAATTGTTTATGAAAGTGTACATCAAAGACCAGGATATAAAAGTTAATCAACCGTGTCACGTCAATCAATAATAGTATCACAAAGAAATCAACCGATCTTACTTGGCATATTGTGGTTTGATCACACTCTGGGACGAGTTGTCCATAGTTTGAATACACCAGCGCCGCTTCATAATAAACATACTAGCCTGCCATGAACGTTTATATCACTATAACAGTTATGGTTATTCTGTTTCGTTGCTGTTTACTTTGAAATCATTTATCACATTTTCTGATCTATTATATTACATTTATCTAGTACTGTTATACGTTATATAGGGCATGCAAGCAGTTTATCCGCGCCGTTCTATCCTGGGTAACTCATTCAATCTCTTCTATGGAACTTCTTCTTCTTCTGCGTTCGCTAGCTATGAATTCAGGTCTAGAAGCCGAGTCTGATATTTGCCGTCTCTTTCGGTTCTTCTTCTTCTTCCTCAAACGCTCCATATCGACCACTTGTTAACCACTCTGTGTGATTTGTATATGATCTGAGCCTAAGAACGATTGTACGTTGTGTCAGTTATACGCCGACAAGTAGGCCAACGCATCCGATTTCTGCGATGCTTTTTATTTACTACAGTAGCTTCTCTACATCAGTCACTTCTTACAACATGCCTTGTAGATGGCAGTGGTACTATTCTTTGCTCCTCTTGCAAGCCCCAGCACCATACGGGCAGTCTCTTTCAGTCAAGTTCGTTTTATAGTTTCTCTATGACGTCTTTCAGTCAAGTTCGTTTTATAGTTTCTCTATGACGTCTTTCAGTCAAGTTCGTTTTATAGTTTCTCTATGACGTCTTTCAGTCAAGTTCGTTTTATAGTTTCTCTATGACGTCTTTCAGTCAAGTTCGCTTTATAGTTTCTCTATGACGTCTTTCAGTCAAGTTCGTTTCATAGTTTCTCCATGACGTCTGTTTTGTTTCCTTGAACCATTTGTCTCCCACTTCAATACCTGTTTTGTGATTCTTGCATCATTTGTCTCCCACTTCAATACCTGCTTTGTGATTCTTGCATCATTTGTCTCCCACTTCAATACCTGTTTTGTGATTCTTGCATCATTTGTCTCCCACTTCAATACCTGCTTTGTGATTTTTGCATCATTTGTCTCCCACTTCAATACCTGCTTTGTGATTCTTGCATCATTTGTCTCCCACTTCAATACCTGCTTTGTGATTCTTGCATCATTTGTCTCCCACTTCAATACCTGCTTTGTGATTCTTGCATCATTTGTCTCCCACTTCAACACATGATTTGTGATTCTTGCATCATTTGTCTCCCACTTCAATACCTGCTTTGTGATTATTGCATCATTTGTCTCCCACTTCAACACCTGCTTTGTGATTCTTGCATCATTTGTCTCCCACTTCAATACCTGCTTTGTGATTCTTGCATCATTTGTCTGCTTCAATACCTGCTTTGTGATTCTTGCATCATTTCCTCTCTTAAATTAGTCCCATTTTATGTTCATTATTTTATTATTTGTCGCAGACATCTATTTCCAAATGAATTCTATTTACAAACTGACTTTGTATAAACTTTATAACAAGGAACAATTGTAAGAACATCAAAATTGAAACCAAAAATCCAAACAAAAGCAAGAATCTTCATTATCTATGGTTCTCTTGTGTCTAGCCACTTGTGATGTGAAATGTCAGGGGGGACGTGTAGATTCTCGTTGTTGTGTCAGGTGCATCTCCGGCGGTTGTTGTGAGCCCATAGTGTTTAAACATCTCTTGATTTCTATTAGCATGCATGTTACGGTAATTAAAATGCACCGGAGCCTTCTCAGATCGTAGGGAATGAAATGAATGTCGCACTTCACGTGAAGTGAATGTTGCACTTCACATGAAGTGAATATCACTTCACATTTCTAGGTCCAAAGTATGCAGGAGGTAGGAAGGTTACTTGCTTTCCACACGTATGAAACGTCGTGTGCGAGAAATTAATATACAGCCCTTTTAATTACGTCCAGCTTGATAAGCGAATTCGCGCTAATTCGTCCCGCCTACATGAATACATGCCGTCGGTTGGCTATCCAAGTCACAGCTGGGACAGAGCGTTCTTAGCCAGCGGCTTTTCAAGGTGACACTGGTGAGCCTTTATGGCTGCCGTTGAGACCTCGTGAGATAACCGACATCAACAACAGCCCCACCACTCCGTTGTGTTATTACTTTCTACAACATTGACTCGATGAGTATAGGAACGCAAATGATAATGGAAAAAGGAACTAGACAGATTGAGTTAGTATGCATTGGGATTACCCATTGACATATTATTAAAATAAAATGTAAAACACAACATGCATAGACAATTGTCCAACGAAACAAATCATGCAACTCTTAAATCTTTCGTTTCGTGTTCTTGTCAATGTCTCAGTACTTGTATTTATCATGTTTCCACTTTTGAAATTATCATGATGCCAGGAAACAACGACTTGACGTGCATGTACCAAGTCGTCTGCAGTATTAAACTATTTCACAGAGGGCAAGAGCCTTAAATTATTGATCTATCGCGATAAGAAAATCGATTAGATTCCTCTCTTCTTGTATTATTGCTCAGCATTTAGTAATACAGTTTAGTAACTAAAAGTAGTATTGAATGAAATTGATAAGAAGACAAAGATAAAAATAGTAAGAGCAACATATTCCCAGTGGCAAAGTGGCAACGTATGGGTGTGAAGCATGACCATTTAACAAGGCAGTAAAAACATATGTGCTTTTGAATATAAATGTTACAGAAGAATTCTAAGTATATCATGGACAGAAAAGAAAACATATAGATCTATACAGACAGAGTTAAAAATCAAAGAAAGCTTGTTGATACTACAAATAGGATGCATTTTGAACATATAATAAAAAGACAAGAAGGGTTAGAGAAGACGATTATGAAAGGAGGAATTTCAGCAAAGAGGAAGACCACGGAAAAGATGGATCCAGGATGCAACTGATTGTTTGAGCATGACAGTACATGACTAAGTCTAAACAAAATGACAATACGGCAAATAGTTGCAGTAAAATGGCAGATATTTATTTAGTCTTTAGTAGTTGATGTGAGATAGGGAGTGTCTTAAATTGATCGTTTCTTTCATAACCGTTGCTTGATAAAGGCCTTTTAGTCGAAATGTTGCTGCATCTTATTTTTGTAAGTTGCAAAACTCGCACATTACGTCGGTTTTTACGTGTTTCGCCTTAGATATATAGTTGATTTTTTGTGTGCAGTCTTCCATTATATCGATAAGTTTTACAGGAGGACATATCGCCATAGGAAAATGACTGATTAATGAGTCGGATCTGATGGTTTGTCCTATGATCAATTAGATCTGGCACCATGTTAAAGTATAACTCAGCAAATGTGGTACTTTACAGTTAAGTTTGCACTTTTACAAAATGTTTACCTGTATACCATATGTGCATATATTGGTTTTATTGGTCACTATTCATGTAACATGTTACCTGTATACCATATGTGCATATATTGGTTTTATTGGTCACTATTCATGTTACATGTTACCTGTATACCATATGTGCATATATTGGTTTTATTGGTCAGTATTGGTCACTATTCGTGTAAAAATCATGATCTAAAGGTGAAGGTTTAATTACATTGTACCAGGTTTTACACGACCCAATGGTTCGTACACCACATGGTTCGGTCCACCACCACATGGTTCAGTCCCACCACCATGGTTCGTCCACCACCATGGTTCAGGTCCCACCACCACATGGTTCAGTCCACCACCACATGGTTCGGTGCCACCACCACATGGTTCGGTCCTACCACCACATGGTTCGGTCCTACCACCACATGGTTCGGTCCTACCACCACATGGTTCGGTCCTACCACCACATGGTTCGGTCCCACCACCACATGGTTCGGTCCTACCACCACATGGTTCGGTCCTACCACCACATGGTTCGGTCCCACCACCACATGGTTCGGTCCTACCACCACATGGTTCGGTCCTACCACCACATGGTTCGGTCCCACCACCACATGGTTCGGTCCCACCACACATGGTTCGGTCCACCACCACATGGTTCGGTCCTACCACCTACCCATGGTTCGGTCCCACCACCACATGGTTCGGTCCACCACCACACTGGTTCGGTCCCACCACCACATGGTTCGGTCCTACCACCACATGGTTCGGTCCTACCACCACATGGTTCGGTCCTACCACCACATGGTTCGGTCCTACCACCACATGGTTCGGTCCTACCACCACATGGTTCGGTCCTACCACCACATGGTTCGGTCCTACCACCACATGGTTCGGTCCCACCACCACATGGTTCGGTCCCACCACCACATGGTTCGGTCCTACCACCACATGGTTCGGTCCCTCCACCACATGGTTCGGTCCCACCACCACATGGTTCGGTCCTACCACCACATGGTTCGGTCCCACCACCACATGGTTCAGTCCCACCACCACATGGCTCTGTCCCTCCACCACATGGTTCGGTCCCTCCACCACATGGTTCGGTCCTACCACCACATGGTTCGGTCCCTCCACCACATGGTTCGGTCCTACCACCACATGGTTCGGTCCTACCACCACATGGTTCGGTCCTACCACCACATGGTTCGGTCCCACCACAACATGGTTCGGTCCCACCACCACATGGTTCGGTCCCACCACCACATGGTTCGGTCCCACCACCACATGGTTCGGTCCCACCACCACATGGTTCGGTCCCACCACCACATGGTTCGGTCCCACCACCACATGGTTCGGTCCCACCACCACATGGTTCGGTCCCACCACCACATGGTTCGGTCCTACCACCACATGGTTCGGTCCCACCACCACATGGTTCGGTGCCACCACCACATGGTTCGATCCTACCACCACATGGTTCGGTCCCACCACCACATGGTTCGGTCCTACCACCACATGGTTCGGTCCTACCACCACATGGTTCGGTCCCACCACCACATGGTTCGGTCCTACCACCACATGGTTCGGTCCTACCACCACATGGTTCGGTCCTACCACAACATGGTTCGGTCCCACCACCACATGGTTCGGTCCTACCACCACATGGTTCGGTCCTACCACCACATGGTTCGGTCCCACCACCACATGGTTCGGTCCTACCACCACATGGTTCGGTCCCACCACCACATGGTTCGGTCCTACCACCACATGGTTCGGTCCTACCACCACATGGTTCGGTCCTACCACCACATGGTTCGGTCCCACCACCACATGGTTCGGTCCTACCACCACATGGTTCGGTCCCACCACCACATGGTTCGGTCCTACCACCACATGGTTCGGTCCCACCACCACATGGTTCGGTCCTACCACCACATGGTTCGGTCCTACCACCACATGGTTCGGTCCCACCACCACATGGTTCGGTCCTACCACCACATGGTTCGGTCCCACCACCACATGGTTCGGTCCCACCACCACATTGTTCGGTCCCACCACCACATGGTTCGGTCCTACCACCACATGGTTCGGTCCCACCACCACATGGTTCGGTCCCACCACCACATGGTTCGGTCCCACCACCACATGGTTCAGTCCCACCACCACATGGTTCGGTCCCACCACCACATGGTTCGGTCCTACCACCACATGGTTCGGTCCTACCACCACATGGTTCGGTCCTACCACCACATGGTTCGGTCCCACCACCACATGGTTCGGTCCCTCCACCACATGGTTCGGTCCTACCACCACATGGTTCGGTCCTACCACCACATGGTTCGGTCCCTCCACCACATGGTTCGGTCCTACCACCACATGGTTCGGTCCCACCACCACATGGTTCGGTCCTACCACCACATGGTTCGGTCCCTCCACCACATGGTTCGGTCCCTCCACCACATGGTTCGGTCCTACCACCACATGGTTCGGTCCTACCACCACATGGTTCGGTCCTACCACCACATGGTTCGGTCCTACCACCACATGGTTCGGTCCCACCACAACATGGTTCGGTCCCTCCACCACATGGTTCGGTCCTACCACCACATGGTTCGGTCCTACCACCACATGGTTCGGTCCTACCACCACATGGTTCGGTCCTACCACCACATGGTTCGGTCCTACCACCACATGGTTCGGTCCCACCACCACATGGTTCAGTCCCACCACAACATGGTTCGGTGCCACCACCACATGGTTCGGTCCTACCACCACATGGTTCGGTCCTACCACCACATGGTTCGGTCCCACCACCACATGGTTCGGTCCTACCACCACATGGTTCGGTCCCACCACAACATGGTTCGGTCCCACCACAACATGGTTCGGTCCCACCACAACATGGTTCGGTCCCACCACCACATGGTTCGGTCCCTCCACCACATGGTTCGGTCCCTCCACCACATGGTTCGGTGCCACCACCACATGGTTCGGTCCTACCACAACATGGTTCAGTCCCTCTATGCAGAGCTGACGTGTCATCTGCCGAGATTACTGCACAATGCAAGAACTCTGTAAACAATCTTAGAAGTGTCTTGAACAAAATGCATCCGTGTACAGATAGCGCGGTCCGGATTCGAACGAACAACTGTTTATGTGGGTGAAGGAAGCCGTAATGACTAGATCTGTGAATGAAGAATTCTATACTGTTCGGATTTCTAACCCTCATCATATAAGTTATGTGACTCGGAATGTGGGGTTTCTCTTGCCTTGGACGTTTGAACACATGTCTACAATGTATTCAAACTCTACATGTCTGGTGGACAATGCTTTGTGGGAGATAAGAACAGTAAACTATATTTGTTCTGCTGCATCACTGAGCAGCACAGACAGCATAACCAGTAGATAATCTTGTGGCGGGAGATAAGCGCAGTGAACCATATCTTGGCGGCTGCGTCACTGAGCAGCACAGACAGCATAACCAGTAGATAATCTTGTGGCGGGAGATTGGTTATTGGTTACTAAACTGACGTCATTGCACTCCGGGCAGAAACTATGCTAGATCAGATTCACATAAAACTGTATTAGATCAGATTCACATAAAACTGTGTTAGATCAGATTCACATTAAACTATGTTAGATAAGATTCACATAAAACTGTGTTAGATCAGATTCACATAAAACTATGTTAGATCAGATTCACATAAAACTAAGATCAGATTCACATAAAACTGTGTTAGATCAGATTCACATAAAACTGAGTGCTAGATCAGATTCACATAAAACTGTGTGCTAGATCAGATTCACATAAAACTGTGTGCTAGATCAGATTCACATAAAACTGTGTGCTAGATCAGATTCACATAAAACTGTGTGCTAGATCAGATTCACATAAAACTGTGTTAGATCAGATTCACATAAAACTATGTTAGATCAGATTCACATAAAACTGTGTTAGATCAGATTCACATAAAACTATGTTAGATCAGATTCACATAAAACTGTGTTAGATCAGATTCACATAAAACTGTGTTAGATCAGATTCACATAAAACTATGTTAGATCAGATTCACATAAAACCGTGCTAGATCAGATTCACATAAAACTGTGCTAGATCAGATTCACATAAAACTGTGTTAGATCAGATTCACATAAAACTGTGTTAGATCAGATTCACATAAAACTGTGTTAGATCAGATTCACATAAAACTGTGTTAGATCAGATTCACATAAAACCGTGCTAGATCAGATTCACATAAAACTGTGCTAGATCAGATTCACATAAAACTGTGTTAGATCAGATTCACATAAAACTGTGTTAGATCAGATTCACATAAAACTGTGTTAGATCAGATTCACATAAAACTGTGTTAGATCAGATTCACATAAAACTGTGCTATCAAAAAGCCATTTTCCAGGGGATGGCACTTTCCCTCTCCATCCAGTCTTAACGTATGGACGTCCTTGCAGACGCGTGACAAGTAGACCTAAGTTATTTTGTGACGGGAAATGAGAAACAGGGAATCTCTCTCTCTCTCTCGATCCCCGCTTAGACTGATATACCAGATTTTCTCATGAATTCTGCTGTTGTTATTAGGGACTCCGTCCCTCCGTACAGTTTCTCATTAAATTCGATATTTTCGGGCCAGGTTTCGTTTCGCAGGCCTGCTAGCAATTAGCAGTCTTGCAGTAGGTGCTCTGTCGTCATGTCCGCCTTTTCATAACGGCACATGCTAGTTGTGCCAATTTTAAATTTGTTGTACATGTGGGCTCGAAGTCTGTTATGGCCGGTACGGAGGCGGAATATAGCAACTTATTCGCTACGGGATAGACCATAGTACCCATCTCTGACGCTGTGTTGAGGGTGGTCTTGCTACGGGATAGACCATAGTACCCATCTCTGACGCTGTGTTGAGGGTGGTCTTGCTACGGGATAGACCATAGTACCCATCTCTGACGCTGTGTTGAGGGTGGTCTTGCTACGGGATAGACCATAGTACCCATCTCTGACGCTGTGTTAAGGGTGGTCTTCATACCACTTCTCTCTATATCGCCATCCGACAGCGAATCTAACTTGGTTGCTGCATTACTGAGCAGAACAGTGAACCTTTTCTTCCTAATTGCTAGAACAGTCTAATTCTGGTAACTCTCCATGGTGGGTAGATAAACCCCAACTCTTCCCCGATGTATACAGCAACATAAATACAACATGACATTGAGCTGAAGTGCAGGAGCTCAATCACTTCTGGAGCATTGAAGAAGAAGACAAATTTGATTGATTGCTAGAGCGATCATACTTGCACTTCAATGATTAACCATGTGTGATCCAATCTGTTTCTTACGCAGGAAGAATATGACATGAATTATGGGTACAAATCGAAGCAGACGTAGACGATATGAACGTAATATTGTTCTTCAGTTTAAGAAATAAAGTGAGTCATGGACCAGGACACCATTAGTAACGATTTTTGTAAATAGCGCCACACACTGAGATCAATAATCAATATCTAATAACACGGAGCGGTTGTTATGTACTGTTGTTGTGTATTAAAGAACTATTTTCTCCGCGGCGGTTCCTGTTTGTTAACATGTTGTGTATAATTTCAATTGTAGCAGTCAATTCTAGAGACATGGCTGCTTTTAATACACATCACGACATGGACGATTAATTTTTCGTTAGGTCACAGCGATCAACCATTGTATAGTTGCGCGAATCAATTTCTTTTAATAATGAGAAGTTCTATAGAACAATATACATGCTATATACATAGTTACAGACAAACTACATACAGAATACAGACAAACTACATACAGACTACAGACAAATTGGTGCTAAATCATAGAACAAATGGCACACATTTCGTAATGCAAACACGTCACCGTGAACACTAAAAGAGCACTGTACAAGATCTTTCTCTGAATATTATGATATCGGGGTCAAACTTGGATGTTGACAAGAAATGATAGAAGACAACTAGTCACGACAGAGATAACGTGTTTGCGCATAATGCTGGAAGTATCATGAAGAGACAGGTTTAGAAATGAAGATCAGGAAACAAGTGGGCACAACATCAGTACTGAACTTTATCAACAAAACAACGAATTAAATGGTTCGGCCACATAAGCGGATTACCAATAGACAGTGCAGTGCGCCTCAGTAGGAAATGCTATTCAGATAAAGTTGAAACAATGCGTAAAGAATATCAGGAAGAAAGGCGAAAGGAAGACCGAGGAAAAGGTGGATAGATAACGTAGTTGAACTCTACCAGGGGACTAAGAAAACCCATCACAGAAGTCACTAGAGAAGCACAAGACAAATACATAAAACCACGACACTGGGTTAACAACCTGGTAACAGTGTGCTGACAAAAGAAGAAGAATGCGTAAAGTCGACCACACAAAATGTGGACTTCAGAAATAACTGAGGGAGGGAAAAACACAATGTACGAAGCACACACAAAAGCCCGTCCAATAAATATCCTCGTTCTCTGACGCTGTGAGATAAAACAGGATTACAGAAAGATGAAGAAATACAAACTTAACAACGAACAATCTGTTAGATATCAAAGCTAAAATCTGTCAAATATCAAAGCTAAAATCTGTTAGATATCAAAGCTAAAATCTGTTAGATATCAAAGCTAAAATCTGTTAGATATCAAAGCTAAAATCTGTTAGATATCAAAGCTAAAATCTGTTAGATATCAAAGCTAAAATCTGTTAAATATCAAAGCTAAAATCTGTCAAATATCAAAGCTAAAATCTGTTAAATATCAAAGCTAAAATCTGTTAGATATCAAAGCTAAAATCTGTCAAATATCAAAGCTAAAATCTGTTAGATATCAAAGCTAAAATCTGTCAAATATCAAAGCTAAAATCTGTCAAATATCAAAGCTAAAATCTGTTAGATATCAAAGCTAAAATCTGTCAAATATCAAAGCTAAAATCTGTCAAATATCAAAGCTAAAATCTGTCAAATATCAAAGCTAAAATCTGTTAGATATCAAAGCTAAAATCTGTCAAATATCAAAGCTAAAATCTGTCAAATATCAAAGCTAAAATCTGTCAAATATCAAAGCTAAAATCTGTCAAATATCAAAGCTAAAATCTGTCAAATATCAAAGCTAAAATCTGTCAAAATATGTTGTGTTTATGAGCAGACAGACTTGCATCAAACGAATCAATTCTCTGGGAATTTAAGATAGATAATGGCGATGTTATTTGAACTCTTGGAGACCTCCTGTTGGATGAATACACTATATTTGATGTTTTATCTACCGGGTGATGCAAGGAGTTTACAATTACACGTTGTGTGAGTAGATTTGGATGGTTGATGGCTAGAAGGAGAAATGTGTTTAACTAACGGGCCACAGGAACCATCAGTATACATACCCTTCGATATGTGTTGAAGAAAACGGTTACCGTGAAAACTAAGCACCTATAGGTCTGTATGGAGTGATATGACGTTGATTGAAGAACCCAAATTGAGACTGTGTCAACCTGCGAGTTTTTACGTTTGGAAACAATTCAACTTCGAATTCAGCTGGGAATTTCGAACCATGGATAACGCGTCTTAGAAGCATAAGTCTGTGAGTAAGTGGTTACGCCCTTGCCTTAGAAGCATAAGTCTGTGAGTAAGTGGTTACGCCCTTGCCTTAGAAGCATAAGTCTGTGAGTAAGTGGTTACGCCCTTGCCTTAGAAGCATAAGTCTGTGAGTAAGTGGTTACGCCCTTGCCTTTCCTTTACGAATATCGTGGGTTCGAATCCGGGTCAGGCCGTTCTGTTTACAAGTATATTTTTTCCAGAAACCCTAGGATTGTTGCCGGAGCTACCAAATTCGTGCTTTGTGCAATAATCTCGGCAGATGGCGTGTCAATTCTGCGGAGAGGTACTGGGACATATGAGGTAAAACTCGGAGCAATGAAGTTCATCGTTCAGCTGTAGCCCATTAAGAAATATAAGCCCATTGTTCAGCTGTAGCCCATTAAGAAGTATAAGTGCATTAACTTCTATGTTATTGTAGCTCTCCTATTATTATATCATTGTCTTTTCGTACCGTTATACGTTACATAAGGCTTGCAAGCAATGTCACAACACCGCTCTATCCTGGGCAACTTGTACAATCTCTTCTATGGAATTGACTTCACTATTTCCTACCTCTCGCAGTAAAGATCGTTTCGGGTTTCCCTATGGCATCCTTTCTTGATTGAAGCAACGTTTGCTTGCAACTGCAATGCCTGTTTTATGATTGAAGCAACGTTTGCTTGCAACTGCAATGCCTGTTTTATGATTGAAGCAACGTTTGCTTGCAACTGCAATGCCTGCTTTATGATTGAAGCAACGTTTGCTTCCAACTGCAATGCCTGTTTTATGATTCTTCCTCGATCATTTCGTCTCATAGTATGCCCAACATATCTCCATCGGATCTTTCTTATTACAGTTGTTACTTGCTCTCATATTACAATAGAAAAAATATATATGTATAATTCCTCTCGAACCGTTATACGTTACATAGGGCCTGCAATAAATGTCTCCATACCGCTCTATCCTGGGCAACTTGCTCAATCTCCTCCTTGGAACTGAGACCACTATTTCTTGCCTTTCTCAGCAAAGTTCGTTTCAAGGTCTCCTTAAGTCGACCTCTCTTTCTTGAACCCTTTGCATCCCCCTTCAATGCCTGCTTGGATATTCATTGATCATTTCTCCTCAAGGTGTGCCCAACATATCTCCATCTTCTCTTTCATATAACAATTATCACTAGTGGTTGTCCAGACATTTCTCTGATTTCATCACTTCTCCTGAATTCATTCCATTTTATATTCATTATTTTTCGCAGACATCTATTTTCAAATGCATTCAACTTGCTTTCTATATCTTTAGTCATTTTCCAACTCTCGCTGGCATATGTTAGGATTGATATAACATTTGAATTGAAAATTCGTAATTTAGTTTTAATACTATATAACTTGCAGTTCCATATTTTATTTAGACATTTAAAAGCTGATGTTGCTTTGTCAATTCGTATCATAATTTATTTTTAACATTTCTTGTGCAATCAAAATTGCTACCTAAATAGGTGAACTGCTCTGTTATTTTTATCATTTTAGATTCCAGTGTGATATCTGCATTACTTGCCATAAGTGTCTTCATTATATTTGTTTTTTCATAGCTTATCTGCAGTCCAACTTGTGATGCTATAGATGACAAGTTGTCTGTTTTTCTTTGCATATCTTGGTTGTTTCTACTTAACAAGGCAATATCATCTGCAAAATCCAAATCTTCTAGTTGATTATTTTCTACCCAATCGATGCCAGTTTCGCCCTGCATATATATATATATGAGGAAATACAGTGTTATGCCCCCTATTATCTCTTTGTGGTTTTACTCAGTGTTATATTAAGATAATAAATTACGGCCGGGTCAACATAAGAGCCACTACAATCTGACACAAATATTCCACTTTCATTGCGGAATTTGATCTTGAGACTACCTGCTTACGATGCAAGTGCATTACCCACTACATGATTGCGGCTATATCAAATTCATAAAAACAGTATTTCACCATCTTCAAAATGACATAGAGAAACCTCGCCGGTGCTATAGAGTTTGTGCACTGCCGCTGAGATCTTGCTGTGTATGAAAGAGATCGGAGTATACATGTTTATTCACCAAAGTGTAATGATGTTGGTTCTATCAATCAATTAACCAATCAATCAAGCGATAGACAAAGAAAAGCATATCAGAGAGTATCAGTAGGTCGATCCAACCGTGTCTTTCCGAACAGAAAAGTTTCAGGGTTGTGAATCCCAATCGCTGATCGGATTGAGAAAGCTGCGTGTCGATATTGGTACAGCTCGAGACGCTGCTGGATTTGTTGAGGCTTATTCTTATTCGAACGCTCCATATCGACCACTTGTTAACCCCTCTTTGGGATTTGTATGTGATCCGAGCCTAAGAGCGAGTGTACGTTGTGCCAATTGTGCGCCTACAAGTAGGCCAGCACATCCGATTTCTGCGACGCTTTTTAGTTACTAGGGTAGCCTCTTACGACATGCCTTGTAGGTCGCAGTGTTACTATTCTTTGCTCCCCTTTCGAGCCCCGACAACACACGGGCGATTTGTAGAGGCGGGGATCAGATCACCTAGACCCAGACTGTCACATGATGATAGTCCTCATATAACTGACATCGTAGATGCGATTTGTAGAGGCGGGGATCAGATCACCTAGACACAGACTGCCACATGATGATAGTCCTCATATAACTGATAAAGTAGATCAAGCCACCTATGGCAAAAGCGAGCCAGTGCAGTCCATCCAACCTTAGACAAGGATACGGGACATTCGACTTAGACTAAACGACTCTACATTTACTAGGGAAATCGTAGCTGCACAGCGGCAGAGCGGTGGATTCAGTTATCAATGTATTTAGTTCAAGTATCAATATGGTAGGTCCATTTAATAATCTGAAGACTGATAATCGAATTATGATATCCGAGCTACGGGAAAAACATTCCGAATCGTCGCTGCGACTACACAGCTGACAATTTCGGCCAGATAAAAGGGTCAGTGCACTTATGGAGGAGCTTTGGCAGCAGAAGTTTCGATTCTACCCACTTGTCTAGTATTTTATATTTCTGAAACATGAATCATTTTATTTAAAAGTACACAACAATTCCCAGCTGATATTTTAAATGTTGGCACACAGTTGTGCTACAGTTTGTAATTTAAAAAAACAAGCACGGACTTGCAAACTAATATACAATAGAGTTACAAAAAGTTGTTCAAGTAAAAGCTGTTAGACGTAGAAAAGAAAATCAACATACAACAAATAGAAATAACTTGTACTCACCTCCAAAACAGACATAATTTAGTCCGTGAAACTCATTTGTAGACTTTATTTTCTGTTTTCTTTCGTTATGTCGTCAATACGACACTCAAATAAAGTGTACGCGGGTTCCTATCTATAATGTTTGTATTTCGTTCACTTTCTGTTCCCACTCTGTACAGGAATTTGCACAGTCCGCTAGTTTTAATCAGTTTACACCGATTCCGATTCTGTGCAGTAAGTGGTGTGCGTTCGCTACTTTTAAGTAAATTTTACTATTCGTTACTTTTTCATCAAATACTCGTTACTTAGTGTATGGACTTTTTCGTCTGTACAGACGGTCAATAAATTACTGGGTTCTCAATCGTTGCTTCCTATTTGTAATAATACACAGCGAGATATTTGTCAAATAAGTTATTCTTAATATAGTAAGAATTATTCTTCAGCTTTCCGATCCTTCGAAGTTCATTGCTGCAGATATCATCATCATCAAGGTGCGTATTCTTTATAGGACGTTGCTCTCTTTGCAGCACATCTGAAATTCACTGTCTCTAGCCAGATCACCCACTTCGTCGATGGTCATATTCATGGTTTCTTTAATATCTTGTAGCCATCTTCTTCTTGCCTCTGCGTTCTGGGACCCTGCTCTCTGATATTGTTCTCTCCAGGCCATCATTACGCTTGATGTGACCAATGTAGGAATGTATCTAATTGTTCTGTATAGTATGTTGTTTATCAGCCAATTCTCGTTAACATTAAGTTCTTTCAGGACATCAGTGTTCTTTATTTGCAGATATTACCCGCCTTTATTTATGTCTGTTCTTAACCTTCTCTTCCCAATTGTTAACTCTTAGTTTTTCTAGAGCTACTTCAATGTTTGCTCTCCATCGTTTTCTTGGTCTGCCTCATGGTTTCTTCCCCTTTATTTGTTATTTCCATTTGTATGTGAAATTGTATGCTCTATGTTATTCTTCAAATACGACATAACCATCGTATTCTATTAACTATCATCATGATATTATTTAAGGATGAAATGAAAATTGTGGAATACCCTTTACAGAACGTAGCCATCAACCACAGTAAACGAGCCGTTTATTTTCTAGACACCATTTATATGTTCAGTAGTTTGTCATTGCTTTCTGAATGGTGATGTATATTTTTACCGTTCCTAAAAATCCAAGGAAACGAATGTGAGTCCCACACTTCCAGCCGCGGTTGTGAACCAGGATAAGCCACAGACTCCCAAGGTCTTATTACAGCTTTATATATTGTCAGTGGCGGCTCGTGATCATTTTTGTTGGTGGGGCCAGACAGATATCTTCGGAAAAATATGGTTTCAGTTAGGATATATTTTAATGTATAAAATAATAAATACACGTTACACCTTATTTTTGGTGGGGCTCGGCCCCACTGGCCCTTAATGACGAGCCGCCACTGTATATTGTAGTCTTGATGTTACAGGGCAGACACTTAGATTTTACCAGGTGAAGTAGGACAAAGTATACATTATTTCCTGATTGTATTCTTGACTTTGTTTCTTATCTTTTTATGTGACAGTTATTGATGTGACATTTCCAAGTACTTAAACATGTTTATACTCTGTTGATTTCTTCTTAATATCATATGCTCCTATGCTTCAGCTGGAGCTACATGGCAGAATGGATTCTGTATATTCACATTTAACTCATTTTGGGGTGGGGGGTTGAGCTTTTGGCTAAGATCAAAGTGTAGTGTCCACTTGGACAGAGACAAAGTGTAGTGTCCACTTGGACAGAGACAAAGTGCAGTGTCCACTTGGTCACAGACAGAGTGTAGTGCCCACTTGGACACAGACAAAGTGTAGTGTCCACTTGGTCACAAAATGTAGTGCCCACTTGGACACAGACAGAGTGTAGTGTCCACTTGGACAGAGACAAAGTGTAGTGTCCACTTGGTCACAGACAAAGTGTAGTGTCCACTTGGTCACAAAATGTAGTGCCCACTTGGACACAGACAAAGTATAGTGTCCACTTGGTCACAAACAAAGTGTAGTGTCCACTTGGGCACAGACAATGTGTAGTGCCCACTTGGTCACAAAGTGTAGTGTCCACTTGGACACAGACAAAGTATAGTGTCCACTTGGTCACAAAGTGTAGTGTCCACTTGGACACAGACAAAGTATAGTGTCCACTTGGACACAGACAAAGTGTAGTGTCCACTTGGACACAGACAAAGTATAGTGCCCCTTTGGTCACAGACAAAGTTTAGTGTCCACTTGGTCACAGACAAAGTGTAGTGTCCACTTGGACACAGACAAAGTATAGTGTCCACTTGGACACAGACAAAGTGTAGTGTCCACTTGGACACAGACAAAGTGTAGTGTCCACTTGGTCACAGACAAAGTGTAGTGTCCACAGACAAAGTATAGTGTCCACTTGGACACAGACAAAGTGTAGTGTCCACTTGGACACAGACAAAGTATAGTGTCCACTTGGACACAGACAAAGTGTAGTGTCCACTTGGACACAGACAAAGTATAGTGTCCACTTGGTCACAGACAAAGTATAGTGTCCACTTGGTCACAGACAAAGTATAGTGTCCACTTGGACACAGACAAAGTATAGTGTCCACTTGGACACAGTGTAGTGTCCACTTGGTCACAAAGGATGGGAACCATCAAATAACAAATGGCACAATAAAACTCACTGAAACAAAATCTGAGAACTGTCATTCGAGAGATTGATGACACACAGGTTTTACACATTCAATATTAACCTACTGTGTACACTTGTTGTGGTACTTCCGAGTAGCAACTAAATAAAAACATTTAATTACAAAATGTTTAATCTCTCAATTCCTTCTTCCAGCTGCTTGTTCAGTCTATACTTTTATGTATAATAATTCAAGAATACATATAATATTTGACTTTTTGTTTCGTTTTACTGTAAATGTCATCATCAAGTAGCTTGTCACTTCAGTAACTCCCATGACAGCAGTCCTGAAAAACTCTTTGCAAGTTGACCAGCATCAGTAGCAGTCATTCTAAGATCGTCAAAGACATCTTGCATCCATCATTTTCAAGGTTTTCCTCTCATTCCCTCCAAAATTAACTTCTCTAAGCACTCATGTCGTTTAATATGTCCGAAATATTTAATTTTCCTTCATGTTATGCTCTTTAATAGCCAACTCTGTTTATAAATATAGAATTTTAAATTGTTGCCATGCTGTTGAATGTTTTTTCTGCATACATTTTTGCATCTGTTATTACCTGTTTTATCTCTGCTACCAGAACTTGTCCTGCGATGATTTCAGTCTTTGCACAAGAAAATGTTAAGAAGTCATTTTGTCAATTCCCCATGTACGATCTGTCCCTGATCATAAGCTCATATCTTTAGCACGTTGAAAAGATGGTATCTCAGTCGGTGGCCATTTGATGATCTTGTTATGATAGTTCACTGTTCCTTCTACTGTCACTCTTCTTTCTCCACTGTCACCGTATTTCCCTGTTTTCAGTATACTCACTTATTTCAATTTAAACTTGGAATATTGATTAAGCTTTGGATGTCGGACAAAACAAACAGACCACACACCGAGTGGTTAACTTGGTTGATAAGAACGAAATAATATCAATATAGATGGAGACTGCAGTCAAACTATGTATAATGGCGAAGCATGTAAAACAAAGTACTGTAGTTTACAAAATAATGGATCAGGGTCTCATTAGTCCAATCATAACCTGCTGCCTTGCAGGTTTGGCTGGGGACAGCAAAAGGCTAATGGAGAGCGAACCCAGTAAACGCTGGTTGAAACCGAACATACCACCAAAGGATAAACACCTGAGCCCCAATAGGTACTGAAGGTTGTGCATGTTCATCCGTTCTTGATGTTTGGCTGCGTATGTGTCACATAAGAATGACAAAAGCGTCCTAAGAACGATCGCGAGAGTCCAATAATGTAATGAAAATTTGGCCGACGAGGAGAGAAGCTGGTCTAGAACCTCAGAACTTCCATGATCACCATTGCAAAATGTTATCAACTTTTCTATTTGTCACACGCTCGTTACACACACCCGTGTATATATCACATGTGGTCTCTGTAGCTAAACCATTGCCTTGCGATCCAGAAGTCATGAGTTCGAGTCTGGACCTTCCTGTTCTCTTGAATAGTACATTTTTGTCCCAGAAACCAGTGTATTGTTGCAGGAGCTATGGAATACATGCTTTGTGCAATACTCCGTCAGGTGGCGTGGCATGCCATTTCTGTAGAGAGGAACCGAGACATATGGTGTAAAACCAGGTGCAAAAAAGTTAATCCTTCGGCTTTAAACCCGTTTATATATCACACACAAGTAAAAGCTGAACAGAAGATTCTTAGTATCTTTTATTTACACATCAAACAAGTAATTATCAACCAGAATGCTTAGACAATTTCAATTGTCTGTAAGCATCAATAAATTTATCCCGTTGAGAATCAGCTATATGACGTTGAATCAAAGTCAATGCTTTCCTCTTGACAGACTTGCCTACATGTCTCTGACTTTGTTCACTCAGAGACTTCTCTGTTCTTGAGCGTGCTGCCTCCAACATGTTGCTGTCAATGACAGCTTTTAGCTCCGGCATTCTTAGACCAGGCTGAAATAGTCAAAATATAATTACTGCATGAAAACAAATATTTTTAGAGAAAGAATATATTGATTTCAATTTATTAACAAACTAATCACAGATAGTAAAAACAAGAAAATATTTACATAGATAAATGACAAATGTTATTTGTATTCTTACAATTATTTTTAGATTGTTGCCTCGCCCGAGCGGTTACCGGGCCCAAATTTGGGGTGTAAAGAATAGAACCACTGTTACCTGCCACGCATGTTGTAAGAGGCGACTGAGGAGGTTTGGCTGAAATCAGATGCACGTGTCCACTAGGGAAAGCTAACCCGAAACAAATGCTTGCAGAAAACTGATGCACCAGGCCGTAAAGCCGCATATGGTGCAACGACCCTCACAATGAGGAATGGGATAACGGATTCTACGGTCATCAATCTGCCTCCGAGATTTAGCCACGCAGTAAGAATGTTGGACCTACCATCATGAGAGTGGCTAAAACTTACTGCAGGAAGAGGTCGGCACAAATGGGGAAGCAGAAATCATAGGAATGATATCCAACAGAACTGCCCCCAGTATGCAGACTTGAGAAGAAAGAGGTGGTCCACTTACACTAGCGTCCAAGACAAACTGTATGGCGTGGCTGATAATCTGAGGCAGACGGCTGCCTTTATTAGAGAATCCAAACTCCCAATCTAGTGAGAACACAGAAGAAGATTGTTGCGCTACGTTCAAGTAACATGGACGTCAGACCCCACACTAATACGCCAGGGATTACCACAGGGTTCCCTCTATCATCTGTATTGTTCAATATCTACACAGCAAATTTAGCCAAAATACAGTCAACCAGATTGGGTTTAACATTGAGTTCTGCAGATGACATCTTAATATATAGGACTGAATAAGATAAGATAACATTGCATACCATCTTGCTTTGGTGTAGGAAGTCTCACTCTAAGGTTAATTCTGAGAAGGCATATATATTGTGGTGTTCTTAATTCCAAATTATAGTAGAGACATAGTATATCCAACTTTCTTGCTTATGAATCACCAACATCAGCATAAGAAAGAAAGTTGGGACAGAAACTTGCTTGAATTACATTGAGAAACAAAGAATGAAGTGATTCGGCTAATTAATAAGAATGCATCCAAACTCCAAAGTATGCAGAGTTTTCTACAACAGAACATCAGAAAAGAAGGTGAGAGGCAGACAAAGATGGAAAGATGGTATAGCAGAATCCTGTCAAAAAGCAATAATAACTATCAACCAAGCCACTAGAGCAGCATAAGACAAAACAGAAACCACGTCACTGGGCAATAACCCAGTAGCAGTGTGATGACACAAGAAGTAGAAGATCCAACTGTCACTTACCCTGTCCACACCTGCTACAACAGCTTTCTTTGGTCTCACTGACAAGACAGGGGGTGCATGCACAACATCACCAAATTCCACTTTGTCTGAAAATACACATTTAAAATAAAAATACCAAAACATTACTTTCATACTGCAAATCAGAAGACAAACACTGGATATTATCATGGAAAATACTTCCTCAAAGACCTCAGCAGAACAGATTGGGTCATTATATTTCGTATATGTACCGGACACTTACATAGACTAGGAATAAGTCAAACAGCTCTCTGTCAGTGTTAGCAGGTGGAACAGACACCGGAGCATGTCCTGTAAGACTGTCTTCTCCTGGGTGAGCTGAGAAGCAATATGTGGCCACACCCAGTCCACCGGAAAACTAAGCTTTGGGGAAACCTGACGCTGACCGCCCAGTTTGTGGTCCACAATAAACTAAGCGCATGACCAGAGATCACTGACTAAGGAAACCTGACAGACCTGAAGCTGACTGCCCAGTTTGTGGTCCACAGTAAACTAAGCGTATGACCAGAGATCACTGAAGAAGGAAACCTGACGCTGACTGCCCAGTTTGTGGTCCACAATAAATTAAGTGCATGACCAGAGATCACTGAAGAAGGAAACCTGACAGACCTGAAGCTGACTGCCCAGTTTGTGGTACACAATAAACTAAGCGCATGACCAGAGATCACTGAAGAAGATGAAGAATACAGGATGCAATAGTGAAACACATGCTAAATAGACGTTTGAAGTTCTTACATGAGAATAAGATATGTACCTTGCAAGGAACCAAAGTCTAGGAATTTCTCTTGTTTCTTCCCTCTTTCGGCCTGGACTTTCTTCTTTTTCTTCTCTTTTAAACGGCTGAAAATGTACAAAATGCAATGTACAAAAATCACTTTGAAAGCAAATTACATTTTAATATTTTTTTAAAGAATTCCAATGTTGCCTTATTCTTAACAAATGAAAGCGAGAGTTGGAAAATTACTAAAGATATAGAAAGTTGAATGCATTTGAAAACTGATGACTGTGAAAAATAATGGAACTTAAAATGGGACGAATTCAGGAGATGTGATGAAATCAGTGAAACATCTGGTAAGCCGCTGTTATAAGAAAGAGAAGATACGCTGAGCACACCTTGAGAAGAAATGATCAAAGAATTACAAAGCAGGCATTGAAGTGGGAGACAAATAGTTCCAAGAAAGAAAGGATGTACTAGAGAAACCCTGAAACAAACTTTACTGAGAGAAGCGAGAAATATTGTACTCCAATTCCATAGAAGATATTGAACGAGTTGCACAGAACCGAGCAGTGTTGAGAAATTGCTTGCATGTCATGTGCAACGCATAACGGTACAAAACAAATATCAAATATATTAAGAATCAAATTTTAAAGAATAATTATTGTAATCTTTGAACATGGATGCTGCGGTGGCACTGAAATGGAGATCTGTTCTGCACATGCTCACTCGAAGAGTGATAGTAGTGGTGGTTGTATGTGTTCAAATGTTAACCTTTACCCTGAAATTGTTATTCGATCGACACTATGGCACATTGGGCATTCGTATGTATGCTCCGTCCTCCGCTGCAGCAGCCATTGCAAAGTCCACTTGCTCCTTGTACTTATGAGAAGTTGATTATATCGTCTCTCTTTACCATGAAGATGACACTGCCATAACTCGAACTCTCACAATTCTTCTAATGTCTGAGACCTGACCATATCACATAAATGAGAGCGCACTGCAATGATGACATCGGCTGTCCATACATCTGCCCGCTTAAGTCAGGACATTTTTTGCAAGAAAGTCAGCACGCTCATTACCCTGCACTCCAACATGCCCAGGTGTGTACAGCCAAGTCTTTGTCTTGAGATGTGACCACCCATTCCACACGCAGACTTCCAGATTCAATCCTTTGAAGCATATTCATCGAGTCTGATATGATAATCGTATGTAAGTAACCTAAGGTAATCCCAGGCTCTGGATAGTATAACTCTATTATGCATGGCGAGAAAGCCTAAAAGGTATTTCATAGTTTGATAGGATGTGTCTCTGGCACACCAAAGAATTATATGCAGTTCTTGGTTTCCTAACTTTGCAAATTTGTGTGGTGCTAATTGTCATGTGGTCAGTGCACATTTAATGTTAGAATCCGCCCCTGGTATATACCAGGGTAGGTGAAGACAAGCATCTAGTCTTATCAGTGATGGATGAAATCACATAGAGGTTCTATCTAAAATTTCTCATGTTAAACATCCATCAAACACTACACATTTCTGAACAATTGATATACTCTTTCTTCTTGTCACTCATTCCTTTCTTGGTCTTGATTTTCATGATTAGTTTCTTCTCATCACTGACCTATGTGAATACAAGAGAGATTTTCATGATTAGTTTCTTCTCATCACTGACCTATGTGAATACAAGAGAGATTTTCATGATTAGTTTCTTCTCATCACTGACCTATGTGAATACAAGAGAGATTTTCATGAGTAGTTTCTTCTCATCACTGACCTATGTGAATACAAGAGAGATTTTCATGATTAGTTTCTTCTCATCACTGACCTATGTGAATACAAGAGAGATTTTCATGAGTAGTTTCTTCTCATCACTGACCTATGTGAATACAAGAGAGATTTTCATGATTAGTTTCTTCTCATCACTGACCTATGTGAATACAAGAGAGATTTTCATGAGTAGTTTCTTCTCATCCCTGACCTATGTGAATACAAGAGAGATTTTCATGAGTAGTTTCTTCTCATCACTGACCTATGTGAATACAAGAGAGATTTTCATGAGTAGTTTCTTCTCATCACTGACCTATGTGAATACAAGAGAGATTTTCATGAGTAGTTTCTTCTCATCACTGACCTATGTGAATACAAGAGAGATTTTCATGATTAGTTTCTTCTCATCACTGACCTATGTGAATACAAGAGAGATTTTCATGATTAGTTTCTTCTCATCACTGACCTATGTGAATACAAGAGAGATTTTCATGAGTAGTTTCTTCTCATCACTGACCTATGTGAATACAAGAGAGATTTTCATGAGTAATTTCTTCTCATCACTGACCTATGTGAATACAAGAGAGATTTTCATGAGTAGTTTCTTCTCATCACTGACCTATGTGAATACAAGAGAGATTTTCATGAAAAGTTTCTTCTCATCACTGACCTATGTGAATACAAGAGAGATTTTCATGAAAAGTTTCTTCTCATCACTGACCTATGTGAATACAAGAGAGATTTTCATGAGTAGTTTCTTCTCATCACTGACCTATGTGAATACAAGAGAGATTTTCATGAGTAGTTTCTTCTCATCACTGACCTATGTGAATACAAGAGAGATTTTCATGAAAAGTTTCTTCTCATCACTGACCTATGTGAATACAAGAGAGATTTTCATGAGTAGTTTCTTCTCATCACTGACCTATGTGAATACAAGAGAGATTTTCATGAGTAGTTTCTTCTCATCACTGACCTATGTGAATACAAGAGAGATTTTCATGAGTAGTTTCTTCTCATCACTGACCTATGTGAATACAAGAGAGATCAAAAGAAGAAGTATACCTGAAACTATCAAGACTTAATAATATCTACAAACTACCGAGTCTTCTACAGCACCTTCTCATTCACTAAACTTTTAAGGATCAAGAACATGTAATAACCTACAATATTCAGAATCTAGGTCATTACAAACCTGCACTACATGGTTGTCAAGTTGAACTATTTCATTTGAATATGATGTTGACACAAATTATGACATCTGCTCGGTGACATAACAATAAAAGGTCACGGTGGTGTAAAATTTAGAATACATTTCCTGTGTTAACTCGGGATTTAAATGTGTTGCATTGACTTGAGTTAGATCTGATGGCCTCCCTACAACCAATCAGATCTGATGACCTCCCTACAACCAATCAGATCTGATGGCCTCCCTACAACCAATCAGATCTGATGGCCTCCCTACAACCAATCAGATCTGATGGCCTCCCTACAACCAATCAGATCTGATGGCCTCCCTACAACCAATCAGATCTGATGGCCTCCCTACAACCAATCAGATCTGATGGCCTCCCTACAACCAATCAGATCTGATGGCCTCCCTACAACCAATCAGATCTGATACCATGCTACAGTTTAACTCCAGATGTGGTACTTTAAAGCAAAGTTTTTCACTTTAAATTCACCAACATCTTCTATATCGCTCTCCTCAATCAATATTGAGTCTATCAGTATGTTGCTGCTTCAATGTACTTTTGTTGCACCGTTTCTGTCAGAGCAATGCACGATCATCTGCAAAGTCCGGATCCTCAAACGTTGACCAAAGTGCTCACTGAATGCCTTTTTTCGAACCTGGCATATGCTCTGCGTGTAACCCAATCAAGCAGCATTAAGAAGAGGAGGGTGAACAGCACTACATCCTTGTCTAACACCAGTAGTGAGCTTCCTTGTCTAACACCAGTAGTGAGCATCCTTGTCTAACACCAGTAGTGAGCTTCCTTGTCTAACACCAGTAGTGAGCATCCTTGTCTAACACCAGTAGTGAGCTTCCTTGTCTAACACCAGTAGTGAGCTTCCTTGTCTAACACCAGTAGTGAGCATCCTTGTCTAACACCAGTAGTGAGCATCCTTGTCTAACACCAGTAGTGAGCTTCCTTGTCTAACACCAGTAGTGAGCTTCCTTGTCTAACACCAGTAGTGAGCATCCTTGTCTAACACCAGTAGTGAGCATCCTTGTCTAACACCAGTAGTGAGCTTCCTTGTCTAACACCAGTAGTGAGCATCCTTGTCTAACACCAGTAGTGAGCATCCTTGTCTAACACCAGTAGTGAGCATCCTTGTCTAACACCAGTAGTGAGCTTCCTTGTCTAACACCAGTAGTGAGCTTCCTTGTCTAACACCAGTAGTGAGCATCCTTGTCTAACACCAGTAGTGAGCTTCCTTGTCTAACACCAGTAGTGAGCTTCCTTGTCTAACACCAGTAGTGAGCTTCCTTGTCTAACACCAGTAGTGAGCATCCTTGTCTAACACCAGTAGTGAGCTTCCTTGTCTAACACCAGTAGTGAGCTTCCTTGTCTAACACCAGTAGTGAGCATCCTTGTCTAACACCAGTAGTGAGCATCCTTGTCTAACACCAGTAGTGAGCATCCTTGTCTAACACCAGTAGTGAGCTTCCTTGTCTAACACCAGTAGTGAGCTTCCTTGTCTAACACCAGTAGTGAGCTTCCTTGTCTAACACCAGTAGTGAGCATCCTTGTCTAACACCAGTAGTGAGCATCCTTGTCTAACACCAGTAGTGAGCTTCCTTGTCTAACACCAGTAGTGAGCTTCCTTGTCTAACACCAGTAGTGAGCATCCTTGTCTAACACCAGTAGTGAGCTTCCTTGTCTAACACCAGTAGTGAGCTTCCTTGTCTAACACCAGTAGTGAGCATCCTTGTCTAACACCAGTAGTGAGCTTCCTTGTCTAACACCAGTAGTGAGCTTCCTTGTCTAACACCAGTAGTGAGCATCCTTGTCTAACACCAGTAGTGAGCTTCCTTGTCTAACACCAGTAGTGAGCATCCTTGTCTAACACCAGTAGTGAGCTTCCTTGTCTAACACCAGTAGTGAGCATCCTTGTCTAACACCAGTAGTGAGCTTCCTTGTCTAACACCAGTAGTGAGCATCCTTGTCTAACACCAGTAGTGAGCTTCCTTGTCTAACACCAGTAGTGAGCATCCTTGTCTAACACCAGTAGTGAGCATCCTTGTCTAACACCAGTAGTGAGCTTCCTTGTCTAACACCAGTAGTGAGCATCCTTGTCTAACACCAGTAGTGAGCTTCCTTGTCTAACACCAGTAGTGAGCATCCTTGTCTAACACCAGTAGTGAGCATCCTTGTCTAACACCAGTAGTGAGCATCCTTGTCTAACACCAGTAGTGAGCATCCTTGTCTAACACCAGTAGTGAGCATCCTTGTCTAACACCAGTAGTGAGCTTCCTTGTCTAACACCAGTAGTGAGCTTCCTTGTCTAACACCAGTAGTGAGCTTCCTTGTCTAACACCAGTAGTGAGCATCCTTGTCTAACACCAGTAGTGAGCATCCTTGTCTAACACCAGTAGTGAGCATCCTTGTCTAACACCAGTAGTGAGCTTCCTTGTCTAACACCAGTAGTGAGCATCCTTGTCTAACACCAGTAGTGAGCATCCTTGTCTAACACCAGTAGTGAGCTTCCTTGTCTAACACCAGTAGTGAGCATCCTTGTCTAACACCAGTAGTGAACATCCTTGTCTAACATCAGTAGTGAGCATCCTTGTCTAACACCAGTAGTGAGCTTCCTTGTCTAACACCAGTAGTGAGCATCCTTGTCTAACACCAGTAGTGAGCTTCCTTGTCTAACACCAGTAGTGAGCTTCCTTGTCTAACACCAGTAGTGAGCATCCTTGTCTAACACCAGTAGTGAGCTTCCTTGTCTAACACCAGTAGTGAGCATCCTTGTCTAACACCAGTAGTGAGCATCCTTGTCTAACACCAGTAGTGAGCATCCTTGTCTAACACCAGTAGTGAGCATCCTTGTCTAACACCAGTAGTGAGCTTCCTTGTCTAACACCAGTAGTGAGCATCCTTGTCTAACACCAGTAGTGAGCATCCTTGTCTAACACCAGTAGTGAGCTTCCTTGTCTAACACCAGTAGTGAGCATCCTTGTCTAACACCAGTAGTGAACATCCTTGTCTAACATCAGTAGTGAGCATCCTTGTCTAACACCAGTAGTGAGCTTCCTTGTCTAACACCAGTAGTGAGCATCCTTGTCTAACACCAGTAGTGAGCTTCCTTGTCTAACACCAGTAGTGAGCATCCTTGTCTAACACCAGTAGTGAGCATCCTTGTCTAACACCAGTAGTGAGCATCCTTGTCTAACACCAGTAGTGAGCTTCCTTGTCTAACACCAGTAGTGAGCATCCTTGTCTAACACCAGTAGTGAGCATCCTTGTCTAACACCAGTAGTGAGCATCCTTGTCTAACACCAGTAGTGAGCATCCTTGTCTAACATCAGTAGTGAGCATCCTTGTCTAACACCAGTAGTGAGCATCCTTGTCTAACACCAGTAGTGAGCTTCCTTGTCTAACACCAGTAGTGAGCATCCTTGTCTAACACCAGTAGTGAGCTTCCTTGTCTAACACCAGTAGTGAGCTTCCTTGTCTAACACCAGTAGTGAGCATCCTTGTCTAACACCAGTAGTGAGCATCCTTGTCTAACACCAGTAGTGAGCTTCCTTGTCTAACACCAGTAGTGAGCATCCTTGTCTAACACCAGTAGTGAGCATCCTTGTCTAACACCAGTAGTGAGCTTCCTTGTCTAACACCAGTAGTGAGCTTCCTTGTCTAACACCAGTAGTGAGCATCCTTGTCTAACACCAGTAGTGAGCATCCTTGTCTAACACCAGTAGTGAGCTTCCTTGTCTAACACCAGTAGTGAGCTTCCTTGTCTAACACCAGTAGTGAGCTTCCTTGTCTAACACCAGTAGTGAGCATCCTTGTCTAACACCAGTAGTGAGCATCCTTGTCTAACACCAGTAGTGAGCATCCTTGTCTAACACCAGTAGTGAGCTGGAACTCCAACAGTCGTCCTTCATGGATAACATGGCAAGCAAACCCCTTGTCCAGTTGCTGGACAATGTTTACAGTCTCTCTAGTAAACCGTAGTGTTTCAGGACACTCCACATTGATTGACTATCTAAGATGTTAAATGTCCTCACAAAATTCACAAAACATATGTAGAATGGAGTCTGTCACTTCATCTCTACTATGATTCTCAGGGTGGCTAGCTAGTCATTACAAGATCAATCGTTCCTGAATCTGTCTGTTCTCATCTCCTAAGCCTCTTTTCTCCTGTCCAAGATAACCTTAGTTAAATATGTATGAGATGCAATATGGACATGTTCGGAGAGCAATGAAGATATTCCAACCTGAAACTGAGATGTTTTTTTGTCGGCGTACTGTTACCAGGTTGTTGCCCAGTGTCATAGGTGATAGTTATTTTTGCTTTTTGGTAGGATTCTGCTATGCCATCTAACCATCTTTTTCGCATTCTTCCTTTCGTCTTCTTTCCTGGTGTTCTATTGTAGAAGACTCTGTATACAGTGGAGTTTGGTTGCATTACTATTAAGTGGTCGAACCATTTCATTCTTTGTTTCTCAATGTAATTCAAGCAATGTTCTGTCCCAACTTTGTCTCTTACGCTGATGTTGGTGACTATGTCTTTTCTGGCGTTGTTCGTAGCTTTTCGTAGGCATCACATTTATATATATATATCTTTTGCGACTATGCTTTGCTCATTATCCATGTTTGGCTCTGGTAACATAAAGTAGGTATAAAAAAAAAATACTGTTGATCATCTGTTGTTTAGCGGTCAGTGACATGTTTGGGTGGATTACAGAATTTGCTTTTTGCATTCTAGCATCTATCTCTCTGTGAATATGCTTCCTACACTAATATAAACTACATTTGAAAATAATAAGTACCATCAAAACTTACCTCATATTTGTCATCAATTTGAGCTTTTGTGATGATTTTATTAGTTTCTTCATTCACTCTTTTCATGAAACTTGATTCACTTTCATCAACTTTTTTCTTAAATTGAAAAGATTCAGTAAATGGTCTCAATGGTTTGATATTGTCAACATAATCGCTAATTTCTTTATCAGATAACTTGGCTAAACCTTTCTTGTTTTTCTTCTTCAGGAATTTTGATTTTTTGTTGACATCTAATGATTTTTGGGTGGAATCATCTTTTGTAGACTTTACTTTAGCACCAAGAGGAGACGAGAACTGATTATTATATTTGTATGGTGCTGGAAAGAAATAAAAACAAAATATTCAGCAAAAATACAATTTTTAAACAGAAAAAAGCAATGAAATATCTTTGCTAAATGTTGTCATTTATTTAGATTTATATGTAAATTATTTTGACTTGATTATAAATCCCCAAGAATTAATTTGAAAATAAAGATATATTGGGCATGTATGTTATTTGCCAGTAGTTCCACTGGTTAGGGTAGTTCTCTGATGGACAGCGGATAGGAAGAGAGTGCCTGGACATCCAAGGGAAATATGGAGAAGAAATGTACAAAGAGAGTTGAAAGATTATGGTCTGACATAGAAAACAATCAGTAAAAAGGCAATCAGGTCTGTAGTCATGCAAGATCTTCAGGTGTCATCCAGTCATTTCCAAGCCAAGATAACTTTGGTCTCAAATCTGGTACCATGGTTTGTTTAATTTATGGAAACTCTATCTTCAGTTATGAGAAAATGTGTTTTTAAGGGTACACATAATTCAATAGCAATAATATAATTCAAGCATTTCAGACATTTTAGGGTTAAATGGTCTCACTGTGATGCCTGGTGTATAGGAACAGTCTACATCCCATTTGTTCTGTATACTTTTAGGGCAGTTAGAGATTTACCATATCTAGTGCCTGTAATGTTTGGTGTATAGGAATACAATATCCATTTTGTTTGTTCTGTATACTTTGACTGATAAAGGCCTTTTGATCGAAACATCATTGTATCTTGTTTATGTACTTTGTAAAACTACCTTTATTGCATCACATTTTAGTACATCATTTTACTGCAATCTTTCCTTGTATCGATAATAACATCTCAACATTGGAAACTGATCGTAGAAGAGATTCCATTCCAATATGGAGATAAAAATAAAAATGGCATATATGAAAAAAAGCAGACATACTCATAATAAACTTTCTAATTGTGGAACTATAATTCCAAAACATGTACAAACAAAGTATTATAGTTTTACAAAATACAGAAACAGTGACGATAAACAGCAACGTTTCGACCAAAAGGCCTTTATCAAGCAAACAATACAACAGGAGTGGCGAATTTCAAACACTTACAAATGGACGATTACAGAAACTATAATTCCACCATATCTTCACTGCAACAGCAACAACAAACTTACAATCTGGATGTTTCAGAAATTTATTTCTGCTTTTCTTTCCAACTTTCCCACTTCTGACACCATCAATGGAGAATCCGAGCTGCCTGAGTTTTTTCGGGACCTCTTGGTCAAAGTTCTTTGGTTTCTGATTACAACCAGCTTGACGACTAGAAAATAATATAATTAGAAAAATGTGATAAAGTACTATGAAACGACCGCATATTTCACTGAATATTGTAACGTTTTCCTCTCGTTTTGGTTTATGTTGCATAGGGCCTGCAAGTAATTTCTCAACACCACTCTACTATGGTGTTTCTCTGATTGACTCTGATGGTTCTCGAATCTCTCAGCCAAGTTAATTTCAGGATTTCTTTGGTGTATTCTTTCTTTTTTGAACCATTCACCTTCCACTTTAATGCCTGCTTTTTTATTTTTGGATCATTTCTGCTCAGAGAATGCCAAACATATCTCCATTTCCTCTTTCTTATAACAGTTAATTAATAACAGTTGCAGCTGTTGCTACCAGTCACTAACTGATCAGACATTTCTCTCATTTCATCACTTATCCTGAATCCTCCCTTTTTTTGTCTGGACTGTATTATTTTTCTGGACATCAACTTACTTTCTATATCTTTAGAATATTTTCCAACTCTGGTATATGTTAGGATTGAGACAACATACTATGTATAATAATATAAATAAGTACCTAATAATCTAATTAGATTTAGTTTAGTAGGCCCTAGTTAACTAGTCTAGGCCTGTAAATAGTCGTGTAAATTAGTGTAATGTAGTGAGCGTCTGTAGCTCAAGCGGTAGTGAGCTCGATCACAGACCCAAGAGTACATGGTTCAAACCCCACGGTGGGCAAGTTTGGAAGCAAATTCGTTTCTGTGGGATTTTTACAAAAGGTAAAATAGACCTCACCATTCAGAAAGCAATGGCAAACTACTGAATGTATAAATGGTGTCTAGAAAATCAACTACTCGTTTACTGTGGTTGATGGCTACGTCCTTTGGGATATGCCACGATTTTCATTTCAACAGACTGTAAAGTTACTTATTAAAACTATATGTAAATTGTAACTTAAACTATATTATCATCATCATCAGGTGCCGTCTCCACATCGAAGGTTGTCTGCAATGAATCTCCAGCATCCTCTGTCTTTCACCTTGGTGTTGCACACTGCCAGACTGTAACCTGTCCATTTCTTAAAGTTTCCTCCCACTTATCTCTCGGTCTTCCTCTTCTCCCCTCAACTTTCTCTTCTAGTAAATGTTTTATCATGGTGTCATGCCTTTTTATGTGCCCAAAATACTTTACTTGTCTGAATTTTATTTCTCTTAATAATTGTTTCTTCATGCCTAGTTTTCCTAAAACTTGTTTATTTGTCTGTTTTTCTGTCCATGAAACTCTGCCTATTCTTCTATATATCCACATCTCAAATGCATCAATTATGTCTTCTGTTTGTTCATTGTCCATGTTTCCGAACCATAAATTAATATAGGATATATATAGCATTTGATCATTCTCATTTTTAGCCTGTGTGATTTGTTTGGATGTGAGTAACTTTCTCATACTATTGAAATTATCCTTGATCTTGAGTCCTGGCATTCCCTCTAGTTGTTTGAAGATTTTCTCTGTGTAGATGTTACATAGGCTTGGTGACAGAATGCATCCTTGTCTCACTCCTCTCTTTATGTCTATGTATGGAGAGTAGCTATTTTCATATTTCATTATTGCTGTCTGTTCCCAGTATATGTTACTTATTAGTCTGATATCATCCTCATCTAGGCCTATTTCTTGTAGACATATGATTAGCTTTTCATGTTGGACTCTGTCAAAAGCTTTGCTATAATCGATGAAACACAAGTAGATACTTTTTGCACTTCTATATACTTATCAGCAAGTAGTATTATACAAAGTATTGCCTCTCTTGTTCCTCTGTTCTTTCTAAAGCCAAACTGTTCTCCTACTTCTATATCTATCTTGTTTTTAATTCTGTCATGTATGATCTTGAGTAGTATTTTTGTTATGTGGCTCATCAGGCTAATTGTCCTATAGTCTGTGCACTTCTGTGCTTTTGGGTAGTGGTATGAATACTGATGTCTTCAAGTCTCTTGGTATATATCATGTGTTATATATATCATTGTACAAATCTGTAATGCCTGGTTGAAATACCAAAATCCTCTAAGGAGGTTAACATTTCCACAGTAATATTGTCCAATCCTGCAGCCTTTCCTCGCTTCATTGTTTCGATTGCTCTTACAACTTCAGATTTTAATATTCTTGGGTCGTCATTGCACTTTATACTGAGTTTACTGCTTCTTTGATCATCAAATAGAGCATTTACATATATATTCTGTCAGTGTCCATCTTGTCAATATTTCTGTTTTATCAAACAAAAGTTGGTTGTTGTTGTTTTTGATACATCCTCCACCTTTTATAGTATTTTTCTTACTTATCATTTGTCTTATTTCTCTGTGCACATCTCTGGTCCTGTGTTTTTCTGCCATTTCTATTTCCTTGCATTTTGTTTCTAACCAGTTGAGTTTACTTTTGTGGTTCTGCACACTTCGTTATCTAAAATTGTATTATGTATATAATACTATGTGGTGTTCTTGGCTTTCTTTCGTTCTGCCATTTTTTCTAATATTTCATCAGTCATCCACATTTGATTTTTCATGGATTCTTTTACAGGCAGGTTTTTGTTTGCAGTTTGTTTTAAGCAATCCCATTTATTGGTTACTTTCTCTTCAGGATTTTCTCTTCTGTATATTGTTCTAATAGGTAAACACGTAAAAACAAAGTACTACAGTTTTACAAAATACATAAACAGTGACGATAAACAGCAACGTTTCACCAAAAGGCCTTTATCAAGCAAACAATACAACAAGAATGACGAATTTCGAGGAACACTACAAATGGACGATTACATGTGGAAACATAAACCTATCTGATGAAAATCTGGGAATAAAAACGAACAACGAAATGAGTGCAACACAAAACCGAAAGTGGAAAAGGAGAGGAACAATAAACAATATAATGGATAAATGACACATATATGGAGCAAACACACATATAGACAACAAGGCACGAGATAAGACAGTACTAAGAAGCATAGGAATGTAATGCGTTGAGTCCAAGAGGTCGCAAAGTGCCATAGAATGAAATAAAACGGTTCTCCAGGGCGAATCGACTGCGATCATCGGAGGAACATGATCGGATGGCTGTGACCTGGACATCGTCAACTCCTGAATGGCCAGTATCATTGAAATGAGTGGCCACAGGAGTCACAGAGCATTGGCGAATATCGCGTAAGTGTTCGGCAATCGGTCACTGAGCCTCTTACCGGTTTCACCAATATAGGCCTTATGGCATCGTTTGCAGGTGATAGCATAGATGATATTGCGGACTACACGTGAAACTGTCTTGAATGGTATAGGTAGCTTTTGGAAAAGAGACAGTACGGGTCTGTATTACATATGTACATGTATTACAGCGCCGACGGCCGGATGGTGCCAAAGTGACTCTGGATGTTAGGCTTGAGGCGACTGTGTACCAACAAATCTTTGAGGCTTCTGTCCCGTCTGTACGCCACCAAAGGATAGTGTTGGAAGACTGAACGTGTCTCAGACTGAAGAATAGGGAGATGATGGAATAAGACCTTTTCACCAGGGAACTATGAGGGTGGAAAGTTAAGATAAGTTTAACCCTGTCTACCACAGTCTCCACCCTTTTTCTATATTGTTCTAAGCACTCTGTTATAAACTATATTATATATTGTCATAATTATGTGTGTTGTCAGTGCTCTGTAGATTACTCACGCATCCTTTCTGTTGCCAGAATAGCATGGGTCGATGGATTTAATCTTCTTGTGTTTTTTACTTCTCTGTGGCTTTGCAAGTTTCCCCATTTATAAACTGTATGAGATGTAGCGACCACACTGTGTCAAACTGTCAACAATAAGTCTTAGTTATCTTCCCTGATATCCGGAAACGCCAGGACTTTTAATAATTAGCGGCTAATAAATTATATTTATATTTTTTACATTAATTTGTTTCTTTGCAGAATTTCAAAGTATCTGTGTTTCTGGTAGCAATATTAATAAATATATAACTTGTCATATGTCGTTTTATTTTTACTCAGTTATGAAAGCGATCATTTGTTGTTGCAAATAAATTGTTAGGTAATTTTGGACGGAAGTGCAATGATGCTTGTCCATCACGGGTGATGATGACCACACAAATTTTCATCCAAGGGAATGTAGTTGCGTTATGTTTGTCTGTGTGTGCGTAGATGACTAGTGAGTCCGATACGGGCTTGAAATTTTCTTGTACAGTGTGGGCAAGGTATACTTGCACTTGTGGGAAGTTTTACTGCCTTTCTGTTTTGACGTCTTTGCTCCATCCGTGCTGTTCTATCTGCCTCGTAGGCCGAGGAACCGTGTCGAAGAAGTGTGCGCCAGGCTGATCTGTCTTGAGCAACATTCTCCCAGTTGTTGACATCTATGCCAAAAGATTTCATCGAGTTCTTGAGTGTATCTTTGAATCGCCTTTTCTGCCCCCGACACCCATGTGAGCGTTTACCGCTACGGCAGTGCAATAGCAAGATATTCGATCTCGTGGTTGTTTGATGATGGTAGATTTGGTGGGAAATAAATATCACTTTTCAAATATCAAATTTTACATCCGCACTAGTTATACACCCTGATCTTTTTGATTCTCAACTGTCAATGGTACTTTACTTTTAGTTCACCCCAAACAATCCTCAAACTATGTTTTCAGTTGATTCCCGGGGTATTACCGGGTGTCTCCGGTGATACTCAAACGTAAGAAATGTCAATATTTTCATGAGGTTTATTCTGATAATGTTTGTAGGGGTGTTATCACATAAAGCACCCTTGTTCTTATTATTAAAAAATTGTACAATCAGCGATTTTTTATTGGTGTTTTTTGCAGTGTTGGGATTAGGGCTAGATTGTGGGTTAAGTTTAGAGTTTGAAACAGTTTCATACTGATTTTTTATACCATAATTATAGAAAATATGTATCTGTATTAAGTCTAAAGATGTCCTCGAGAATAACGGTGCTTTATACTTTATGTGAAAACACCCCTACAAACATTAATAGAATAAACCTTATGTTAATATAGAAATTTGTGATGTTTGAGAGTCATCAGAAACACCAGGGAATCATCCGAAAATATAGCTTGAGGCTTTGTTTGGGATTTTTTGGGGGGGAACTAAAATTACAGTTTTTTTAAAGTGCTTGGCTTGAACACGTACATGAATTGTATTGTTCGTCACCAACAGAACTTGGTACTGAATCTCACCTACACTAATAAACTGACCCATTCAAAACATTTAAATCTCCATAGCTATTATTTTCCTGATTATAGAAGACAAATTGTGTACATCATTATGTTGTTCAAACAAAGAGTGTACAAAGTTGTTTTGTGCCTGGCTCTGCATCCAGTAAAGTTGTGGTTATTTAGTCTTTCTTTGGAAATGAAAACATTATTAGCCTACTGATGACCCTTGCAACACAAAATCCAAGTGGAGTAATCCGGGAAACTTTAACTGCGAGGTCAAAGGCTAACAGAGCTCTGGCATGCCTAGTGGAATGAAATCTCCTAGGTCAGTTTTTGTTGTTGTCCTAGATCCTAGGGAGGCGAGCCCGAACCAAAAATTTGTGCAGAAACTGGATGTACTGACCTACAGGTTAATATGCACCTATCTGGCACGACAAACTCACTCTCTTAGGTACAAATCACATACCCACCACAAAGAGTTGTTTAACAAGTGGTTGGTGTCGAGCGAAAGATGAGAAAGCTCAAACAAAGGTGATAAAAAAGTATGTCCACATAATAGGATACAATTTCATGAAACAGCTATAGGGAAGGTGATGTAATCAGATATAATAACCTACTGACATATGAAAGTGGATCTTCTTCTCTTCCACTATTCACTTCTTTATAGAAGTGTTAGGCTGGGGGGACCATAGTGATCTTGTGTGTGCTTGTTTTAAGGCACTTTGTAAGCTGATATGCATTTTCATAAGGCTGTTCTTGATGCCGTCGCTCCATCTTTGCGTGGTCTTCCTCTTGCTTTGTACTCATTATACTTTTTCTGTGTGGCTCTCTGTGGTATGCGATACGAGGGCCTTCTTGTCAGGTGTCCAAACCATTTAATCTGTTTTATGTATTGCATGACTGGTTTCACATCCAGCCTTCTTCTGATGTCTTCATTTCTAATCTTGTCTCGTATTGTCACACCTGCAGCTCTTCTAAGACACCTCATCTCAGTCGTTATGATTTTCCGCTCATTAGCTGCTGTTATTGGCCATGTTTGACACTGGTAACATAGTGTTGGCCAGAAAATCGTTCTTATGAGATTTGCTTTAGTTGTTAGCGGTATCTCTTTATGTGACAACAGTGGTGTTAACTGTCCCAGTACCTGGTTAGTTTTTGTGCAATGATTGCTGATTTCGCTATCGATACTTCCATCTGCTGTGAAAATTGCTCCTAAGTATTTGGCCTCAATTGTTTTATGTCTACGTTCTGGAGTTTTATTGTAAGATTTTCCGGTTGTCTACTTATTGCCATTGTCTCTGTCTTTATTATATTTATTTTCATGTTGTACTCATCACCCTTGATGTTAACTAAGCTCAAATGGTTCTGGAGAGATTCTTCATTTTCTGCAATCAGTACTTGGTCATCTGCAAATAAAAGTTCTGAAATATTATTTTCTTCCTCTATTCCTGCTTCTCTACTTATGTTGTTTATGTAAGTTATAAACAGCAGTGGGGATCTTGGATAATAAACAAAAAGGCAAGACAACTTTAGAGGTCACAGAGGTGTGGCTTTACAAAAAAGAGTGTTAAGAATCCCATTGACTGCTAACAGGACTAATGTGCTTAGATAGGAGTCAATGAAAATAGAAAATGTCTGACAGGCATCTGAAGGAAGTAGTAATAATCTTGTTAGTATGCCATGTAACTATTGGAGTTTGAATACATTGTAATAGTGTGGAAATTTGATGAGAAGAAAGATAGAGGATGACAGAATGAGAGAGAAGATACTGAACAGCATGACATGGAAGAGTGTCAACAACTGAGTTGATCGTCAGTGCCGTAACATAGATTTGTTATCACAAGTACCTGCAGCTACAACATCTGATGATTATAATGTTTAGGACAGCAGATGTGCAGGTTCCTCAAGGTTTGAGACTTCTGCCTGGCATCACCATAGACATTTTGGTTACCCATATTGATTGCAAACATAAGTCCCATGTTTAAAGTAAGCTTTTTGCAATGATTTCCCATTGTTAGATTTGTGATAATGCCTTGTCTTGATGGGAACATAGATACATTAGCTGGTCAGGACCAGGCTATAACACAATAAGACTATGCTTCATCTCCTCATTGGCACATCGTGATAACAGGTTGCCGGAGCTGCTGAGTTGGTGCTTTGTGCAATACTCTAGGCACGTTGCTTGCTATTTCTGCAGAGAAGACCGACCAAAGTTGCGTAAAACCCAGCGAAATGAAGTCAATCATTCATCTTTAGACTTGGTGCGACTACTGATGCAAGAACCGATGGCGGCTACTGATGCAAGAACCGACGTGATTGCCACCATTTTGAAGACTGTTGAATATCTAAGCATATCTGCTTGAAGGGAATTAGCCCATTGCTATCAATGTTGATATAAATAAGAATGAGAAAATTAAAGTATTTTGGATATATAAAAAAAAGACACAAAGGGTTAGAGATCACCACAATGGACAGATGTATCCCAATAAAGAGGAGAAGAGGAAGTCTGCGGAGAAGATGTGTTCAGAATGTGACTGATGATTTGAGCCTGCCAACAGCAAAGGCGGGAAACCTGGCCTATAAGAGAGATAAACTTAGAAGGAATGTTGGGGTGGGAAAGTTCTGCTCAGGGCAAGCTATCTGATGATGATTCAGCGTTGTAAGACAGTCACTACAATATCTCTTCCACAGTAGAAGACTGGCCAGATTTTGGCATTTAACCCTGCCAAATAGTCAAACATCTATCTCAGATTTGATAAGAACCGATGTAACCTTCCTTGGTTAAATATGTCAACAGAAGAAAGATCTGCAGGGAGATTACAAACTCCAATGAATGGTACAGGGGACAAGACTGCAAACTCATTCTTCCTCAGAGATTGCAACCAAACAACATATAACGCAACAAATTTACACCGTCTTCTTTTTCACATATCATTCATGCATCCATTATTTTGCAAATTTCTTTCTTTTCTATGTAGTATGAATAAAGACAACACAAGAAGTAGGTTATATAAAAACGCAACATGAATCACTGTGAGAAGCTACCTCAATAAATTTAATATCGAAATAAAACCTGAAATTGATTTACAAACATTGTGAAGTGTTTTCTTCCCAAGTTTCTCTTGCAGAAGATGATACTTTTCTTCCCAAGTTTCTCTTGCAGAAGATGATACTTTTCTTCCCAAGTTTCTCTTGCAGAAGATGATACTTTTCTTCCCAAGTTTCTCTTGCATAAGATGATACTTTTCTTCCCAAGTTTCTCTTGCAGAAGATGATACTTTTCTTTTCAAGTTTCTCTTGCAGAAGATGATACTGGTTGGGTTAAATACCACAATTTTTTTTAAAAACAAAAGTAAACACACATACAAATACATGTAAATAATTTCTATCAGACTTATGTAAAAAAAAAAAGACATATTAATTTAATAATTTTGTATTCAATGTATTTAACTGAAATTTCATGTCACCTGTGTGTTGCCGGGACTCGCAAGGGGAGCAAAGAATGGTAACACTGCAACCTCCAAGGCCTGCCGTAACAGACGAAAGAGGTAGGGGCCTAGGGAAGCTACCCTAGTAGATAAAAAGCATCGCATTAATCAGATGTGCTGGCCAACTAGTAGGCGCATAACTGGCACAACGCAAAATTGCTCTTAGGCTCAGATCACATATAAATCACAGAGTGGTTTAACAAGTGGTCAATATGGAGCATTTGATAAAGAAATTTCATGTAAATTTTGAAATTTCTTTTTGTAAAATAAACAAATTTTATATGTATAGTTAAAATATTCTAATATAAAATAATGGTATATTTTGCTGTGTAAATCTTTCTATACGATATTTTAACAAATATATGATCAATGATTAGTTTTGGAAGCCGGTTGGTAAAATAATAACAAATTGTTCTTTATTATGTAGAAGATTAAAGTCGCTTTAAGCCGAGGCACGCAACTTTCAACCTAAGAAAGAGGTTTTTTTGGTTATATCATGGCGTGTAAGATAACAAACATAAAATACATGATCCAACTCAGTGCTGTCCAACACAATGCCCATGGACGCGTGATAAATCCCTGGGGCCCTATTTTATTCCTCCAGATTTAACGTTAATCAGAATTTAAAGGGGAAAATATTTGTTTCTGAATAAGAGTATGATTTAGTTTTTTCCCCCTAAGCCTCATTACTGCTAGGTAGTCCAGCTACTTCATTTCTTCGAACGAAACTTCTGTTCTGTCCCCCACGCTCTCTGTGTCTGCTGGCATCATCTCTGATGATTCTATAGAGAGTCGAATAACACTTGGCATTTGCTTGTTCCAGAACTCTGAGATACGATTCTGTATTCCACGATTATCCTCTCTCCACTCTCGTTGCCATGCTCTTAGATCTTGGACTTCTGTGTCACGTCGAACCTGAAAAATTAATGCATACATCATTTCAATATCTGCAGTATTTTACATGGTAATAGTTACAAGAGCGATAGACTAACTCTTTCCACGCTTTTCACCGCACAGTGCGCCACGGCGGAAGTCCGTTGAATGCCATTAGCCGCACACTGCGTCATAGAGTTGCCTCCCTTCTACGAAGTCTTTCTAGTTTTACTTCTACTGTTTTACTTGTACTACTTTTTAACCTTGTCATTCTATTAGGTTGTCCAGTTTTCTTCAATTTAGCATATAATAATATATATATGTTTATTTATTGACGAGTAGATCGGATTTAAAAAAAAACTTTTTTACCTTCCCTGAATTAACTGTTTAAACGCCCGAGTGGTTACCGGGCCCAAATTTGGGGTGTAAAGAATAGAACCACTGTTACCTGCCACGCATGTCGTAAGAGGCGTCTAAGGGGGTTTGGCTGAAATCGGATGCATGTGTCCTAAACGTATAGAAGTCTATGCGTTTAGGGGCCTACCAAACCAATGTGCAACGTAGACAAGTTCTTGGCAAAGTTCAAACATATCACAAAGAGTGATTAAAATTGTGACGTAAAGAACGAACGCAAATAAGAAGGAGGAGATCTGTTTAAAAATTGAGGAAATAACTCTGCATGGAAAGGGTTAACATAATACATAAGAGCTCGTCTGTCGACTTGGACACAATCCCACATTCTACGATCCACATGTGAGGAAAGGAATTGGCCATCCTACCTGCTGCACACTAGGGTCTAGAAATGTGAAGTAACTTCATACCTTAATTCTTTCCACGCAGAGTTATTTCCTCAATTTTTAAACAGTTAATTTAAGGGAGGTAAAAAAGAATTAATTTAAAAAAAAAAATCTTAACTACTCGTCAATAAATAAATATATATATATTTATATTATTATATACTAAATTGAGGAAAACTGGACAACCCAATAGAATAACAAGGTTGACAAGTAGTAAACATAAAAAGTAGAAGTAAAACTAGAAAGACTTCTTATAAGGGAAGCAACTCTATGGCGCAGTATACGGATAATGGCGTGCAACAGACTTCTGCCGTGGCGCAGTGTGTGGCAAAAAGTGTGGAAAAAGTTAAAGTCTGAAAAGGCTAAGGAAAATTTTATTTATTTTATAATAGTTACAATAATTAAAATCTGGCATGAGTAAGCACTGACAGTCTTCTTATAACTAATCAGATGTAATACCAAGCTACAGTATAATTTCAGATGTGGTACTTTAAAGTGGGGTTTATCTGTTGTAAAAATCTTACAGTTACCCTCTGTATATATATTTGCTGTTGGATAATATGCATACACTTGGGCTCAAATTTAGATGTATCTGTTCTACACGCCGAAGGGTCCTAACAGAGGCACAGCGCACTCACGTTCTCAGCACAAACCACACAGATCACAAAGAGTGGTTACCTTGGTTGATAAGAACAAATGCAAACAAGCAAACAAACAACATAACTTAACTGAAGCAAAAATAAATTGTCTTCAATTTACCAAGTATCCTCGCCAATAAGACTGGATCAGAGTTGCAGCTTCTTCATCTGTCAAGACTAGTGACAGTGGTAGTGGTGGCCTGGAACTGATGTTAATAATAAACTTGATTATAATCATGAATGGCAAATCGAAATCTTGCTGATAAATTAAGAAGATGTAGCAAAACAAAACTTGTAGAACGTAATGGAATCAGTGTTGTGATGCAAGACATATTATCATTAATCAATGAGCAGTAACTTTCATCTATGCTACAATGCACTCAACTCTAAGAAGATTTCTCTCTCTTGTGTTCTCTCTCACTCACACACACACAGAGAGAGAGAGAAAGAGAGAGAGAGCAAGTCTGTAACTACTAAGTATGTAAGGATCAAGGTCTCGCATAATCAGTCTAAAAAGAATCGAATATCTGGTCCTATCCTTTACAGGACATCATCATCAACCACAGTAAATGAATCTAGGCACCACTTATACGTTCAGTAGTTTGCCATTGCTTTCGAAATATGAGGTCTATTTTACCATTCGTAAAATTCCAAAACAAATTTTCTACCAAACTGCTTCGCCGTGGAGTTTGAACCAGGTACGCTTGAGTTGTGTTCAAGCACACTACCCTACCCCTACCGCTAAGCCACAGACACAGGTTCAAAATATGAACCAGTTGAAATCTGCACTATATGAATAGCAAGCACACCTATTTGCATGAGAGTGTTAATTACACACTTTTTTTCTCTCACTCCAGAACACTGTGGTCATAATTCATGACTAGGGAATACCTACACAATATACATAAACTATTTAGTTTAGAGATTACATCACATGTTTGCTTCCCAAATATACTGTCGTTACTGCTTGTAATACCTCTTTTTAGGGCTCTGTAGGACGGGGCATGAGCCTATGGAATTGAATGGCTAAAGCAGTCACTGCAAAACTGTTCCGGTTGCTTTTTTCTTTATGGCCTCAACAGTAAAAAACTTCTTGGCCTTACCGGGGATTAAGTCTGCGCTCTAATCCATCCGACCAGATGCTAAATATACGTTGTGTGTGAAATCAAGTGGAAGTCATTATTTCCATTGCTACTAAGTTTCACTTTCTGATCAATCAGTACACACTTTTTGATGATGTAAGATCTACATCACAAGGTTCCATTATTATGTTCTGAATAAGTAATTTAAGGGTTTTAAAGCCGAAGGATTGACTTCATTGCACTGGGTTTTACCCCATACGGCTCGGCCCCTCTCAGCAGAAATGGTACGCCACCTGCCGAAAGTATTGCACAAAGCACAAACTCCGTAGCTCCAGCAACAACCCTAGGGGTCTCTGGAAAAACTGCACTCGTGAACAGAATGGCGCGGTCCGGACTCGAAACCACGACCTTCGACTCACAAGGCAAAGGGCTTAACCACTTAGCCACAGAGACCCCCCCATAAATAAGTAATACAAGCAAGAAATGACATGGTAAGAACATGTTTGTGAAAATAAAATGAATATTGATTTAGTTTAACATTGGTTGATGTAACTGTGTTCCTTACATAGCTGTGGGTTGGAGATACCCTACGGAAGACAGTCGAGTATCACTAGACAAGCACTTGAGTGGAACCTACAATGAAACGAAAGGGGACATCCTAAACCGACCTGGAGATGAAGTCTTCTTGAGGAACTGACAGGTGGTGACGGACTATCCTGGGAGGTCATGAAGAAAATAGACAGAGACCTGAAAAACTAGCGAACAACTGTTGAGGTCCTATGCTCCCTAAGGAGCAGAGAGGATAAGTAACTTTGTTCCTTCTACATGGCAGAATAACAGATCACTGCTTATTTTGAACTACAACTCACAATTACTCCCACTAGTTGCAACATTTCAAAGTTACTCCTACTAGTTGCAACATTTCAAAGTTACTCCCACTAGTTGCAACATTTCAAAGTTACTCCCACTAGTTGCAACATTTCAAAGTTACTCCCACTAGTTGCAACATTTCAAAGTTACTCCCACTAGTTGCAACATTTCAAAGTTACTCCCACTAGTTGCAACATTTCAAAGTTACTCCCACTAGTTGCAACATTTCAAAGTTACTTCCACTAGTTGCAACATTTCAAAGTTACTCCCACTAGTTGCAACATTTCAAAGTTACTCCCACTAGTTGTAACATTTCAAAGTTACTTCCACTAGTTGCAACATTTCAAAGTTACTCCCACTAGTTGCAACATTTCAAAGTTACTCCCACTAGTTGCAACATTTCAAAGTTATTCCCACTAGTTGCAACATTTCAAAGTTACTCCCACTAGTTGTAACATTTCAAAGTTACTTCCACTAGTTGCAACATTTCAAAGTTACTCCCACTAGTTGCAACATTTCAAAGTTACTCCCACTAGTTGTAACATTTCAAAGTTACTTCCACTAGTTGCAACATTTCAAAGTTACTCCCACTAGTTGCAACATTTCAAAGTTACTCCCACTAGTTGCAACATTTCAAAGTTACTCCCACTAGTTGCAACATTTCAAAGTTACTCCCACTAGTTGCAACATTTCAATGTTACTCCCACTAGTTGCAACATTTCGTAGTATGTTATTCGAGGTGGAAGGGTACATTCTATATAGAAACATTTACTTATTCTACTTCTTGCGATTGCTAGTTTGATGATTATATTGTCAGATATGTTCTTATGATGAAGTCGACTATTATCTGGAGCTAATCTCTGGTGCCATATAGTTTTGAAATATTTTTGTAGGGCCAGCATCTCTTTCTATGGAGGACATACAGCAAAGTCTTGCAGGACATGTTCTGTGGTTTGATCAGAGATGCCACAGGGACACAGAGAGGATGGAGATAATCGTAGCCTGTGCTAGTGTTTATTTAGTCTGTTATGCCCTGTACTGAGATGCCACAGGGACACAGAGAGGATGGAGACAATCGAAGCCTGTGCAAGTGTTTATTTAGTCTGTTATCCCCGTCCTGAGACAGAAGATGATGAACATTAACCTGCTAAAATGTTTTGTTTAGGATATGATAACAACAGTGGCAGGATATTCAGTACCAATAATACTGTTATCCTTAGAGTAATTCTAGTAATTAAATCATTTCTTAACTGGTTCTTAAGCCACTCTTTAATAAATGGAATTTCCCACAAATCCACATCATGCCTGTCCTCCACACCAGCATTGGGATTATTTCTGAAAGGAAAAAGGGAAATAATTTGCTGTTAATAAGATCAGGATTGAAATGATTATCTGTCTTGGCTTGATAGGACTACTAGTGGTGGACGAGTTGACAATAAATGTGTTTATTAACTCTTTCCACGCTTTAAGCCGCACACTGCGCCATGGCGGAAGTCCGTTGCACGCTTTAAGCCGCACACTGCGCCATAGAGTTGCTTCCTTATAAGAAGTCTTTCTAGTTTTACTTCTACTATTTTACTTCTACTACTTTTTAACCTTGTTATTCTATTGGGTTGTCTAGTTTTCTTCAATTTAGTATATAATAATATATATATGTTTATTTATTGACGAGTAGTGGGATCGTAATTTAAAAAAAAAAAATGTATTTTTACTTCCCTTGAATTAACTGCTTAAAAATTTAGGAAATAAATGGGTGTGGAAAGAGTTAAACAAATCAAAATTTGAGAACAAAAAATTAAATGAAATCAATAATGAAAAGTGGAAGAGACATATGGACATTAGTGACACATCTGAGCCGATACACCACCTTAAAAAACACCAGCAAACCTCTTTGTTTCGCATAAGAACTGACTACAGCACAGCTAAATTTACTTTACCAAATCAGGGTTTTGTCCACAAACAAATGGTCATGTGGGATCAGATCCAGCACCCTCCTCGCCCTTTGAAACATGAGGAATCAACAAATACCCTACAACAAGATCTGTCTTGAGCAAGCCAGTATAGTTCACTCCAGGTCATTCTCGCCTCTTCTTTTTTTCTGTTCATAATTCATTTCCATGTTTTGTTAGTTCTTTCTTTACCTCCTTTTATTCCTAGATTCCATCTCAGAGCCATACGTGAGTGTCTGATCTTCTGTATTATTAACGTATGTTTAACATATTTATAATCATGCTGAAACCTCCTGATCACCACCAAAACTTGCTAGTGAATCCCACTTCTGCTAACAAATAAAAGATAACTCTACTATTTCAAAACTCCAATGTCTTGCGGACAGTGTGAGGATGTGCAAGAGCATGGACAGAAAGACTTCATATCTTTCCCTACCATAGACGGAACATGTCTGTGCTAACTGGCGTGGATACCTAGCTATGGAAATAGGATACATATAAGCATCATGTTGTTCATGAGTGTGTCAATTCTCACTAGATTCATGGATGTAACTCAACTTTCTCTTTGAACTTCTAAGAATGAGTGTGTCAATTATCACTAGATTCATGGATGTAACTCAACTTTCTCTTTAGACTTCTAAGAATGAGTGTGTCAATTATCACTAGATTCATGGATGTAACTCAACTTTCTCTTTGGACTTCTAAGAATGAGTGTGTCAATTATCACTGGATTCATGAATGTAACTCAGCTTTCACTTTGGACTTTTAAGAATGAGTGTGTCAATTATCACTGGATTCATGAATGTAACTCAACTTTCTCTTTGGACTTCTAAGAATGAGATGCTGATCGCAGAAGAAGACATCTAAAATAAAACTAAGATGAAAGAACTGTTAATTTAGATGACATATGACAATATATAGAGAGTGGCAGTAGCGTAGTTGTTAGTAAACTCATTTCTAAGGCTAGTGGTCCGGGTTTAATTCTACAGTGGGTGTGGAATAATTTTCCAACCGTAACGGCTCTCAGATTGACCCAGCCTTAATTGGTTACCAGGAAGAGCACTAGAAAGTAAAGGTGGCCAGCATGATGTTGACCACATCAGCCATCATGGTTTACACGGATGGTTCGGTGATTCGACAAGTGCGGAGCTTGTGGGCTTTCACTGCTCAGGTCGGAGATGTTGTGAAAGAAGACTGTAGTGATTTTGCAGTGACAACGAGCAGTCTCACTATGGAAATCATGGTGGTTACCAAAGCGATGATTTGACTAGAATCACAGACTTTTATCCATGCATGTTTTCTCAGTGATTCAATGAGTATGCTCAGGAAGATTGAAACAGGATGGGCTAGGAGACATTGGATGGAGTCGCTGGGAGGTCTAAACTGACAAAGATCAGTTTTATTTTTGTTCCAGGGCATGCAGGTGTAAGGGGGAATGAACGTGCCGATAGGCTTGCAGGTATGGCTGCTGTACAAAGCGGGCGAGCAATGGACCAGGCTGATATTATAAATTCCTTAAGGGAGAGAGGGCGTGTACATGATTCACGTAATAGCGGTGAATCCACAACACTAACCAGACTGCAAGAACTCAAAGTTAGGTGTGGTGTAGCTCGACAAGAACGCTATGTTGGCAGACAAAGAAGAATTGTAAACCACCAAAGAACCGGTGTCGTTAGTCGCCACACGCTGATGGACATACTGAGGGAGAAATCGGAGCACTTATGGACTAATTTGTTCGACGTGCAGTGATGGTGATCCGACGACTAAACTAAACTAATCATGTGCCGATGGTCAATGAAAAATACTGGCTTAACACCGTATTACCCAATATACTTTGAGGTATCAAAAGGGTTTGTTTATCTATTTTTAATTTTTATGACAATATATACATACATACATACAGGCATGCACATACACACACATATATATGATATATTTACAGATACATATAATTGGCATAAATCTAAGAATTCATTTTTTTTTACTGAGGACATAAATAACTTACTTGTATAAATATTCTGTAATGAAATCACACGCATTGAACTTTGTTTTCCTTCTCTAAAAAACACACATAATATAAAACTGAGTTTTATGTGCATATATTTATATATATATACCAACAGTCAGACATATAGTCATTGTGACTACGCCAACAGTTGCACATATAATCACTGTGATCACAAACTTACAAGATATAAATAGATTGGATATCACCATTGGCTGACAATAGAGCTGGTGTGCACGGACAGACGCCATTATTATGTGTGTTGATTCAAACATAAACAAACATACACATGATAGAATATGACAATATTTCAAGTAGAATTTAAGCTTAGTTACATTAAATACTCTATCTGACAACCAACTTCCTCTTTTCTCTAATTTTATTTTGTCTCACAGCGTCAGGATATGAAGAAATTTCTAGAACTGGCTTTTGTGTGCACTCCATAAACATTGTTTTTGTCGCCTCTGTTATCCCTGATGTCCACATTGTGCATAGACAGCCTTTTGTTTTGTATCCATTGTATTAGAGTAAGATTGCTCTTTGAGACACACTGTCTGTTGGTAATCTGTTTATGTGGCCGCACTCATTTAATTTGTTGTTTCTTGATGAAGTCTGGTACTGATGTTGTACACACTTTTTTCCTGATGTTTTCATCTCTCAACCAGTCTCTTCTTGATACTCCCAGCATTCTGCGTGGACACTTCATCTCTGTCATGACTAGTTTTTCTTCTATCATTTGATGATCGCTTCCGGGTTTGGCACTGATGAGTGTTACTCCTGCATCAAACTTGGCTGTTACCAACAGAACTAGAAAGTATTTATTCAATGGCACAGCTCTATGGTCCCTCGGATCTAAAATAGATCTCTTACTATTATCATCTTTTTAATAAAGGTAAAATAAAGTTGCTTAAAAAATATTGCTCCACACTTAATTTTCAAACAAAAATCTTCAAACAAAACTAGAAAAAAGGAATAAATTAAAATCTAACAGAAATAAATGATGACAAATAATAGGACAACAAATTTCAATTGAATTTTGCAACAAAAAATTAATTTGTTTTCTTACAAGATCCATCAAGTCTGGTTTTTCTTCCTAGAAATTATAATATGTTTTTATTATGAATATATAATGAGCAAACACAAATATGAATAATGAACTCAGTTTCTAATCTGATGAGTAAACACAAATATGAATAATGAACTCAGTTTCTAATCTGATGGTGTTACATACAAGTTTCGAATCTGATATGTTACATACAAGTTTCTAATCTCATATGTTACATACATCTTGATATTTTGAGAAAATTACATGTAGTATTAACTCTTTCCACGCCCATTTATTTCCTCAATTTTTAAGCAGTTAATTCAAGGAAAGTAAAAAAAAAAAAATTTTAAATTACGATCCCAACTACTCGTCAATAAATAAACATATATATATTATTCTTTTTAAATTGAAGAAAACTGGACAACTCAATAGAATAACAAGGTTAAAAGTAGTAGAAGTAAAATAGTAGAAGTAAAACTAGAAAGACTTCTTATAAGGAAGCAACTCTATGGCGCAGTGTGCGGCTTAAAGCGTGCAACGGACTTCCCCCGTGGCGCAGTGTGCGGCTTAAAGCGTGGAAAGAGTTAACCCTTTCACTTTGTCATTTATTGTTACCCTTTTGACGCATTCCTATTGCAATTTATACTGAAGTAGACAGTGTACTGGCTTTGTGTCATCTTAAAAACTTCTGCGAGCCATTATATCGGCTTGGAAGAGCAAATGGGTTAAAGTGTAAGTTTTGCATATATATGAGAAATCTATGTTGTTGTTTATTTGCGTTCGTTCTCATCAAACAAATTAACAACTCTTGATGATCTGTGTGGTTTAGGTCTATAAGTTGAGTTTGTTGGATCCCCGTTAGGTCCATATGACATGCAAGACAAACACATCCCAAAATTCTTTGTGACTATCTATGACGTAAATAAAGATAGAAAGAAGAAAATTTCTCTTGTCGAGGATACAGATGTTGTTGTGCGGCTATGTCAATCTTAGGATACAGATGTTGTTGTGCGGTTATGTCAAACTTTGAATACAGATGTTGTTGTGCGGTTATGTCAAACTTTGAATACAGATGTTGTTGTGCGGCTATGTCAATCTTTGAATACAGATGATGTTGTGCAGTTATGTCAATCTTAGGATACAGTTGTTGTGCAGCTGTGTCAATCTTTGAATACAGATGATGTTGTGCAGTTATGTCAATCTTAGGATACAGGTGTTATGCAGCTGTGTCAATCTTTGAATACAGATGTTGTTGTGCAGTTATGTCAATCTTAGGATACAGTTGTTGTGCAGCTATGTCAATCTTAAAATACACATGTTGTTGTGCGGATATGTCAATCTTTGAATACTGCTATTCAGCTAACAGATCACAGCAGATGATTTCTGTTACCATGTTCATTAAGATATCAATGTATTAGTATTGATTGTTTCGCTTGATTGTGATTCATGAGGCAGCACAGGCTGACACTAATTTTTCATGTGCCAGGTTTCTTGAAAATATTCTTTGACTTGACTGGAACATCTCCTTACAATACATTAAAACTGGGTGATTTTGTTCTTCTTCAAATCCCAGAAAGTCATTTGACTAGATTTGGTGCAGTGTGCCATAAACTGAGCAGTCTTCTACCTCAGAGAGAAGACATTGTTCTGAATCTCTTACAACCTTGAAGTGTACAGTGTGCCATAAACTGAGCAGTCATCTACCACAGAGAGAAGACATTGTTCTTAATCTCTTACAACCTTGAAGTGTACAGTGTGCCATAAACTGGGCAGTCATCTACCACAGAGAGAAGACATTGCTCTGATTCTCTTACAACCTTGAAGTGTACAGTGTGCCATAAACTGAGCAGTCATCTACCACAGAGAGAAGACATTGCTCTGATTCTCTTACAACCTTGAAGTGTACAGTGTGCCATAAACTGGGCAGTCTTCTACCTCAGAGAGAAGACATTGTTCTGAATCTCTTACAACCTTGAAGTGTACAGTGTGCCATAAACTGAGCAGTCATCTACCACAGAGAGAAGACATTGTTCTGAATCTCTTACAACCTTGAAGTGTACAGTGTGCCATAAACTGGGCAGTCATCTACCACAGAGAGAAGACATTGCCTCTCTACAACCTTGAAGGTATACAGATGATAAAAGAGTTGGTTCCCTCCTAGAACACAGGCAGAGATCTCCATCAAGATTTATCAAAAGTGGAGACAAACAAATCAGTTACCAAGACACATTACAGGAAATTAAAGCAAGACCTTGACCTATATGTTTTCTCACCCTGTTTCCTGATGTAATGCATGATCAATAAAGAGACTGAATAAGTATTTGAGGCTTCGGGAAACAAACCAAATTACTAAACACAGGATTCGAACCCCAAACTTTTATGTCTTACAGTTCTTGTTACAATGTATCCCCAAACTTTTATGTCTTACATCTCTTGTTACAATGTATCCCCAAACTTTTATGTCTTACAGCTCTTGTTACAATGTATCCCCAAACTTTTATGTCTTACAGCTCTTGTTACAATGTATCCCCAAACTTTTATGTCTTCCAGCTCTTGTTACAATGTATCCTCAAACTTTTATGTCTTACAGCTCTTGTTACAATGTATCCCCAAACTTTTATGTCTTACAGTTCTTGTTACAATGTATCCCCAAACTTTTATGTCTTCCAGCTCTTGTTACAATGTATCCCCAAACTTTTATGTCTTACAGCTCTTGTTACAATGTATCCCCAAACTTTTATGTCTTCCAGCTCTTGTTACAATGTATCCCCAAACTTTTATGTCTTACAGCTCTTGTTACAATGTATCCCCAAACTTTTATGTCTTACAGCTCTTGTTACAATGTATCCCCAAACTTTTATGTCTTACAGCTCTTGTTACAATGTATCCCCAAACTTGTATGTCTTACAGCTCTTGTTACAATGTATCCCCAAACTTGTATGTCTTACAGCTCTTGTTACAATGTATCCCCAAACTTTTATGTCTTCCAGCTCTTGTTACAATGTATCCCCAAACTTTTATGTCTTACATCTCTTGTTACAATGTATCCCCAAACTTTTTTGTCTTACAGCTCTTGTTACAATGTATCCCCAAACTTTTATGTCTTACAGCTCTTGTTACAATGTATCCCCAAACTTTTATGTCTTCCAGCTCTTGTTACAATGTATCCCCAAACTTTTATGTCTTACATCTCTTGTTACAATGTATCCCCAAACTTGTATGTCTTACAGCTCTTGTTACAATGTATCCCCAAACTTTTATGTCTTACAGCTCTTGTTACAATGTATGAGTGCATCTCATGTATTGTTTTAAAATTGTTTTATGATTTGTTGTGTCATTGATCAAGTTGTACTTCAGAAACTGTCATTGACTATCATGTGCCCACACAAAACCTGTCATTGACTATCATGTGCCCACACAAAAACTGTCATTGACTATCATGTGCCCACACAAAACCTGTCATTGACTATCGTGTGCCCACACAAAACTTGTTATCAACTATCATGTGCCCACACAAAAACTGTCATTGACTATCATGTGCCCACACAAAAACAAAGATAGAATAGTCTCTAGACATTATAATTTTAGTGAAACAAAAAAACATATGAGTAATGAAATTGAGATCATTCTACAGTACTATGTATTTTATATAACATAGGTGTGAAACATGGACATTTAACACAGCAGTGGAAAAACATATATGGACTTTTGAATATAAGTGTTAGAGTCCTCCTCGGCAGAGAATAGAACAAATAGATCTATCCAGAAAGAACTCAAAATAAAAGAAAACTGGTTGATGCTACAAATAAGAAAACTGGCTGATGTTACAAATAAGAAAACTGGCTGATGCTACAAATAAGAAAACTGGCTGATGTTACAAATAAGAAAACTGGTTGATGTTACAAATAAGAAAACTGGTTGATGTTGCAAATAAGAAAACTGGCTGATGTTACAAATAAGAAAACTGGCTGATGCTACAAATAATAAAACTGGTTGATGCTACAAATAAGAAAACTGGCTGATGTTACAAATAAGAAAACTGACTGATGTTACAAATAAGAAAACTGGCTGATGCTACAAATAAAGAAAGAGAAAACTGAAGTATTTTGGACATATAAAAAAGACACTAGGATTGGAGAAGATCATTATGGAAGGAGGCATCCCAGCAAAGAGGAGAAGAAAAAGACCATGAAGATGACACATTCAGGATGTAGCTAATGATTTCAGCATGACGACTGCAGAGGTGGGACATCTGGACTATGAGAGACAGAGGTTCGAAAGGACTGTTAGGGTGGCAACGTTCTGCTCGTGACATACTATGTGATGATGACTATGTATTTAATATATGAACAAAGTTACAAATCAAAAGAAAGAGAAATTTATTGTTGAGAGATCTGGAGAACATGAGAAATCATGTTTTTCATGAGTAGCTGTAGCTGTAGGCTATAGATATCATTTGATTTTGCTAAAAGATTTCTTCCAAGAACCATAACAGCATAAAGAAATAGAGGCAAACTAAAAATAATATGGATTCCAACATATACAACATACAAGAGTGCACAGACTCTATCAATGTCAAAGATATTCAAAAGATGGTCAACAGCAGACAAACCTGGCAGAAGCTAACACAAGCTGTCCAGTGTAGAACATTACACTTTTTAATTATTTTTAGCACATTATAACAAATCAAAATATTCAACTATTTTTCCAAATATAATGAATGACTAAGGGTTATAATTTTACCTCAAAACATTTCTCAACCTTTGCTTGTTTCATCATTTCTTCTAATGCAGGAAGCAGATATGGAAATACATAGTAATTCAAATATTCTGCTGGAGGGCCTGACAAAAAAATTAATTTAAAAACAGCAACTTAGTTATTTTGTAACAGGATGGCAGACAAGTCATGTGATATGTTTAGCTATTTTCCACTGCAACCTGGAGATATTAACAATATCTCCCCTTCATGAACTAATGAAATACTGCACACTCATTTAGATTTTGTGATTAATATATAGGGCTTAAGAAATGATGAAATTCTAGACACTTTAGTTTACTGAATTCTTCCCATTAACATGATGAAATTCTAGACACTTTAGTTTACTGAATTCTTCCCATTAACATGATGAAATTCTAGACACTTCAGTTTACTGAATTCTGCCCATTAACAAGATGAAATTCTAGACACTTTAGTTTACTGAATTCTTCCCGTTAACATGATGAAATTCTAGACACTTTAGTTTACTAAATTCTTCCGTAACAAGATGGAATTAATTTTATAACCTTATAAGTAACACAAAAGCTTCTTTCTCTCAATTTATATGTACATCCCATCCTTACATGTAAATCTGTTTGGGGGCATTGCTGCAGGCGTCTTATCCAACTTTGGAGGTTTGTTAATAAAACTATAGCCAACACAGGAAGGATGACTCAACGAGGAATCAAAATCTGCATTGATATCTGAGTCTACATCAACTTTTGCATACATTTTCCCATAGAATACAGGATTGTGTTTGGCTGGATTGAATTCATCATATTCAGTAGTGACAGATTCATTATCATCATCAGGATCAAATGGTGGTCGCTGGAGCGCAAATTCTGAGGAATGCATGTATTAAACATAGGTTACAATGAAGAAAAATACAATGAACATTTAAAAGCTCAAAATCAGTGTTCTTCCTTTTGTAAATCTATTTCCCATAATCTATGCATTTATAAGAATGAGTTGAATGCAATTGTATGTCTGTCCCAATTGTTTGAAAATATCTAGACAACCTACAAACGTGAAATTTGACAAGAAGGAAGCTTTCATACATGGGAAGAGGTAAAAATTATAAAACTGAACTATTTGTTCCTTTCTATAACCATATTCTAACTTAGCGCACATGGTCCTTCTGTATAGAAATTGCCAAACACCTCTATCAATGTTTTCACGACGTTCCCGGTCATGTGATGCGCAGAGGTCATGTTGTTATATTCCGGTGGCATCTTACGCACATCAGTCACATGAATACTAACATATTTATTGGTATTTCAACATGTCTGTTCTGTGGCCGAATGCATAAGATGCTTGGCTGCTATCCTGAAGACAACATGTTAAATTCACGGGAAGGTCAACAATTTTTTAAACATTTATTAACACATTTGATTATGAGAACTACAGAACTTCATTTGATTATGAGAACTTCATATGCATTGATAGAACTGACTGAATAAATTCTATTTGCAAATTGTTATTTGTCAACTTTCACAGGAACGGGAATTCTGTTGTTTCAGGTTTTACTGGCAATCGGAATGAGGAACATTTTAAATTGTTATTTGTCAACTTTCACGGGAACGGGAATTATGATTATCAGGTTTTACTGGCAATTGGAATGAAGAACATTTTAATCTTATGTGGTCAACCGACAAAGTTTTCAAACCAAGCATGGAGAGAAAACGTATTGTTTTTAATGGAAAAGAAGTAGATTTTGAAGCAAATTTGTGGATGTCAGTTTCAACAGTGATTAAAAAATAATGAAAAGACAGAAAATTACTGTCAGTGAAACATTTCTATCTCTATATCCTCTTCATGTCCCGATTGACACATAAGGCTTCCACAAGAGACCTTCACTGTTGCGTTCTGCTGTCTTTCTACCAACCGCTCCACGTCAGGCCACACTCCTTCAACTCTCTCTCCACTGTTTTTCTCCATGTTTCCTTTGGACGTCCAGACCTTCTATTCACATCCCTTCATTTACATTGATATAATAAAGTTTTAAAATGAATGGTTGCAGATTAAATATTTTTTTTAAAGCGCTAATAGGGACATTTGTATCAACACAATGTTAATAGCAACTAGAGAAATTTCATTTCAAATGTGTATCAACACAATGTTAATAGCAACTAGAGAAATTTCATTTCAAATGTGTCGGTCACAATGTTAATAGCAACTAGAGAAATTTCATTTCAAATGTGTCGGTCACAATGTTAATAGCAACTAGAGAAATTTCATTTCAAATGAGTCGGTCACAATGTTAATAGCAACTAGAGAAATTTCATTTCAAATGAGTCAGTCACAATGTTAATAGCAACTAGAGAAATTTCATTTCAAATGAGTCGGTCACAATGTTAATAGCAACTAGAGAAATTTCATTTCAAATGAGTCAGTCACAATGTTAATAGCAACTAGAGAAATTTCATTTCAAATGAGTCGGTCACAATGTTAATAGCAACTAGAGAAATTTCATTTCAAATGAGTCGGTCACAATGTTAATAGCAACTAGAGAAATTTCATTTCAAATGAGTCGGTCACAATGTTAATAGCAACTAGAGAAATTTCATTTCAAATGAGTCGGTTACAATGTTAATAGCAACTAGAGAAATTTCATTTCAAATGAGTCGGTCACAATGTTAATAGCAACTAGAGAAATTTCATTTCAAATGAGTCGGTTACAATGTTAATAGCAACTAGAGAAATTTCATTTCAAATGAGTCGGTTACAATGTTAATAGCAACTAGAGAAATTTCATTTCAAATGAGTCGGTCACAATGTTAATAGCAACTAGAGAAATTTCATTTCAAATGAGTCGGTCACAATGTTAATAGCATCTAGAGAAATTTCATTTCAAATGAGTCGGTCACAATGTTAATAGCAACTAGAGAAATTTCATTTCAAATGAGTCGGTCACAATGTTAATAGCAACTAGAGAAATTTCATTTCAAATGAGTCGGTCACAATGTTAATAGCAACTAGAGAAATTTCATTTCAAATGAGTCGGTCACAATGTTAATAACAACTAGAGAAATTTCATTTCAAATGAGTCGGTTACAATGTTAATAGCAACTAGAGAAATTTCATTTCAAATGAGTCGGTTACAATGTTAATAGCAGCTAGAGAAATTTCATTTCAAATGAGTCGGTTACAATGTTAATAGCAACTAGAGAAATTTCATTTCAAATGAGTCGGTTACAATGTTAATAGCAGCTAGAGAAATTTCATTTCAAATGAGTCGGTTACAATGTTAATAGCAACTAGAGAAATTGCATTTCAAATGAGTCGGTTACAATGGGAGAAAATATAAAAAATATATGACGACAATTTCATTTGTATATGTCTTTGTTTGTATAGGAATTACACCAAGGAATTTCGAGTTTTCATCCCCTTTCTACATATAGCTAAGGAGGGTTTTCCAAAAGTTTTTTTCGGAGACTCCAACTGATTTTTTAAATATGACAATGCAGTAATGCTGCAGCACAGTAGGCCTACATCATAATAGTCCTTGCCTGAATAATATAAACATTTAAATTTTAAAATAAACACAAAATTAAAACGTTATATGTGGAACTGATAATCATATAGTGATGCAAATACTGATGACGAATTTCAAATAGATACTCAAAGAAAGTAACACAAACCTTTACAAATTTCTTCCCACAGTTTGCTTTCTGGCGCGCTTACGATAACCGACATGATTATGTACGCGGGGTACTGTGATTAATTGATTTCAAAAGTGACACAACGTCCAATCTAATGCGAATTTGGTTAAGGTTTCAAACTAATATCATAAATATGGTTAATTTTTTACTAATTCAATTCATTTGGTTAAATGATCAAACTATTCTGTGATTTGTAAACATATGTTTGTATAACGTTTCTACAAAATCAGAACACCTGCAAATTATTGGAGATCAACAATCAATAGCTAAAGATTTCTTCTACGTTGTCAAGGAAAAGGGGTGGCTACTCTTACCAAAGTATTAACTTTGATCTGAGAGTTAATAACCTTACTTCATCATTCAGTCCCACAAGTCAAATGTTTGTCGTGACTAGTTTTCTTCTATCATTTGATGACAATGTCCCAGGTTTGGCACTGCTAGCATAATGTTGGGAGAAGATTGTGTTGTAAATTGCTCTTTTTGTGTTCATAGTGACTCGTTTGCATTTCAAAATGCGTGTCATTTGTCCTATGATTTGTTCTGCTTTATTGAATCTATGTTGGATTTCGTTAGTTATTCTTTCATTTTCAGAAACATTCTACCTATGGATGTTAAATCGTTTTCTTGTTTTATTTGATGTTTGTCGATGGAGATATCGGTAGCGTTTTCCTCTCTAGCAAATGTTATTACTTCGATTTTGTCAATATTTAATCTCATATTGTATTCCTTACATGTTTCAGATATACCTGATCTCAGTGTAAGTGAGATCGAGTTTCGAGGTCATAGGGTATATGCGGAGAACGCCGCACCAGGATTAGTGAGCTGGCACTAATAAAGATCCTACCCTACCTCCACGTGGTTACCCTGGTAACAGACACTGGTTCCTGTCTGGTTAAGCGGATAGGATCAAGGAGAGCTACTCTGGTGTAGGTAGAGATGCAGAGGTAGTCACGCTGGATGGAATTCTCTCGCAACATAGACAAGCGGAATCCCAGTGTGACTATTAATGCTCGTCTCTCCCGGCTGATGGAAAAAGCTGGACGGATAAATATCAAGGGATGAAGGGTGCAGTCAAAGAAGAGTCTTCGGCCCACATGGGGTGAAACTCGGAGTCCGAAGGTAGGGCCCCGAGTTGAGTTGCTCGCAGCGAAACTCCGAGCCATGAGAGAGGGAAGGGGAGAGAGAGCGAACAAATAAACATATCGAATAAGAGGTACATCCAACGAAGAGATGGGGTGTGGGCCCGAATTAAACCCCTGGTCCGGACAGCCTAGAGGCAAATGTGAGCATGGTGAGAACTGACGGAGATGGTGAGGCAGGCACCAGTGCAGAGCGAGCACACATGCGGACGATGCACGGGTGGGCCCACCGGTGGGCAAACGTGCACGGCACAGAAGGCGTAGCAGGGGCGGTAGGCGCGAGGGTGAGCGGCCCACCCAAATGTGCACAAAAGTGGAAAGCCTAGCAGAGGTTTAATCCAATGCGCGTTTCCGCTCGCAGGGAACTACTGCTGCTTTGTAGTTTGATTGGGGACAATCAAAGGCTGACGGAAAGCGAACCCAGTAAACGCTAGTTGAAATTGGACACTTCACCGAAGGATAAACACTAGAGCTCCAAATGGTACTAAACTTTATTACGTAAAACACGGTCTTGGCAACGTCTGTTTATATATCACAATAAGAATGATCAAAAAGAACGATCGAGAGAGAGAGAGATCAAGTTGCTATTCCAATCGGAGAAGGAGGATGAAACATGTATGTCCCATGTTCATGTTGAGCATGTTAAGATCCATTAGCAGTTGAAAATGGTGAAAATCGATAATATATAGCCTCGATCTACTCAATGCTTATTAAGGTTCCTCTATGCGAAGCTCATTTTTGATTCAGATGTTTTTAAACCTACATACTCTAATATAACGGAAAGAAGACTTGCTCTTGGGTTGAAAGAAGCGTGTCGAGGCAGACTTGAATCCACAATACAAAAAAAAATACAAGACAGAAATTGTAGAGGTCCCATTAACGTTGCAAACTCTAAATGTTTCTTTGTTAGTTTCAATTATACACAAGTCAGTTGATTTTTATGATTGATTTATTTTAATCTTACATAACAATTGCATCAATAATCATAATAATCATAATAATATAATAATGACAGTTCAATACTATTTCACATTTTTATGTTTACAAATTGTTCCAGGTCTTCAAGGTCAACAACTTCTGGTTTTATTTTTACTTACGCTTTTCTATGAACTATCTTCTCTCTCTCTCTCTCTCTCTCTCTCTATCTATCTATCTCTCCCCTATCTCTCCCTATCTCTCCCTCTCTCTCTCTCTCTATATATATATATAAAATATATATACATATCTCGCTCCTACCTCCCCCTCTCTCTCTCTCACACACACACACACATGCAATCTACAAGCACACAAACATACTCACACACACACACACACACATACACATATATATATACAGGCACATATAGAATAAATGTCTCCTTTCATAAATAAATGTTATCAATTTTTCTACTTCAGACAAACACGTTTCCCATACTTCCTTTCTGACCCCGATTTAAATATGACTATTTCACATCATTTCAATATATGTCTGTCAAAAATAATGAACATAAAATGAAACGAATTCAAGAGAAGTGATGAAATCAGAGAAATGTCTGGTCAACCACTAGTGACAACTGTTATAAGAAAGAGAAGATGGAGAAATGTTGGGCACACCTTGAGGAGAAATGATCAACGAATATCAAAGCAGTCATTGAAGTGGGATGCAAAGGGTTCAAGAAAGAGAGGTCGACCTAGGGAGACCCTGAAGCGAACTTTGCTGAGAGAGGCAAGAAATATCGGTCGCAGTTCAATGGAGGAGATTGAGCGAGTTGCCCAGGACAGAGCGGTATGGATAAATTGCTCACAGGCCCCATGCAACGTATAACAGAACGAGACAAATTATTATTATTATTTCACATCAGGACAATTTGGTCACGTGATATTCAACATCATGATTTTTAATAAATGTATACAATAGTTTCAAAGGTCGTCCACGTAAACGATGGCTCACAGAAATATCAGAGGCGATAGAAGACACTTACCTCAACAGATACGAGAGAAATTGTCCGAACTCTTCGCATAAACTAAACGCTAAAAGATAAAACATGAATAGACAATAGATAAGAAAGAGATCGGAGCACACATGGTTACTCACCGAAGTGCACTGATGATGGTCATCTATCAAGCAATCATTCAACATATATATATATATATATATACAGATATATAGATAGATAGATAGATATATAGATAGATAGATGGATGGATTGATGAATGGATGGATGTATGGATGGATGGATTGATGAATGGATGGATGGGTGGATAGATGGATGAATAGATAGATAGATAACATATTGATATTTAACATCGAGATACATAATAATATGTGACACATGGGCGCCCCGTGCGGTGCCGGGGCCCGCAAGGGAAGCAAATATTAATACCACTGCGACCTACAAGGGATGTCGAAAGAGACGACTGATGTAGGACCTAGGAAGCTACCCTAGTAAATAAAAAGCATTGCAGAAACCAGCAGGCGCATAACTAGCACAACGTAGAATCGCTCTTATACTCAGATCACATACAAATCACACAAAATGGTTAACAAGTGGTCGATATGGAGCGTTGTAAGCAGAAAATGAAGTTACACATGAACACATCACAAGGATGCAGTTAACACTAAAATAATAAAATAATACCGTAGAAATGTATCAGTCAAATGAGCACAGAAAAGAGGTTTCACAGAGTATAACAATTAGATTGGGACATGCAAGATAGAAACCAAATGAGACTGATTGTCGCGGATCTCTGTGTGTTCTATATGGAGCTGAATGGTTCAACATTTATTATTTATGTTCAACATCAGTACATTTAACAGTACAGTACAGTACATAATAGCCGTCCATCGCAAGCGATGATGACAACAATCTCAGACGTGTACTGTTGCACCTCTCTGTGTGTGCGGAGGTGACTGTAGAGTCCAATCCTAGAACAGAATCCCCGACCACAGGTGGGGCATACATGATCAAGGTTAGACATGTGCGTGTTGTGTGCTCTGTCTTTTCGCGCTGCTCGTTTTCTCTGTGACTCAACAATACGATGATTCTCAGATGTAAGTACAGTACATCAGTACATTTAACAGTACAGTACAGTACATCAGTACATTTAACAGTACAGTACAGTACATCAGTACATTTAACAACCAGATATGTCATATATTTGACACTTAAACACTTTGTTATTAGTGTTATTTGTCTTCTCTCTAGAATAACCACTTATACTCTAGAATAACCACTTATACTCTAGAATAACCACGTATACTCTAGAATAACCACTTATACTCTAGAATAACCACTTATACTCTAGAATAACCACTTATACTCTAGAATAACCACGTATACTCTAGAATAACCACTTATACTCTAGAATAACCACTTATACTCTAGAATAACCACTTATACTCTAGAATAACCACTTATACTCTAGAATAACCACTTATACTCTAGAATAACCAATTATTTTTAGAAACGTGAGAAACAAGAATATCAGAAGCATCGTTGGTACTATACCATGCATACAGTACATCGAGAAGCAAAGAATCAAGTGGTTTGGCCATCTAATGAGATTGAACCACATTTACTACCATCACGTGCCTATAATAATCGACACTCTGGGCGCAGAGCACGAGTCAGGTCAAGAACACGATGGATAGATAACATCTCAGAGTCCCTGCGAAAGCATGGACTGACAACGTCAAGCACAACACACCTGGCACAAGATAGAAAACTAAATCTCCCACGACGCTTCACGGCAAATGTGGTTAAGATAAGATAAGATAACCACTTATGAACTACTTGTGCTGTTTTTATTGTTCAACCCCTTCATCCCTCTCATCTGATATACTCGCTTGAGGTATTGTTTAAGATGTCACAAAGCTGATATACTAGCTTGAGGTATTGTTTAAGATGTCACAAAGCAGATATACTAGCTTGAGGTATTGTTTAAGATGTCACAAAGCAGATATACTAGCTTGGGGTATTGTTTAAGATGTCACAAAGCAGATATACTAGCTTGAGGTATTGTTTAAGATGTCACAAAGCTGATATACTAGCTTGGGGTATTGTTTAAGATGTCACAAAGCTGATATACTAGCTAATTAAGTCATATATTGTAATATGCGTGGTGCGTCTCGGAGTAACACAATTACGCTGTGAAAGTGTTAAGCCAAAGAGAGTGATTACTTTAAGCGATTCAGTATGCGTTTCGTTCACATTCGTTCTCTATAATCTGTAAGAATCTAGACAATGACAAATCACTACAATGCACTACCTGTAGTTATTGTCGCGGTAGAAGTGATTCACAATGTGCTACCTGTAGCTGTTCTCTCGGTAGAAGTGATTCACAATGTGCTACCTGCAGTTGTTCTCGCGGTAGAAGTGATTCACAATGTACTACCTGTAGCTGTTCTCGCGGTAGAAGTGATTCACAATGTGCTACCTGTAGTTGTTGTCGCGGTAGAAGTGATTCACAATGTGCTACCTGTAGTTGTTCTCGCGGTAGAAGTGATTCACAATGTGCTACCTGTAGCTGTTCTCTCGGTAGAAGTGATTCACAATGTGCTACCTGTAGTTGTTCTCTCGGTAGAAGTGATTCACAATGTGCTACCTGTAGTTGTTGTCGCGGTAGAAGTGATTCACAATGTGCTACCTGCAGTTGTTCTCGCGGTAGAAGTGATTCACAATGTGCTACCTGTAGCTGTTCTCTCGGTAGAAGTGATTCACAATGTGCTACCTGTAGCTGTTCTCTCGGTAGAAGTGATTCACAATGCACTACCTGTAGTTATTGTCGCGGTAGAAGTGATTCACAATGCACTACCTGCAGTTGTTCTCTCGGTAGAAGTGATTCACAATGTGCTACCTGTAGCTGTTCTCTCGGTAGAAGTGATTCACAATGTGCTACCTGTAGTTGTTCTCTCGGTAGAAGTGATTCACAATGTGCTACCTGTAGTTGTTGTCGCGGTAGAAGTGATTCACAATGTGCTACCTGCAGTTGTTCTCGCGGTAGAAGTGATTCACAATGTGCTACCTGTAGCTGTTCTCTCGGTAGAAGTGATTCACAATGTGCTACCTGTAGCTGTTCTCTCGGTAGAAGTGATTCACAATGCACTACCTGTAGTTATTGTCGCGGTAGAAGTGATTCACAATGCACTACCTGCAGTTGTTCTCTCGGTAGAAGTGATTCACAATGTGCTACCTGTAGTTGTTCTCGCGGTAGAAGTGATTCATAGCCTTGTTCTAGGATCTTTGTTAACTTCTGCTGTGTTGTATTTCAGAATAGGGGGGTCAACACTACCCTCGTTTTCTACAGAGGGATATCTCGACTCACCTGCAATTTAATATCATCATAATTAATAATAATATTTTGTTATATCAAAATATGAAATTTCAACATATTAAATACATGATTTGTAACTATTTCCATACCATAAACCATTATGGCGGCGTACACATGTGCGCCAATCACAGCACAAGCCATTATAGTGGTATTTCACATAAAACAATTTCCTTCTCTATGCACTAAACTAGCGTTTCCCCAAAGTGGGCGGTACCGCCCCAGTGGGCGCTGAAATGTTCTAGGGGGTGATAGTGGGTTCAGAAGAATTTGGGGGGTGTTCAGGCGATTGGGGGATCGGTGGCTCCTTAAAGAAGAAATTACAAATAAATATTTTAAAATAAATTATTTTCGTGATTTTGCGATTGAATAATCGTTTAAAATTTGAATTCTGCATTTTAATTCATCTTATGCCCGTCTTACACGATCCATTTTTCATCAATTTTCTATTTCATGTATATAATCATTTGAAAATGAACCATGTTTTACAGAAATATATATCCATTTTCTATGTTAAAAGAAAATAGAGCATGTATATGTGTGTGTGGGGGCGTTGGCAAACCGTTATAATGTGGAAGGGGGTGGGAGTGGGCGTTACAAAGTTTATGTCCTGCAAAGTGGGCGGTGGGCCGAAAAAGTTTTGGAATCTATACACTAAACCATCCCCGTTATTTTACCATAGCTATAAATAGTAACACAGATAATTATATAACAAATATTAGGTCTCATTGACGTAGGGGTTAACTATTCGCCTGCGTCTTGTGAATATAAGTGTTACAAGCGAGTCCTCCATGTATCATAGACAGAATATAAGTGTTACAAGCGAGTCAACCATGTATCATAGACAGAATATAAGTGTTACAAGCGAGTCATCCATGTATCATAGACAGAATATAAGTGTTACAAGCGAGTCATCCATGTATCATAGACACAATATAAGTGTTACAAGCGAGTCAACCATGTATCATAGACAGAATATAAGTGTTACAAGCGAGTCATCCATGTATCATAGACAGAATATAAGTGTTACAAGCGAGTCCTCCATGTATCATAGACAGAATATAAGTGTTACAAGCGAGTCATCCATGTATCATAGACAGAATATAAGTGTTACAAGCGAGTCATCCATGTATCATAGACACAATATAAGTGTTACAAGCGAGTCATCCATGTATCATAGACAGAATATAAGTGTTACAAGCGAGTCATCCATGTATCATAGACACAATATAAGTGTTACAAGCGAGTCCTCCATGTATCATAGACACAATATAAGTGTTACAAGCGAGTCCTCCATGTATCATAGACAGAATATAAGTGTTACAAGCGAGTCATCCATGTATCATAGACAGAATATAAGTGTTACAAGCGAGTCATCCATGTATCATAGACACAATATAAGTGTTACAAGCGAGTCATCCATGTATCATAGACACAATATAAGTGTTACAAGCGAGTCATCCATGTATCATAGACAGAATATAAGTGTTACAAGCGAGTCATCCATGTATCATAGACAGAATATAAGTGTTACAAGCGAGTCTTCCATGTATCATAGACAGAATATAAGTGTTATAAGCGAGTCATCCATGTATCATAGACAGAATATAAGTGTTACAAGCGAGTCTTCCATGTATCATAGACAGAATATAAGTATTACAAGCGAGTCATCCATGTATCATAGACAGAATATAAGTGTTACAAGCGAGTCAACCATGTATCATAGACAGAGAAAAGAACATATCAATATACATAGAAAGAACTCAAAAATCAAAGAAAACTGGCTGATGCTACAAATAAGAATGAGAAAATTGAAGTATTTTGGACGTATACAGAGACACAAAGGGTTGGAGGAGACCATCATGTGAAGAGGCATCCCAACAAAGAAGAGAAGAAGAAGACCACGGAGAAGATGGATGCAGGATGTAACTGATGGTTTGAGCATGACGGTGTCGGAGGCCTATGAGAGAGAGAAATTCCCAAAAACTGTGGCAAAGTTCTGCACAGGAAAAGCTATTTGATGATACAGTTTTCATATGTTCTGTCCAGTCTCATTGCATATCAAAGAAATACAGAAAAGTAACGGCGACAGAAGTGATGTTGATGGTAGGGCGCTGTTGATCAAATAAAAATATCATTCTAATACCGTATTCTACAATTCTATTCAACTCTTCTTTTACCGTTACCTGTTATATAGGGTTTGAAAACAATTTGTTTTCACCGTTCTATCCTGAGCAACTCGTTTAGTCTCTACTATGAAGTTGAGTCCGTATCTCTCGTCTCTCTCAGTAATGTTCGTTTCAATATTTCTCTAGGCTGTTTTTTCATTCTGGAACCCTCTGCCTATCATTTCAGTGTTTGCTTTGTGATTCTTTAATCATTTATTCTCAGTGTAAGCCCAACATATCTCCATCTTCTCTTTCTTATAATAGTTGTTACTAGTGGTTGACCAGACATTTCTTCTCAGTGTATGCCCAACATATCTTCATCTTCTCTTTCTTATAACAGTTGTTACTAGTGGTTGACCAGATATTTCTCTAATTTCATCCCTTCTCCTGAAACTCTCCCTATGTTATTTTCATTATTTTTCCGAGACATCTATTTTCAAATGCACTCAACTTACTTTGTATCTCTTTAGTCATTTTCCAACTCTTGCTTTTCATATGTTAGAATTGATACAATATTGGAAATTGAAAATTTAGTTTTATAACCATACAACTGGAAGTTTTATTTAAACTTTAAAAATCTGATGTTGAAAGAAAAATTCGTGATGTCATTAATTTTTTCAGTATTTTCTTTGCGGTGAAAATTGTTACCCAAGTAGATGACCTACTTTGCTATTTTTATCCTGTTGGATTCAAACGTGATACCTGCATTACTGATATGTCTTCATATATAATAAATAATTCATTCAAGCAGAAGTATATCCAGTGGCGGCTCGTGGTTATTTTTGGTGGTGGGGCCAGACAAAAATTTCGGAAAAATCATGGTTTTAGGCTAGGTTTATATTTTAGTATTTACTATTATTTGTCTATTCCGTGAAGTTATTCCCCCTTTACTATAATGATTTGGCATCGCATGCGCAAATAACAAACAGGACAACGTTGCGCCAGGGTAAGTGAGCTGGCACTGATCAAGACCCTACCCCACCTCCTCGTGGAGACCCTGAAAATAGACAAAAGATCATGTCTGGCTAAGTGGGTAAGGATCGAGAAGAGCTACTCTGGTATAGGTAATAAAGCAAACGCAGACACGCCTCTTGGGTCCTAAATACTAGTGAATGCACGCATCTTCTGCTGATGTCTAATTAAAAAAGTTGCATAAATGCAAAGCAAATGTAAGAAGTAACAACGTACGAGTTGCGTGTAAGCGTATACTCTCCTCCTGAATCAATTGTCAACCATAATTGCCAGCTCTCATTGCAAGAAAGCCGGGCACTCTCCCCACGCACTATAGGCAAAATGGTGAAAACTCATAATTCCTGGGGTTCAACAACAACTAAAATATATACCATATAACTAAGGTACAAAAGAGATCCCTACAACCTATCGTTGACCACCGTCCTTCACCATGGAATAGTAAACAATAAAAACAAAAAAACTTTGCTTTTCTTCACTGACAGTTAACCACGATTTTTACTAAACCACTTATTATTGAAAGTCCTCTTTTTCTTGCCATCTTGTTGCACATATACAAAGCTATTTGGCTGATGTGCACCTAGCCGTTTATTTCAAGCTTTTCTTTTATCTTTAACGAAGGAAACGGATTTCGTAATAAATAATCCACTTGATTCGTTTTGAATTTCGCGTAAGCCACAACTTCAAAAGTAGGTCACAGCTTGTCAACCGTAAACAGTGTACGTTGTAGAAGACATTTGTATATTGAATAGGAAACGGACGATTATCGTTAACGATTATAATAATAGTTAGTTACATATTTCTATTAATGCATATCCTTTTCTACTATTTTATATATAATTTTTGATTCAATCGATAATTATACAAAGTACTATTTAATCAAAAGTCGTCGTTTAACTGTTAATTGGTTGATAGCGTAGGAACTAAGCTTTCGGTGAATAAAATGGTTCTGGCAATTATTATTAAAGGTAGCGGTCAAAGGTCAGAGGTCGCAATGTTACATCGTCAGTAGAGAATTTTAAAACGACCCCATAAAACATGGGGTGCGCTGATACGTTATATAGAGAAGCTACATTTGAAACCGTATATATAATAGTTTTTAAATAATAATATTTATATATTATTATGATTGTTATATTATTATGATATACTATTTATATTTTAGTGTAAAATATTCAACTTTCAAAGCAAATCAGTGTCAAGTTAACAATAATAATTACGAACAAAATTTGTTTAAATAATAAGTACACGTTAATTATTTTTGGTTTGGTAGCCTGTTCTTACTGGCCTCTAATGACCATGGATGCATATTAATTGGAGGAAAATATGTTGAATTTTAGATTTCAGAATGTGTGTGATATTTTAGCGGTATATATCAACTTTCAAAGCTAATCAGTATCCTGTTGAAAGTAATAATTATAAACAAATAATGTCTGAAATAATAAGTACACGTTACTCAATATTTTTGGTGGGGCCTGACCCCACTGGCCCTTAATGACGAGCCGCCCCTGAGTATATCCCTTACGGAACATAGCTTTCATCATAGCCCACCTTATAAACTCAATGTATCTAGCAAGTTCTCTCGTCTCCTCCAGTGTTCAATGTTTCTTTGATGTCCTGATGCCACATTTTCTATTGGTCGTCCAACTACCTCGTTCTCTAGGAAACATGCCACTAATTCCTGTATCCTCCAAACCACTGTGACGTTTAACGTGTCCGAAATATTTCATCTTCCAGGACATGATGTTATTTATGAGACAATGCTCCTTGATATGCAGGTCTTGTAGGATGTCTTTGTTTCATCTCTTCTCTATCCAGGATGTTCCAAGAACTTTTCTGTAACAGCTTGTTTTAAAAGCTTCAATTTTGTTCTTTAATGTTTGTATTATGGTCCACGATTTACATCCATATATTACCACATGGAATATGTTCTCAGAAGTCTTACTTTTGTGATTTACATCCATATATTACCACATGGAATATGTTCTCAGAAGTCTTACTTTTGTGATTTACATCCATATATTACCACATGGAATATGTTCTCAGAAGTCTTACTTTTGTTTCTTTGCTAGTGTACTACCAACATCTCCATCGATAATCATCTACTAAATCAAGCAAAAGATTTCACATACCTAGGGAGCATTTTTCAGCAAATGGAAGAATAACTAATGAAATTCAACACAGATGCAACAAAGCAAATCAAATGATAGGGCAAATGGCGCCAATTTTAAGATGCAAACACGTCACCATGAACACAAAAGAGCAATGTTCAACACAATCTTTCTCCCCACATTATGTTACCAGTGTCAAACCTGGACGCTGATAACAAACGATAGAAGAAAACTAGTCACAACAGAGATGAAGTGTCTACGCAGAATGCTGGGTGTAACAAGAAGAGACCGGTTGAGAAATGAAGACATCAGGAAAAAGTGGGTACAACATCAGTACTAGACTTCATCAGAAACAACAAATTAAATGGTTCGGTCACGTAAGCAGATTACCATCAGACAGTGCACCCCAAAGAGCAATGCTGCTCCGATACAATGGGTACAAAGCAAAAAGGCCGGCCACGCAAAAGATGGACCTCAGAGATAACAGAGGCGACGAAAGAGACTATCTACGAAGCGCATACTAGGGCCCGTTTTAGAAATCTCTTCCTGACCTGACGCTGTGAGGCATACAGGATTCGAGAAAGAAAAAGTGTCGTGCCATAGTTTCTTCATGCTGGCCACCCACTGGACAGCCATGGCTAGTCTTCTTCTAACTTCTTTCGTACAATCTCCAATGTTGGTAATCGTAGAGCCTAGATATTCCAAATATGTGACGTTCTCAATGTATTCATTATTGATGGTAATTTTGGGTTGAGATTTTGCTTTGTCGGTGTACATAATTTTAGTTTTCTTTATATTCAGAAATAGGCTCCGATCTTTGCCGTATAGATAACTCACATATAGCTTTATAATACGTTCTAACGAAATAATTAATTCGAACTTCTTATATAGTTAACTATAATATCATGAAATAATTCAATCGAACTTATCATCAAGTTATTTTTAGTCGATACTTCACGAGATTCAAAAGGGAAGGTTTTGGTATGAGTGGATGTCGTCTATAGAAGTTTCTAACCTCCAGAGGCATACGGGGATCTACTGTCCTGGCATGCGAGTGTTTGCGGCAATGATAGAGCCTGACATGCCTGCATCAACATAATCGATTGTTGGGGAGTTAAAGATGGATAAGGGGGAATGTTCTTCGGTGTCTTCGCGACTGCCTGTTGGATGAAGACACTAAAATAGATGTTTAGTAGATCCAACGATTTAAGCAGTTTGGAGTTACCCGTTGTACAAGTCGAACTGTATGCCTGAGGGCAGAGTGAGAGTGTGTTTAACCAGCGAGCCATAGGAACCATCAGTATGCATACTCTTCGATATCTGTTGGGAGAGACTGAGCACCTACGGGTCTGCCAAGAGTGCAATGACGTCAGTTTAGTAACCAATAACCAATAACTAACATAAAGTAACATATGAAGTAACTTATGAAGTAACTTATGAAGTAACTTATGAAGTAACTTATAAAGTAACTTATGAAGTAATTACATAAAGTAACTTATGAAGTAACTTATGAAGTAACATATGAAGTAACATATGAAGTAACTTATGAAGTAACTTATGAAGTAACTTATGAAGTAACTTATGAAGTAATTACATAAAGTAACTTATGAAGTAACATATGAAGTAACTTATGAAGTAATTACATAAAGTAACTTATGAAGTAACTTATGAAGTAACTTATGAAGTAACTTATGAAGTAACTTATGAAGTAACTTATAAAGTAACTTATGAAGTAACATATGAAGTAACATATGAAGTAACTTATGAAGTAACTTATGAAGTAACTTATGAAGTAATTACATAAAGTAACTTATGAAGTAACTTATGAAGTAATTTATGAAGTAACTTATGAAGCAACTTATGAAGTAACTTATAAAGTAACTTATGAAGTAACATATGAAGTAACATATGAAGTAACTTATGAAGTAACTTATGAAGTAATCAAATGATGTATTAGAGTGTATGATATTTACGTCTGGAATGTTGCTTTGACTCCATGATGATTTCATCTACATGTTCAACCGGACTGTTTGGATAATAATTCATTTCAGTGCAACAGCTACGTATAGTTGACAGTGTCCAAATTTGTGGTTCAGGATAATACAATTGATTACGACAGGTCAGAACGCAGATCATGCCTCGTCGAAAATACCTGTTCATTGTTACATAAACAATAGGATTCATAACGCTGCTGCTTTTAGCAATAACAGACGTTAGTGTCTCCACAGTATTTGGCCGTCTAGGATGAGCACTGAATGCCAGATAGAAACGGAAGAATGCGTAAGGTGTCCAACACGCAAAGAATATAACTGGAAACAAACAGAAAGATAGCTTCAGATTCTAATTAAAAAAAAAGATCTTTGTGTACATACATTTTCTTAGTTATATCTTTTCTAAAGATAAATACATTAACATTAATAAATAGAATTAATAAATAGTTCTTTCTGTTTAGTTCTTCTTCTTCTTCTGTGATTTCATTAGATTGTGATTCTAAATTGGCAATTCAAACCAATGTACGCGTGGACAGCAGAATGGTAGGAGTATCAAGAAGAGACTGGCTTAGAAATTAAGACATCAGGAAAAAAGTGTGTACAACATCAATACTAAACTTCACCAAAGAAACACCAAATTAAATAGTTATGACACTTAAGCAGATTACCAACAGACAGTGCGCCTCAAAGACCAATGTTACTCTGTTACAATGGATAAAAGGGCGTCAACAGAGATAACATAGGCCCTACTTATGAAGCATCCCCAAAAAAGCCCTTTCTGTAAATCTCTTTTTATCCGGCCACTGTGAGACAAAACAAGATTTCAGAAAAGAAGAAGAAGAAAGATATCCCAGATTCTATAATGTGGACCGTGGATGCTTCAGGTTGTCAGTCGCGCCATACAGTTTGTCTTGGGGGTCGGTGTGTGGAGGGCACCTCTTTCTTCTCAGGTCTGCATTCTGGGTGATGTTGTGTTACTGTATCCTCTGTCGTGGGTCAGGCCACAGTGGCGTACGCCGTGGGGGTACCTAGTGTTTCATCATCAAATTGCTTGTCCTGAGCACAACTTTGTTATCTTAACAATCTTTTGGAATTGTTATCTCTCATTGACCAGATGTAATGCCCTGCAGAGCATGCTAAAACCATCAGTTACATACTGAATCCATCTTCTCCGTGGTCTTCCTCTTATCCTCTTTGCCATGATGCCTCTTTCCATGATGGTTTTCTCCAACCCTTCGTGTTATTTTATATGTTCAAAATACCTCAATTTTTATCTTTCCTAATTATAGCATCAGCCAGTTTACTTACATATCACAACAATTATAGCATCAGCCAGTTTACTTACATATCACAACAATTATAGCATCAGCCAGTTTACTTACATATCACAACAATTATAGCATCAGCCAGTTTACTTACATATCACAACAATTATAGCATCAGCCAGTTTACTTACATATCACAACAATTATAGCATCAGCTAGTTTACTTACATATCACAACAATTATAGCATCAGCCAGTTTACTTACATATCACAACAATTATAGCATCAGCCAGTTTACTTACATATCACAACAATTATAGCATCAGCCAGTTTACTTACATATCATAACAATTATAGCATCAGACAGTTTACTTACATATCACAACAATTATAGCATCAGCTAGTTTACTTACATATCACAACAATTATAGCATCAGCCAGTTTACTTACATATCACAACAATTATAGCATCAGCCAGTTTACTTACATATCACAACAATTATAGCATCAGCCAGTTTACTTACATATCACAACAATTATAGCATCAGCCAGTTTACTTACATATCACAACAATTATAGTTGCAACCATCCGTTTTTCAACAGCATAGCGTGTTGAGGAGTGGAGAGCTAGATCTGAATTTTTCAGAACATGTCGAACCTGCAGACAGTCAAGTACATAAACAAGTTATTAACTTCTGAACAATTGGTTTTCAATCCAGGAGGCGTGAGGCAGTATCAGGGAGGCGTGAGGCAGTATCAGGAGGCGTGAGACAGTATCAGGGATGCGTGAGACAGTATCAGGGATGCGTGAGACAGTATCAGGGATGCGTGAGGCAGTATCAGGGATGCGTGAGACAGTATCAGGGGATGCGTGAGGCGTATCAGGGATGCGTGAGACAGTATCAGGGGATGCGTGAGACAGTATCAGGGGATGCGTGAGACAGTATCAGGGGATGTGTGAGACAGTATCAGGGGATGCGTGAGGCAGTATCAGGGGATGCGTGAGGCAGTATCAGGGGATGCGTGGGGCAGTATCAGGGAATGCGTGAGACAGTATCAGGGGATGCGTGAGGCAGTATCAGGGGATGCGTGAGGCAGTATCAGGGGATGCGTGAGGCAGTATTAGGGGATGCGTGAGGCAGTATCAGGGGATGCGTGAGACAGTATCAGGGGATGCGTGAGACAGTATCAGGGATGTGTGAGACAGTATCAGGGATGCGTGAGACAGTATCAGGGGATGCGTGAGACAGTATCAGGAATGCGTGAGGCAGTATCAGGGAATGCGTGAGGCAGTATCAGGGAATGCGTGAGACAGTATCAGGGAATGCGTGAGGCAGTATTAGGGGATGTGTGAGGCAGTATCAGGAATGCGGGGCAGTATCAGGGATGCGTGAGGCAGTATCAGGGGATGCGTGAGGCAGTATCAGGGATGCGGGGCAGTATCAGGGATGCGTGAGACAGTATCAGGGAATGCGTGAGACAGTAACAGGGGATGCGTGAGACAGTATCAGGGATGCGGGGCAGTATCAGGGGATGCGTGAGGCAGTATCAGGGGATGCGTGAGGCAGTATCAGGGGATGCGTGGGGCAGTATCAGGGGATGCGTGAGACAGTATCAGGGGATGCGTGAGGCAGTATCGAGGAATGCAGGGGCAGTATCAGGGGATGCGTGAGACAGTATCAGGGGATGCGTGAGACAGTATCAGGGGATGCGTGAGGCAGTATCAGGGGATGCGTGAGACAGTATCAGGGGATGCGTGAGACAGTTTCAGGGGATGCGTGAGACAGTATCAGGGGATGCGTGAGGCAGTATCAGGGGATGCGTGAGGCAGTATCAGGGGATGCGTGAGGCAGTATCAGGGGATGCGTAAAACGTTATAAAAAGCAATTGATTTTGTGTTTTAATTAAGGTTGCCATATTTTGATCATTTGAAATGAGGACACTACTCCTAACATTAAATTTCATTTATATCATTGGTCCTTTGTGCATAAATTAAAGAAAATAGTCTTGTCTACCGAAGCATTGTTTGTAGGAAGATCACAGAAGAGTTTGTCATAGTATGTTACCTGGCAGCTGAATCGACAGGTTTCAAAGTTTCTACAGATTATATCATATAACAATATACTTCTCACAAGATAGAACATGATACATACACCATGATATAGACACACTACTTCTTACACGATGAATATATACACACTACTTCTTACACGATAGAATATGATACACACACTACTTCTTACATGAATATGATACACACTACTTCTTACATGATAGAATATGATACACACACTACTTCTTACTTGATAGAATATGATACACACACTACTTCTTACATGATAGAATATGATACACACACTACTTCTTACTTGATAGAATATGATACACACACTACTTCTTACTTGATAGAATATGATACACACACTACTTCTTACATGATAGAATATGATACACACACTACTTCTTACATGATAGAATATGATACACACACTACTTCTTACAAGATAGAATATGATACACACACTACTTCTTACATGATAGAATATGATACACACACTACTTCTTACACGATAGAATATGATACACACACTACTTCTTACATGATAGAATATGATACACACACTACTTCTTACATGATAGAATATGATACACACACTACTTCTTACAAGATAGAATATGATACACACACTACTTCTTACATGATAGAATATGATACACACACTACTTCTTACACGATAGAATATGATACACACACTACTTCTTACATGATAGAATATGATACACACACTACTTCTTACATGATAGAATATGATACACACACTACTTCTTACATGATAGAATATGATACACACACTACTTCTTACATGATAGAATATGATACACACACTACTTCTTACATGATAGAATATGATACACACACTACTTCTTACATGATAGAATATGATACACACACTACTTCTTACATGATAGAATATGATACACACACTACTTCTTACATGATAGAATATGATACACACACTACTTCTTACATGATAGAATATGATACACACACTACTTCTTACAAGATAGAATATGATACACACACTACTTCTTACATGATAGAATATGATACACACACTACTTCTTACATGATAGAATATGATACACACACTACTTCTTACATGATAGAATATGATACACACACTACTTCTTACATGATAGAATATGATACACACACTACTTCTTACATGATAGAATATGATACACACACTACTTCTTACACGATAGAATATGATACACACACTACTTCTTACATGATAGAACATGATATACACACACACTTCAATGTGAAAGAAAGAAAGAAAGAAGAAGCAGCAACCCTACACAGGTTGTTGTAGGTGGAAGTTGGTGTGTAACAGACAGCCATACACAGGTTGTTGTAGGTGGAAGTTGGTGTGTAACAGACAGCCATACACAGGTTGTTGTAGGTGGAAGTTGGTGTGTAACAGACAGCCATACACAGGTTGTTGTAGGTGGAAGTTGGTGTGTAAGAGACAACAAACACAGGTTGTTGTAGGTGGAAGTTGGTGTGTTATAGACAGCCAAACACAGGTTGTTGTAGGTGGAAGTTGGTGTGTTATAGACAGCCAAACACAGGTTGTTGTAGGTGGAAGTTGGTGTGTTATAGACAACCATACACAGGTTGTTGTAGGTGGAAGTTGGTGTGTTATAGACAACCATACACAGGTTGTTGTAGGTGGAAGTTGGTGTGTTATAGACAACCATACACAGGTTGTTGTAGGTGGAAGTTGGTGTGTTATAGACAACCATACACAGGTTGTTGTAGGTGGAAGTTTGTGTGTTATAGACAGGTTAACCGAGTTATAGAAAAAAGAAAAGTGAATGAGAGTTCATTAATGTTTTATCTGCTCTTATTAATCATAGTAGTTTGTCCAAAGATTGTAGATTCTGAGTGCCAAGTTAGAAAACCAAATTTTACACAGTTGCTCCATGGCTATCACATGAACTCGCTGATGGAGTGTTAATTTTGTCTTATTGGTACGAAGAATCACATCCACTGATAAAATAAGTAATGTTGTGTTGATAGAAGTCAAGAGAGAAAACTTATCAATATCAAAAAAGCGGAAATCATCATTTTTCAATCATGTGATGAGAAAATGTTTTTTAGAAGACTTTGTGACAACCGGTAAAACCAATGTCAGACGAGACAGAAAAATAGAGAGAAAACGTTGGACAGATTGACTTCTTGACACAGAAGAGTATCAACGTCGAAAATGATAGTCAGCAGCAGCAGATACGATGTGCATTGGTCATGTATGTCATATGTCAGTAGGGACATTGGTTAGTACAGCTCTACTATGATGGATGTGCATTTGCCATGTATGTCGTATGTCAGTAGGGACATTGGTTAGTACAGCTCTACTATGATGGATGTGCATTGGTCATGTATGTCGTATGTCAGTAGGGACAATGATTATAACAGCTCTACGATGGACAGCAAATAGGAAAAGAGGAAATGGACGTGCAAAGAAAACATGAAGAAAAGCTGGAGAAATAGAATTGAAAGATTGTGACCAGACATGGACAAGTAATGAGTAGAAATGAGGCAGAATGACAACAATGGAAAATGTCTTGGACAAGACGCATGTATCCAACAAAACACAAAGAGGAGATAGATAGATAGATAGATAGATAGATAATTATATAGATAGATAGATAGATAGATAGATAGATAGATAGATAGATAGATAGATAGATAGATAGATAGATAGATAGATAGATAGATAGATAGATAGATAGATGGATGGATGGATGGATGGATGGATGGATGGATGGATAGATATATAGATAGATAGATAGATAGATAGATAGATAGATATATAGATAGATAGATAGATAGATAGATATATAGATAGATAGATAGATAGATAGATAGATAGATAGATAGATAGATAGATAGATAGATAGATAGATAGATAGATAGATAGATAGATAGATAGATAGATAGATAGATAGATAGATAGATAGATAGATAGATAGATAGATGGATGGATGGATGGATGGATGGATGGATGGATGGATGGATGGATGGATGGATGGATGGATATGATAGATAGATAGATAGATAGATAGATAGATAGATAGATAGATAGATAGATAGATAGTAGATAGATAGATAGAATAGATAGATAGATAGATAGATAGATAGATAGATAGATAGATAGATAGATAGATAGATAGATAGATAGATAGATAGATAGATAGATAGATAGATAGATAGATAGATAGATAGATAGAATAGATAGATAGATAGATAGATAGAGATGGATGGATGGATGATCGCGGTGGATAATGATCCTGATAGGGTCTCTGTGGCTAAATGGTTACGCCCTCGCCTCGCGTTCCGAAGCTCGTGGGTTTGAATTCGGTCCGTGACGTTCCGTTAAGAGTGTATTTTTCAGAGACCGCAAGGATTGTTGCCGAAGCTACCGAGGTCGTTCTTTGTGCAATACTTTCGGCAGACGAAGTGTCGTTTTTGTGGAGAGAGACCGAGCTCTCGGCAGACGAAGTGTCGTTTCTGTGGAGAGAGACCTAGCTCTCGGCAGACGAAGTGTCGTTTCTGTGGAGAGAGACCGAGCTCTCGGCAGACGAAGTGTCGTTTCTGTGGAGAGAGACCGAGCTCTCGGCAGACGAAGTGTCGTTTCTGTGGAGAGAGACCGAGCTCTCGGCAGACGAAGTGTCGTTTCTGTGGAGAGAGACCGAGCTCTCGGCAGACGAAGTGTCGTTTCTGTGGAGAGAGACCGAGCTCTCGGCAGACGAAGTGTCGTTTCTGGGGAGAGAGACCGAGCTCTCGGCAGACGAAGTGTCGTTTCTGTGGAGAGAGACCGAGCTCTCGGCAGACGAAGTACTGTTTCTGTGAAGAGAGACCGAGCTCTCGGCAGACGAAGTGTCGTTTCTGTGGAGAGAGACCGAGCTCTCGGCAGACGAAGTCCTGTTTCTGTGAAGAGAGACCGAGATCTCGGCAGACGAAGTACTGTTTCTGTGAAGAGAGACCGAGCTCTCGGCAGACGAAGTGTCGTTTCTGTGGAGAGAGACCGAGCTCTCGGCAGACGAAGTGTCGTTTCTGTGGAGAGAGACCGAGCTCTCGGCAGACGAAGTGTCGTTTCTGTGGAGAGAGACCGAGCTCTCGGCAGACGAAGTGTCGTTTCTGTGGAGAGAGACCGAGCTCTCGGCAGACGAAGTGTCGTTTCTGTGGAGAGAGACCGAGCTCTCGGCAGACGAAGTGTCGTTTCTGTGGAGAGGCTGAGCTCTCGGCAGACGAAGTGTCGTTTCTGTGGAGAGAGACCGAGCTCTCGGCAGACGAAGTGTCGTTTCTGTGGAGAGAGACCGAGATCTCGGCAGACGAAGTACTGTTTCTGTGAAGAGAGACCGAGCTCTCGGCAGACGAAGTGCTGTTTCTGTGGAGAGAGAGCGAGCCCGATGGAGAAACACCCAGCGCAACGAAGTCAACCCTTCGGGTTTAGATCTTTTCGTCCACCCCAACCGGCGGGGCACTCGATGATGCTGATGATAAAAACTAATGACGCAAACATAATATGTAAAAACGTAAACCGAATCAAAAGAAATGAGTATATTATTTCATGAATCAAATATATAAACTAAACCTACCTTGATATAAATACTGATGTAGCAAAATGACATGACGACAAATGGAATAATAAAACAGAATAGTAGAAACATGAAGATAAACACTAAGTAGGACGTATCTCTGCTATTCCATGTCACACTGCAGCCTACACCTATATGGAAGAACAATAATGGGAACAATTGGTTATTAACTACAATCTGTAATTAGTTATTTTATTATTAAGTTAAATTATTCTGGTATTTAACCAAGTTAACCCATTTAACCCTTTTCGCACCTCAGTTTTCCCAGGGACGACAGTTTTATGTCGGCATAAGAAAGCAACTTTACATTTTGCGCTCGTGCAATAGTACCGCACCTGGTTTTTCCAGAGAGGGTAGTTTCATTAAGCGCAGGAACGCAACTTTGTGTTTTGCGCTCAGTCAACCTTGCCCAATCAATTCTTCTGCGCTTGGCCTCCGATAGAGGGTTTACTACAATCTTCCATTGTGTCGTTACGACACGCTACATCGTTTCCCACGATTCTTACATAGAGTTGAAAATTATGGTGGGACCATTGACTCCAGGGAACGTGAATATACTCCTACAGACGATTCATATCTTATTACTTCGTACGATTGTTTTCATGTATGCGTCTTTTCCATCAACCAGAAAAGACGTGCAAACGTGTCCACTCTGGGATTCTGCTCGTCTGTGTTGCGAGTAGATCTCATATAAAATGTGTTTGCGCTCGCATCACTACTTATACCAGGTTAGCTCTCCCTCGATCCCCACCCGCTTAGTTTGACAAAAGCTGTAGTCTGTTTCCAGGGCCGCCACGTTGAGGTGAGTTAGGATCTTGTTCAGTGCCAGCTCACTAACCCTGGCGCGACTTTGTCCATATGACTGACAAGCATTTAATGAAGATGAAGATAATGATATTTTTCCCCCATTCATTTGTATTTTAGAGTGTCCAACAATTGATAATTTTGTTTTAATCGTAACGCTGAAAGTAATAAATTTTTAAACTGCCAAAGCTCAGGTTTTGTGCCTACATCGATTGATATTGTGCCACAACACAGCGTATAGCAGCAAGAAAAATGTGGCAATACAGCTAACAGTGCTGTGTCACAGCCGTTTATCTCGTATAGCAATGAGGAAAGTGCAACAGTACAGCTAACATTGCAAACAATACAGCTAACAATGCAAACAATACTTCTAGCAGTGCAAAAAATACAGCTGACAGTGCAAACAATACAGCTTACAGTGCACACAAGACCTCTAACAATGCAAACAATACCTCTAACAATGCAAACAATACTTCTAACAATGCAAACAATACAACTAACAATGCAAACAATACAACTAACAGTGCAAACAGTACAGTTTACAATGCAAACAATAAAGCTTACAATGAAAACAATACAGCTAACAATGCAAACAATACGGCTTACAATGAAAACAATACAGTTAACAATGCAAACAATACAGCAGCAGTGCAAACAATACAGTTAACAATGCAAACAATACAGCAGCAGTGCAAACAATACAGCAGCAGTGCAAACAATACAGCAACAGTGCAAACAATACAGCAGCAGTGCAAACAATACAGTTAGCAATGCAAGCAACACACAACAGTGCAAACAATACAGTTAATAATGCAAACAATACAGCAGCAGTGCAAACAATACAGTTAACAATGCAAACAATACAGCATCAGTGCAAACAGTACAGTTAACAATGCAAACAATAAAGCTTACAATGAAAACAATACAGCTAACAATGCAAACAATATGGCTTACAATGAAAACAATACAGTTAACAATGCAAACAATACAGCAGCAGTGCAAACAATACAGCAGCAGTGCAAACAATACAGCAGCAGTGCAAGTAATACAGCAGCAGTGCAAACAATACAGTTAACAATGCAAACAATACAGCAGCAGTGCAAACAGTACAGTTAACAATGCAAACAGTACAGCTTACAATGCAAACAATAAAGCTTACAATGAAAACAATACAGCTAACAATGCAAACAATACAGCTAACAATGAAAACAATACAGCTAACAATGCAAACAATACGGCTTACAATGAAAACAATACAGTTAACAATGCAAACAATACAGCAGCAGTGCAAACAATACAGCAACAGTGCAAACAATACAGCAGCAGTGCAAACAATACAGCTAGCAATGCAAGCAACACAGCAGCAGTGCAAACAATACAGTTAATAATGCAAACAATACAGCAGCAGTGCAAACAGTACAGTTAACAATGCAAACAATACAACTAACAATGCAAACAAAACAACTAACAGTGCAAACAGTACAGTTTACAATGCAAACAATAAAGCTTACAATGCAAACAATACAGCTAACAATGCAAACAAAACAACTAACAGTGCAAACAGTACAGCTTACGATGCAAACAATAAAGCTTACAATGCAAACAATACAGCTAACAAACAATACAGCAGCAGTGCAAACAATACAGCAGCAGTGCAAATAATACAGTTAACAATGCAAACAATACAGCTAACAATGCAAACAATACAGCAGCAGTGCAAACAATACAGCTAACAATGCAAACAATACAGTTAACAATGCAAACAATACAGCCAACAATGCAAACAATAACTAATCAAGACACATATAACACTAAAGATACAACTTGACAAAGAAAACAAAAAGATGACCTGTTCCTTCTTTACTGTATCCGTTCCAGCCAGTCAAAGGCATCATTGCCCAGAAAAAACCAAAACTAAAACTGAGAGCAATCATATAATTTGCTGTTCTCTGAAATGTAAGCAAGATATGGTCATACAATCACGCATATCGATTATTCAATTCCTTTATCTTTCCATCTGTCCGTCAGTCATTCAGTGTGTCTGTCAGTCAGTCTGTCCGTCTGTATTTCTGTCTGTCTGTCTATATGTCATTCCGTCTGTCTGTCTTTATGTCTGTCTGTCTGTCTATTTAAATATGCATGCCTCCATTTTTGTTGTCTAGCGCCTTGGGAAGGAATACTGGAATAGTTGGTGATCAAGCGCCAAAACAAATGCACATATTAAACAGAATTCCATGGGGCTGTAAAATGTCATTAATGGCATCGATTCACTTTCTTCTTGTGGGTTCTCTTGTTCTTCTATTATCATAACTGCGTTTGTATACAGTCTAGGCTGGAATGTGTTATGTTCTTCTATTATCATAACTGCGTTTGTATATAGTCTAGGCTGGAATGTGTTATGTTCTTCTATTATCATAACTGCGTTTGTATACAGTCTAGGCTGGAATGTGTTATCTTCTTTTATTATCATAACTGCGTTTGTATACAGTCTAGGCTGGAATGTGTTATGTTCTTCTATTATCATAACTGCGTTTGTATACAGTTTAGACTGGAATGTGTTATCTTCTTCTATTATCATAACTGCGTTTGTATACAGTCTAGGCTGGAATGTGTTATGTTCTTCTATTATCATAACTGCGTTTGTATACAGTCTAGGCTGGAATGTGTTATCTTCTTTTATTATCATAACTGCGTTTGTATATAGTCTAGGCTGGAATGTGTTATGTTCTTCTATTATCATAACTGCGTTTGTATACAGTCTAGGCTGGAATGTGTTATCTTCTTCTATTATCATAACTGCGTTTGTATACAGTCTAGGCTGGAATGTGTTATCTTCTTTTATTATCATAACTGCGTTTGTATACAGTTTAGACTGGAATGTGTTATGTTCTTGCATTTGACGAGGTGTTCAAATCACTAGACTAAACCTTTTCTTGTTTGACCAATAGTAGAGTAGGGTGTTGTTCTTGCCTAATAGTCACACTTTTAACTCGATCATGGATGGTTAAGTTGCTGGCTAGTTTCCTGCTTCTTATCTTGCAAATGTTGATTATTGCTTCTATGTTTTTTGAGTGATGTCCATAGTTGACACTTGAGCAGGGGATCTGTATGAATATTCTATATGTATCTGTTGCCTTGCAAGTAATATATATGAATGTGCAAAAAAAACATGCATTTATTAGGTAAAATATATTGGTTGACACGGACGATAACTAGAGAAAGCAACATTCAATTTATCACTTTCTCTAGTTGTTACGTCCCTTGTGCTTACATCACTAACAAATGTACACCATTCTTCTCTATTCTTGGTCATCCTGTGTATTGTCTTCTAGCTTTAAGTCACTTCTTTCAGTTCTTGTTCTACTCTTCTCCTTCAAGTCGTTTTGGTTCTTCCACTTTTCGTTTACCCTCTGGTGTCTATCTCAGTGCCGTTTTCTTGACAGAGTTGGTCTCCATACGTATCACGTGTCTGATCCATCTCCAGCGTTTCTTTTAGATAATGGTGTTCATATTCTCTTGTTGACACTGTGTAAACAGTTCTTGGTTAGAGATAGTATTTGTATGATGATGCTCATATTCTCTTGTTGACACTGTGTAAGCAGTTCTTGGTTAGAGATAGTATTTGTATGATGGTGTTCATATTCTCTTGTTGACCCTGTGTAAGGAGTTCTTGGTTAGAGATAGTATTTGTATGATGATGCTCATATTCTCTTGTTGACACTGTGTAAGCAGTTCTTGGTTAGAGATAGTATTTGTATGATGTTGCTCATATTCTCTTGTTGACACTGTGTAAGCAGTTCTTGGTTAGAGATAGTATTTGTATGATGTTGCTCATATTCTCTTGTTGACACTGTGTAAGCAGTTCTTGGTTAGAGATAGTATTTGTATGATGATGCTCATATTCTCTTGTTGACACTGTGTAAACAGTTCTTGGTTAGAGATAGTATTTGTATGATGGTGTTCATATTCTCTTGTTGACACTGTGTAAACAGTTCTTGGTTAGAGATAGTATTTGTATGATGAAGTTCATATTCTCTTGTTGACACTGTGTAAACAGTTCTTGGTTAGAGATAGTATTTGTATGATGGTGTTCATATTCTCTTGTTGACACTGTGTAAGCAGTTCTTGGTTAGAGATAGTATTTGGTCAGAACACACGCAAGATCTTTCCTGGAAAAGTTGTATGGAAGGTGGCAAGTTTGAACATATCTTGTTCTGTCATTCTTCAACATTCTGATCCGTATAGTAAAGTTGATGGTATGCAGCTGTGGTATATATTAACTCTTGATGGTGATGCTGTATTGGACAGATTTACAGACCATCTGAAGGATCATGAATGAACTTCGTGCCTTACTCAATCAGCTTCTGATGTCAGATCCAGCTTCTCGGTCATGGCTGATAACATTTGCAAGAAATGTAAACGCATTTAATTTCTTTGTCAAACTGCACGTACCGATTTCCAGGTATGCTACGGGGTTCGGTAATTGTCATGTTAAGATTTGACAAGTTTTGAATCGAGTACTGTAATGATGGGTCACTCTTGTGTGACTGCAGGCTGAAATACTGACTTACTATATATACTCGGATATTCTACTAACTAACATTTTATTTGTTTCCTTTGCCAGCTGTGAAATTAGCTGTATTCATGGCGCCTTACATGGTCCCTTTGATTGATTTTTGCGTGAAAGATTGCTTTCCTTATCACAAGTATCCCTCCCCATTCAAACAAACCTCACTGCGACTTGAGAGCTCACTAACTCATATAAAAATAGTTGCTCTGTCAGTCTTGCACACTTTTTCTGTGGTTTTGTTTCCTACTTGCAGCATGTATTTGCATACAGAAAGCAGTCACTACACATTGTTTCAAGATTAAAGGAGTCCTGTACAGAAACAGTTTTAGAACCACTGGAACATGTCAAGATACATTGGAATGAAGACAATAATTGTGTTAATTATTTGAAATAAGTATACAAAAATATGATTAATATTGAAATGGTTTCAATAAAGTGTAATCTAAAATGGTTAAATATTAAAGCCAATACATACTCGTGTGATCTTATGCGTTGATCTTGGCTTGACAATAATGATATATCTATCAATCGATATGGAAGCCAAGATATAAAATGACGAGGATGTCATTAAGAATACCAGAAATGCACTTGAGACACAAATTATTTCCGAATTCATACTGCTTTTATTGAAGGCATAAATGACAGACATAGGCCATGCTAAACAGCATTTACTCAAGTCGCAAATGCATAAAGCTATTATAAAACTACTTGTTGAAGAATGAAATTCTCTGTACCTGTTCAAAAGAAATTGCATACTTTGACAAATAATCAATGTTAAATATTTCACTACAATAATATACAATTAGAGGATTTGACATGATAGTAGGTTAATTGTCTGTATGGAAGCTTCCTTTAGGGTTTGATCTCACTTCTTCATGAAACAAGTTATCTGATTAGCCTCTCTCTCTCTCTCTTCACTCGATGCCACAAAGGTATCTTTTATTTACGTTTCTGTGACACAATTAATTTTATACAGGAATGGAATGTTAGCCATTTGCTCAAACATCAAACCTGGAGGACCAGAAGATCACATTTTGTCTGCCCTCAATCCTTCAATCTGTCTGGCATGGATGTCCCTACCAGGAGAAAAGTCACATTTTGTCTGCCCTCAATCCTTCAATCTGTCTGGCATGGATGTCCTACGAGGGGAAAAGCTCTTGTCAGCATAGTTTTCCGGATCATGGAGGTACAGGCTCCCCCGCCCCATAAAAAGATTGTGACCTTGTGGGGAGCTTCCCACCACTACAAGGTTGTGACTTCGTGGGGGAGCTTTCCACCACTACAAGGTTGTGACTTCGTGATTGACTTCCCACCACTACAAGGTTGTGACTTCGTGGGGGAGCTTTCCACCACTACAAGGTTGTGACTTCGTGATTGACTTCCCACCACTACAAGGTTGTGACTTCGTGATTGACTTCCCACCACTACATGGTTGTGACTTCGTGGGAGCTTCCCACCACTACATGGTTGTGACATCGTGGGGAGCTTCCCACTACTACAAGGTTGTGACATCGTGGGGGAGCTTCCCACTACTACAAGGTTGTGACTTCGTGATTGACTTCCCACCACTACATGGTTGTGACATCGTGGGGAGCTTCCCACTACTACAAGGTTGTGACTTCGTGATTGACTTCCCACCACTACAAGGTTGTGACATCGTGGGAGCTTCCCCCTACTACAAGGTTGTGACATCGTGGGGAGCTTCCCACTACTACAAGGTTGTGACATCGTGGGAGCTTCCCACTACTACAAGGTTGTGACTTCGTGGGAGCTCCCCACTACTACAAGGTTGTGACTTCGTGGGAGCTTCCCACTACTACAAGGTTGTGACATCGTGATTGACTTCCCACCACTACATGGTTGTGACTTCGTGGGAGCTTCCCACTACTACAAGGTTGTGACTTCGTGATTGACTTCCCACCACTACATGGTTGTGACTTCGTGGGGAGCTTCCCACTACTACAAGGTTGTGACATCGTGGGGAGCTCCCCACTACTACAAGGTTGTGACTTCGTGGGGCTCCCACTACTACAAGGTTGTGACTTCGTGGGAGCTTCCCACTACTACAAGGTTGTGACATCGTGATTGACTTCCCACCACTACATGGTTGTGACTTCGTAGGAGCTTCCACTACTACAAGGTTGTGACATCGTGATTGACTTCCCACCACTACATGGTTGTGACTTCGTGGGAGCTTCCCACTACTACAAGGTTGTGACATCGTGGGGAGCTTCCCACTACTACAAGGTTGTAACTTCGTGGGGAGCTTCCCACCACTACAAGGTTGTGACTTCGTGATTGACTTCCCACCCCTACAAGGTTGTGACATCGTGATTGACTTCCCACCACTACATGGTTGTGACTTCGTGGGAGCTTCCCACTACTACAAGGTTGTGACATCGTGGGAGCTTCCCACTACTACAAGGTTGTGACTTCGTGGGGAGCTTCCCACTACTACAAGGTTGTGACTTCGTGGGAGCTTCCCACTACTACAAGGTTGTGACTTCGTGGGGCTCCCCACTACAAGGTTGTGACTTCGTGGGGAGCTCCCCACTACTACAAGGTTGTGACTTCGTGGGAGCTTCCCACTACTACATGGTTGTGACATCGTGGGGAGCTTCCCACTACTACAAGGTTGTGACTTCGTGGGGAGCTCCCCACTACTACAAGGTTGTGACTTCGTGGGAGCTTCCCACTACTACAAGGTTGTGACTTCGTGGGAGCTTCCACTACTACAGGTTGTGACTTCGTGGGAGCTCCCCACTACTACAAGATTGTGACATCGTGGGGAGCTTCCCACCACTACATGGTTGTGACTTCGTGGGGGAGCTTCCCACTACTACAAGATTGTGACTTCGTGGGGAGCTTCCCACTACTACAAGATTGTGACTTCATGGAGGGACTTCCCACTACTACAAGGTTGTGACTTCGTGGGGGAGTATGTAACATATAAACAGTAATAGCACACAATGTAAATCTATAATTAACAACAATATGGAGGTTGTACGAAAGAAGTTAGAAGAAAGCTAGCATGCTACCATCTGTTGGGATCCATTCTTCCCCTTTTGGTAGGGTCGCAACCGTAGTCACCTGGCCAATTGTTCTCTCAGCCTTGGCCATCCACGACATGCCACGTTTGATTCTCGTGCCCTTAACATCATTAGTGTTCTTGTGTAGTGGATGTCTCTTATCGAAGTAACCCGCATATATGCCTTGGTTTAGGCGATTGCATGACAGGAGCGTAGTGACAGAAGGCCAAGCATATATCTCATATTCACAATGGGGGTATCTCTAGTGCAGCCCAGAACTATACGCATACCTACCTTCTGAACCCGTTCGAGTCGTTCACATTGTGATCTTGATATCGTAAAAATTCCGAGTCCGTAATCTACCACTGACATTACCAGTCGATCGAATAAAATGGCAAGTAGACTCTGCTCAAGGTGTGCAACCACCATAACTTTGAGAGCCGCAAGACCACGCTTGCACCGTTGTATCGTCTGTTCAATATGGTGTTTGAAAGCTAGACTACGATCAAAGGTTATTGCAAGAACCGAGTCGGGCTGTGATCCTCCTTCCTTTCGTTCGCTTGAAATTTGTCTATATATTCAATGTTGTCTCTTGTATGAACTTCATTGTCTTTTGTAGCTGACACAGAGGTCCGTGTAGTTTTAGTCGGGCTTTGATGATAGTGACGTTCTTCAAGGAACATGTTACTACTTCTACAAGGAACATGTTACTACTTCTACAAGGAACTTGTTACTACTTCTGCAGGGAACATGTTACTACTTCTTCAAGGAACATGTTACTACTTCTGCAAGGAACATGTTACTACTTCTACAAGGAACATGTTACTACTTCTACAAGGAACATGTTACTACTTCTACAAGGAACATGTTACTACTTCTGCAAGGAACATGTTACTACTTCTGCAAGGAACATGTTACTACTTCTGCAAGGAACATGTTACTACTTCTGTAAGGAACATGTTACTACTTCTGCAAGGAACATGTTACTACTTCTACAAGGAACATGTTACTACTTCTGCAAGGAACATGTTACTACTTCTGCAAGGAACATGTTACTACTTCTACAAGCAACATGTTACTACTTCTGCAAGGAACATGTTACTACTTCTGCTAGGAACATGTTACTACTTCTGTAAGGAACATGTTACTACTTCTGCAAGGAACATGTTACTACTTCTACAAGGAACATGTTACTTCTTCTGCAAGGAACATGTTACTTCTTCTGCAAGGAACATGTTACTACTTCTTCAAGGAACATGTTACTTCTTCTGCAAGGAACATGTTACTACTTCTGCAAGGAACATGTTACTACTTCTTCAAGGAACATGTTACTACTTCTGCAAGGAACATGTTACTACTTCTGCAAGGAACATGTTACTACTTCTGCAAGGAACATGTTACTACTTATGCAAGGAACATGTTACTAATTCTGCAAGGAACATGTTACTACTTCTGCAACGAACATGTTACTACTTCTTCAAGGAACATGTTACTAATTCTACAAGGAACATGTTACTACTTCTGCAAGGAACATGTTACTACTTCTGCAAGGAACATGTTACTACTTCTTCAAGGAACATGTTACTACTTCTGCAAGGAACATGTTACTACTTCTGCAAGGAACACGTTACTACTTCTGCAAGGAACATGTTACTACTTCTACAAGGAACATTTTACTACTTCTACAAGGAAAATGTTACTACTTCTGCAAGGAAAATGTTACTACTTCTGCAAGGAACATGTTACTACTTCTGCAAGGAACATGTTACTACTTCTACAAGCAACATGTTACTACTTCTGCAAGGAACATGTTACTACTTCTGCAAGGAACATGTTACTACTTCTGCAAGAAACATGTTACTACTTCTACAAGGAAAATGTTACTACTTCTGCAAGGAAAATGTTACTACTTCTGCAAGGAACATGTTACTACTTCTGCAAGGAACATGTTACTACTTCTACAAGGAACATGTTACTACTTCTGCAAGGAACATGTTACTACTTCTGCAAGGAACATGTTACTACTTCTGCAAGAAACATGTTACTTCTTCTGCAAGGAACATGTTACTACTTCTGCAAAAAAACATGTTACTTCTTCTGCAAGGAACATGTTACTACTTCTGCAAGGAACATGTTACTACTTCTGCAAGGAACATGTTACTACTTCTGCAAGGAACATGTTACTACTTTTTCAAGGAACATGTTACTACTTCTGCAAGGAACATGTTACTAATTCTGCAAGGAACATGTTACTACTTCTGCAAGGAACATGTTACTACTTCTACAAGGAACATGTTACTACTTCTGCAAGGAACATGTTACTACTTCTGCAAGGAACATGTTACTACTTCTACAAGGAACATGTTACTACTTCTGCAAGGAACATGTTACTACTTCTGCAAGGAACATATTACTACTTCTGCAAGGAACATGTTACTACTTCTGTAAGGAACATGTTACTACTTCTGCAAGGAACATGTTACTACTTCTACAAGGAACATGTTACTACTTCTGCAAGGAACATGTTACTACTTCTGCAAGGAACATGTTACTACTTCTACAAGCAACATGTTACTACTTCTGCAAGGAACATGTTACTACTTCTGCTAGGAACATGTTACTACTTCTGTAAGGAACATGTTACTACTTCTGCAAGGAACATGTTACTACTTCTACAAGGAACATGTTACTTCTTCTGCAAGGAACATGTTACTTCTTCTGCAAGGAACATGTTACTACTTCTTCAAGGAACATGTTACTTCTTCTGCAAGGAACATGTTACTACTTCTGCAAGGAACATGTTACTACTTCTTCAAGGAACATGTTACTACTTCTGCAAGGAACATGTTACTACTTCTGCAAGGAACATGTTACTACTTCTGCAAGGAACATGTTACTACTTATGCAAGGAACATGTTACTAATTCTGCAAGGAACATGTTACTACTTCTGCAACGAACATGTTACTACTTCTTCAAGGAACATGTTACTACTTCTACAAGGAACATGTTACTACTTCTGCAAGGAACATGTTACTACTTCTGCAAGGAACATGTTACTACTTCTTCAAGGAACATGTTACTACTTCTGCAAGGAACATGTTACTACTTCTGCAAGGAACATGTTACTACTTCTACAAGGAACATTTTACTACTTCTACAAGGAAAATGTTACTACTTCTGCAAGGAAAATGTTACTACTTCTGCAAGGAACATGTTACTACTTCTGCAAGGAACATGTTACTACTTCTACAAGCAACATGTTACTACTTCTGCAAGGAACATGTTACTACTTCTGCAAGGAACATGTTACTACTTCTGCAAGAAACATGTTACTACTTCTACAAGGAAAATGTTACTACTTCTGCAAGGAAAATGTTACTACTTCTGCAAGGAACATGTTACTACTTCTGCAAGGAACATGTTACTACTTCTACAAGGAACATGTTACTACTTCTGCAAGGAACATGTTACTACTTCTGCAAGGAACATGTTACTACTTCTGCAAAAAAACATGTTACTTCTTCTGCAAGGAACATGTTACTACTTCTGCAAAAAAACATGTTACTTCTTCTGCAAGGAACATGTTACTACTTCTGCAAGGAACATGTTACTACTTCTGCAAGGAACATGTTACTACTTCTGCAAGGAACATGTTACTACTTTTTCAAGGAACATGTTACTACTTATGCAAGGAACATGTTACTAATTCTGCAAGGAACATGTTACTACTTCTGCAAGGAACATGTTACTACTTCTACAAGGAACATGTTACTACTTCTGCAAGGAACATGTTACTACTTCTGCAAGGAACATGTTACTACTTCTACAAGGAACATGTTACTACTTCTGCAAGGAACATGTTACTACTTCTGCAAGGAACATGTTACTACTTCTACAAGGAAAATGTTACTACTTCTGCAAGGAACATGTTACTACTTCTGCAAGGAACATGTTACTACTTCTGCAAGGAACATGTTACTACTTCTTCAAGGAACATGTTACTACTTCTACAAGGAAAATGTTACTACTTGAGAACAAACCATGTACACCGAAATAGATTGACGGACTGGTTGATAGAACACTTTTCGTTGCACTTCAATGAGGTCAATAAACTTGTGTGCTTTAATCTCGTTCTTACACATGAAGATCACACGTACTCCTTAGCAACGGCAAGGTCTCCAGTGTAATTTAAAAGATGGTGAGAATATTTCTGTAGGAATTTAATTTACATTATTTTCTTCCAATGAATTTTGCACAGGCAGCAGATTTACAGCCTGAACTTCTTGATTTTGAACTGCCATGGGTTCTTTTACGTGCTGAACTTGGAAAAGGGAATTTTATCGTCCGTCTCCGATATGATTATAAACTCGATCTTTCCTACACTGAGTTCTGAAAAATATCGTGATGACTCCACGAGGAAGAGTACCTTTTTAACAAGTGGCGAGCACCTAGCCTATACCAAACCATGTCAGATATAAACAGTAATAAGAAACCATACTTGCCATAACTTACCGTGTGTACTTGCCCTAACTTACCGTGTATACTCGCCATAACTTACCGTGTATACTCGCCATAACTTACCGTGTATACTCGCCATAACTTACCGTGTATACTCGCCATAACTTACCGTGTATACTCGCCATAAATTACCGTGTATACTCGCCATAACTTACCGTGTATACTCGCCATAACTTACCGTGTATACTCGTCATAGCTTACCGTGTAAGTGCAATTATGGACATACTTGCCATAACTTACCTTGTATACCCGCCATAACTTACCGTGTATACTCGCCATAACTTACCGTGTATACTTGCCATAACTTACCGTGTATACTCGCCATAGCTTACCGTGTATACTCGCCATAACTTACCGTGTATACTCGCCATAAGTTACCGTGTATACTTGCCATAACTTACCGTGTATACTCGCCATAAGTTACCGTGTATACTTGCCATAACTTACCGTGTATACTCGCCATAACTTACCGTGTAAGAACAATAATGGACATAGAGTGCCATAACTTACCGTGTAAGAACAATAATGGACATAGTGCCATAACTTACCGTGTAAGTACAATTATGGACAACCCATTTAAAAGTGTTCCCGAAATAGTCACAAACAATAGTAAAGAACCTAGTAAATAATACTCTTGTGTTGTTGGAACATTCACAGTCCCAATGGAGGCTGTTGTACTTGTTGGTCCATGTGTTGTTGTGTTTAGCACAAACCTCATCTTAAACTAATTAGTGATCTCTTTAAGTTTATAAACGTATACTGAATGTTTGATTTTTCATTTTTAAAATTACTCAGAAAATATATTTACTGTAATGTATATCGCATTTATTGTGTTTAAATTTGAGAGTGTATGTATCGTATTCGTTTCTTGTAGTTTTGGATATATTTATACAAATTCCGACTCGAAAATAAATATAGCAAATGAGATTAAAAAGTTATTAGATGAATGTCACTGATAAGATCAGTTGTGAAACGGAGAATGTGTTCCTATTTGAATATTTGTCAACTGCATCAATAAGATATCTGGTATTTCTGATCACAACTCCACCATCAATTTATTGCACGATGGTCACTTCCGTCTTGTGTTCAACAGTGATGCTAAATTGAGCGCGATTGAAATCTAATAATTGGGAAGCAAAATATTCACAATATACGAGGTGCATTGAAAAGTAATGCCTCCAAGTCCATAACTTTGTTAATAGTGTTCGGAGGCAATTGACACCGATATCAGAATAAAGTATATGTAAGTGTGATTTCAGGACAGTAAGTGTCAAGTGTCTGGAATGTTGCGCACAACATTATCCAAGATGGCGTCATACATGGACATTCGGTTGAAGCAAAGGCTGTGATTGAATTCTTGACGGCCGAAGGTTGTGTTCCCATCGACATGCATCGGAGAATGAGAGCGGTATATGGTGACGCCTGTGTGGATGTGAGTACTGTTAGGAGGTGGGCAAGGACTGTTAAAGGCGACAATCCAGCGACGATGACCTTGCATGATCAGAATAGGGGAAGACTGCAGTAAAACTTGGTAAATAGTGAAACACGTACAAACAAAGTACTATAGTTTTACAAAATACATAAACAGTGACGATAAACAGCAACGTTTCGACCAACAAGGCCTTTATCAAGCAAACGAACAAACAGGAGTGACAAATTAAAATGAAACACAAATGGACGACCAAATACCAACGTATCTAAGGAAAATCTGGAATAAAAACGAATAACGAAATAAATGTAACACAAAAACACACATAAAAACTAGAAATAGAGAAGAAACAATGAAACATCTAGTAAATATATAACTTGAATACATGCAACATATACCCATATAGATTATAAATTATAATCTATATGGGTATATGTTGCATGTATTCAAGTATATTTACTAGATGTTTCATTGTTTCTTTCTATTTCGATTATGTTGTTTTGTGTTACATTATTTCGTTATTTTTTATTCAGATTTCCTGTCGTATTTGATCGTCCATTGTGTATTTTATTTGTCCTCTGTTTGTTCGTTTGCTGATAAGCTTGTTGATCGAACGTTGCTGTTTATCGTCACTGTTTATGTATTTTTAAAACATAATTACTGCATGATCAGGCTCGCAGCGGACGACCAATTACAGCGGTGGATGAACAACACCAAGCTCGCGTGGACGAACTGATTCATGTCAATCGCCGCATCAAGCAAAAAGATGTCTCTACAAGGAAGAAACTATGGGCAAGACTGCTACGTGTTCGTCCTGGAAAACACGCAGTCCTTGAACATGACAATGCTCGCCCACACCCAGTAGACAAACAGCGGCAGCATTAGAGCGTCTCAATTTTGACGACATTTTAGCGCACCCACCATATAGCCCCGATTAGGCACCTTGTGACTTTTCCTGTTCCCAAAGCTCAAGGAACATCTCAAAGGAAACAGATATGCTTCTGACGAGGATGTGGCAGCAGATGTGCGTACTTGACCGTGAAAAAATCATCAGATTTTTTCTTCGACGAGATGCAACAACTAGTTCGACGTTGGCGTGTGTGTGTGGAACGTAGAGGTGACTATATAAAAAAATAATGACTCTATTGTGTAGTGGACATCTCAAGCTTTCTGAAAATGTATGTTTCATTTGTAAATTATGTATATTAACAAAGTTATGGACTTGGAGGCATTACTTTTCAATGCGCCCTCGTATATATGAGACTTCAGTAAGTTATACTGCATGGAGAGCAGGGGTCTGTGATCTCTGTAGCCACCCATTTCAATGATGCTGGCCATTTAGGAGCTCACGATGTCCAGCTCACAGCCATCCGATCATTTTCCTCGGGTGATCGCAGTCGATTTGCTCTGGAGAATCGGTTGATTTCTTTGTATGGTACCTTGCGACCACGTGGGCTCAACGTATTACATTCCTATGCTTCTTAGTACTTTCTCTTCCCATGCTTTGTAATCTATATGGGTACATGTTGCATGTATTCAAGTTATATATTTACTAGATTTTTCATTGTTTCTTTTCCGTTCTATTTCTAGTTTTTATGTGTGTTTTTGTGTTACATTTATTTCGTTATTCGTTTTTATTCCCAGATTTTCATTAGAAACGTTTGTATTTGGTCGTCCATTTGTGTTTCATTTTAATTTGTCACTCCTGTTTGTTCGTTTGCTTGATAAAGGCCTTGTTGGTCGAAACGTTGCTGTATATTGTCATTGTTTAGGATGCAAAATATAAACATTGACTTTTTATTTTCTTGTATCCTCTTTTACCTCATAGCGTCAGGATAAAAATAGATTTATAGAACGGGCTTTTGTGTGTTTTTTACTCCTTCTTATTTCTGTGGTCCACCGTTTGCGTTGACGGCATTTTGTATTGTATCCACTGTATTACAGGTGAAATGCGTTGCCTGCGAAAAGTTACCAAAAAAACAAAAACAGAGTCCCCAACATCAGCATAAGAAAAAGTTGGCACAGAACCTTGCTTGAATTACATTGAGAAACAAAGAATGAAGTGGTTTGGCCACTTAATAAGAATGTATCCAAACTCCACTGCTTACAGAGTCTTATACAGCAGAACATCAGGACAAAGGCAAGAGGAAGACCACTGAAAAGATGGTTAGATGGCATAGCAGAATCCTGTGAAAGAGCAAAAATAACAATCACCCAAGTCACTAGAACAGCGAAAGACAAAAACAGAAAACCACGACACTGGGCAACAACCCGGTGGCAGTGTGACGACACTGGGTAACAACCCGGGGGCAGTGTGACGACACTGGGCAACAACCCGGTAACAGTGTGACGACACTGGGCAACAACCCGGTAACAGTGTGACGACACTGGGCAACAACCCGGTAACAGTGTGACGACACTGGGCAACAACCCGGTAACAGTGTGACGACACTGGGCAACAACCCGGTAACAGTGTGACGACACTGGGCAACAACCCGGTAACAGTGTGACGACAAAAGAAGAAGAAGAAGAATACACTGTATCAAAGTAGCATTGTTTTGAGACTCACTGTCTGTTAGTAATCTGCTTATATTTTCGAGCATATATTTTGCGATTTGTTAATGAAGTTCAGGACTGATGTAGTAGCCATATATTACCTGGGGACTTTCTACAATGTTCTCTTCTTGATACTCCCAACATTCTGTGTAAATACTTCATCTCTGTCGTGACTAGTCTCTTCTTGATACTCCCAACATTCTGTGTAAATACTTCATCTCTGTCGTGACTAGTCTCTTCTTGATACTCCCAACATTCTGTGTAAATACTTCATCTCTGTCGTGACTAGTCTCTTCTTGATACTCCCAACATTCTGTGTAAATACTTCATCTCTGTCGTGACTAGTCTCTTCTTGATACTCCCAACATTCTGTGTAAATACTTCATCTCTGTCGTGACTAGTTTCTTCTTGATACTCCCAGCATTCTGTGTAGACACTTCATCTCTGTCTTGACTAGTTTTCTTCTTGATACTCCCAGCATTCTGTGTAAATACTTCATCTCTGTCGTGACTAGTTTTCTTCTTGATACTACCAGCATTCTGTGTAAATACTTCATCTCTGTCGTGACTAGTCTCTTCTTGATACTCCCAGCATTCTGTGTAAATACTTCATCTCTGTCGTGACTAGTTTTCTTCTTCATACTCCCAACATTCTGTGTAAATACTTCATCTCTGTCGTGACTAGTCTCTTCTTGATACTCCCAACATTCTGTGTAAATACTTCATCTCTGTCGTGACTAGTCTCTTCTTGATACTCCCAACATTCTGTGTAAATACTTCATCTCTGTCGTGACTAGTTTCTTCTTCATACTCCCAACATTCTGTGTAAATACTTCATCTCTGTCGTGACTAGTTTTCTTCTTGATACTCCCAACATTCTGTGTAAATACTTCATCTCTGACGTGACTAGTTCTCTTCTTGATACTCCCAGCATTCTGGGTAAATACTTCATCTCTGTCGTGACTAGTTTCTTCTTGATACTCCCAGCATTCTGTGTAAATACTTCATCTCTGTCGTGACTAGTTTCTTCTTGATACTCCCAACATTCTGTGTAAATACTTCATCTCTGTCGTGACTAGTCTCTTCTTCATACTCCCAGCATTCTGTGTAGACACTTCATCTCTGTCGTGACTAGTTTCTTCTTGATACTCCCAACATTCTGGGTAAATACTTCATCTCTGTCGTGACTAGTTTTCTTCTTGATACTACCAGCATTCTGTGTAAATACTTCATCTCTGTCGTGACTAGTTTCTTCTTGATACTCCCAACATTCTGTGTAAATACTTCATCTCTGTCGTGACTAGTCTCTTCTTCATACTCCCAGCATTCTGTGTAGACACTTCATCTCTGTCGTGACTAGTTTTCTTCTTGATACTCCCAACATTCTGGGTAAATACTTCATCTCTGTCGTGACTAGTCTCTTCTTGATACTCCCAGCATTCTGTGTAAATACTTCATCTCTGTCGTGACTAGTTTCTTCTTGATACTCCCAGCATTCTGTGTAAATACTTCATCTCTGTCGTGACTAGTCTCTTCTTCATACTCCCAGCATTCTGTGTAGACACTTCATCTCTGTCGTGACTAGTTTTCTTCTTGATACTCCCAACATTCTGGGTAAATCTTCATCTCTGTCGTGACTAGTCTCTTCTTGATACTCCCAGCATTCTGTGTAAATACTTCATCTCTGTCGTGACTAGTTTCTTCTTGATACTCCCAACATTCTGTGTAAATACTTCATCTCTGTCGTGACTAGTCTCTTCTTCATACTTCCAGCATTCTGTGTAGACACTTCATCTCTGTCGTGACTAGTTTTCTTCTTGATACTCCCAACATTCTGGGTAAATACTTCATCTCTGTCGTGACTAGTTTTCTTCTTGATACTCCCAGCATTCTGTGTAAATACTTCATCGCTGTCGTGACTAGTTTTCTTCTTGATACTCCCAGCATTCTGGGTAAATACTTCATCTCTGTCGTGACTAGTTTTCTTCTTGATACTCCCAGCATTCTGTGTAAATACTTCATCTCTGTCGTGACTAGTTTTCTTTGATACTCCCAGCATTCTGGGTAAATCTTCATCTCTGTCGTGACTAGTTTTCTTCTTGATACTCCCAGCATTCTGTGTAAATACTTCATCTCTGTCGTGACTAGTTTCTTCTTCATACTCCCAGCATTCTGTGTAAATACTTCATCTCTGTCGTGACTAGTTTTCTTCTTGATACTCCCAGCATTCTGTGTAAATACTTCATCGCTGTCGTGACTAGTCTCTTCTTGATACTCCCAGCATTCTGTGTAAATACTTCATCTCTGTCGTGACTAGTCTCTTCTTGATACTCCCAACATTCTGTGTAAATACTTCATCTCTGTCGTGACTAGTTTTCTTCTTGATACTCCCAACATTCTGGGTAAATACTTCATCGCTGTCGTGACTAGTTTTCTTCTTGATACTCCAAACATTCTGTGTAAATACTTCATCTCTGTCGTGACTAGTCTCTTCTTGATACTTCCAGCATTCTGTGTAAACATTCATCTCTGTCGTGACTAGTCTCTTCTTGATACTCCCAGCATTCTACGTAGACATTTCATCTCTGTCGTGACTAGTTTTTCTTCTTGATACTCCCAGCATTCTACGTAGACTCTTCATCTCTGTCGTGACTAGTCTCTTCTTATACTCCCATCATTCTGTAGACACTTCATCTCTGTCGTGACTAGTTTTCTTCTTGATACTCCCAGCATTCTACGAAGACACTTCATCTCTGTCGTGACTAGTCTCTTCTTGATACTCCCAGCATTCTGTGTAGACACTTCATCTCTGTCGTGACTAGTTTTCTTCTTGATACTCCCAGCATTCTACGTAAATACTTCATCTCTGTCGTGACTAGTCTCTTCTTGATACTCCCAGCATTCTACGAAGACACTTCATCTCTGTCGTGACTAGTCTCTTCTTGATACTCCCAGCATTCTGTGTAGACACTTCATCTCTGTCGTTACTAGTCTCTTCTTGATACTCCCAGCATTCTGTGTAGACACTTCATCTCTGTCGTGACTAGTTTTCTTCTTGATACTCCCAGCATTCTACGTAGACACTTCATCTCTGTCGTGACTAGTTTCTTCTTGATACTCCCAGCATTCTACGTAAATACTTCATCTCTGTCGTGACTAGTCTCTTCTTGATACTCCCAGCATTCTACGTAGACTCTTCATCTCTGTCGTGACTAGTTTTCTTCTTGATACTCCCAGCATTCTACGTAAATACTTCATCGCTGTCGTGACTAGTCTCTTCTTGATACTCCCAACATTCTGGGTAAATACTTCATCTCTGTCGTGACTAGTCTCTTCTTGATACTCCCAGCATTCTGTGTAAATCTTCATCTCTGTCGTGACTAGTTTCTTCTTGATACTCCCAACATTCTGTGTAAATACTTCATCTCTGTCGTGACTAGTCTCTTCTTCATACTTCCAGCATTCTGTGTAGACACTTCATCTCTGTCGTGACTAGTTTTCTTCTTGATACTCCCAACATTCTGGGTAAATACTTCATCTCTGTCGTGACTAGTTTTCTTCTTGATACTCCCAGCATTCTGTGTAAATACTTCATCGCTGTCGTGACTAGTTTTCTTCTTGATACTCCCAGCATTCTGGGTAAATACTTCATCTCTGTCGTGACTAGTTTTCTTCTTGATACTCCCAGCATTCTGTGAAATACTTCATCTCTGTCTGACTAGTTTTCTTCTTGATACCCCCAGCATTCTCGGGCAAATCTTCATCTCTGTCATGACTAGTTTTCTTCTTGATACTCCCAGCATTCTGTAGTAAATACTTCATCTCTGTCTGACTAGTTTCTTTTCAAAACTCCCAGCATTCTGTGTAAATACTTCATCTCTGTCGTGACTAGTTTTCTTTTGATACTCCCAGCATTCTGGTAAAACTTCATCGCTGTCGTGACTAGTCTTCTGATACTCCCAGCATTCAGTGTAAATCACTATCTCGTACAGTGACAGTCTCTTACTGATACTCAACATTCTGTGTAAATACTTCATCTGTCGTGATAGTTTCTTTTGATACTCCCAACATGTACTGGGGAAATACTTCATCGCTGTCAGACTAGTTTTCTTGATACTCCAACATTCTGTGTAATACTTCATCTCTGTCGTGACTAGTCTCTTCTTGATATTCAGCATTCTGTGTAAACACTTCACTCTGCTGACTAGTCTCTTCTTGATACTCCCAGCATTCTACGTAGACATTTCATCTCTGTCGTGACTAGTTTTCTTCTTGATACTCCCAGCATTCTACGTAGACTCTTCATCTCTGTCGTGACTAGTCTCTTCTTATACTCCCATCATTCTGTGTAGAACTTCATCTCTGTCTGACTAGTTTCTTCTTGATACTCCCAGCATTCTACGAGAACTTCATCTCTGTCGTGACTAGTCTCTTCTTGATACTCCCAGCATTCTGTGTAAACACTTCATCTCTGTCGTGACTAGTTTCTTCTTGATACTCCCAGCATTCTGTAAATCTTCATCTCTGTCGTGACTAGTCTCTTCTTGATACTCCCAGCATTCTGAGTAGAAACTTCATCTCTGTCGTGACTAGTCTCTTCTTGATACTCCCAGCATTCTGTGTAGATACTTCATCTCTGTCGTGACTAGTCTCTTCTTGATACTCCCAGCATTCTGTGTAGACACTTCATCTCTGTCGTGACTAGTTTTCTTCTTGATACTCCCAGACATTCTGTGAACACTTCATCTCTGTCGTGACTAGTTTCTTCTTGATACTCCCAGCATTCTACGTAAATACTTCATCTCTGTCGTGACTAGTCTCTTCTTGATACTCCCAGCATTCTGTAGACTCTTCATCTCTGTCGTGACTAGTTTCTTCTTGATACTCCCAACATTCTGTGTAAATACTTCATCTCTGTCGTGACTAGTCTCTTCTTGATACTCCCACATTCTACGTAGAACTTCATCTCTGTCGTGACTAGTTTTCTTCTTGATACTCCCAGCATTCTGTGTAAATACTTCATCTCTGTCGTGACTAGTCTCTTCTTGATACTCCAGCATTCTACGTGAACTCTTCATCTCTGTCGTGACTAGTTTCTTCTTGATACTCCCACATTCTGTGTAAGAACTCTTCATCCTCTGTTGACTAGTCTCTTCTTGATACTCCCAACATTCTGTGTAAATACTTCATCTCTGTCGTGACTAGTTTTCTTCTTGATACTCCCAACATTCTGTGTAAATACTTCATCTCTGTCGTGACTAGTTTTCTTCTTGATACTCCCAACATTCTGTGTAAATACTTCATCTCTGTCGTGACTAGTTTCTTCTTGATACTCCCAACATTCTGTGTAAATACTTCATCTCTGTCGTGACTAGTTTTCTTCTTGATACTCCCAACATTCTGTGTAAATACTTCATCTCTGTCGTGACTAGTTTTCTTCTTGATACTCCCAACATTCTGTGTAAATACTTCATCTCTGTCGTGACTAGTTTTCTTCTTGATACTCCCAACATTCTGTGTAAATACTTCATCTCTGTCGTGACTAGTTTCTTCTTGATACTCCCAACATTCTGTGTAAATACTTCATCTCTGTCGTGACTAGTTTTCTTCTTGATACTCCCAACATTCTGTGTAAATACTTCATCTCTGTCGTGACTAGTTTTCTTCTTGATACTCCCAACATTCTGTGTAAATACTTCATCTCTGTCGTGACTAGTTTTCTTCTTGATACTCCCAACATTCTGTGTAAATACTTCATCTCTGTCGTGACTAGTTTCTTCTTGATACTCCCAACATTCTGTGTAAATACTTCATCTCTGTCGTGACTAGTTTTCTTCTTGATACTCCCAACATTCTGTGTAAATACTTCATCTCTGTCGTGACTAGTTTTCTTCTTGATACTCCCAACATTCTGTGTAAATACTTCATCTCTGTCGTGACTAGTTTTCTTCTTGATACTCCCAACATTCTGTGTAAATACTTCATCTCTGTCGTGACTAGTCTCTTCTATCATTTAGTATAATAGTATAATGCCGAAAGAAAGATTGTGATGAATTGACTAAATTCAGAATTTTCAATTCAGATATATCAATACTAACATATGCCAGCAAGAGTTGGATAATAAATACAAATATAGAAAATAAGTTGAATGCATTTGAAACAATATGTCGGCGAAAAAATAATGAACATGAAATGGGACGAATTAATAAGTGATAAAATCAGAGAAATGTCGAGTCAACCACAAGTAACAACTGTTATAAAATAAAGAGGATGGAGATAGATTGGATATGTTTGAGAATAAATCATCAGAATATAACAAATCTGACATTGAAGTAGGAAGTAAATAGTTCCAGAAAGAAAGGATGTTTAAATGAAACTCTTAATTAACGAACTTTACTGAAAGAGGTAAGATATCTATTTATTGTCTATTAATGATGTGCCTTTCAACGTTCGGGGTACACAGCGAGTTCTGCCTGGTGTCTCTTCAACGTTCGGGGTACACTGGGAGTTCTGCCTGGTGTCTCTTCAACGTTCGGGGTACACTGGGAGTTCTTTCTGGTAAATGTCTCTTCAATGTTAGGGGTATGTGGAGAGTTCTGCCTGGTAAGTGTCTCGTGCCGCTCGTATATGGTGTTTCCTACCACCTCTGATATTTCTGAAGTTCATCGTTTACATGGGCAACCTTTGACCTTGCAACCGTTGTATCTGAATAGTAGTTCTCATTGGGGTGCATTGTTTTATACTGTAATCGTGTTACATGGCCGATCCATTTGGTTTGTTGTTTCTGAATGTGCTCAGGAGCTGGCGTTGTTCCTGCCACGTATCCAATAGTATCTTTTTTTAAAACTTCTCTCCTTGTTACTTCCGCTATATTTTCTCGGCATTTCATCTCTCTTGTTATTTTATTTTATTTTCTTGTTGTTGTTTTCTGAGGTGAGGATTGAGATTCCTTACAATTATGAGCATAAGAAAAATATCACCGAGGAACTTTCTCAGCAATGCATTGTTTGCTGCTAATTCGCTAATATGCATTTAACTTTTGAATATGCGTCAAATGATTGAATCTGGACGTCTGTGCGTGGAATGGATGGATAGCATTCGGAGATTACATCTCAAGATACTGACTTGGCTGAACCCGCCTGAACATGCTGGAGTGCAGGGCAATGAGTGTGCTGACTTTCTTATCTTGCAAATAATACCCCGACTCAAGCGGGCAGAAATATGGATAGGGCCGATATCATCAATGTGGTACGCTGTCATTTCTGTGATATTCTTCTTCTTCTGCGTTCTCACTAGATTGGGATTTCGGATTCTCTAACAAAGGCAGCCGTCTGCCTCAGATCATCAGCCACGCCATACAGTTTGTCTTGGACGCTGGTGTAAGTGGGCCACCTCTTTCGTCTCAGGTCTGCATACTGGGGCAGTTCTGTAGGATATGTTCTGTTGTCATACTTGCTAAGCCACAGGGGCACAGGTCGTTGGTGCCTATCTTGAATTTGGTGTACAGGTGGTGTCTCATTCTGTTGTGACCCGTCCGAAGGCGAAGTATAGCTGTCTGGTCCCTTCTGGACAGTTGGTAATATCCATCATTCTTGTTGTGTTTTGGGTGTTCTTTATCCCACTTTGCCCTGTAGTACCCTTTGGCGATGGTTTTGCTTCTTCATAGCTAACCAGGTTGTCATCTTGGGGCATTCCTGCTCCCTCTTTAGCCAGTCTGTCAGCATCTTCATTCCCTTGATCTTGCAGTGTGAGGGTATCCACTGAATTACTACCCTCTCCGATTCATGGGATAACTGGGCTAAGGATTTATGTGATATGAGCAAGTCTCGGACACTGGGACGAGTGCGAGAATTAGTAGTTTAGTTTGGACATGTCAGACAGTGTCGTTTTCGTGATAGAGAGAGATGATATACTAATCAAATTCTCGTGGGTATGGTGAGAAAATGGACTTTAGGATGGCTGCTGCAGTGGAGGACAGAGCACGCATGGGAAGGCCCAATGTGTCCGTTGTGTAATATGCCACAAATAAACACAAACTAGATCACATTTTATATAACTTTTATTGGAATGTAGAAATATCAGGAAAGTATTCAACAATTTTAATATGAAACAAGACAATTTTCTGTGAATTGTTAGTAAAGATGTTCACTTGTGACATTAAATATATCAAGCTGGGTTGTTCAATACGGTGCCCGTGGGTACCATGTTTACTGTTATAACAGGAAATATATCAAGCAGGGCTGTTCAATGTGGTGCCCGGCGGTGCCATGTTTACTGTTATAACAGGAAATATATCAAGCTGGGTTGTTCAATGTGGTTCCCGGCGGTACCATGTTTACTGTTATAACAGGAAATATATCAAGCAGGGTTGTTCAATGTGGTGCCCGGCGGTACCATGTTTACTGTTATAACAGGAAATATATCAAGCAGGGTTGTTCAATGTGGTGCCCGGCGGTACCATGTTTACTGTTATAACAGGAAATATATCAAGCTGGGCTGTTCAATGCGGTGCCCGGCGGTGCCATGGTACCCTTGGGATACGTCCTTGGCGCCACATTTTACTTGTCGACTTTAACGGCAGAGATTAATAATATCTGGGACAGTTGGAAGAAGCTGCAAGTAATATTGAAAGACAGAATTAGCATGAGGTGGTTGAAGGTTTATGTTCCAATCCAGGTTTGAAAAGCACAAAATAGAAAAGTATAAAAAAGAGCACACCAATATCAAAGTCTACGCTTCGACTAAAAGGCCTTTATAAAACTTTAAAATAAAGGACAGAAGTGCAAAATTAACCAATGAAATCGTCATGATTTCTTTATATGTTTAACAATACTTAACTCTTTCAACCATCTGTGCCAATTTACTGGCTTGAGGCTTTTCTAAATGAAAACGTGAAGTTAATATACTGGCCAATTCAGTTTACATTGCAAATATAAATTCCTTTGACAAATGTAAAATAACACTGTGGAGTAAAAGGGTTAACTTGTCTTTGTATTTATAAACATGTATATACATTTGTGAATGTTAAGTCAGAGTTTTATGTGAACACGTTTGTGAATGTTAAGTCAGTGTTTTATGTGAACACGTTTGTGAATGTTAAGTCAAAGTTTTATGTAAACACATTTGTGCTAATCCTGTGAAAGATGTGCTAATCCTGTGAAAGATGTGCTAATCCTGTGAAAGATGTGCTAATCCTGTCAATGATGTGCTAATCCTGTGAACCCCGTTACACTAATCCATAGACGGGAAATCAAAATCTCAAGGGGAACACACTATCAAGAAATTCATCAAGTTAAATATAATACTGAATGTTCGTAATTTCATCTTTATCTAGTACTGAATCTATTATCTAGTACTTAATCTATTATCTAGTAGTTAATCTATTATCTAGATTAATCTATTATCTAGTAGTTAATCTATTATCTAGTAGTTAATCTATTATCTAGTACTTAATCTATTATCTAGTAGTTAATCTATTATCTAGTAGTTAATCTATTATCTAGTACTTAATCTATTATCTAGTAGTTAATCTATTATCTAGTAGTTAATCTATTATCTAGTACTTAATCTATTATCTAGTACTTAATCTATTATCTAGTAGTTAATCTATTATCTAGTATTAATCTATTATCTAGTAGTAATCTATTATCTAGTAGTTAATCTATTATCTATAGTTAATATTATCTAGTATTAATCTATTATCTAGTACTTAATCTATTATCTAGTACTTAATCTATTATCTAGTACTTAATCTATTATCTAGTACTTAATCTATTATCTAGTAGGTAATCTATTATCTAGTAGTTAATCTATTATCTAGTACTTAATCTATTATCTAGTACTTAATCTATTATCTAGTACTTAATCTATTATCTAGTACTTAATCTATTATCTAGTACTTAATCTATTATATCTATTATCTAGTAGTTAATCTATTATCTAGTAGTTAATCTATTATCTAGTAGGTAATAAAGGAAAAGAAATCAAAGAAGAAGAAGAAGGAACCAATGAGAAATAATTGAGTTGTACACATGTACTAGATACGAACCTCTAACAACAACAAACAGCTGAGTTGTACACATGTACTAGATACGAACCTCTAACAACAACAAACAGCTGAGTTGTACACATGTACTAGATACGAACCTCTAACAACAACAAACAGCTGAGTTGTACACATGTACTAGATACGAACCTCTAACAACAACAAACAGCTGAGTTGTACACATGTACTAGATACGAACCTCTAACAACAACAAACAGCTGAGTTGTACACATGTACTAGATACGAACCTCTAACAACAACAAACAGCTGAGTTGTACACATGTACTAGATACGAACCTCTAACAACAACAAACAGCTGAGTTGTACACATGTACTAGATACGAACCTCTAACAAAGCAGATACTACGATGGAAGCAACCATCATACAAGGTGAAAACTGAAATTAAATTACGTATCTTTCTCTTCATGTTTATATCTTGTCTAGTATATCTTGTCTAGTATATCTTGTCTAGTATATCTTATCTAGTATATCTTGTCTAGTATATCTTGTCTAGTATATCTTGTCTAGTATATCTTGTCTAGTATATCTTGTCTAGTATATCTTGTCTAGTATATCTTATCTAGTATATCTTATCTAGTATATCTTGTCTAGTATATATTATCTAGTATATCTTATCTAGTATATCTTGTCTAGTATATCTTATCTAGTATATCTTGTCTAGTATATCTTGTCTAGTATATCTTATCTAGTATATCTTATCTAGTATATCTTATCTAGTATATCTTATCTAGTATATCTTATCTAGTATATCTTATCTAGTATATATTATCTAGTATATCTTGTCTAGTATATCTTGTCTAGTATATCTTGTCTAGTATATCTTGTCTAGTATATCTTGTCTAGTATATCTTATCTAGTATATCTTGTCTAGTATATCTTGTCTAGTATATCTTATCTAGTATATCTTATCTAGTATATCTTGTCTAGTATATCTTGTCTAGTATATCTTATCTAGTATATCTTATCTAGTATATCTTGTCTAGTATATATTATCTAGTATATATTATCTAGTATATCTTATCTAGTATATATTATCTAGTATATCTTGTCTAGTATATCTTGTCTAGTATATCTTGTCTAGTATATCTTGTCTAGTATATCTTATCTAGTATATCTTATCTAGTATATATTATCTAGTATATCTTATCTAGTATATCTTATCTAGTATATCTAGTCTAGTATATCTAGTCTAGTATATCTTATCTAGTATATCTTGTCTATGAAAAACAAATATAATGAAGACACCTATGGCAAGTAATGCAGATATCACACTGGAATCTAAAATGATAAAAATAACAGAGCAGTTCACCTACTTGGGTAGCAATTTTGATTGCACAGGAAATGTTAAAGAAATTATGATACGAATTGGCAAAGCAACATCAGCTTTTAAAAGTCTAAATAAAATATGGAACTGCAAGTTATATAGTATTAAAACTAAATTACGAATTTTCAATTCAAATGTTGTATCAATCCTAACATATGCCAGCGAGAGTTGGAAAATGACTAAAGATATAGAAAGCAAGTTGAATGCATTTGAAAATAGATGACTGCGAAAAATAATGAATATAAAATGGAACGAATTCAGGAGAAGTGATGAAATCAGAGATATGTCTGATCAACCACTAGTGACAACTGTTATAAGAAAGAGAAGATGGAGATATGTTGGGCACACCTTGAGGAGAAATGATCAAAAAATATCAAAGCAGGCATTGAAGTGGGATGCAAAGGGTTCAAGAAAGAGAGGTCGACCTAAGGAGACCTTGAAGCGAACTGTGCTGAGAGAGGCAGGAAATATCGGTCTCAGTTCCATGGAGGAGATTGAGCGAGTTGCCCAGGATAGAGCGGTATGGGGAAATTACTTGCAGGCCCTATGTAACGTATAACGGTACGAGAGGAATTATTATTATTATTATTATATCTTGTCTAGTATATCTTGTCTAGTATATCTTCAAATATCTTCAAGAGCAGACATGCTTGCATCGCAAGCATTGATCGCCGGGACGTTGAGGATGAATAAGTGGAATGTTGTTCTCTGTCTCTTGGCGACCGACTGTTCAATCAGGATTGATTAAGTGATTGATTGATTGACGAAGTGATTGATTGATTGATTGACTAAGTGATTGATTGATTGACTAAGTGATTAATTGATTGATTGTTTGATTGATTGATTGATTGATTGAACCATCATCATTGCACTTTGATGGGTAACCATGTGTTCTCCGATCTCTTTCTTACACAGAAAAAGATCTCAGTTGCAGTGTACGAACTCCATAGCACCGGCGAGTGTCCCTGATGTAATTTTACGATGATAAAAATATTTATGTAGGAATTTTATTTGTAATCTTTATAATGAATTTTGCCCAGGCAGCGGCTTTCCAGCCTGTTCTTCTCGATTTTTAACTGCTAAGAATTCTTTAATGAGCTCAAATTGAACATGGAACCTACCTTTTATCGTCCGTCTCCGATAGGACTAGGAACTCGATCCGCCTCTCCCTCCCCACACACTGAGATCTCTGGAAAAATATCCGGATAGCTCCACAATGAAGCGAATCGGGTACCTTTCGCACGAGGGACGAGCACCAAGCTTCTACGCCACAGAGACTCCTGAATGTGGATACTAAAATTGTTGATGAATCTATCCAGCAATCTATCCTGCAATCTATCCAGCAATCTATCCAGCAATTTATCCAGCAATCTATCCAGCAATCTATCCAGCAATCTATCCAGCAATCTATCCAGCAATTTATCCAGCAATATATCCAGCAATTTATCCATCAATCTATCCAGCAATTTATCCAGCAATTTCTCCAGCAATTTATCCAGCAATCTATCCAGCAATTTATCCACCAATTTATCCATCAATCTATCCAGCAATTTATCCAGCAATTTATCCAGCAATCTATCCAGCAATCTATCCAGCAATTTATCCAGCAATTTATCCAGTTTGGGTTACCCTTTCAGTTTCAGTTTGAAATATATTCATGGTACCCCGGATATGTCCATAGATGCTCTGATCTCCTTGGCAACATCTTCAACAGCGTCTAACTGTACCACTTCAATGATTGATCAGACCACTCATACGTTTGTTGTTCTGTTCTTTTTCTGGTCATTCCAATCTAGTTGTTGACCTAGGTTTGTTGAGTTACACGATGTACAAGTAGAACTTGGTGCCTGAGGGGCAGAGTGAGAAGTGTGTTTTAACCAGAGAGCCACAGGAACCATCAGTATTTATACTCTTCGAGATCTATTGGGGGAAACTAAACACCTATGAGCTCTGTCTTGAGCGTTATGACCTTCGGTTCGTTATGACGTCGGTTCATTATGACGTCGATTTGTTATGGCGTCGATTTGTTATGACGTCGGTTTGTTATGACGTCGATTTGTTATGACGTCGGTTCGTTATGACGTCGGTTCGTTATGACGTCGATTTGTTATGACGTCGGTTCATTATGGCGTCTGTTCGTTATGACGTCGATTTGTTATGGCGTCGGTTCGTTATGACGTCGGTTTGTTATGACGTCGGTTCGTTATGACGTCGGTTCGTTATGACGTCAATTTGTTATGACGTCGGTTTGTTATGACGTCGGTTCAGTAAACAATAACCAATATCTAAAACTATTTTTGTTAAAAGAGAACAATTTCAAAAACAATAAGAGATGATAAGACAAAACAAATGGATATAAAAAGCAAACACAATGAGAGATGATAAGACAAAACAAATGGATATAAAAACAAACACAATGAGAGATAAGTGGATATAAAAAGCAAACACAATGAGAGATAAGTGGATGTTAACAAAATCTAAACATAAATGTGTGTCTTGTCTACAGGGATTCATATGAAGTGTAACACCAAACAGTATGATTCTAGTCTTGTTTGTTGTCTTTGTCTCCAAGTAAGTGTAACTCCAAACAGTATGATTCTAGTCTTGTTTGTTGTCTGTGTCTCCAAGTAAGTGTAACTCCAAACAGTATGATTCTAGTCTTGTTTGTTGTCTGTGTCTCCAAGTAAGTGTAACTCCAAACAGTATGATTCTAGTCTTGTTTGTTGTCTGTGTCTCCAAGTAAGTGTAACTCCAAACAGTATGATTCTAGTCTTGTTTGTTGTCTGTGTCTCCAAGTAAGTGTAACTCCAAACAGTATGATTCTAGTCTTGTTTGTTGTCTGTGTCTCCAAGTAAGTGTAACTCCAAACAGTATGATTCTAGTCTTGTTTGTTGTCTGTGTCTCCAAGTAAGTGTAACTCCAAACAGTATGATTCTAGTCTTGTTTGTTGTCTGTGTCTCCAAGTAAGTGTAACTCCAAACAGTATGATTCTAGTCTTGTTTGTTGTCTGTGTCTCCAAGTAAGTGTAACTCCAAACAGTATGATTCTAGTCTTGTTTGTTGTCTGTGTCTCCAAGTAAGTGTAACTCCAAACAGTATGATTCTAGTCTTGTTTGTTGTCTGTGTCTCCAAGTAAGTGTAACTCCAAACAGTATGATTCTAGTCTTGTTTGTTGTCTGTGTCTCCAAGTAAGTGTAACTCCAAACAGTATGATTCTAGTCTTGTTTGTTGTCTGTGTCTCCAAGTAAGTGTAACTCCAAACAGTATGATTCTAGTCTTGTTTGTTGTCTGTACCTCCAAGTATGGATTTATAGCTTTGACGAAATCGGGAAGATGTAACTGCATACGCAAGTGGATACATGGAAACCATGAGCTTGCACGCTAGAGGAGGGATGCAGGCAGCCAGCATAGATAGTCCAGTTGAGTCTTGCAAAATGGTGGAGATGCACAGAAACGCAAAAGGGCCCCAACCAACTAGCATCAATAGTATGAAAACATAACACAGCTGTGGATGTAAGTTATAATAGTATAAAAACATAACCCAGCTGTGAATGTAAGAAACAGTTAATGTTAAACTCACATTTGTCATTGAAGTTTTAGTGTTAGTTTAGTCGTCAGATAAATATCACTGCATATCGAACTAATTCGTTCATAAGTGCTCCGATCTCCTCAATATGTCTCTAAGTGTGTGGCAACTAACGACCTCAGTTCTTTGTTGGTTTACTATTCTTCTTTGGCTACCAGTATAGTGCTCTTGTCTAGCTACACCACATTTGACTTGGAATTCAGGCAGTTTGGTTAATGTTATAGATTCACCACTATTACTTGCATGATTTGAGCCTCCTCTCTCCTTTATTGAATTTAGAATATCAGTCATACGCATTACTCGCCCGCTTTCTACAGCAGCTATATCTGCAAAGCATATCGCATTACTCGCCAGCTTTCTACAGCAGCTATATCTGCAAAGCATATCGCATTACTCGCCCGCTTTCTACAGCAGCTATATCTGCAAAGCATATCGCATTACTCGCCCGCTTTCTACAGCAGCTATATCTGCAAAGCATATCGCATTACTCGCCCGCTTTCTACAGCAGCTATATCTGCAAAGCATATCGCATTACTCGCCCGCTTTCTACAGCAGCTATATCTGCAAAGCATATCGCATTACTCGCCCGCTTTCTACAGCAGCTATATCTGCAAAGCATATCGCATTACTCGCCCGCTTTCTACAGCAGCTATATCTGCAAAGCATATCGCATTACTCGCCCGCTTTCTACAGCAGCTATGCTATATCTGCAAAGCATATCGGCGGGTTCAATTCTTCTTACACCTGCACGTCCTGGCACAAAAATAAAACTGAGTTTTGTCTTTGATATAAAATTAGCTTTTCTACTTAGTTTCACAAGCGATTTAATTATGGAATATTTAGAGCGTAACGACTCTAAGGTCGACCCAGCTACAGTTGGATACTATGGAAACACTGACAGATAAATGTGAGATGGATGATGTTGACTACTTGATGAACACTGTATTTACCAATATACCTTATGGTATGAATACTGGCTGATTGAATTTTTCTAAACATTACATACTATATTCTTTTTCGATTGTCGTCACACTGTTACCAGGTTGTTGCCCAGTGTCGTGGTTTTCTGTTTTTGTCTTGTTCTGTTCTAGTGATTTGATTGAATGTAGTGATCTTGTGTGTAGTGATCTTGTGTGTAGTGATCTTGTGTGTAGTGATCTTGTGTGTGCTTATTCTAAGGCATTTTGTAAGCTGCTATTCATTTTTTTAAAGCTGTTCTTGATGCTATCGCTCCATTTTTTTTGGGTGGTCTTCCTCTTGCTCTGTACTAGTTGACTGTACACACCTGAACATGCTGGAGTTCAGGGTAACGAGCGTCCTGACTTTCTTGCAAACAATGCCCCGATTCAAGCGGGCAGAAGCGTGGACAGAACCGATTTCATCAATGCGGTACACTCTCATTTATGTGACATGAGCGAGTCTCAGACACTGAAACGAGTTCGAGAGTTAGGCGTTAAGTTTGGACATGCCAGACAGTGAAACGAGTTCGAGAGTTAGGCGTTAAGTTTGGACATGCCAGAAATGGACTTTGGGTGTCTACTGCAACGGAGGACGGAGCACGAACGGAAATGCCCAATGCGCCATGACGTCGATCGCATAACATAACATAACATAACATAACATAATATAACATAACTAGTTATATAAATAAAAGGTTAGAAATGGTCAAATGAACATACCGCATGCAACTGTTCTTCAGCTAATGAATCAGGATGCCGCACCGCTGAGGTTTGTGTTGATGCTGAACTCTGCTCTTGGCTTGATTCGCTGGACGCTGGAGTTGACTGGTCAGAAAGCTTGGAATTGGCAGAGTAAAGACACAGAAAGGCCAGCAGTGAAGGAAGTACGAAGGAAAATATCATGAGTGTAACCATGTATGAGATGTAGCTATCATCTGGATGTCTCCAGTCTATGGCACATGCTGTCCCGGTGTGCTCAATGTCATACCTTATCAAGGGGAAGAATATAGAGAGGGGGTGGTGTGTGAGAAAAAGATGAGAATTAGCTGAAGAAATAACATTCAATATTGCATGAGTTTGTTCATTGTTGATTTCAATGAATGCTTTCAGTCAGGTGCAGATAGACATATATTTAGATGTAAACAAACATACATGCTGGACACACACGTGCGAGCATATGTGCCATTGCCCATAAAATGATGTACGCTGCCACGGGTACCAAAAAAAAAAAAAAAAGTAAAGGAACCCTTTCATACCTCGTGGTATATAGGTCAATACAGTGTTAGGCCTGTATTTTCATTGACCGTCGGCACACGATGGGTGATGTGGTCAGCATCACGCCGGCCGCCTTTACTTTCCCAGAGAATGTCTGGTACCCAGTTGAGGCTGGGTCGACCTGAGAGCCTTCACGGTCGGGAAAAATTCCACGCGCATTGCGGGAACTGAACCCAGACCACCCGCCTTGCGAAGCGAGTTCACTAACAACTACGCTACAGCGGCTCTCGCTGCCACGGGTATGCAGATGCAAATACGCAGATGCATACACACACATTCACGCGCACATAAGCAATCAAACGGGTACCCGCACATTCAAACGAGTACACACAATCGAGCTCTCACCAACCTACATAATTGTACCAACATCTACCCCCACAGTCAAGCCGACACTCACACAATCGACTCGACAACCACACGATCGACCCGACAAGCACACGATCGACCCGACAAGCACACGATCGACCCGACAAGCACACGATCGACCCGACAAGCACACGATCGACCCGACAAGCACACGATCGACCCGACAAGCACACAAACAGTTGGCATCCACACAATCAAAAGGACACCCACACGACCACAAACTGACATCCACACAAAATAATACACACAAAAATTGTAATCACCTGCTCCATCCCAAGAGAGGCATGACCGCCCAGAAAAGTCCATTACCGAGGACAAGAACGATGACCCAACCGTAGAACCAACAAGAGCTCCCTTCTGTTCAAATAGATTAGAATTTGTTTTAAACAAGTCATTTCCGGACTAACAAGTTATTGTTCAGTTATTGCTATTATCAGTGGCGGCTAGCTATTAGGGCAAGTGGGCAAGGCCCCACCAAATATAATATGTAACATGTATTCGTTATCTTTTTAAATTATTTATTCATAATTATTACTTTTAACGTGATATTGATTATTTTTGAAAGTTGAATATCTTCCCGGACTTAATAGACAAATGTTAATAAATAATCAAATATAATCTAACCTAAAACCATGATTTTTCAGAAAATTTGTGTCTGGCCCCATCAATAAAAAATTACTACGAGCCGCCACTGGCTATTATACAAACTTGCAACTAAATAGTACAAGGTCATGAAGATTGAAGTGTTAAGTATAACTTGTGTAAGTGAAGGAAAGTATATAAGAAAATATTCAGAAAACTTGTAATACTATAAGATAATAAAGATAGCAATCAAACAAGAAGTAAAGTGATGTACTACAAGAAAAACAAAGATGAATGAGGGAAAGTGGGTAGCAAATCCCACGGCCAAGTAACAACCTCTGTGGCTGAGTGGTTAAGCCCTTTGTCCTGCGAGTCGAAGGTCGTGGGTTCGAATCCAGGTCGCGGCCTTCTGTTCACGAGTGCAATTTTTCCAGAGACCCCTAGGATTGTTGCCGGAGCTACGGAGTTCGTGCTTTGTGCAGCACTCTCGGCAGGTGGCGTGCCATTTCTGCGGAGAAGGACCGAGCCATATGGGGCAAAAGCCGGTGCAATGAAGTTAATCCTTCGGCTTTATTGCATGATTCTTCTTCTTCTTCTTTGCGTTCGTTCTTTACAACCAATTTTTTAATCACTCTTTGTGATATGTTTGATCTTTGCCAAGAACGTGTATACGTTGCACATTGGTTTGGTAGGCCCTAAACCCATAGACTTCTACACGTTTAGGACACATGCATCCGATTTCAGCCAAATTGCTTGATTGATTATAGAAGCAAGTTATAAAAAAATGCATGACTGAGTTTAGGAGCAATGCACAGAAAAATGCTTGGTTGAGTATCGTGTAACATATGACTACAAAATGCTTGGTTGAGTATAGAGTAATATATGACTAGAAATTGCATGGTTGAGTATAAAGTAACATATGACTAGAAATTGCTTGGTTTGTTTACTTACTAGAATTTGATTGACATCTGTTGAAAATGTAATATCTCTCAATGCAAAGGGCAATAACTGATCCAATAGCAACCAGGCCAAAGAACATTCCTTCAAATGCGTATATCTGACACATTGTCTTACCGTACAACCATCTGATGATCATTATGGACAGAGTTAGCAGATATATGTTATAGATAATTATTTTAAGTTGTATAAATCATAAATAGTTTAAACTCAATTTTGATTTTCAGAATAAGGAAAGAGATAATCAACTTTAATAATATTGAGCATAAAACTGATCATTTTACATTAATGAGTAGTTTTATAAATCTGATAGATTGCTTCTCAATATTTTGACTAAGATCAAAATTCTTCTGCTCACTTGATTGCGACCAAGGGGTGGGCGCCTTCATTAAACTCCAAATAGTAAAATAAAACTACTTAAACAAAGTCAGAGCACTCTTATTCGAAAGATTGATGGGGCTCGGAGTTTTACACTTTCTCATGTTCACTAGAACTGTTTCCGCCCGTTGTGGCATATCTGGGTCAGGCCCAATAAAGATTATTATTATCTTAATTGTACAAAAAGGCCGTCTGTTTGTGTGTTCCATGTGTGCCCAGTGTGTGAACCGCGTGTGTGAGCAGCGTGTGTGAACCGCGTGTGTGAGAAGCGTGTGTGAACCGCGTGTGTGAGCAGCGTGTGTTCACCAGCAGGTGTCCCTAATGTCTGCCCAATGCGTGCCCAATGTCTTCCAAATGTGTGTTAAAATAATTATAAAATATATCCAACATGCTGACCTGCCGCTAAAGCTAGAAGACGCAGGAAATGGCGATGGAGCTACGACTCCTATATTAGCCAGAGCCAAACAGATATGTATCCACGGCTTACTGCTTTTAAGCAACTTGGTATCCTTGTAGAAGGTCAAGGCTGTCAGGAAATTGGTGGTTACACCCACTAAACCTGCAAGTAAAGAGTAAACATTATTTAAAATGTTTGAAGTTACATATCTCAATGTCATAATCATCATCATCAGGTGCCGTGCCGGCTGGCGTAGGCGATCATGGATCTCCACAAATTTCTGTCTCATGTGTTTGCTCTCATCTCAGATGTTAATTATCTTCCGTGCCATGAAGTCAGACTATTCAAAATTTGCTCTCTCTATGTCTTCCTCTGTCTCGCCAACCCTCGATGTTACTGGTTGTCATAATGTGTTCTCTGTGGCTAAGTAGTTAAGCCCTTTGCCTTGTGAGTCGAAGGTCGTGGATTCGAATCCGGACCGCGCCGTTCTGTTCACGAGTGCAGTTTTTTCAGAGACCCAAAGGGTTGTTGCTGGAGCTACTGAGTTCAGGATTTGTGCAATACTCTCGGCAGGTGGCGTGCCATTTCTGCGGAGAGGGACCGAGCCATATGGGGTAAAACCCGGTGCAATGAAGTCAATCCTTCAGCTTTTAAAACCGTTTTAAACAATATGTTCTAAACCTCCTTTCCTTATCAAATGTCCGAAGACTGATGACTGTCTCATTCTTATATTGATGATCAACTTTCACTGTGTCTTGATCTCATTCAACACCTCAACATTAGTCATTTTAACAATCTTTTATCTTAATGTTTGAAATGATATCGAAACGGAGACAAATATTAACAAACAATATACTCACAGAAAATCAGATAGAGAACCCCAACTGTGGCATGTTCAAACTTAGTAAAACCAACGCCAATAGCTTCCTCTCCAAGAACATAGTCTCCAGATACCATACTTCTGCAGTACTGAAGAACAGAAACAATTGCATTGTAAAATGAAGTTATATGTCTCTCTTATTTGATGTTCCTGCCATGTTAAATTCTGTTATTCATTTTTTAATTCTGTTTTTGCCCGCTGTCGACAACATCTGCTATTGTAGACGATTATGCATATTGTTAAACTATATTTACTACACACTCTGTTGTCAAACATTTTTTTGTCTTGCTGTTAGGCTGTCAATGTTTTTTGTCTTGCTGTTAGGCTGTCAATGTTTTTTTGTCTTGCTGTTAGTCTGTCAATGCTTTTTGGTCATGCTCTTAGTCTGTCAATGTTTTTTTTGGCCATGCTGTTAGGCTGTCAATGTGTTTTTTTTTGGCCATGCTGTTAGGCTGTCAATGTTTTTTTTTTGGCCATGCTGTTAGGCTGTCAATGTTTTTTTTTGGCCATGCTGTTAGGCTGTCAATGTTTTTTTTTTGGCCATGCTGTTAGGCTGTCAATGTTTTTTTTTTGCCATGCTGCTAGGCTGTCAATGTTTTTTTTGCCATGCTGTTAGGCTGTCAATGTTTTTTTGGCCATGCTGTTAGGCTGTCAATGTTTATTTTGCCATGCTGTTAGGCTGTCAATGTTTCTTTTGCCGTGCTGTTAGGCTGTCAATGTTTTTTATACTCTATATTATTTGATTAATTTTACTTGCAAACGAAATTTGTTCCAATTCACGTTTCCTTGATCTAATTTTAACTTTACACAAGTTGGAGATATTCCAAAATAAATGTTTAAGAAGAATCCTGCACATTTTGTTTCTTTGCCAGATACGATTGTTGCTAAAGAATTCGTAAGTAGTCGATGTTCTGCAGACTGTGGTGGTGACCTTTCTCGCGAGGAATAGTCTCTGTTAGAGACAACCTACTCAATCCCCAGGGACCCCAGGTTGTAATCTACTAAAGGACAGCTAACCAGGAGATCTGCTAACATACCTTACACGACTGTAATCTCTGACCATGAGATCTGCTAACATGTCTTACACGGCTGTACTCTACTAAAGGACAGCTGACCATGAGATCTGCTAACATGTCTTACATGACTGTAATCTCTGACCATGAGATCTGCTAACATACCTTACACGACTGTAATCTCTGACCATGCGATCTGCTAACATACCTTACATGACTGTAATCTCTGACAATGCGATCTGCTAACATACCTTACATGACTGTAATCTCTGACTATGAGATCTGCTAACATGTCTTACATGACTGTAATCTCTGACCATGAGATCTGCTAACATGTCTTACATGACTGTAATCTCTGACCATGAGATCTGCTAACATACCTTACAGGACTGTAATCTCTGACCATGAGATCTGCTAACATACCTTACATGACTGGAATCTCTGACCATGAGATCTGCTAACATACCTTACACGACTGTAATCTCTGACCATGAGATCTGCTAACATACCTTACATGACTGTAATCTAAATGGATCTGAATGAGAAGGATTGACTTTTTGCACCGGTTCTACCTCATATGGTTCCGTACCTGTCGGCAGAAATGGCCCGTCATCTTCCGAGAGTGTTGCAAGAAGCACAAACTCCGTATCTCTGGCAACAGTCATGGGTATCTCATGACAAACTGCACATGTGACTCTGTACTGACTCAAACTCACAAATGGTTAAGAGAGTGAAGATCGAACAGAAAAGGCAAACTCGGTCTAAAAAATGGCAGTACTGAAAACGAATGTTGGGAACTAACAAATTTCGAATTACACAGAACCTCTGTAAACTGCAACAAAATGTCAACAATATATTCAAGAAAAAAAGACTAAAAAGCAGATAAATAACTTTTCACTTTGTCTACATTTAATTCACCGTCAAACTTAGTCTGTATTTAATTCACGTTCTCACTACGCTACACTTAATTCACTTTCTCACTACGCTACACTTAATTCACTTTCTCACTACGCTACACTTAATTCACTTTCTCACTACGCTACACTTAATTCACTTTCTCACTACGCTACACTTAATTCACTTTCTCACTACGCTACACTTAATTCACTTTCTCACTACGCTACACTTAATTCACTTTCTCACTACGCTGCACTTAATTCACCTGCTCACTACGCTACACTTAATTCACTTTCTCACTACGCTACACTTAATTCACTTTCTCACTACGCTACACTTAATTCACTTTCTCACTACGCTACACTTAATTCACTTTCTCACTACGCTACACTTAATTCACTTTCTCACTACGCTACACTTAATTCACTTTCTCACTACGCTACACTTAATTCACTTTCTCACTACGCTACACTTAATTCACTTTCTCACTACGCTACACTTAATTCACCTGCTCACTATGCTACACTTAATTCACTTTCTCACTACGCTACACTTAATTCACTTTCTCACTACGCTGCACTTAATTCACCTGCTCACTACGCTACACTTAATTCACTTTCTCACTACGCTACACTTAATTCACCTGCTCACTACGCTACACTTAATTCACTTTCTCACTACGCTACACTTAATTCACTTTCTCACTACGCTACACTTAATTCACCTGCTCACTACGCTGCATATTTTATACACAGGTGCACGCTTATTATGAACATTGAGCTTGAAACAACACGAAAACAAAAGTTTACTCAGAGCGACAGAGTTCGATGAGTAAGATAAATAATTATCAAAACATCGAAATTCGAACAGTGACCACAAATTATGCATTATCTAAATCATAGTACACGGAACAAGAATCGGAATATTACCTTGCAATAATGATAGTTTGTTTCGTGTGTCCTCTTCACAAGTCGTCGTGCTCTACTTAAACAACAAGTTGCTTTCAAATATGTACAATATTAACACAAGAGTTTCAGCCCTCTCATATGGTCTCGTCAGCTTGCACACACGAGCGATGATTGGGATGTGGTTAACCTAATAATAGCTAGGTCAGGAACCAATATTTGATCAACTGCGAGTAGAATGTTATAACAACAGAACCACTTTGATGCGCGTGTGTGGTGGCATCGTTGTTTAAGGTGAGCTGTTTGATGTAGGCTAGCACGTGATTGTGATGTGTGTGTGTGGGAATAGGTAGAACAGGCGGGATTGTCCACATAACTAAGATATATATGTCTCTGTTGTCTAGTTGGATCGATAGTTTAATCCCTCGGGAATTGTCAGTTTTTCTGTTAATTATTAGATTATTTTTGTTATGTTGGTGTCTGTAAATCTTCTATCACTACACCTACATGGTTTATCTGTGGTGTAGAGGTTCGGTATTCACATCTCGTCCCAAAGGTAATCGGTTCGCTCCCTCGTAGAGCTATCGGGATATTTTTCCAGAGATCCCTGATCTCAGTGTAAGGGAGATCGAGTGCCTAGTCCTATCGGAAACAAACGATAAATCGTAGGTCTCTTGTTCAATTTGAGCTCGCAAAAGAATACATGGCAGTTCAAAATGAAGAAGAATATGCTGAAAAGCTGCAGCGCGAGCAAAATTGATTTACAAAGATTTAAAATAATATTTCTACAAAAAATATTCAGCATTTTCAGAAATAACATCAGACTCCCTCGCTGGTGAAACGGAGTTCGTGCACTGCTGCTGAGATCTTCCTGTATAAGAAAGAGATCAGGGCACACAAGGTTGCTTATCAAAGTGCAATGATGATGGTAGCTTTCTCTTTCTTTCTCGAATCATGTTTACCTCACAGCGTCAGGTCAGAAAGAGATTTCTAAAACTGTTTGTCTCACTCAGGTCGATTTAAGGGCAAGGTCAGTCAGAAGAGATTTCTAAAACTGTTTGTCTCACAGCGTCAGGTCAAGAAGAGATTTCTAAAACTGTTTGTCTCACAGCGTCAGGTCAAGAAGAGATTTCTAAAACTGTTTGTCTCACAGCGTCAGGTCAAGAAGAGATTTCTAAAACTGTTTGTCTCACAGCGTCAGGTCAAGAAGAGATTTCTAAAACTGTTTGTCTCACAGCGTCAGGTCAAGAAGAGATTTCTAAAACTGTTTGCCTCACAGCGTCAGGTCAAGAAGAGATTTCTAAAACTGTTTGCCTCACAGCGTCAGGTCAAGAAGAGATTTCTAAAACTGTTTGCCTCACAGCGTCAGGTCAAGAAGAGATTTCTAAAACTGTTTGCCTCACAGCGTCAGGTCAGGATAAGATTTCTAAAACTGTTTGTCTCACAGCGTCAGGTCAAGAAGAGATTTCTAAAACTGTTTGTCTCACAGCGTCAGGTCAAGAAGAGATTTCTAAAACTGTTTGTCTCACAGCGTCAGGTCAGGATAAGATTTCTAAAACTGTTTGTCTCACAGCATCAGGTCAGAAAGAGATTTCTAAAACTGTTTGTCTCACAGCGTCAGGTCAAGAAGAGATTTCTAAAACTGTTTGTCTCACAGTGTCAGGTCAAGAAGAGATTTCTAAAACTGTTTGTCTCACAGCGTCAGGTCAAGAAGAGATTTCTAAAACTGTTTGTCTCACAGTGTCAGGTCAAGAAGAGATTTCTAAAACTGTTTGTCTCACAGCGTCAGGTCAAGAAGAGATTTCTAAAACGGGCCCTAGTATGCGCTTCGTATATAGTCTCTTTCGTCGCCTCTGTTATCTCTGAGGTCCATCTTTTACGTGACCGGCCTTTTGCTTTGTACCAACTAATCAAGCAATGAATTACATTAGTAACTGGTACAGGCTTCTCCCTTTTTCTTGGAAATATTGTTACTTTTCTACATCATCATACCTGGAGATGAAGTCTTCTCGAGCAACTGAAAGCTTCACTACCTCCTCACACCTGGAGATGAAGTCTTCTCGAGCAACTGAAAGCTTCACTACATCATCACACCTGGAGATGAAGTCTTCTCGAGCAACTGAAAGCTTCACTACCTCCTCACACCTGGAGATGAAGTCTTCTCGAGCAACTGAAAGCTTCTCTACATCATCACACCTGGAGATGAAGTCTTCTCGAGCAACTGAAAGCTTCACTACCTCCTCACACCTGGAGATGGAGTCTTCTCGAGCAACTGAAAGCTTCACTACCTCCTCACACCTGGAGATGGAGTCTTCTTGAGGAACTGAAAGCTTCTCTACATTATCACACCTGGAGATGAAGTCTTCTCGAGCAACTGAAAGGTGTGAACGGATCTAAAGACAAAGCATTAACTTTATTACACCAGATCCTTCTCAAGATTCCATAGACATAGCAGAACACTACTCAACAAATAATCTTGTTTTATGATTTGTCCCGGGCCACATGACCGTACCAAGAAAAAAAAAGGTTAATATGTTTTGATATAACCAAAAACGACATCCATCAGGTTGAATGGAATGTGCCACATAAAGGCTTAATCCACCACTTAACAAACAAACAAACAATTACATCAGGTTTCCTCATATGGTTCCGTCCCTCTCGGTGGCCGAGCGGTTAGAGCACTGTTACCGTAATCTTGAACACACGTGTTTGAAACACATTACGTCTATGATTTTATGTCTATCAAAATTAATACAACCTTTGTGTCTTCTTTGCTTAATTCATGTGTCATGCTAGATCCCTGAATCAGTCTCCATGGGAAAGACGGCAGTCATTTCCAGGTGGTAACTTTATAAATTAACAACTTGCTCTTTCCCAATTACTACTAGTAGGTGCGATGTTCCGACGCTGGATAGTTAGTTTGTTGTGTTCTTAACAACGCTTGTCTGTAGCGCTAGACGATGGTGCCATGAAGGCGTGCGCTGAGATGGTGCCAAGTAAGGTCTGTGCTAGACGATGGTGCCATAGAAGTAAGGTCTGAGCGCTAGACGATGGGTGCCATAAGGTAAGGTCTGTAGCGCTAGACGATGGGTGCCATAAGAAGTAAGGTCTGTAGCGCTAGACGATGGGTGCCATAAGAAGTAAGGTCTGTAGCGCTAGACGATGGGTGCCATAAGAAGTAAGGTCTGTAGCGCTAGACGATGGGTGCCATAAGAAGTAAGGTCTGTAGCGCTAGACGATGGGTGCCATAAGAAGTAAGGTCTGTAGCGCTAGACGATGGGTGCCATAAGAAGTAAGGTCTGTAGCGCTAGACGATGAGTGCCATAAGAAGTAAGGTCTGTAGCGCTAGACGATGGGTGCCATAAGAAGTAAGGTCTGTAGCGCTAGACGATGGGTGCCATAAGAAGTAAGGTCTGTAGCGCTAGACGATGGGTGCCATAAGAAGTAAGGTCTGTAGCGCTAGACGATGGGTGCCATAAGAAGTAAGGTCTGTAGCGCTAGACGATGGGTGCCATAAGAAGTAAGGTCTGTAGCGCTAGACGATGGGTGCCATAAGAAGTAAGGTCTGTAGCGCTAGACGATGGGTGCCATAAGAAGTAAGGTCTGTAGCGCTAGACGATGGGTGCCATAAGAAGTAAGGTCTGTAGCGCTAGACGATGGGTGCCATAAGAAGTAAGGTCTGTAGCGCTAGACGATGGGTGCCATAAGAAGTAAGGTCTGTAGCGCTAGACGATGGGTGCCATAAGAAGTAAGGTCTGTAGCGCTAGACGATGGGTGCCATAAGAAGTAAGGTCTGTAGCGCTAGACGATGGGTGCCATAAGAAGTAAGGTCTGTAGCGCTAGACGATGGGTGCCATAAGAAGTAAGGTCTGTAGCGCTAGACGATGGGTGCCATAAGAAGTAAGGTCTGTAGCGCTAGACGATGGGTGCCATAAGAAGTAAGGTCTGTAGCGCTAGAAGATGGGTGCCATAAGAAGTAAGGTCTGTAGCGCTAGACGATGGGTGCCATAAGAAGTAAGGGTTTGTGGTTCGAATCCTTTGCTTGGTCATTTGTTTTTTTTCGGAAGTCCCTAACACTCACTCACTGTCTATTTATTGATCATATTCATTGGCTTATGTGCTTCCCCACCGGGTTCTTCAACATCATATTCATTGGCTTATGTTCTTCCCACGGGTTCTTCAACATCATATTCATTGGCTTCTGTGCTTCCCACGGGTTCTTCAACATCATATTCATTGGCTTCTGTGCTTCCCACGGGTTCTTCAACATCATATTCATTGGCTTCTATGCTTTCCCGTGGGGTTCTTCAACATCATATTCATTGGCTTCTGTGATTCCTCTTAAAACTAATTCTTCTCTTTGTCTCTTGTCGTGGCAAAAGCAGGAAGCAGGCTACCACAGACAGACACCAGTATGACATATGAGGAAGCAGGAAGCAGGCTACCACAGACAGACACCAGTATGACATATGAGGAAGCAAAAGTACATATAAAAATGGCATACAAGAACAAATGGTTGAGATATCGACCAGGTCATGAAAAGGACGATGCATACCACCAACTAAGTAGAGAGGAACAGGTTGTCATTTTCGTCTACGAACAGGGCACAATAGACTGAGGTACCATCTGTTTAACAAGTATAAAATAGGCCCTTCTGACATATGTACATGTGGCACCAGCAAGATGACAGAGACACACATACTGCAAGAATGTCCAACATACACGGAACAGAGAGAAACACATGGCCAATCCCCATATCAGTCCAAGACAAGCTATACGGAGATGTACATAGACTCCGGTTGACCACTAACTACTTGAAAAGTTTACAAATCGATGTGAGTCCAAGACAAGCTATACGGAGATGTACATAGACTCCGGTTGACCATTAACTACTTGAAAAGTTTACAAATCGATGTGAGTCCAAGACAAGCTATACGGAGATGTACATAGACTCCGGTTGACCACTAACTACTTGAAAAGTTTACAAATCGATGTGAGTCCAAGACAAGCTAGACAGAGATGTACATAGACTCCGGTTGACCACTAACTACTTGAAAAGTTTACAAATCGATGTCTAAAAACGTTGGAAGAAGAGGAGTCTCTTAAAGCTAGATACAAATTTCACTTTCACTGTAGTGGCTATTGGTTATTGGTTACTAAACTGACGTCATTGCACTCCGGGCAGATCCATAGGTGCTCAGTCTCCTCCAACAGATATCGAAGAGTATGCATTCTGATGGTTGCCGTGGCTCGCTGATTAAACACTCTCTTCCCTCTGCCCATCAGGAATCCAGTGTTACTTGTACAACGGGTAACTCCAAACTGCTTAAATCGCTGGATACATTCAACATCGATTTTAGTGTCCTCATCCAACAGACAGTCGCGAAGAGACCGAAGAACATCCCCTTATCCATCTTCAACTCCCCAACAATCGATGCTGTTCATGTGTTCGCTCTCTCATTACCGTAAACACTTGCATTCCCAAAAACAGTAGATCCTGTAGCTGCAATCCTCTAATTTGTCTAGATATATTTGGGATCTATGTTTTCTGGTTCGTCTCTGATAGGACTAGGAACTCGATCTCACCTACATTGAGATCAGTGATCTCTGGAGAAAATATCCCAATCGCTTAACACGGGGTGCGAACCGACTTCTATTGAAGCAAGAGGCGAGCAAGCTATCACCACACCACATTGTTATGAAGTAAGAATTACTGATTAACACATCGTTCTGTTTTTAGATCATCATCATCAGGTGCCATTATAGCTAGTGTAAGTGATCATGGATCTCCATACATCTCTGTCCCTGGTGTTTGCTATCATCTCAGATGTTGACGCTCTTCCGTGTCATGAAGTCAGGCTGTCTAGCATTTTCTTTCTCTCTGCCTTCCCCTGTCTCTGTTTTTAAATACTAGTCGGCAAAAGTACAACTATGTAACATTCAAGATTTAGTCACAATGTCACCAAACAAGACAAAACATTGATGATAGTTTAGTAATTCATACTTACAAAGTTGATCTATTATCAATTGTACAGACAAGTTATCTCACCAGCAGACGATATTGTCTAGATTTGATAACGGTTTCTTGACAAATGTGAAATGCGCAGAACAAAACCCAGTTTTTATAAAGTATTCTTACGCTAGATCGTCCAATCCGTAGGTTTATATAAATTTATAACTTCACTCATTGGTTGGAACCGAACGAGGGACTATTAAGCTCATGATATGGTTTTCTGCTCTCCTCCTTCACCGCCCACTCCCCACTGTTAGTGTTTTAATAAACATTGGGAGATCAAAGCGTTGAGTTTTTGATATAACATATGTCAGTTTACACGCAGAGCAACATTCAGATACATACACAGACAGACTAATGTACAGACAGACAGACGCATGAACTGAGATACAGACGGATGAACAAACAAACGTACAGACGAATAGACGAACAGACAGATGAATGGGCAGACATATAGACGGATGGACAAACTGACAGACAGACAGGCAGATAGACAGACAGACAGATAAATAGATGGATGGATGGGTGGATGGGTGGGTGGGTGGGTGGCTATCTGGCTGGCTGGATGGCCGGATGGATGACTGGATGGATGACTGGATGGCTGGATGGATGGATGGCTGGATGGCTGGATGGCTGGATGGCTGGATGGCTGGCTGGATGGATGACTGGATGGCTGGATGGATGACTGGATGACTGAATGGATGGATGGATGGCTGGATGGATGGATGGCTGGATGGATGAATGGATGGATGGATAGATGGATAGATAGATTGATGGATGGATGGATACAGTGGCTGCTCGTGATCATTTTTGTTGGTGGTGCCAGACATTTTTCCAGATAAATCATTTTTTTGGGTTGCTATATTTTAATTTATAAAATAATAAATAAACGTTATACATTATTTTTGGTGGGGACCGGCCCCACTAGCCCTTAATGACTAGCCGCCACTGGATAGATAGATAGATAGATAGATAGATAGATAGATAGATAGATAGATAGATAGATAGATAGATAGATAGATAGATAGATAGATAGATAGATAGATAGATAGATAGATAGATAGATAGATAGATAGATAGATAGATAGATAGATAGATAGATAGATAGATAGATAGATAGATAGATAGATAGATAGATAGATAGATAGATAGATAGATAGATAGATAGATAGATAACGGCAATACACGAGCTCCGTAGCACCGGCGTGTGTCCTCGATGCAATTTAGAAGATGGTGGCATATCGTTTACATGACGCCGCCATCAACCGCAGTAAATGAGTTGTTGATTCTCTAGGCACCACTTATACGTTCAGTAGTTTGACATTGATTTCTGAACGGTGATGTATATTTTTCCCCTTTCGTAAAAACTCACCGGAGTAAATTTACTTCCATATTTGCCGGCCGTGGAGTTTGGTATTCTGTGTAAGTTTCACAAGATTTGTGTGTAGTTTGTTTTCAAAGATGATGTAGCCTAATTTGATTCTGTTGTTTGATGGTAGTTTCATCGTGTACAACATGGACGTATATCATGGACAGAGAAGAGAACAAATAGATCTATACAGAAAGTACTCAAAATCCCAGAAAAATGGCTGATGCTACAAATAAGAAAGAGAAAATTGAAGTATTGTGGATATATAAAGAAGTACGATAAGTTGTAGAAGACCATCATGGAAGGAGACATCCGGGTAATGAGGAGAAGAGGAAGACCCCGGATAAGATAGATTCAGGATGTAACTGATGATTTGAGCAAGACAGCTACAGAGGCGGGACATCTGGCCTATGAGAGAGAGAAAATTCCAAATTTCTGCTCAGACAAATTATTTGATGATGATGTTGTATCAGCTAAAGAACATATTTATTCAAAGTTGTACCAACTAAAGAACATATTTATTCAAAGTTGTACCAACTAAAGAACATATTTATTCAATGTTGTACCAACTATAGAACATATTTATTTCAATGTTGTACCAACTATAGAACATATTTATTTCAATGTTGTACCAACTAAAGAACATATTTATTTCAATGTTGTACCAACTAAAGAACATATTTATTCAAAGTTGTACCAGCTAAAGAACATATTTATTCAAAGTTGTACCAGCTAAAGAACATATTTATTCAAAGTTGTACCAACTAAAGAAGATATTTATTCAAAGTTGTACCAACTAAAGAAGATATTTATTCAAAGTTGTACCAACTAAAGAAGATATTTATTCAAAGTTGTACCAACTAAAGAACATATTTATTCAAAGTTGTACCAACTAAAGAACATATTTATTCAAAGTTGTACCAACTAAAGAAGATATTTATTCAAAGTTGTACCAACTAAAGAACATATTTATTCAAAGTTGTACCAACTAAAGAACATATTTATTCAAAGTTGTACCAGCTAAAGAAGATATTTATTCAAAGTTGTACCAACTATAGAACATATTTATTCAAAGGTGCTTATACCGTATTACTAAGCAGAGAAACTCATATACAGGACATATAGATAGAGCACTGAGGGCTGACAGTAAGGATATCGATCCATCGATTATGTCCTTTCCGCTACAGCAGTTGTGTGACACTGCGTGATGTGAGGTCGGGGGAATTGAGTGATGATGCTGCGTAAATCAACAGTGTTTTGATACACTATAATGTGGAGGGAGGAGGTGTGGCGCACTGAGGAATGCTGCAGTGTAAATCTACTTTTACTTAACATCAAGTAATGTAAAAGTAACCTTGTCCATATCTCCAGGTATATTGGGTAATAAGGTGTTGGGTCCGTATTTTTTTTTGTTCCTCGGCACACGATAGGTGATGTGGTCAACAACACACCGCTAGCCTTTACTTATCAGTGTTTTCCTGGTACCCAATTGAGACTGGGTCAACCTGAGAGCCGTTTCAGTTGAATAAATATTCTACGCTTACTAATTGGTATTGACTTTTATGACCATCATCATTGCACTTTGGTGAATAACCATGTTTGCTCCAATCTCTTTCTTACACATGACGGTCTCGGCGGCAGTACAGCAACTCCGCAGCAACGGTGTGAGTTCCAGATGTAATTTTGAAGATTGTGTGGGAATTTCAAAACATATTTGTTTCGTAAAATGTACTCGAACAGCTGCTTTGCAATCTACTCTTACCGGGTTTCTAACTGTCAATGGTTCTTTGACGTGCTCGAACACGGACCTACGTTTATCGTCCGTCTCCGATAGAACTAGGAGCTCAATCTTACCTAGATCTCAGGAATAATAAACCCGATCGTTCCATACGGGGAGCAAACCGAGTATCTATGAAACGAAAGATGAGCACCGTGTACGAGAAAGTGATCAATGTGACAGCGTCAATCTACAGTTAGTTAACATCATGTTATGTAGACGTATTGATCAATGTGACAGTGTCAATCTACAGTTAGTTAACATCATGTTATGTAGACGTATTGATCAATGTGACATCGTCAATCTACAGTTAGTTAACATCATGTTATGTAGACGTATTGATCAATGTGACAGTGTCAATCTACAGTTAGTTAACATCATGTTATGTAGGCGTATTGATCAATGTGACAGTGTCAATCTACAGTTATTTAACATCATGTTATGTAGACGCATTGAGTCAGCAGGAAGATCTTTGATCAAGACTCACAGTTGGTGTCATCATAGAAGCTTTCATATAAATTAACAATGCTTCAATAGTACTGGATTGTTTCCCTGCGTCGAACTATCGAGATATTTTTCCAAAGATCCCTAATCTCAGTGTAGGTGAGATCTGGTTTCTAGTTCTATCGTAGACGAACAATAAAACTTTCGTCTAGTGTTCAAGTTAACACGTAAAAGAACCATTGGCAGTTACAAATTGATGAGTATGGGCTGCACACCGCTGCTCGAGCAAAATTATTTAATAAAAAACCAAAATAAAATTATAAAATTATATTATGGTCCTCACCTGTGCTACAGAGTTTATGCTCTGCCGTTATGATCTTTCTGCGTGAGAAAGCCATCGGGGCACACTCGGTTATTCACCGAAGTGCAATGATCAATCAATCAATCAATCAATCAAACCTATTTGAATATTTAGCTGTAAGAATGTCAAATACAAAATCTTGACTGGGATTTTTTAAATTCAGAAAGGTAAGAGTTGACAAATGAATTAAAATACAATCTCTCTTTATTTTCCCAAGTTTGGATAACTCTTGATGTTGTTTACAAAATCATACTCACATAGTTGCTTCCCTTCCTTAATCTCCATCTATACTTTACTATGTGTATATTTCATATATGTACATATATGGGTGTACATCATGGACAATTACATAAGCATTACAGAAGAAAATGGATTTTTAAAAATACCAAGTGTTTCGAAAGTTCGTAGAATGTATGGAGAAATATAGGAAGAGATCAAGACATTCTGCAACAGCAGAATAGATTGAAGTATCCACACATAAACAATATCATGTCTCTAACTCTGCAACAGCAGAATAGATTGAAGTATCCACACATAAACAATATCATGTCTCTAACTCTGCAACAGCAGAATAGATTGAAGTATCCACACACAAACAATATCATGTCTCTAACTCTGCAACAGCAGAATAGATTGAAGTATCCACACATAAACAATATCATGTCTCTAACTCTGCAACAGCAGAATAGATTGAAGTATCCACACATAAACAATATCATGTCTCTAACTCTGCAACAGCAGAATAGATTGAAGTATCCACACATAAACAATATCATGTCTCTAACTCTGCAACAGCAGAATAGATTGAAGTATCCACACATAAACAATATCATGTCTCTAACTCTGCAACAGCAGAATAGATTGAAGTATCCACACATAAACAATATCATGTCTCTAACTCTACAACAGCAGAATAGATTGAAGTATCCACACATAAACAATATCATGTCTCTAACTCTGCAACAGCAGAATAGATTGAAGTATCCACACATAAACAATATCATGTCTCTAACTCTGCAACAGCAGAATAGATTGAAGTATCACCACACAAACAATATCATGTCTCTAACTCTGCAACAGCAGAATAGATTGAAGTATCCACACATAAACAATATCATGTCTCTAACTCTGCAACAGCAGAATAGATTGAAGTATCCACACACAAACAATATCATGTCTCTAACTCTGCAACAGCAGAATAGATTGAAGTATCCACACATAAACAATATCATGTCTCTAACTCTGCAACAGCAGAATAGATTGAAGTATCCACACACAAACAATATCATGTCTCTAACTCTGCAACATTCAGATTGCATTTAATGGTACAGTTGTTTAGATATCAAGTAATAATGAAGGCTGTGTGTGTTCTGGAAGTAGAGGCAGGGTATAACCAAGACAAAGGCGGCAACAGTACATTAAGAAACTATTAAGCACAAGCATAAAGAGGTGTGATTCTATCCTTCTTCTTCTTCTTCTTCTTCTTCCAACGCTCCATATCGACTACTTGTCAACCACTCTCTGTGATTTGTATGTGATCTGAGCCTAACAGCGAGTGTACGTTGTGCCAGTTATGCGCCTACAAGTAGGCCAGCACATCCGATTTCTGCGCTGCTTTTATTTACTAGGGTAGTTTCCTAGACCCCTACCTCAGTCGCCTCTTACGACATGCATTGTAGGTCGCAGTGGTACTATTCTTTGCTTCCCTTACGGACCCCGGTACCACAGAGACGACTATCATCTGATGTTGTTGGGATGAGAATAAAGTTGTGAAAATGATGTTGTTGGGATGAGAATAAAGTTGTGAAAATGATGTTGTTGGGATGAGAATAAAGTTGTGAAAATGATGTTGTTGGGATGAGAATAAAGTTGGGAAAATGATGTTGTTGGGATGAGAATAAAGTTGTGAAAATGATGTTGTTGGGATGAGAACAAAGTTGTGAAAATGATGTTGTTGGTATGAGAACAAGGTTGTGAAAATGATGTTGTTGGTATGAGAACAAGGTTGTGAAAATGATGTTGGTATGAGAACAAGGTTGTGAAAATGATGTTGTTGGGATGAGAATAAAGTTGTGAAAATGATGTTGTTGGTATGAGAATAAAGTTGTGAAAATTATGTTGTTGGGATGAGAATAAAGTTGTGAAAATGATGTTGTTGGGATGAGAATAAAGTTGTGAAAATGATGTTGTTGGGATGAGAACAAAGTTGTAAAAATGATGTTGTTGGGATGAGAACAAAGTTGTGAAAATGATGTTGTTGGAATGAGAACAAGGTTGTGCAAATGATGTTGTTGGGATGAGAACAAAGTTGTGAAAATGATGTTGTTGGGATGAGAACAAAGTTGTGAAAATGATGTTGTTGGGATGAGAACAAGGTTGTGCAAATGATGTTGTTGGGATGAGAACAAAGTTGTGAAAATGATGTTGTTGGAATGAGAACAAGGTTGTGAAAATGATGTTGTTGGTATGAGAACAAGGTTGTGAAAATGATGTTGGTATGAGAACAAGGTTGTGAAAATGATGTTGTTGGGATGAGAATAAAGTTGTGAAAATGATGTTGTTGGGATGAGAATAAAGTTGTGAAAATGATGTTGTTGGAATGAGAATAAAGTTGTGAAAATGATGTTGTTGGGATGAGAATAAAGTTGGGAAAATGATGTTGTTGAGATGAGAATAAAGTTGGGAAAATGATGTTGTTGGGATGAGAATAAAGTTGTGAAAATGATGTTGTTGGGATGAGAATAAAGTTGGGAAAATGATGTTGTTGGGATGAGAACAAGGTTGTGCAAATGATGTTGTTGAGATGAGAATAAAGTTGTGAAAATGATATGAAGAATGAAGAAATAATTCTTACAGCGAGGTAAGCTGACACTACGATTCTCAATAGTTATCATTATCATTATCAAATAGTTTCTCCTGAGCAGAAGTTTGTCACCCCAACAGTACTTCATAATTTCTTTCGTATGCCATATGCCCTGCCCCTGCCCAAATAACCAGTCATATCCTGAATCCATTTGTATCGTGGTCTTCCTTTATTTGTTCAGGATGCTTGCTTCCATGATACAATTTTTTTTCAACCTTCTGTGTCTTTTATATGTTTAAAATACTTCCATTTTCTCATTTTCTCATCAGCCAGTTTTTTTTAGATTTGTAGTTCCTTCTGGATAGATCTATTTGTTCTCTGCGATTTCTTGGAAATACAGTCAACTATCACATTGCAACACTTATATCTTCTTCTTCTTCTTCTTCCAACGCTCCATACTGACCACTTGTTAAACCACCCTTTGTGATTTGTATGTGATCTGAGTCTAAGAACGATTGTACGCTGTGCTAGTTAAGCGCCTACAAGTAGGCCAGCACATCCGATTTCTGCAACGCTTTTTATTTACTAGCGTAGCTTACCTATGCCCCTACCTCAGTTGCCTCTTACGACATGCCTTGTAGGAAGCAGTGTTGCTATTATTTGCTCTTCTTGCAGCCCCGGCCACATACGGACTACTTATATTCAAAGTAGACATATACTTGTCCACAACCTTGTTAAATGTCCATGTTTGACTTCCATTGAAGCACACATAATGCTAACGATATGTATAAATATAATAACCACTGATTAGTTTCCATCTCACGCGCGAGGATAGATATAACATGATTACTATTTAATAAAACCAAATCGATTTCCGTCATCATCATTAGGACACGTCTGGGTGCCTGTGACCTAGACCTCACTAAGACCTTGACCTGTACGTCATTAAGACATAGATTGACCTAGATGTTCAGTACTGTGACGCAATATGTTGTAACTCTTTCACACCGTAATGTGTTGTCTATCTCTGAACACATTCATATTACAATGAAATGAAAATCGTGGCATATCTTAAAGGACGTAGCCATCAACCACAGTAAACGAGTCGATGATTTTCTAGGCACCACTTATACGTTCAGTAGTTTGCCATTGCTTTCTGAACGGTGAGGTCTATTTTACCTTTCGTAAAAATCCCACGGAAACGAACTTGCTTCCAAACTTGCCCACCGTGGGGTTTGAACCAGGTACGCTTGGGTTTGTGATCGAGCTCACTACCGCTAGTGCTACAGACGCTCACTATATTACAATGCATACTATAATAAGCCTGTATACTGGTATTGCGTCATCTTAAAGTAGCCAATATATCGGTTCAGAAGAGCGAATGGGTTAATAATAAGGTTGTAGTAATGCAGTAAATACAATTCTATGAAAATTGTATCTAGCATATGTTAGTAAAGTGAAGTAAAATGACATGTTTTTTCACATCTCCATGTCTAATACAGTGCTATGTCCGTATTTTTAATTGCCGTCGGCAAACGACGGGTGATGTAGTCAGCATCGGCCAGCCAATTATCCAATTCCTGGTATCCAGTTATGGCTGGTAGCACCAGTAATTCGTGGTCTCACTTGTGATTTGATGTGGTTCATACGACTAAAAAGCTGTTCACACTTGTGATTTGATGTGGTTCATGTGGCTAAAAAGCTGTTCACACACATAAGTATTACCAAATAGCGAAACTATCGACAGAGCATGTTTGTAAAACGCAGGATATTTATCCATGTCCAAATACGTTTTATATAACTCTTCCAAACCAACTTGATGGAATTTCTCCTTTAACTGTGTATCACAACACATTTCACAATGTTCCATTTGTAATTTTCCTGGTAATAAATTCACGTCTACTGCGAATGGCGTTGCAAATGAACAAAAGCACATGATAAACCCTAGATTCCCTAACTTTTTGGCCCGCCGCCCACCTTGCACAACATAAACTTTGTACCCCTCCTCAGTATACCAGTTTGACAACGCCCCCACCCCACATATATACATGGTATATGTTCTCCTTAACATAGCAAATTGATATATATTTCTGTCATACATGGTCAATTTTCAAATGATTAAATGCATGAAATAGAAAATTGATGAAAAATGGATCGTGTAAGACGGGCAAAGATGAAGTAAAATTGTAGAATTCAAATTTTAAATGATTATTCAATCGCAAAATCATGAAAATAATTTATTTTAAAATTGTTATTATTAATTTCTTCTTTAAGGAGCCACCGAACCCTAATCGTCTGAACTACCCCAAATTCTTCTAAACTCACAATTGCCCCCTTAGAACGCTTCAGCGCCCCTGGAGGTAAGCGTACCCCTCCCCCTCCCCCACCCCCCACCCCCCACCCCCCACCCCACCCACCCACCACCCACTTTGGGACATGCTGCACTAGACTTAAGAACAGAAAACCAAAATATGTAGCTTTGTAACAAATGACATCCATCGTAAAGGAGCTGTGACTCAGGGCGTGATTAGGTCGAAGTACGGGTGCGACTGGTCATTTATTAACGAGTATTAACGAGGTCATTTAGGTGGCTAGTTATATCCACCAGAAATGCGAATTTCACATTCTCTGAGCTATAATTTACAAATATATGAACGACTAATTATGAAATGTTCTTTTGGTAATATGTACAATAAAGTTAACATTTATGTTTATTCTGATCTAGTCTTTACTATTTGTTGAGACCCATAGAGAAGTTGCACTTTGAGGACTTGCAGACATCCTTATATCTAAGAAATAGTCTGCCTTGATGCCTCTTCTTCTTCTTCTTTCTCGAATCCTGTATGCCTCACAGCGTCAGGTCAGGAAGAGATTTCTAAAACGGGCCTAGTATGCGCTTCGTAGATAGTCTCTTTCGTCGCCTCTGTTATCTCTGAGGTCCATCTTTTGCGTGGCCGGCCTTTTGCTTTGTACCCATTGTATCGGAGCAGCATTGCTCTTTGGGGTGCACTGTCTGATGGTAATCTGCTTACGTGACCGAACCATTTAATTTGTTGTTTCTTGATGAAGTCTAGTACTGATGTTGTACCCACTTTTTCCTGATGTCTTCATTTCTCAACCGGTCTCTTCTTGTTACACCCAGCATTCTGCGTAGACACTTCATCTCTGTTGTGACTAGTTTTCTTCTATCGTTTGTTGTCAGCGTCCAGGTTTGGCACTGGTAACATAATGTGGGAGAAAGATTGTGTTGAACATTGCTCTTTTTGTGTTCATGGTGACGTGTTTGCATCTTAAAATTGGCGCCATTTGCCCTATCATTTGATTTGCTTTGTTGCATCTGTGTTGAATTTCATTAGTTATTCTTCCATTTGCTGAAAAAATGCTCCCCAGGTATGTGAAATCTTTTACTTGATTTAGTAGATGATTATCGATGGAGATGTTGGTAGTGTTTTCCTCTCTGGCGAATGTCATTACTTCTGTTTTGTCGATGTTAATTCTCATGTTGTATTCGTTACATGCTAACTGGAGTCTGTTGATGTGTTGTTGTAGGTGCTGTTGTTGGTGCTGTTGATGTGTCTGTTGATGTCTTGATGCCTCTTCCCCTTTAGAAAATTCACAGAACAACACCTGTTGTGGTAGGGCGGAGTTTTCACCTTCTTTTCATGTCCTGGCCATCTTAGTCTTTTACCTAAATATAAATATACAAGGTGTCATTCTTGTCTTTCCTTCTTTACTACCAATTTTAATCAATCTTTGTGATATGTTTCATCTTTGCCAAGAACATTGGTTTGGTAGGCCCCTAAAAGCATAGACTTCTACACGTTTAGGACATGTGCATCTGATTTCATCCAAACCTCCTTAGTCGCCTCTTACAACATGCGTGGCAGGTAACAGTGATTCTATTCTTCACACCCCAAATTTGGGCCACGGTAACCACTCGGGAGATACAGGGTGTTCAAGATAAAAGCATCCTCATTGACAAATTAAAAGTGGTCAGGTACGCATTGCATTCTGTCTATTTACTATTTAAACCGGTTCTGAAAAGCTCGTCCTACCTCACCATTGGTCATCACCCCTTCCCGTATCATAATTACACATCATTACAAAAAGACTTGATCACTTGACTTATTCTACGTCATAATTGAACCTTCTCATTTGCATAAACATATGCCAGATTGGTTCACTTGACCGGGCTACTTTTATCTTGAACACACTGTATAATGTCAAGGTGACTGTGACCAGGACTTCAAAAGTAACACCTCTGACCAATCTTCGTGTTTCAATAGGAATCAATGGTAGACATCAATGGTAGACATCAATGGTAGACATCAATGGTAGACATCAATGGTAGACATCAATGGTAGACATCAATGGTAGACATCAATGGTAGACATCAATGGTAGACATCTCTGTGGCATAGGGACATGTAGATTGCGTCTAGCTTCAAAAGTAATGGGTTCGTTTCCCGCATTTAGCGTTCGGATTATTTTTAGTGATCTCAGATCTCAATGTAGAGGAGATCAAGTTCCTAGTCATTTCGGGAACGGAAGATTAAACGTAGTTCTCGTTTTAAGTTCTGCATGTAAAAGAGACATAGTTGAAAGTCGATACGAGTAGGTCAAAATGCCGTTTTCTGAAGAAGAAAAATTATGTAAATATTGAAGAGAAATATCATTTCAAATGTTCATTATCCTTAAAACTACAGCTCGGACATTCGCCGGTGCTGCTGAGTTCGCATACGGTCGTTGAGATCCTCCAATGTAAGAAATAATCGTCCGTCCTGTTATAATTGTTCTGTTCATTAATCATTATTAGAACTATCACGTTGCACGACAGAACCTTGTTTGAATGACACTGAGAGACAAAGGGGGAAGTAGTTGGAAAGAATGCAACCAAACTTCACTGTATGCACAGTCTTCTACAACAGAACATCAGGAAAGAAAGCGATAGAAAGGCCACGCAAAAAAGATGGATAGATGGTATGTCGGAGTCGTGTTAAAAATAACAATAACTCCAAGCCACTAGAATAGCGCAAAACAAAAACAGAATAACCAAGACAGTGGGCAGCAACCCGGTAGCAGTGGGACGACAAAAGAAGGAGGGTGCTAGAACGTGCTAAACAGTCACGTGCAATCATAGCCGCGAGATTAATTTTGACGTCAAAAATGAACTTTTACTGAGCTGTAGCGTGATGTTTGATTCTGTGTCGCATATGTCAACACAACAGTAGACAATCGGATGTTCATATCTTGCCCATGTCATGTTCACATACTAAATGACAACGCGTGCTGTCACTAGCACGCGCAGAGTTGTAACCACGCCTGCTTCTTTGAACATTTGTAATCCTCAAGTGACCTCAAGGTAGATAAAGGTTAACATAACATTGGTGACTTATTACGCTGATGTATTACGTTGACGTATTATGCTGATTTATTATCCTGAGTTATATGCTGACCTATTATGCTGACCTATTATGCTGAACTATTAATTATGCTGACCTATTATGCTAATTTATTATGCTGATTTATTATATTGATTTATTATGCTGATTTATTATATTAATTTATTATGCTGATTTATTATATTGATTTATTATGCTGATTTATTATGCTGATTTATTATGCTGATTTATTATGCTGATTTATTATGTTGATTTATTATGCTGATTTATTATGTTGATTTATTATGTTGATTTATTATGTTGATTTATTATGCTGACTGGCCTGTGTGGTGCCGGGGTTCGCAAGGGAGCAAAGAATAGTATCACTGCAACCTACAATGCATGTCGTAAGAGGCGACTACAGAAGGCCCTAGGGATGCTACCCTAGTAAATAATAAGCAGCGCTGAAATCGGATGTGCTGGCCTACTTGTAGGCGCATAACTGGCACAGCTATCAATCGCTCTTAGGCTCAGATCACATACGAATAACACCAAGTGGTTGACAAGTGGTCGATATGAAGCGTTCGAAGCAGAAGAAGAAGAAGAAGAAGAAGAAGATGATACTAACTTATTTACTTGGATTCTCCACAAACAGTTCATTCTAATTTCTTTGTTTACATGCTCTCTAATATAACCAATAACAGACTTATCCTTAGGTTGAAAGGGCATGCCTCGGCTTAAAGATGCTGTAATCCCCAACATAACAAATAGCAAACAACACTGAATTATTTCTCTCTGCCCCTCGTGGAGCATATGGCCTCAACAATTGTTCTTCCCATTTCCCGGTCTCTAGTCGTTTTCTGTATAGCTTCCCAGGATAGTCCAGGTTCCTTCAATTCTGAAGAAGGCTTCGTCTCCAGATCTTTTTTGGTCGTCCACTTTTCCGTTTCTCTTGTGGATTCCAATCAAGTGAACAACTTGTTTTTAATTTCTGTAAATACTTACTTGTTAGTTGATATCGACGTTCTGTCAAGATTCTGACAACATTTTCGAAGAATAGTAAAGGCAGTAAAAAATGTTGAAAACTAGTGATCTAAATCATTAGTGTTAGACATTACCGCCCTAACAAGACAACTGGGACTTCAAGCCGACGTGTGGGCAGTGACCTTTCACTGACCGTTAGCCTGATCAGCTAATAGGGTTATTATAATATCAACTGGGGACAAATTAGCAGCTGTGAAACAGACTACCGATCTAGAAAGTAACAATAGATTTGAGTTGAATCAAAATACCTCCAAGTAAATTAGTAAACATTTATAATGGATACAAAGATTTCAGTGGAAAAGTCTAGAAAGCTGGTCTACCATTGTCTAGTGTCCTCTCTTAATTTGACACAGCCTGTCACGTTTGATTATATCATTTCCTGCGGGACAGCCAGGACGGAGAATAGATACTTAGTGCAACCTGGCATGCACATATTTTATTTGCAATGTATCCATTTTATATCACATTCTTCCCGTCTTCTTTTCTCTTGTTCGTTATTCCATTTTCTTACTTGTTAACCCTTCAACTCCGTAATGTTGTTGTACCTCGCTGTGGGTGCACTTATTTTGAAATATATGCTAAATCACGGAAGGGGAGGCAGATAGTATTACAGTGCTATATAGAATCAGTTCTCATGTATGGATGTGAATCATGGACAATCAATAACAGGAATCAGAAATTATTCGAATCTACTGAGATGTGTTTTTGTAGAAGAATGATGAGAATATTATAGACAGATAAGATGAGAATATTATAGACAGACAAGATGAGAATATTATAGACAGACAAGATGAGAATATTATAGACAGACAAGATGAGAATATTATAGACAGACATGATGAGAATATTATAGATAGATAAGATCAGAAATCATAATGTTCTCAAGAAAGGCAGGTGAGAACAGCACGCTCTGGAACGTGCAAGAAAGAAACAAGTAATATCACTTCACGAGGAGAGGAACAAGTAATATCATTTCACGAGGAGAGGAACAAGTAATATCATTTCACGAGGAGAGGAACAAGTAATATCATTTCACGAGGAGAGGAACAAGTAATATCATTTCACGAGGAGAGGAACAAGTAATATCATTTCACGAGGAGAGGAACAAGTAATATCATTTCACGAGGAGAGGAACAAGTAATATCATTTCACGAGGAGAGGAACAATCAATATCACTTCACGAGGAGAGGAACAAGTAATATCATTTCACGAGGAGAGGAACAAGTAATATCATTTCACGAGGAGAGGAACAATCAATATCACTTCACGAGGAGAGGAACAAGTAATATCATTTCACGAGGAGAGGAACAATCAATATCACTTCACTAGGAGAGGAACAAGTAATATCATTTCACGAGGAGAGGAACAATCAATATCATTTCACGAGGAGAGGAACAAGTAATATCATTTCACGAGGAGAGGAACAAGTAATATCATTTCACGAGGAGAGGAACAATCAATATACTTCACGAGGAGAGGAATAATCAATATCATTACGAGAGAGAACAAGTAATATTTCACGAGGAGAGGAACAAGTATATATTTCACGAGGAGAGGAACAAGTAATATCATTTCACGAGGAGAGGAACAAGTAATATCATTTCACGAGGAGAGGAACAAGTAATATCATTTCACGAGGAGAGGAACAAGTAATATCATTTCACGAGGAGAGGAACAAGTAATATCATTTCACGAGGAGAGGAACAAGTAATATCATTTCACGAGGAGAGGAACAAGTAATATCATTTCACGAGGAGAGGAACAAGTAATATCATTTCACGAGGAGAGGAACAAGTAATATCATTTCACGAGGAGAGGAACAAGTAATATCATTTCACGAGGAGAGGAACAAGTAATATCATTTCACGAGGAGAGGAACAAGTAATATCATTTCACGAGGAGAGGAACAAGTAATATCATTTCACGAGGAGAGGAACAAGTAATATCATTTCACGAGGAGAGGAACAAGTAATATCATTTCACGAGGAGAGGAACAAGTAATATCATTTCACGAGGAGAGGAGATACAAAGGAAATTATCATTTCACGAGGAGAGGAACAAGTAATATCATTTCACGAGGAGAGGAACAAGTAATATCATTTCACGAGAGAGGAACAAGAATATCATTTCACGAGGAGAGGAACAAGTAATATCATTTCACGAGGAGAGGAAAAGTAATATCATTTCACGAGGAGAGGAACAAGTAATATCATTTCACGAGGAGAGGAACAAGTAATATCATTTCACGAGGAGAGAGAATTCAAGGAACTAATATCATTTCACGAGGAGAGGAACAAGTAATATCATTTCACGAGGAGAGGAACAAGTAATATCATTTCACGAGGAGAGGAACAAGTATATATCATTATCTTCACGAGGAGAGGAACAAGTAATATCATTTCACGAGGAGAGGAACAAGTAATATCATTTCACGAGGAGAGGAACAAGTAATATCATTTCACGAGGAGAGGAACAAGTAATATCATTTCACGAGGAGAGGAACAAGTAATATCATTTCACGAGGAGAGGAACAAGTAATATCATTTCACGAGGAGAGGAACAAGTAATATCATTTCACGAGGAGAGGAACAAGTAATATCATTTCACGAGGAGAGGAACAAGTAATATCATTTCACGAGGAGAGGAACAAGTAATATCATTTCACGAGGAGAGGAACAAGTAATATCATTTCACGAGGAGAGGAACAAGTAATATCATTTCACGAGGAGAGGAACAAGTAATATCATTTCACGAGGAGAGGAACAAGTAATATAATTTCACGAGGAGAGGAACAAGTAATATCATTTCACGAGGAGAGGAACAAGTAATATCATTTCACGAGGAGAGGAACATAATTTGAGAAATTATATTCGAGGAGAACGTATTCATTTCACGAGGAGAGGAACAAGTAATATCATTTCACGAGGAGAGGAACAAGTAATATCATTTCACGAGGAGAGGAACAAGTAATATCATTTCACGAGGAGAGGAACAAGTAATATCATTTCACGAGGAGAGGAACAAGTAATATCATTTCACGAGGAGAGGAACAAGTAATATCATTTCACGAGGAGAGGAACAAGTAATATCATTTCACGAGGAGAGGAACAAGTAATATCATTTCACGAGGAGAGGAACAAGTAATATCATTTCACGAGGAGAGGAACAAGTAATATCATTTCACGAGGAGAGGAAAAAGTAATATCATTTCACGAGGAGAGGAACAAGTAATATCATTTCACGAGGAGAGGAACATAATTTTCACGAGAGAGAACAATATATTTTCACGAGGAGAGGAACAAGTAATTATTAAACATATCATTCACGAGGAGAGGAACAAGTAATATCATTTCACGAGGAGAGGAACAAGTAATATCATTTCACGAGGAGAGGAACAAGTAATATAATTTCACGAGGAGAGGAACAAGTAATATCATTTCACGAGGAGAGGAACAAGTAATAACTGTCATAATCATCGAAAGGGAACAAATGACATTCCACAGAGAGTGAAAGTACATTCTCTATTCATCATCTATTCTTCTATCAATACTCTTCTCATTCATCTATCCTACATCTCTCGACTTCTATCTCTCTTCTACTCTTCTCTACTCTTACTACTTCTCTATATCTCTACTCTCTATCTCATTCTATCTCTCACTCTCTCTCATCCTCTCTCTCTCTATCTCTCTCTATTCTCTCATCATCTCATCTCTCACTTCTATCTCTACTCTCTCTATCACCTCTCTCTCATCTCTCTCTTACTATCTCTCACTCTCTCTATCTCTCACTCTCTCTCATCACACTCTCTCTCATCTCTCACTTCTTCATATCTCTCACTCTCTCATCTCTCACTCTCTCATCTCACCTCTCTCTATCTCTCTCTCTATACTTCTCTCCATCCCTCTCATCTCACTCTCATCTCTCCTACTCTCTCTATCTCTCACTCTCTCTCATCATCACTCTCTCTCCTCTCTATCTCTCTCTTCTATCTCTCACCTCTCTCTATCTCTCACTCTCTCTATCTCTCTCTCTCTCTATCTCTCTCTCTCTATCTCTCACTCTCTCTCTATCTCTCACTCTCTCTATCTCTCACTCTCTATCTCTCACTCTCTATCTACTTCTTACTCTCCTCTCTCATCTCTCTCTCTCTCACAAACACACAGAGACCTCTGCAGCCGTCATGTTCAGATTATCAGTTAAATCATGAACCCATCTCTCTATTGTACTTCTCTCCTCTCTGTCAGGACGTCTCCTTCCATGATTATCTTATCTATTGTACTTCTCTTCTCTCTGTCAGGATGTCTCCTTCCATGAATGTCTTATCTATTATACTTCTCTTCTTCTCTCTGTCAGGATGTCTACTTCCATGATTGTCTTGTCCAAGCCTTCCACAATAAGACATACTATTCAGAATCATTATTCTAGCCCCTACTTTCTATTAGCATATTCAAACTAACGTCGGAGATTTTACCAATAAGAAACGAAAAACGTAATATATTTAAAATGTAAGGTTCATAGGTCACATTCACACGACATCTTAACTTCAATAGTCAAATTAGTTCACTGAACTGTCACTTTAAATCAGTTTACCAGATAAAATAGTGACTGAGAAAAAGTGTCAAATTAGGCTGTACTAGTAATAGTGACTTTTAGAATGTCAAATTAGGTTGTATCAGTACTAAGACTGCTAGTTAGCACAAATTGAATTTGAAAGAAACATTTCAACCTTCATGTTTTAATTGATTTTCAAATCTTCCACTTATTTCAGTTCTAAGAAGGAGAAACATGATGTTCAGGAAGGAAATAAGTTATTACTGGATTACTAACAAAACAAAACTAATATTATGTTGTATGTTCCTTCATTTCTTAATTTTCCCAAAAAAGGTTGCCTCAAAGATTACAACAAATGAAGAGGGATTGCCTTGTATTTTCAGTTGTCATAAACAAGAATTTTTGCAAAATCATTCTCAATAGAAACAAAGAAGCAGTGGATACTACCCTAAGCTAGTTTTAGACCCGGGAGAAGAAGCGTAGAGCAAATAATTACGAGTGTTGGGTCGCTGGACGATGCTGGATTTGCTGAGGCGGAGATCGGAGCACCTATGGACATGTCCGGAGTGCTATGATGATAGTCCTCATATAACTGATAACTGAATTACGAGGAATATATTGAGAAGTAACAACCATGTATACTAAATTTTATAGATTTGATAAAGGTATTTGATAGTCTACACAGAATCTCGCTGTGGAATATTCTGAGATGCTATGGAATACCAGACAAAATAATAAACATTATGTCTCTGTGGTTAAGTGGTTAAGCTTTTGCTTTGCGTTACGAAGGCCGTGAGTTCGAATCGTTGCTGAATAGCAGTTACAAACTATGCTGTCCAATCTTTCAAAATGTAAATCTTGTATCTGGTATTTTAAATCTTGTATCTGGTATTTTAAATCTTGTATCTGGTATTTTAAATCTTGTATCTGGTATTTTAAATCTTGTATCTGGTATTTTAAATCTTGTATCTTGTATTTTAAATCTTGTATCTGGTATTTTAAATCTTGTATCTTGAATTTTAAATCTTGTATCTTGTATTTTAAATCTTGCATCTCGTATTTTAAATCTTGTATCTCGTATTTTAAATCTTGTATCTTGTATTTTAAATCTTGTATCTTGTACTTTAAATCTTGTATCTTGTATTTTAAATCTTATATCTTGTATTTTAAATCTTGTATCTTGTATTTTAAATCTTGTATCTTGTATTTTAAATCTTATATCTTGTCGAAACACGTAAATATAAAACACTGTAGTTTCTCGAAGTACAAAAACAGTATACACCGACGTTTCGAACAAAATGCATTTATCAAGCAAATAATATAACTGCAGTAAAGAAATTCACATTTCTTATATAACAGAGATAACATAGAGAGTTTGATAATAAATTCTTTAACAGCATTATCTTATATCTTATATCTTGATATCTTGCCAGATAAAGTACTTTCGGTAACAATAATTATTTGATCAGCTTTTGAATTTTGGGACAACTCTCTTAGGAGATCTCTGTAGCATAGAGGATAGCTACTCCACTCTCACTTCAAAGGTACTTGTGATTTCCCTCGTCGAGCCAGCGGGATATTTGTCCAGTCATCTCTGATCTCAGTGTAGGTGAGATCAAGTTCCTAGTCCTATCGGAGACGGACGATAAAACGTACGTCCCATGTTCAAATCGAGCACGCAAAAGAACTCTTGGCAGCTCAAAACTGAGAAGTGCAGGCTGGAAAGCCGCAGAGAAGTGCAGGCTGGAAAGCCGCAGAGAAGTGCAGGCTGGAAAGCCGCCGAGAAGTGCAGGCTGGAAAGCCGCCGAGAAGTGCAGGCTGCAAAGCCGCCGAGAAGTGCAGGCTGGAAAGAAACTGAGAAGTGCATGCTGGAAAGAAACTGAGAAGTGGAGGCTGGAAAGCCACCGAGAAGTGCAGGCTGGAAAGCCGCTGAGAAGTGCAGGCTGGAAAGCCGCTGAGAAGTGCAGGCTGGAAAGCTGCTGCGCATGAAAAAACCAATAGAAAGATTAAAAATAGAAATTCCTACAAAATATTATCATTATCTTCTAAATTACACCTGTGACCCTCGCCAGTGCTACGGAGTTCGTGTACTTCAGCTGAGATCTTTCTGCGTGAGAAAAAGATTGGTGCACACATGATTTCTCACCGAAGTGCATTGATGATTATCCTATCAAACAAATTAATCATTTAATCTAAATCTCTCTTAGCCACTTAGCTATAAGTGAAATATTTCTTCAACTACATATAGCCATGTACTCACAACCTTATGCAAATGTTGCATTTAGCGATGGAGACACCCCGCCTCGCCATCCATCCTTCGCTCACCCTTCACATGGAAGTATAATATTCAGATTACAAAGGGAACACGTGTAACAGTTTCGGAGAGAAGGTTATAACAATTTGCTGGACTCCTAATAAGCACACTAATGTCAAACGAGTAACACATAAAAAGCAAGCATTTATTAGTCATGCTGCATACACTGAACCTTCTAGCACTGCAGAGATGTATTAGTCTCAACATGGAACTTGGAACTGTGTATACTTGTGTTGTGTAGGCAAACATACACATATAGATTTGGGTATGTGATAATAATGAAAATAAATAACATAGTCAAGAGTATCACTAGTGTTATCATCTGAGTATCATTATCTTCAATAACTTTAGTATCATTATTGTCAGTTTCATCATATTTACTATCATCATATTTAATATCATTATATTTAATATCATCATGTTTACTATCATCATATTTACTATCATCATGTTTAATATCATCATATTTACTATCATCATGTTTAATATCATCATATTTACTATCATCATATTTAATATCATCATGTTTAATATCATCATGTTTAATATCATCATATTTACTATCATCATGTTTAATATCATCATATTTACTATCATCATATTTAATATCATCATGTTTAATATCATCATGTTTAATATCATCATATTTACTATCATCATGTTTAATATCATCATGTTTAATATCATCATATTTAATATCATCATGTTTAATATCATCATATTTAATATCATCATATTTACTATCATCATATTTAATATCATCATGTTTACTATCATCATATTTACTATCATCATGTTTAATATCATCATATTTACTATCATCATATTTAATATCATCATATTTACTATCATCATGTTTAATATCATCATATTTACTATCATCATGTTTAATATCATCATATTTACTATCATCATGTTTAATATCATCATATTTACTATCATCATATTTAATATCATCATGTTTAATATCATCATGTTTAATATCATCATATTTACTATCATCATGTTTAATATCATCATATTTACTATCATTATATTTAATATCATCATATTTACTATCATCATATTTAATATCATATTTACTATCATCATATTTTAATATCATCATATTTACTATCATCATATTTTAATATCATCATATTTACTATCATCATATTTTAATATCGTCATTACTACTATCATTATTTTGAACATCATTATCTTCAGTTTCATCAACTTTAGTTTTCTCATTTGTTTCTTTCTTTCTCCCGATATAAATTCCCACGTAGTCATGGCGAATTTTTTAATTAATGTTTTTTTGGATCCAGAAGTACTTGATCTTTCAGCTCTTCGGCTCGGTGCCATGGACATCGTAACCCTTCGGTTCGATGCCACGAACACCGTAAATCTGGAGAACCTGTGGCTATTTCTGCCAGGCCGTGGAATTGAACCCGCACTCATAGAGGACTTGTCACACCGTCGTCCAAAGCGCTACGAACGCACTGGGCAGGCGGCAGTCATGGCGAATAACACAGCATCTCTGAGTGGTTTTTTTGTTTGATTTTTCGGTGAAGGCTTGCTTTCCATACTGTGACTTCTGATGTCTTAAAACACATGATCGAAGGTAAAGGATTACAATTGAAAACATCACACTTGATTGAACTAGAAGTCTGAATGATTGATTGATTAATTGTGTGATATGAGCATCGTCGGTGCAATTTGGTTTGAGAACTGTATATGTTCTGAGTTCCTTTTTAATACAGAAATACCTCAGCAGCAGAGCACGACTTCCATAGCTTGACTAAGGTTCCGATGTCAGCAGCATAGCACGACTTCCATAGCTTGACTAAGGTTCCGATGTCAGCAGCAGTGCACGACTTCCATAGCTTGACTAAGGTTCCGATGTCAGCAGCAGAGCACGACTTCCATAGCTTGACTAAGGTTCCGATGTCAGCAGCAGAGCACGACTTCCATAGCTTGACTAAGGTTCTGATGTCAGCAGCAGAGCACGACTTCCATAGCTTGACTAAGGTTCTGATGTCAGCAGCAGTGCACGACTTCCATAGCTTGACTAAGGTTCCGATGTCAGCAGCAGAGCACAACTTCCATAGCTTGACTAAGGTTCCGATGTCAGCAGCAGTGCACGACTTCCATAGCTTGACTAAGGTTCCGATGTCAGCAGCAGAGCACGACTTCCATAGCTTGACTAAGGTTCCGATGTCAGCAGCAGTGCACGACTTCCATAGCTTGACTAAGGTTCCGATGTCAGCAGCAGAGCACGACTTCCATAGCTTGACTAAGGTTCCGATGTCAGCAGCAGTGCACGACTTCCATAGCTTGACTAAGGTTCCGATGTCAGCAGCAGAGCACGACTTCCATAGCTTGACTAAGGTTCCGATGTCAGCAGCAGAGCACGACTTTCATAGCTTTGACTAAGGTTCCGATGTCAGCAGCAGAGCACGACTTCCATAGCTTGACTAAGGTTCCGATGTCAGCAGCAGAGCACGACTTCCATAGCTTTGACTAAGGTTCCGATGTCAGCAGCAGAGCACGACTTCCATAGCTTGACTAAGGTTCCGATGTCAGCAGCAGAGCACGACTTCCATAGCTTGACTAAGGTTCCGATGTCAGCAGCAGAGCACGACTTCCATAGCTTGACTAAGGTTCCGATGTCAGCAGCAGAGCACGACTTCCATAGCTTGACTAAGGTTCCGATGTCAGCAGCAGAGCACGACTTCCATAGCTTGACTAAGGTTCCGATGTCAGCAGCAGAGCACGACTTCCATAGCTTGACTAAGGTTCCGATGTCAGCAGCAGAGCACGACTTCCATAGCTTGACTAAGGTTCCGATGTCAGCAGCAGAGCACGACTTCCATAGCTTGACTAAGGTTCCCATGTCAGCAGCAGTGCACGACTTCCATAGCTTGACTAAGGTTCCGATGTCAGCAGCAGTGCACGACTTCCATAGCTTGACTAAGGTTCCGATGTCAGCAGCAGTGCACGACTTCCATAACTTGACTAAGGTTCCGATGTCAGCAGCAGTGCACGACTTCCATAGCTTGACTAAGGTTCCGATGTCAGCAGCAGAGCACTACTTCCATAACTTGACTAAGGTTCCGATGTCAGCAGCAGTGCACGACTTCCATAGCTTGACTAAGGTTCCGATGTCAGCAGCAGAGCACGACTTCCATAGCTTGACTAAGGTTCCGATGTCAGCAGCAGAGCACGACTTCCATAGCTTGACTAAGGTTCCGATGTCAGCAGCAGAGCACGACTTCCATAGCTTGACTAAGGTTCCGATGTCAGCAGCAGTGCACGACTTCCATAGCTTGACTAAGGTTCCGATGTCAGCAGCAGTGCACGACTTCCATAGCTTGACTAAGGTTCCCATGTCAGCAGCAGTGCACGACTTCCATAGCTTGACTAAGGTTCCCATGTCAGCAGCAGTGCACGACTTCCATAGCTTGACTAAGGTTCCGATGTCAGCAGCAGAGCACTACTTCCATAGCTTGACTAAGGTTCCGATGTCAGCAGCAGTGCACGACTTCCATAGCTTGACTAAGGTTCCCATGTCAGCAGCAGTGCACGACTTCCATAGCCTTGACTAAGGTTCCGATGTCAGCAGCAGTGCACGACTTCCATAGCTTGACTAAGGTTCCGATGTCAGCAGCAGAGCACGACTTCCATAGCTTGACTAAGGTTCCGATGTCAGCAGCAGAGCACGACTTCCATAGCTTGACTAAGGTTCCGATGTCAGCAGCAGTGCACGACTTCCATAGCTTGACTAAGGTTCCGATGTCATATTTTATATGGTAAAAATATGTGGACATTTGACAAATAATTATTGTTGATTATTTTGCCCGTTCTGTGACTTTAACGACTATTGTTCTCACTTTTACACTCACCTTGAGCACAGTACTTACATTTTAACGTCCTCTTCCAATATGACTAGGAACTCGATTTCACCTACATTGAGATCTGGAATCAGTGGAATAATAGTCCGATCAACTAATGTCTAGAAAATTAATATTTGTGAAACTAGTGACAAGTACCTTACATCAACGTGCCAGAGAACTTCCTGAACTAGAGGTAAACCACTGAGAGGTCTTACAGTCTCCATGGAATCAGAACGGCTGGAGACCGTTACTACATGAACCGCTTACACTAAATAAATAAATACAATTAAGATCATTCGTCTGGTCTATATTCATAGTGTTACTTGGCAACCAACTAATTGCTAGAAACGAAAAGGGAAAAAAAACACTTCAAAGAAAATATGTATCTTGATAAAGCATTGTGTCAATCTAGCAAATAGTGCATCTACATTGGTGGTGTGTGTCAATCTAGCAAATAGTGCATCTACATTGGTGGTGTGTGTCAATCTAGCAAATAGTGCATCTACATTGGTGGTGTGTGTCAATCTAGCAAATAGTGCATCTACATTGGTGGTTTGTGTCAATCTAGCAAATAGTGCATCTACATTGGTGGTGTGTGTCAAATGGCGAATAATGATTGCAATAATAACATAAGTGTTAACACTGCCAGATTATATGCTACAGATTATGCCTCATGCGTGCCTGGGTATGAATTAAGTTTATGTTAAGCAGGGAAACAGAAATTCTTCTTCTGAAGGTCTGTAGTTAAGTTTATGTATTTCAGTTGGTTACTTAAACAGAACTATATTCTAGTACATTCTTTGTATTGGTTCAAATATTAAACATAAATAAACTGTTCAAATCTATATTTGTTCGATTATTAAACAGAAGAGATGTGTTTCACTTTAGATGTGTCTGTTATTTTCCCTGATATTGCGAGGATTATTGCTAGACCAACGGAGTTTTCAATTTTTGAGCAACACTTTTGTAATGTTGCTTTGTCATTTTTGCCGAGATGGTCTAAGCTATATGGGGATACTCGATGCAGTTAAGTCAGTCTTGTGCCTTTATACACTTGGGAGGGAGTGGGGGTCCGATTATTTAACAGAATCGATCTGTGTAACATTATAATTTAATTTATTAATAATAATTCCTCTCGTACTGTTACAGATTACATAGGGCATGCAAGCAATGTCTCCATACCGCTCTGTCCTGGGTAACTCGGTCGATCTTTTCTAAGGACAATTGTAGCTTTCCGCACATCGACCTCTTCTATAGAATTAAGCTGGATATTTCTTGCCTCTCTCAGTAAAGTTTATTTCAGAGTTTCGCTAGGGCATCCTCTCTTTCTTGAACAGTTTGCCTTCCATTTCAATGCCTGCTTTGATAGTCTTTGATCATTTCTTCTCAGTGTATGCCCAACATATCTCCATCTTCTCTTTCTTATAACAGATGTTACTAGTGGTTGACCAGACATTTCTTCTCAGTGTATGCCCAACATATCTCCATCTTCTATTTCTTATAACAGCTGTTACTAGTGGTTGACCAGACATTTCTTCTCAATGTATGCTCAACATATCTCCATCTTCTCTTTCTTATAACAGCTGTTACTAGTGGTTGACCAGACATTTCTTCTCAATGTATGCTCAACATATCTTCATCTTCTCTTTCTTATAACAGTTGTTACTAGTGGTTGACCAGACATATAATATGAATTGTTTGTGCTATATTTTGTAATGTGATATTAAAGTATCCTGCAATAACATTACACTGTTCCACCGCAATCATCTTCTCCTTCTATGTTTGCTCAACGTCATAGATTCCCAAACGTTTTCGGCCCACCGCCCACTTTGCACAACATGAACTTTGTAGCGCCCTCTACATTATAACAGTTTGTCAACGCCCCACCCCTACAACTATTTATACATGATCAATTTTCTCTTTGACTTAGAAAATTGATATATATATTTCTATCATACATGGTCAATTATCCAATGATTATATGCCTGAAATAGAAAATTGATGAAAAAATGGATCGTGTAAGACAGGTATAATATAAATTTAAATGCAGAATTCAAGTTTTAAATGAGAACTCAATCGCAAAATCACCAAAATAATTTCAAGTATTTATTATTAATTTCTTCTTTAAGGAGTCACCTACCCCTAATCGCCTGAACACCTCTCAAATTCTTCTGATCCCACCATCGCCTCCCTAAAACGCTTCAGCGCCCACTGGTGGGCGGTATCGCCCACTTTGGAAAACGCTGCCCTACGCAAACCCCTTTTTAAATCACTCTTTGTGGTCTTTTCTTGCTTGTATTCTATACAATGTCTATGCTTCATACGTTTACTGTAAACTGTTACCTTTGTTGGTACGTTTATCTCATTCCTCTACCACACACTAACACGAAGTCTTCCAAATTGCAACTGTGTGAATCTGAGTAATGTCACAATTGTTGCACAACTGTTGAAGTTTGAACCCTGTGTCCGAGTGCCTCCTGTTAAGTACTCCCTTGAAAGACTACTAAATATTTATCAAAGCTGGATGCTTTTTAACACTGTCATACGGTTCCAGTCTGTGTGCTGTCTAACTTTATTGGCAAATACAAATTGCTATACTACTTCTATATCATGGAGCATAGGCTCATAAACAACATCATATCCCGGAAAGCGAAGTATTTCGGTCACGAAACGGTGTTTGGAGAGAACAGTAATTAACGGCTTATTTCCTGGGAGTAGAGGCAGGGGAAGACCACGACGAAGGTGGAAGCAGGACATCAAAAAAAACCTTGAACATGACGTTAGCAGAGGCGGGAGAACTTGCTAAAGACAGTGTTTCAGAAAGGCGGTTATGAAAACGAAGTTCTGCAAGGGACCTGCTACTTGATAATGATTTATGCTACTGCTAATAAACTTTCTTCATTAAAGAGAAATGTACAACACATCGTTCTCCTGCTATATTATGCTATCAGTGCCAGATTTGGCCGTTAGTTGAAACCTAGGTAGGACAGAGATGATGTGTCTTAGCAGAATGCTGGGAGTACCAAGATAAGCTCTATTAAAAATTATCCTGTATTTAAAAAGCTATTTCTGTTTGAATTTAAACATTGCTTGCATTTTGTGGTTTTTGTTTCAATTTCTAAATAAAAGTAGTAATTCTTGAAACTGTTCTAAGAGTCCAGGACCCCAAGCTGAGGACGACAGTTGTTAATTGTACTTCATCAGTGTACGTCTGACGATCTCCGTGCTCGCAATGGGAGCTCATCCTGAGGCATCTACACGACCACTACATGGACATTCAGGGGTGTATATTGCTTCTGTAATAACAATGGTCGCAGGTTACTGCTTTTTTGTTATAGGCGTAGTCTCACCAGCATGGAGATTGGAGACTGGGTTCACCTATGGGTTGTGGGTCCGTTGTTATGAGGACGCTTGCAAGTACATCTTCACTGGCTTTAAAAGTATGTGTCATGTGTTCAAATCTGCCGTTTTTCTATCCATCTATCTATCTATCTATCTATCTATCTATCTATCTATCTATCTATCTATCTATCATTCATTCTATCTATCTATCTATCTATCTATCTATCTATCTATCTATCTATCTATCTTATCATTATCTATCTATCTATCTATCTATCTATCTATCTATCTATCTATCTATCTATCTATCTATCTATCTATCTATCTATCTATCATTATCTATCTATCTATCTATCTATCTATCTATCTATCTATCTATCTATCTATCCTATCTATCTATCTATCTATCTATCTATCTATCTATCTATCTATCTATCTATCTATCTATCTATCTATCTATCTATCTATCTATCTATCTATCTATCTATCTATCTATCTATCTATCTATCTATCTATCTATCTATCTATCTATCATCTATCTATCTATCTATCTATCTATCTATCTATCTATCTATCTATCTATCTATCTATCTATCTATCTATCTATCTATCTATCTATCTATCTATCTATCTATCTATCTATCTATCTATCTATCTATCTATCTATCTATCTATCTATCTATCTATCTATCTATCTATCTATCTATCTATCTATCTATCTATCTATCTATCTATCTATCTATCTATCTATCTACTATCTATCTATCTATCTATCTATCTATCTATCTATCTATCTATCTATCTATCTATCTATCTATCTATCTATCTATCTATCTATCTATCTATCTATCTATCTATCTATCTATCTATCTATCTATCTATCTATCTATCTATCCTATCATCTACTATCTATCTACTACCTACCTACCTGCCTACCTGCCTACCTGCCTACCTGCCTACCTGCCTACATGCCTGCCTGCCTGTCTGCCTGTCTGTCTGTCTGTCTGCCTGTCTGTCTGTCTGTCTGTCTGTCTGTCTGTCTGTCTGTCTATCTATCTATCTATCTACCTATCTATCTATCTATCTACCTACCTACATATCTACCTACCTACATAACTACCTAACTACCTATCTATCTTTCTATTTGTCTGTCTGTCTATCTATTTTCCTAATTATCCATCCATCTATATATGTACCACATACTCTTGTAATAACAGCAATAATAGCAACATTGATAATAACAACGATCATCATTTCCAATGCTAGATTTCCTGGTTGTGGTTCAGATTGGCATCTTTATCAGCCTCCTACTGCTGACCACCTCAATGTGTTGTTTACTTCTGGAACGTCTCATGAAACTCTCTCAGGCTGGAATGAAGCAGGCGATCTGCACAGAGAAAGTATTCATCGTGACATCTACTTTGGGAGGTACACGTTGTTTTTTCTTTAATAGAGGATTCGAATCTATGTAATAGAGGATTAGAATCTGTGTAATAGAGGATTAGAATCTGTGTAATAGAGGATTAGAATCTGTGTAATAGAGGATTATATTCTGTGTGAGGGTTACAATCTGTGTAATAGAGGATTAGATTCTATGTAATCGAGGATTAGATTATAAGCAATAGAGGATTAGAATCTATGTAATAGAGGATTAGATTATATGTAATAGAGGATTAGATTATAAGTAACTAGCTGATGAACCCGGCTTCGCACGGATGAAAGTTGTTAGTAATCCTTGATGAGGAATTGGTGAAGCCGCTCCAAGAGATGTCGCCTTCTTCTTCAGCGATTTCTGGTCATGCACTTAATTTACTGTGGACCACAAACTGAGCAGTCAGCTTCAGGTCTGTCAGGTTTCCCCAAAGCTTAGTTTTCAGGTCGACTGGGTGTGGTCACATGTTGCTTCTCAGCTCACCCAGGAGAGGACAGTCTTGCAGGATATGCTTTGTTGTCTGTTCTGTCTGTTGACACTGGAAGAAAGTTGTTTGACTTATTCCTAGTTTTCTTAGGTGGCATTGTATATAATATTTTAACAATATCAATAGAAAAGGACCTGCGGAATTTTAACAAAACAGAATAAGTATTAAACAATTTAATGGAAAGTTAACACATAAAAACGTTAGCACACAGATTGAGCTTGGTCCATTGAAAGTTTCCGCTGTCGAACAATCAGAGTTACCCTTCTTCAACTGTAGAAAAATATATTTGGTAGAGATCACGGGGTGACTACCACTATCGGAACCTAAAAATTTTAAGTGGGATAAGACATCAGTTTGGGTTTTATTTATTTTTTAAACGAATATTGACCCGATTTCGAGTCAACATTCTAAATTATACAGTTTGCTCAAACCAAAGCAGACGAAAAAACGCAATTTTTATAGCGTAGTTAGCGTAGTTTTATAGCGTACCTGGTGCAAACCCCACGGTGAGCAAGTTTGGAAGCAAATTCGTTTCCGTGGGGTTTTACAAAAGATAAAAATAGACCTCACCGTTCAGAAAGCAACGGCAAACTACTGAACGTATAAGTGGTGCCTAGTCGTTTTCTGTGATTGATAGCTACGTCCTGTAAGGGATATGCAACGATTTTCAATTCAAGTTAGAAACAACAAATTAAGGGACGCAATCCATGCCTATGTTGTATCTAGCTATTTGTGGATTATATCCCTTTACTTCACCATTATAGTGTCGAAATATGGTGGATAGGTCCTCAAGAAATAGATTAAATTTAATTGTAAAGCTAATATTGATCCGATTTCGACACAGTTTCTTTAGCTAATCTAAACTTTGGAAAATAAAATTTTGCGGAAAAAATGGTGAATATTGGATGTAAACTGACGTTTTCTATACCCGGGCACACATCGCGACACTTTGATTTATAAATAGAGATAGAGGATTAGAATCTGTGTAATAGAGGATTAGAATCTGTGTAATAGAGGATTGAAATGTATGTAATATAGGATTGAAATCTATGTAATAGAGGATTAGATTCTATGTAATAGAGGATTAGATTATAAGTAATAGAGGATTAGATTCTATGTAATAAAGGATTAGAATCTATGTAATAGAGAATTAAAATCTGTGTAATATAGGATTGAAATCTATGTAATAGAGAATTGAAATCTATGTAATATAGAATTGAAATCTATGTAATAGAGAATTGAAATCTATGTAATATAGAATTGAAATCTATGTAATAGAGGATTGAAACTGGTATCACTCAGGCAGTAAAGACTGTTTTTTTTGTTTTTGTTATTGAAACACATTCTTGTCTTGAATAAAACACATTTATTTACATTTGTTTCAGAAATATTTGCTGCTTTCTCTGTGGGAATTTATGGATCTAAAACAGTTATGGCGAGAGAAAAGTTTCCAGTTCTTGCTTATGGATTTGCTATTACTGGTATTGGAATCATTGTATGCCTTATGGGCACAATCCTTAGACTTATGGGACCTACAGATTCGTGGAATCAAGGACTGTGTTGTCTAGCACCAAGAAGTCGGTACAGAACTAATATGTCTGTGTTTCTTCGTGTCCCGGAGTCTGACAGTCCATCTGCAGGAATATATCCTAAACAAAGTTGCAAAGGAAAACGTGAGAGTAGAAGCGTGGGGAGTGAGAAGGTTCAACTGATGTCATGCTGTCATAAGAGTAAGAAGAGTTATGGCTACAGTTCAGTCCCTTCTACGATTAACAGTTCTTCTGAAAGAGGTTATGTTCATTATGAAGAAATCAGCTTCGACGAAATGCCGCCACCTCCATTGGAAATTCTAAATCAGTATCAAACAGTAAATCCTTCATTGAGCTTCTTCCAGGAGGCACCACCAGGGCGTTCAACAAGTGGGCGAAGCACACCACCAGGGCGTTCAACAAACGGACGAAGCAGTCATGAATATATTCTAAGCCTAAACGACACTCAAAATAGAGCACCGCCATCTCTTCGACATTTAGAGCCGAAACCACTGCAACAAATATACACACAAGGCCAGTCCTCAGTTTCATATCATTCTCCTGAGCTTCAAAGACGACAGCTAGTCGCTATACCTCAAGCAACACCTCGACAAATTAGTCAACAACGTTCAGTAGTTCAATCAGCACAACGACATATAACCACAAATCCAAATAGAGACATTAGTTCACAGTTGATGGAGAGTTCATCCAATTCTCATCGCTCGAGATATGGCTGCTCTAGTAACTGAATTCTGTGATGGATGTATGTCTGCACAAACTAACAAGATAGGAACAGTTTAATAAATGTTGAACATAACGATTTAGAGTTTTTGATACATGGACACTTTGATAAAGGTACTAAACATTTGAATAATGAAAACAGAGCAGAAGTGATCATTCAATTAACGCTGATGTACAATGTTGATGAGAAGATATGAGCACTTATGTACCTGTACAATGTTAATGAGAAGATATGAGTACTTATGTACCTGTACAATGTTAATGAGAAGATATGAGCACTTATGTACCTGTACAATGTTAATGAGGAGATATGAGTACTTATGTACCTGTACAATGTTGATGAGAAGATATGAGCACTTATGTACCTGTACAATGTTAATGAGGAGATATGAGTACTTATGTACCTGTACAATGTTAATGAGGAGATATGAGCACTTATGTACCTGTACAATGTTGATGAGAAGATTGAGCACTTATGTACCTGTACAATGTTGATGAGGAGATATGAGCACTTATGTACCTGTACAATGTTGGTGAGGAGATATGAGCACTTATGTACCTGTACAATGTTGATGAGGAGATATGAGCACTTATGTACCTGTACAATGTTGGTGAGGAGATATGAGTACTTATGTACCTGTACAATGTTAATGAGGAGATATGAGCACTTATGTACCTGTACAATGTTGATGAGAAGATTGAGCACTTATGTACCTGTACAATGTTAATGAGGAGATATGAGCACTTATGTACCTGTACAATGTTGGTGAGGAGATATGAGCACTTATGTACCTGTACAATGTTGATTGTGGTACTCACTAATCAGTAATATATTTGTTTCAACCATTTGTTGTCTCCCCTGTTCGTTTTGCATTGCAAGAGTTATGTTATCATTTACATGAGGACTATCATCATAGCACACCGGACATGCCCATATATGCTTCGATACCCGCCTCAACAAACCCAGCAGCGAACAGCAGGCCCAACACACCATTTCGATATTGATTACTTCAATCTTAATATATATTTGGTAAATTTTTGGGTTGGGAAAGAGAGGGAGGGAGTGCCAAGATCGACATCTATCTCTCCAAATAGGGCCAGCGACTGGGATTCACAACCCTGAAACTCATTTGTTCGGAAAGTCTCTCCCATTGCGTTAAAAATGTCATTTCAGTCCATTATAGTTGCAACTATCGTACTCGTGTCAGCCAGAGATTCCATATTAGGTGTCACGACTATGATTGAATTCATAGAAGATGTACACACAAAAACTGTGAAGACTGATCCTACGCATGTCTATGTTTATGAGTTCTTTGTGTGCTCCTTGCTATGTTCTTGATAAAGTCTCTGAGAATGTTCTTGATAAAGTCTCTGAGAATGTTCTTGATGAAGTCTCTGAGAATGTTCTTGATGAAGTCTCTGAGAATGTTCTTGATAAAGTCTCTGAGAATGTTCTTGATAAAGTCTCTGAGAATGTTCTTGATGAAGTCTCTGAGAATGTTCTTGATGAAGTCTCTGAGAATGTTCTTGATGAAGTCTCTGAAAATGTTCTTAATGAAGTCTCTGAGAATGTTCTTGATGAAGTCCCTGAGAATGTTCTTAATGAAGTCTCTGAGAATGTTCTTGATGAAGTCCCTGAGAATGTTCTTGATGAAGTCTCTGAGAATGTTCTTAGTGAAGTCTCTGAGAATGTTCTTAGTGAAGTCACTGAGAATGTTCTTAGTGAAGTCTCTGAGAATGTTCTTAGTGAAGTCTCTGATAATGTTCTTGATGAAGTCCCTGAGAATGTTTTGATAAAGTCTCTGAGAATGTTCTTGGGAAGTCCTGAGAATGTTTTTGGTGGATTCTCTGAGAATGTTCTTGGTGGATTCTCTGAGAATGTTTTTGGTGGATTCTCTGAGAATGTTCTTGGTTGGCTTATATCGCATGGTTTTCCTTTACATGTTCTTAATTATTACCGGAACATATGTTTTATGTGTTCCCTGTACATTTTCTTACCTTATTCCTTGTTGTCATGTTAGCATGATCATCTATGTGCTTAAGATAGAATTCCCTAACTGAGTGATGAATCGTTTAACTTAGTCAGCTTCAAGATTACATTTTCCTTTTTCCCTTCACTAGCATCTTCATAATCGAAACAGGTTCCACGGGAGGTAACCAAAATAATTCAAGTAGCATAACAAAATAACCGAGATCGGGAAATAGCTTATTTCCCTTGCATTATTAGTTGGACCTTCTATGGTCATTATTGATATGATTATACTGTGAGATATGTTTTTATACTGAAATCATATGTTGTCTGGAGCTCATCTCTGGTGCCCTTGTAGTTATCAAGGTAGTGGTGTGTTGTGGCGCCAGTGTCCGTTAATATAAAGGATATACAGTGGCAGTCTTGCAGGACATGTTCTGTGGTTTGATCAGCAATGTCACAGGGATACAGATGGGATGGAGACAATAGTACTTTGAAAATGTGTATTCAGTCTGTTATACGACGTACCGTGTCCTGAGTCGGAAGATGATGATCTGTCCTTGTCTGTCGAGTGTGTGATAGTTGTCGCTGAATAGTTTAGGTTCGTTTCTAATGTTTAGAAATCTTTATTTCTTCAAATTGTGTGGTTTCGTTATCTATCTGTTCCCATTCTCCTTCCTTTTTGCGAGTTTATCTGCCTTCTCGTTACCCGGGACTCCACAGTGCAATAGTATCCACTGGAGTATAACTCACGTGCTGATGGAAACCTTGCTAAGCTCCCTTCTCAGAGATGAAAGTATACTCTGGATTTTGTTTTTCCTGGCCCTACCTGGACATGGACACTGACAAAAGAACAAGAAAGAAAAATTACCACATACGAAATGAGATGCTTGAGGAAAGCAGTAAATAAAACAAGAAGAGACCATATAAGAAATGAGGAAATTAGAAGAACAGTCGGAACAACACCTGCTATTAGATTTATTGAAAAATAGAGACTCAAATGGTTTGGCCACATGGTCAGAATGAACCCGAATACACCAGTTGCAAGAGCGTACAACCTGAAAATGGAAATGAAAATGAAAATGGCGTTACAGACATCTTAAAACTCCACAATACCACAACATATCAAGCGACCGAGCTTGATTTATCTCGAAACCGATCATCAGTTAAACCTGCTACGCCTAACGGCAAAAAATCAGAGAAGGACAAAAGAAAGAAAGACCTGGAAATAACGGAGCGGGTGGACCCTGGTACGGTTGAACCTGTAAAAACTCAGAGCGTGGTCATTCTTTCGAGTGAGAGCTGCTCAGAATTTGTTTTAGTTGCATATTGGCTCTATGAAGACTCCCAGCTTTTAGCCGCAATCCAGCGGGCGCTACACTTTGCTCTTAGCTAAACGACTGACAAGCGATCTTGGCCAAGAATCCAAACTACACTGTATACTCTGAAGTGTTTGCAAATCCGGATAATGCAGTTTGTGCAATGTTGATGTTTGTTGCACACATATCTGTTTGTCTGTCTGTTTGTTATGACAGGGATTAAAACCTCTTTAATCCGAGACACGTCTTATTCAACCTAAGTACGAGACTTTTATTGGTTATATCAGAGCGTGTAGGTCATCAAACATGGGGAGAAAAGAGAATTTAATCCTTCCAAGAATGCAGTTTGAAAGTGTACATACGTTCATTGTATTTGTCTGTAAAGCAATGGTTGCTAAAACAATGCTTGCTAAAACAATGGTTGCTAAAACAATGCTTGCTAAAACAATGGTTGCTAAAACAATGGTTGCTAAAACAATGGTTGCTAAAACAATGGTTGCTAAAACAATGCTTGCTAAAACAATGGTTGCTAAAACAATGGTTGCTAAAACAATGCTTGCTAAAACAATGGTTGCTAAAACAATGCTTGCTAAAACAATGCTTGCTAAAACAACGAATTAAATTTAGCATAACTTTATTTGTTATATTTGCCGACTTCTCATTATTTTTTCTCTTTCTTGACAGCTAACATATTTTTGTTTATTAAATATTGTATATCTTTTCTTCCTACTAGTGTTGAGTTTACTATATGTATACTAACTTTGTAGATATGCGTTGTTTGTTTTATGTGTATACTAACTATATAGATATATATAGTTTGTTTTATGTGAATGAAGGTGGATGGAGCAGATACAGGCATTGTGTGGCAGAGAAATGTAGTTGTTACATCGATAAAGTAAGATGTGAGCATCGTAACAGAAACTATAGCATCAGGCACATGTGTACACAGAGGTTCTTAAAGTATAACAAAAGGCACATGTACACAGAGGTTCTTAAAGTATAGCATCAGGCACATGTACACAGAGGTTCTTAAAGTATAGCATCAGGCACATGTACACATATAGAGGTTCTTTGTGCTCTAAGAGATTATGTGATCATCTCTCGTGCCACATGTACCAGGTTCACAACCTCGTGGAGCCATCTAGATATTTTTCCAGAGTTATTCTTGATCTCAGTGTAGGTGAGATCGAGTTCCTAGTCCTTTCGGAGACGGACGATAGGTCCCGTGTTCAATTTGAGCTCGTAAACGAACGCTTGGCAGTTAGATCACAAAAAAGGATAGGTTGCATAACAAAATCCTATCAAAAAGCAAAACTAAATAACCACCCAAGCCACTAGAGCAACGCAAGACAAAAACAGAAAACCAGGAGAGTGAACAACAACCCGGTAACAGTGTGACGACACAAGAAGAAGAAGATTGTCCCGACGTATCTACATGTATCATAAAAGTAGACAAGTCACACCGTCCCATCAAGGTGGCACACATCGGACGGTACATACAACTAGAGATAGAGATTTGTGAAGCAGGTAAGTCACACCGTCCCATCAAGGTGGCACACATCGGACGGTACATACAACTAGAGATTGGGATTTGTGAAGAATCATTAACATATTAGTTTTGCTGGTCTTTCATAGCATTATAATGCAACTTTAACTCTTCCAATACCATTACTGTAACGGAGTTCTGAGCTCAAGTGTTTGTAGACACTATAATTGGGATCACACAAAATCTGTGTGTTTACTCTAGGTATCAGATCGCACTCACACAGACTACAAGACATGCAGGAAGACAAAGTGGATGCCCTGGCAGATGATCTTGCATTGCTCTCACACAGACTACAAGCCATGCATGTCAAAGTGGATGCCCTGACAGATGATCTTGCATTGCTCTCACACAGACTACAAGACATGCAGGTCAAAGTGGATGCCCTGGCAGATGATCTTGCATTGCTCTCACACAGACTACAAGACATGCAAGAGGACAAAGTAGAAGCCCTGGCAGAAACGACGCAATGTGTCGGTTTTAAAGTCAGTCAGAGTAGACAAAGTACTGCGAAGTAACAACATACAGAAAGACCCGATGTTATTTGAAGGAATGGATATAGAAGATATTGGTGAATTTGTCTACCTCGGAAACAAGATGAATCAATCAGAAGGTACAGATGAGGATATTAATACCAGGATTTGGAAAGTCAGACAAACCTTTGCTTGCCTGCACACAGTGTGGAGATCCACTGCCATCTGCACGAAAACACAGCTCAAGATATTCAGTTAAAATGGGAAATCTATGTTGTTGTACGCCTCGGAAATATGGCGAGCTCCCAAGTTAAATACAAATAAGATTTAGACTTTGTCTTCGGCGGATTCTCAGATTGAGATGGTATGATATATTTGCAAACACAGACCTGGGGATAAGAACTGGACAGGAACACATGATGATCCAAGTTAAGAGGAGAAAATGACTATGGGTGGAGCATATCCTACGGAAGACACAGTCCAGTGTCACTAGACAAGCACTTCAGTGGAACACGCAAAGAAAATGGAAAAGGGGACAGTCTAAGCAGACCTTGAGACGAAGTCTTCTTAAGGAACTGTGGAGTCCTGCACTATCCTGGGAGGCCATAAAAAACATTCAGAGACTGAGAACAGTGGCAAACAACTACTGATGCCCTATGCTCCGCGAGGAGCGGACAGGAATAATATTAATAATAAGAATATATCAGATTAATATATATATATCTGATTATTTTACTATTGACATCTACACTGACATCGTTAAATGTTAAGTGTACAACAAATGAAGGTCGTCTATGTAAAAGAACAACTAAACTGTATCCTCGAAAAGAGACTAAATCGACAAGTCCTTATGTGGTCACCAATTGGGAAAAGAAAACGTGGAAGACCAAAGACCACTCTTCGAAGAACCATCCAACAAGAAAGTAAACTATTGGGATGTAAAACCATACAAGATCTGCAACTGCTAGCAAAGAACCGTATCACATGGAGATCTAAAACCTCTACCCTATGTGCCGCCTTTGGCTTGAAAGGAATAAACTAACTAACTAACTGTATCCTGGTGTGTATGGTGCACATTTGAATAATGCCCCTATAGTGGTTAACTTATTCGTACCTATGAGACTATATACTGGCTCGAAGTATCTTTCAAAATGGCGCAAAACCAGAGCACTGGCCATTTAAGTTTTCGCTGCCATATATAAAAATAAGTACAGACGCAAATGCAATTACATAAAGAATGAGTTAATTCTATGGAGTGAGTAAATCCCAGGCAGAAGCTTTCATCCTTAGAATTTAGTTTTTGTTATAGTAATATCAGAACGTGTTTGCCAACAAACATAAGAAAACTCAGAATTAAGTTCTTATGTAGAATCCAAATATACAATTGTAACAGACAATGTTGTCTACCAGTGCCAACATTAGATGTGAAATCTTGTAGTATCTACGTGCGCGCTGCTCTCTCTCACACCCCTCTCTCTTTCTCTCTCTCTCTCTCTCTCTCTCTCTCTCTCTCTCCAAAGGTTAAACGTGTGTAATAACTGCGTGTTCTGTTCATGCACCTGCATTCTTCCTAATAAAAATAGATTACCGTCAGATCTCTTAATGACAGCAAAAACAGTCACTGGTAGATCGTTGTATCATTACCAGACAAGGTTTACAAGTCAAAGGTCAACATTGGTCAACTTTTTATGTGTATCAATGTTATGACGTATCACACATTAATAAACAGTATAAAAAGTTGGAATGTATATTTGATCCGGTGACGAAAGATAACTAAATAGTTTTCACACAATTCAATTACTTTTTTTCTGGAAGATATTCTAAAGGTTACCGAACTTTGTTGTACGTAAAGAAATTACATTAGTTAGCAAAAAGTGATTTTTATTCTGTAAATGTGATTGGAATAGTTCTACTTCTAACAGTGAATTCAGAACAACATCAGTTGTAGTACAACATGGAATTTGTGACTGTTTGTGTGTGTGTGTGTGGTTTATTTTCTTGAATGACTTCTTCAGTGCTTACATTGTTGTATAAACTAAAATTATCTGTGTGTGTTAGATAAGTGACATGACAGTTTCCAATGTTATTATTATCACCATCATTAACATCAGTTCTTGTTTCTGTTTAAGTGCAGTTAAGGCAGAGATAAGAAATATTTATAATCAATTCGACCTTGGGCCATTCTTTATACCTGGATTGATTGATTGATTGATTGATTGATTGATTGATTGATTGATTGCTGGATTGATAGATAGGACCTATCATTGCACTTCGGTGATTAAACATATGTGCTCCAATCTCTTTCTTACACAGAGAGATGCTGAAGATATTTTGTAGAAATTTTATTTGAAAATCTTTTTCTAATGAATTTTGTCCGGGCAGCGGCTTTCCAGCCTGCTATTCTCGATTTTGAAATGTCAAATGTTCTTTTATGCGCTCAAATTGAACACGGGACCTATGTTGTATTGTCCGTCTCCGATAGGACTAGGAACTCGATCTTACCTACACTGAGATCATGAATCTCTGGGAAAATATACCGATGTCCTCAATGATCTTTTCCCAAGTTTTTCCTCCAGTAGCACATATACTCTCTCTTTTGTGCGTTGTACTGCTTGCGTTATGACAGCCACAGAAACTATTTCCCTCCAATTCGATCATTATGACTTTCTATCTACCTCACACATAGACTAATCTATGACTATCTACCTCACACATAGACTAATCTATGACTTTCTACCTCACACATAGACTAATCTATGACTTTCTATCTACCTCACACATAGACTAATCTATGACTTTCTACCTCACACATAGACTAATCTATGACTTTCTATCTACCTCACACATAGACTAATCTATGACTTTCTACCTCACACATAAACTAATCTATGACTTTATTTCTACCTCACACATAGACTAATCTATGACTTTCTTTCTACCTCACACATAGACTAATCTATGACTTTCTTTCTACCTCACACATAGACTAATCTATGACTTTATTTCTACCTCACACATAGACTAATCTATGACTTTATTTCTACCTCACACATAGACTAATCTATGACTTTCTATCTACCTCACACATAGACTAATCTATGACTTTCTTTCTACCTCACACATAGACTAATCTATGACTTTCTACCTCACACATAGACTAATCTATGACTTTCTTTCTACCTAACACATAGACTAATCTATGACTTTCTTTCTACCTCACACATAGACTAATCTATGACTTTCTTTCTACCTCACACATAGACTAATCTGTGGATCTGCTGACAATATCTCCTCATGTGTCCATACCATTTTATTTTTTTTTCAATGTATCTGAGGTGTCCATTGCATATCTTGTCTGTCTTTCTATTCTCATCCCGAGAGCTTGTGGAACCCATTGTTATCTTCTCTTTTCAATGTTTTTATTTTCAGTTAGTTAAGTCTGTTATTGCTAGTCTTATTATTCCCCAGTTAGTTAAGTATGTTATTGCTAGTCTTATCATTTCTCAGTTAGTTAAGTCTGTTATTGCTAGTCTTATTATTCCCCAGTTAGTTAAGTCTGTTATTGCTAGTCTTATCATTTCTCAGTTAGTTAAGTCTGTTATTGCTAGTCTTATCATTTCCCAGTTAGTTAAGTCTGTTATTGCTAGTCTTATCATTTCTCAGTTAGTTAAGTCTGTTATTGCTAGTCTTATCATTTCTCAGTTAGTTAAGTCTGTTATTGCTAGTCTTATCATTTCTCAGTTAGTTAAGTCTGTTATTGCTAGTCTTATCATTCCCCAGTTAGTTAAGTCTGTTATTGCTAGTCTTATTATTTCTCAGTTAGTTAAGTCTGTTATTGCTAGTCTTATCATTTCCCAGTTAGTTAAGTCTGCTATTGCTAGTCTTATTATTCCCCAGTTAGTTAAGTCTGTTATTGCTAGTCTTATTATTCCCCAGTTAGTTAAGTCTGTTATTGCTACTCTTATTATTCCCCAGTTAGTTAAGTCTGTTATTGCTAGTCTTATCATTTCTCAGTTAGTTAAGTCTGTTATTGCTAGTCTTATTATTCCCAGTTAGTTAAGTCTGTTATTGCTAGTCTTATCATTTCTCAGTTAGTTAAGTCTGTTATTGCTAGTCTTATCATTTCCCAGTTAGTTAAGTCTGTTATTGCTAGTCTTATCATTTCTCAGTTAGTTAAGTCTGTTATTGCTAGTCTTATCATTGCTCAGTTAGTTAAGTCTGTTATTGCTAGTCTTATCATTTCTCAGTTAATTAAGTCTGTTATTGCTAGTCTTATCATTTCCCAGTTAGTTAAGTCTGCTATTGATAGTCTTATCATTTCCTAGTTAGTTAAGTCTGTTATTGCTAGTCTTATCATTTCTCAGTTAGTTAAGTCTGTTATTGCTAGTGTTATCATTTCTCAGTTAGTTAAGTCTGATATTGCTAGTCTTATCATTTCTCAGTTAGTTAAGTCTGTTATTGCTAGTCTTATCATTTCTCAGTTAGTTAAGTCTGTTATTGCTAGTCTTATCATTTCTCAGTTAGTTAAGTCTGCTATTGCTAGTCTTATCATTTCCCAGTTAGTTAAGTCTGTTATTGCTAGTCTTATCATTCCCCAGTTAGTTAAGTCTGCTATTGCTAGTCTTATCATTTCTCAGTTAGTTAAGTCTGTTATTGCTAGTCTTATCATTTCTCAGTTAGTTAAGTCTGTTAGTGCTAGTCTTATCACTCCCCAGTTAGTTAAGTCTGTTATTGCTAGTCTTTTCATTTCTCAGTTAGTTAAGTCTGTTA